>CM022481.1:13580193-13720404 GCA_011952105.1 Coreoperca whiteheadi | reverse complement strand
TTACCTCGTCGCCGGCCAAACCCTAACAAACACAGGTGAAGCAAAAGTTAAAACAGGGTCATATTAACAAATTATTAAGTTGTTTGTTGTTTACTAACTAAGTACATTTAGTTTTTGTTTACAAAATGATTTTAAACAAAACCTGCTTATCATTGTGGCATCCTCTTTAAACTGACTTAAGCTCTCAGTCTGAAGTATCCTTCCAAACATTTCAAACTCCTGAGACTTAAAACACTGAAGCTAAATCAACCTACTCCTACCTCAACCTCTAAGTACATTAGATAATCTCAGATAATCAAACACGGCTGTTGGCCTGACACAGCATGTGCAAGGCTCTTTTTACTGTCTACTCCAGTATGTGTGTTCATACCATGTGTTCCAGTATGTAGGGTATAGTGTGGAGCATAAAGTTTTGGTTTTAAAGTGGTGGATCTTGGACATGAAGATTGAGGCTCTGTCAAAGAAGCATGAGGAGTTGAGAGCCATTATCCATGATGGCAGCAGCACGAAGCAAAAGGAGGACATGGAGCTCCCCTCCCAGCCAGAAGCTGAGACTCTCCGCCAAGAGGTGGAGGATGTGTTACATTTTGTTTTTGGTGGACCCAGAAGCAGACACAGAGACAGAGGTTGTAGTAAGTAAAAGGTTTTAATGAATCAATGATGGTCGGATGGTGAGTTATCGCTGGGTTGAAGGACAGCAGGAGGCAGGCAGGTAGGTGTAATGGAGAATGGCTGAAGGGAATCCTGAGGCACAAAAGAGAAAATCCAATTCACCATAGGCACAGGGAAAAACACAAGAAAGCACACCAGAGAATTCTTCGAGAGGTTTGGCCCACCACTGAGTAGGACGGAACAATCTGGCGACGAGCAGAGCTGGAGTATTTAAGCTGAGAGTTGGGGCAGAGGGCTGGAGGAGACAGGTTTCAGCAAAGAAACGTGGAACATAGGATGGATTTTCAAGGAGGCCAGCAATTTTAACTTGACAGCAGCAGGACTAATGATCTTCAAAAGGACCAACATGCCAGGGTGCCAACTTACGGGACTCTATTTAGAGAGGGAGGTCACGGGAGGACAGCCTCACCTTCTGGCCCAGTTGGTAAGAGGGCAGCAGGGTCAGGTGGTGGTCAGCAAGACACTGGTTTCTGGTAGCTGAGCGGAGAAGAGCAGCCCGAGCCTCCTTCCAAATCCGATGGTACCAGTACTTCTACCTTGTTCTCCTGAAAGGGGACGTCGATAGTGAAGCCATGAATGGAGTTATACCTGTGGGGTTGTTGTGGGCGTGAAGCTGTGTGCTCCAAGAGGATGGTTGGTGAGCAGTGACACAACACAGAGCGGTCTCAGGATCTTAGTGGACCTGTTCTATCTGCCTGTGAGCCTGCGGATGGTAACCAGAGAAGAGACTGGAGGTAGCTCCCAAAGCCTGGCAGAATGCCTTCCAAACCTGGGAGGAGAACTGACACATTGTCCTGAGGAATGTCATGGAGCCACAAAACATGGAGGACCAGGAGGGCAGCAGTTTCAGAGGCAGAAGGCAGTTTAGGGAGAGGGACAAAGTATACAACCTTGGAGAAAAGATGCCTTTTTGGCAATTAAAGAAATAGTTTGACATTTTGAAAAATGCTTTTATTTGCTTTCTTGCCAAGAGACGATCTATACCACTCTCCTGTCTGTGCGCCTTCTATCCCGTAGGAGACGAATGATTCCGAAGTAAATGTTAAAGCGAAACGCAGTAGTATAACGCATTACTAATAAAATGTCAAGCATTTTAACCTGAAATTCAGTGGTGTTTTGTTTTTTTAAGAATTCACCAACACTGCGAAACTTTGCGGCACCAGAGGAAAAAAATCTGTGAACAAATGAGTAAAGATTTTTCCTGTTGGTAGAATTCGATGGTTGAGATGATGCAGACTGATTCTACATTTGCAAGATGGACATACTTCAATTATTTTCAGTTTGTCACATGGCCCTCCACTGGATGCATAATGAGCTGCAATAAACGCAATTCTAGCATTTTAGAATTCAAAGTCATACTTCCGCGGTTATTTTGGTGAAAGTAACTCAAAAGTAACGCAAAATTTGTTTAAAGCATTACAATTCAGATACAGTAATATTGTAATATAACTATTTACTCTCAAATGACAGTAACTAGTAATCTATAATGTGTTACATTTTGGAACTAACTTACCCAACACTACCAATACATATTGCCAAGACGTATTGGTCTATAAGTCTAGACAATTGGATACAAACATGTTTTATTTTATCAGTCATTCTCTCATGGTACTTATGTATGTATGCTCATGGGGTATTTTTTTTCTAAATGAAAATGAAATGTGTTATCATCGTGGCATATTTCTCTTCGTTGCACCTCCTCCCTCCCCCTTTGTCTCTCTATGTGCATGCCTGGAGTTATCTGTCAAGGAGGGGGAGGGATGCTCCACCACCCCGCCCTGCACTAATCCATCCCTCTCTCTTTAACAAACACTGGCAGCATTGAAAGGATTTGTTTTTCTATGTTAGCTCCATCTCACTCCCTCCATGTCCGATCTCAGGTTACGGTGACTCTATGTTTTCCTGTCAGCTTTGTTAAAGAAAAATTCCCAGCTGAGACTTTGGCCTGGACAGGGAGACACAGCTGGTGCCCCCAAACCCCAAAGTGTTTGCCCTGTTTCCCTCAGCTGACACTGAAATTATAACCTGCCACAGCCTTTCATTGGAGCTGCAAAATCAAAGTTTAAGTGCTTTTTAATGTGAAACATGAACGCAGTTTGGTGACAGTCTTATAAGTAAGTTGTGTATACATTTAGCACTATAGCTTTGCAGAGTTTGACAGCTGCTCCCACCTGATTCCCATATATTTTCACTGTGTAGATAGAGGAGATTATGTTATCTAAACAAAACCCAGTCCTGTTCATACTCAATGTCTGTAGTTTTATATGGTTGTAATGTAAATACTGTAAATACTTCAAGAAAGCAGAGCACAAGGACAATCAAATGATGATACATGATGGCTTTAACGTAGTCGCTGGCACTTAAAGTTGCTATACACCTAAGAAGATGATGTGTTCCTGTGATGAATTGCTGCCATCTCCAAGAGCTTTTCTCGCCATTTCAACAAATGTACACTGGGACACACTCCTGCCTGCAACACATTAATCCAAATTCAGTCATTTTTTCAGTCTGGGTCCATTATGACTTAGTTCATGACACAATTTTCTCACTAGGCGTGTGGTGGAGATTTGAGAAAAGCGGACTCTCGGAAGAATGTCCATCAGTGCACGAGACTCATATAGCTTTCCAAAAAACGTTTGATTTAACAGAAATAATCTTGAACACCTGTGTTTAACGATAAAGTAGCCTCCTGGTAGCCACTGTAGCGGTTCTACCAAACTAAACAGCCGTTCTAGAGCAGTTAGCTACGATCAGATTGTGCAGAGGCATTAAATGAAAACTGAACAATCTGTACCTTGTCACAGACTGTTCAATTCCACCAAATTTATGTATGTGAAAGAAATTCTTCAAGCTTCTGAGTTTTGGGGCCCGAAGTTGCACATTAAGGCTTTTAGTATGCTCCAACTAAAGTGCTTGTCGGACAGTAGGAAAGCGTCTGAAACTCCTCCCAACACATCTTTCCAATGTGGGCTGCATCCAACAATTTCTGTAACTCAACAAAACCATCAATCCATCAGTCACAACCACTTCACACGACGATTGGCCAGGTGGAGGTGAGAAACTAGGTTAGAGTTTGAACTTCTCTGCTCTTTTTTTATTTACACAATTACTTCTGTCACTTTTCATGTATGCAACAGACTGCAACACTAATGAATGCCTTCCATAAAAGACTAAAAGCGTGCACACAATCTACATTGAAAGCAACCCACAGCCACACGCTGACAATCAAACTAGCCAGCAAGTTAAGCAACAAGTGGATACAATATATGATGCAGTTCTCTGCAGGGATTACCAGGAGACTAGTGTTTGTGTTTACTTTCAGACTCAAAGACAAGTGTTTGATTGTTTTGTTTTTTTAAAGCTGTAGGAGGCTCGCACTGCTTACCCCAATGGATGCCATTGTTGCTGGAGTCAGTGTTTTCCAAATCTACACAGCAAAGGTGGTGAGTTAAAGATAAAAATTATGCAGGTTAATATATGTTTAATTTAACTACCCTCAAGACAGTGGGGAGCTCATAGCAAGAACTCTTAAGATATCATGCTATGAGCATCTCTGTGTTAGTATAGTCTCCATGGACGGTGATGTCACCTTGTCTAAGTGTTAGATAAGAGCCTGGAAAGTCCCCTGTGCGTGACTGTCCGAGCTCATTTTAGAAACTGGTTAAGTGAGGTCTCTTATCAAGAAAAGTCCTCATGCTTGTGTTTGTGGTCATCTTTTTAATGCAAACAAACATATGCAGGCACGCACACACACATAATCACACTCCTTACTGCTTCCTTGCAACAACCATAAGTACTGAAATGTGCTTTTATATTACTTTTGGTGGTTTCTGTTGTGTTTACACACTGGTAGCCAGTGTACACAGAAAGCTGGATCACCAAAGCAATGGCATAATGTCTTTCATACCTGTATGTTTTCTGTGCAGAGGTGAGTGTGATCATTAGTAACCACAACATGAGCCAAACAGAGCGTTCTTCACAAAAACCTCATCACCCACAACTTTCAACCAGATGAAGCAGGCGGTGGCATTTACATTTGCAGATATCCTTTTATGCACAATGTGGGAAAACAATAGGTAAAAAAGATGTGATGGGTATGTAACAGCCACTTGTCACACAACAGAGATAAAACAAAATATAATTATTGTCACACAGAAGAAACTGACTGTTTTATAAAGCTGTCATAATGTTGTTTCTTGAATCTTCAGGCTACTGAGTTGTGTTTTTTCACTCTCAGTGTGTGTTTGAGTGAGTGTGCGTGTGTGTGCGTCTGTGTGTGTGCACCAGCAGCTGGATGTCATTACTCATGTTTGCGTGTGCTCTGCTCAGCTCCCCTTTTGGCCTTTTGTAAGTGTCTGTGGAGCCAAAGGCTGTTTCCCTGTGCACTGCTGAGCAACCAGAAGTTTAATGTTCTCCACACGAAATCAAACCTGTGCCAAAATGGACAAGCTCTCCATCACTCAATGTCGTGACAGTCAATGCAGCTTTTTTAATAAGGCCTACTCATAATGGGAAAAGTTGGCTTTGGAGTAATTTAGATTTGAAATGAAATACTTCAAATCAGGAGCTCGATGTGAGTCAGCTGTCAGAAAAGTCACATAGGGCTTATTATAATGTCGTGTTGTGAGGAAGATGTTCATTTTGTGACAACCCTGTTTATGATCCTGGGAAACTCTTAACAGCTTTTCTATTTAGCACTGTAGTAGTGATCCAGGCCGAGGGCTATACAGCCAACCAGGGAATGTTACAGCTATTATGAGGCATCCCTGTGTCCTACAAATTAAGTTCATGTGCAACTAATTTGCAACACCAGTTTATATTTACCAGCAAACCTTTGTGCCAAAGCAGGAAGAAGTGTGAGTTGTAAATAAAAGTTTGGAAGTCTGGATCATTTCATAACCAAGTGTTTTTATGTGTCCAAATATAAATGTAAATGTAAATGGACTGTACTTGTATAGCGCCTTTCTAGTCGTCTGACTACTCAAAGCGCTTTCACACTATATCACATTTACCCAGACACACACATTCATACACTGATGGCAGGAGCTAACTGCCCATCAGGACAAATTAAACTAATCATTCACACACTGAAGGCACAGCTTCGGGATCAACTTGGGGTTCAGTATCTTGCTCAAGGATACTTCTACACATGAATGGGGGAAGCCGGAACCGCCGACCTTCCGATCAGTAGACGACTCGCTCTGCCACCAAGCTACAGCTGCCCCCAAAAGTGAATTTCCATTTGCTGTTGTGTGAGTTCACGATGCTAGAGTGGGTGACGTGCTGTTGACAGAGAGAGCTGAAGAGTTTGAAATACGGGGCACTGCGACTACGCGGCGTCTTGGAGCCAACAAGGGTTGCCAATTGACAGAGTCGAACCCGCGGCCGTTATGAGGACTAATGCCCCTTTGACCGTGGCGCACGCGCTCTACCAATTGAGCTAAGCGCGAGACTAGCTCAACCAAACTTTAATGGTAGCCTGTGGAGTTTTGACCACCTGTGATGCTATGGAGCAACTTTTTCATGATGTTTTGTTTGTATCTCGTGTTCTCATAGCACATGCACAAGTAGTGAAATTTTCCCAAAATTGCATGGTAATCTATTCAACAGCTGTGGAGACATTTCACTCTAAACCACGAATGTGAACCTGCAGGTGGCGGTAGAGGAAAAGTCAGGGGATTACCAAAGTCATAATGATTCATCCTCTGGGCACCATGAATGTCCGTACAAACTTTCATGGCAATCTATGCAGTGAGATAATTCAGTCTCAACAGACTTACATTGCCACGCCTAGAGCCACACCACTAGCTTGGCTAAAAATTACACAAGATATCAGTCAAATGGGTTGTGCCAGTGACAGTTAACACTCTGATGCTGTTTCATTCATATTAATTAAGCCCTGAAGCTGTGAAACTAAAAAATATTTAACAAACACATCATCTTAATTGATCACACTGTTCAATATAATTTGCTTTGTAAGCAACACTGGGATTGATGGTGTTGGATTGGATTTGATAATGTAACTATACAGAATCAAACAGGGAACAGTCACTAAACTCTTTGAATATCCACAAAAACAAGACTGGTAGTGACACAAATTCCTGTATTTGTTTGTCATGTCTCTCTCTCTCTGGGAAAAAGATCAGAACAACATGTGCAGCAACATGTGCTGTGGATGTGGGTTTATTTCAGCCATATCTTCACATTTCCCTTCAAATGCTAATGTCTTAAACCACAACATTATCAACAGCCATCAGTGTCTGACATGAGGTTTCTATGTCTGTCAAGCTGTGCGAACGTGTCTGATGGGAACAGCAATTCACACTCATTATGACGTATGACAACACATCCTTGGTGTGAAAGAGACCGTATCTCATAGATCCTGTCAATCATAGATGGTATCTATGAGAACAACTCTGTTGGTGAAGAAAAGGCCAATAGATATGAGGCTTAATATAAGTAGGTTACTCTTTATTTTAAATTAGTTAATCACGCAATAACTAGTCATCTCTAAAGGTTTGTGCAGTTATGTCAAATTTTCATATTTTAACAAAAAAACAGGGCCACATTTTAGCTGTTTAAATCTTCAGCAAATTAGCATGGTGCCCAAAAGATATTAAGTCTACCAATTCAAATATTTCCCATAAGGAGAACATTGTATCTGTTGCTGTCATGCTGTGATTTAGATAAGAATATTGACACTTGAGGTGTTAAGTAATTAGATATGTATTGATCATGCCGGTCATATTGGTCAGGACATGATCCTGCCTAGCTTAGCACAATGACTAAAAGATTGGCTCAGCTGTTTATCCAATCAAGAAATCAACCATTTTTTAGAGCAACCTTTTTGGTGTTTTTGAATTGGGCATCTGATTAGGAGGTCTGGAACTAGGCTAATTGTCAAAAATCGCTTAATGCAGTCTTCAACAAAAACTCTGCAAGTTATTGTACTAGTTTGCTACCTGCAGCTTAAAACTCGCATTATTCATTTTTTTATTTTGCCGCTTAGGGGCAGTCCAACATGCTGTAAACACAACACTGACACATTATCACCTTATAAAGTTGTTATGGCCAACGTGTTAGCTAACAGTTGCCTATTTACGTAATCTTGTTTCAGGCCACCTGACAAATTTAAGTCCAATATCAATTCTCCCTTAAGCTCTGCTTTTGGTCTTCACCAAACCATGTGGGAAATATGTGGCTCTTTAGCTGCTAAATGCTCTACTGTGTTCACCAGCTGCTTGCTAATTGAGTCTGTCTTTGTGATGTGTTGGTTAGACCCGATTTCACCCCCAGTCCCTCCGGAAAAATAAATGCATGACAATGAACAAACTACACTTTTGAACGGAGCAGATATAATTTTTGTTTTATAGTATGCCATACAAATTAAACTGAAATATACTGTATGTGTCTGTATAGAGTTGTGTAATTATTTATTAGCCATACTATTCCATTAGAATAGTGTTATTTTTGTTACAACTATTATAACAAATAGTTATTCTTGACATATCCCACATTTTAACCATCAATAAGACTGAATATTTCAATGTATTGCAGAGGAAGAATCTTGCATAGTTATTTCTTGCAGCAGATAAGGATGTAACTTAGGAAGTGACCAGCAGAAGTGGTACTAAATGAAGATCGTTTGGGAGCCAAAAGAGCCGGCTCTCTGTAAGGAATGGAGCCATAAGATCCATCTCCCTTCAAAGAGCCACAATTCCTACAGTCTGTCTGCCGTTTGGTGCTGGGGAGATGCCACACACCTCTTTTGCTGAAAACCGCTGCCTGCTAGAAGCAACGCTGATGAGAGTAGTGAGAGTGAAACAAAACAGTAAAGTTGTGAGCCATAAAAACAAAACATCGAGCTGAAATATGCTAAATACCTGCATAGAGCTGAGGAGAACTGCAGACGGGTGATACTTCTCTGTGGGTTCACTACTTTAATATTACACATAGTATACATTTTGGTATGAATATTGATTAGAGCAGATCTTAAACAGCTCCGAAGAACTGTAGTTCTCGCTCTTCACCCAGTGAAATTCAAAAATATAATACAGTAACATCTGCCTCCACAGCTGCTCTGTTTCTAATAAATATTGGTGTAACTAGAAATTAGTTTGCATGATTCCTTACACAGAACTCAAGACACTATGTGATCATCTGACCAAAAACTTCTGCCTGTCCTGCGTTCCAGGACTAAGTGTAGGGCCTTCTCTATCGCTGCCCCAGAGTCTAGAGTCACCTTAAAACACACTTTTATTCAGTTGCCTTTCATTGTGTCTAACCTAACCAGCCCAGCTCTTTCCCCCTGAGGTATCTATGGATCTGTGTTGTCAATAAGGGCTCTGTGTGGCGATGTGCCATTACTATTGCTGTTGTTGTTATTATTGTTTATATTATCATCATTCTGACTTTTTATCTCCTGTGCTCGTTTGACTGTGTGCTGTAAATCATCAACTGTGTTGTGTGTAAAGTGCTATATAAATAAAGTTTAGTTGAGTTATGTGGGGCAAATTCTATGCATTAAACCATATTCTTCAAAGATCAGGCTGCATCACACAGAAATTATATGCAAATGAATTGGTGCCCAGTGATGGACTGTTGACAGTTTTTTACTATAAAAGCAGTTTTGCCATTAGTTTATTTGATATGGCTTTCTATGCTTTTTCTACTGTCACTTTTCTTCTGGGCAGCAATGGGTTTCTGCTCAGCTTGGCTTTTAAACTACACTATCATCCCAGACTGAAACAGCAGCAGTGTGAATAATGAGAGACATGAGTTTCAAATGGTGGCCTTTCAACCCTCTGAGAGGCACACTAACCACTTAGAGAAGCCACGTGGTTATACAGAAAAACAAGAGTGTTTCAAGTAAGTGTTATTCACAAAACTGAGAGGAAAAAGCTGGAAAATGCCAAAGTGTCACAAACACTGGTATCAAACAAGTTTCCAAAATGTGATTGAACAATTTCAGAAAGTTTTATTACTGCATATCCTAACTAAAAAATCTCTGTAACACTACACTGTCATCACAGCTGATGTCCACTAGACTGAGATTTAGCTTTTCAGGGAGACATAGTCAATCACACTCTGTGCTTTTACCATTAAGCAAAGCCCATTAAGAGCAGAAATCCAGATGTTGTTTCCTCTGGAGGTGGGCCAAACTACTGTGTCTCCTCTGAAACAAACCAGAGCCTGTGATGTGATGTGTATGACTGTCAACATCAGGGCCAGTGGTTGGACCATTTTGAATTCATCTGGTAGCTTACAGTAAATGGCTCTGACTCTTGGAGCTCATAACAAGGATATATTCTCAGCAATGTGGCCTCTTTCAGAAAAGTATGAGACATGAAGAGACATCCTGTTGAAACAGAATTAATCGAATACTAATGTGTCACATTTAAGCCTGCAGTTACAGCTGTCTAAATCTCAGATATTCCTTGACTACCAGTATTATTAACATCCTCATCAAAGGGAACGGAAATTAAGTGAACCTTGCTTTAATTCCATGGTGTTGTGATTCTTCCAGTTTGACTTGGTGAGTTTCTCTTGAAAGTCACTTCAGAGCTGAGACTAGACAAATCACACAATCACAATTATTCATACAATCATGCACCAATTTTTTTGTCTTAACAGTCAGAAATGAACAATTATTGAGCAAAGCCACTGGGTGGTATATAGTCTGCGACTGTGGTTCCCAACCTGTAGGTCAGAAGCCCACAAAAGGGTCACAAGAGGAGAGGTTGTGAGATGACCAACTAGCTAAGAAAGAAGAACAAAAACATTTATCTGCTCCATAAATAATCCTTTAGGACCTTTATCGGCTTGTTACTGCTAATAACGGATAGTTTTAACTCTTCAGGCCTCTAAAAAATAAAAACAATCCGGTCTTTTGTTTAAGTGCTCACAGATCATAGAAATAAATAACCTTTGATATCGGGTCATTGAGCTGACTTTGTACTGTTTTAAAGGTCACAAGGCGAAAAGGTTGGGAATCACTGGTTTGTGATTACAGTTGCATTGTTAGTCAACCCCAAAATCCAGTAATAACACAGTTACTAGGGTGTGACAGTAAGAAATGGGCATGCATCAAAAAACTGTTTTCCTTAATAATAATTATGGCAATTTGCTTAATTTGCATCATGTGGTGGTTGGAGAGATGAGAACAGCAGGACTGGAAACTGCAGAGAGAGATGGAGGTGAATTAATTTCATTAGAGTCGGATGATTTGTGGCTCTGCACTGAAACCTGATGAACTACGTTATAAAAACCACCACTACAGTATATCTAAACAACTTTTGCATGGATTGCCATGAAATTTGGTACACATATTCAGGATCCCATCTGGCTTAACTGTAATAACTTTGATGATCCTCTGACCTTTCATCTAATGTTAGCATGCTGACATGCTAAACCAAAACAGTGAAGATTGTTGCCATGTTGTGCCTGTGAGCCTGTTAGCTTGTTGACATGAGCATTTAGCCTCACAGTACAGCCTCACAGAGCTGCTGGCATGGCTTTTGGATCGTAGTCGTGTTTTAGTATCACTTCTCCCACAACATGATGTTGATGGTCGCAAGTCCAGTTGTGAAATTCAACCATGTTTAAAATAGTTTTTATGAGAACAACAGACAGTGAATGGATCACAGGGCCAAGAGTGAGAACGATTCATCTCCGCAGAGAATTTTATCTCCCAACACCACCTGACCAAGACTGCAACAGACTCAGTCCAATTTGATCCCATAAGCAGTGACGCCCAAATCATGAAAAAAAAACTGTAATCTACACAACAATTGTAATGTTTTCTCCTACCTTTAGGTAGTAATTGCAACAATTATGTTGCAACATTATCTTTTCATTATTATTTCAACATTATTTCACCATTAAACACAATTAAATGCTAAATATGCTCTGTGACATTACATTGTAGCTGTCTGTGTAAAACAATACAGCTTTTTTAGTAGTAGTAAAGCATATCGCTGTGTGTTTCCACAATTTAAATGACATTTTACAGCCTTTATTGCTCCTTAAATGTCTTGATACATGTTATCAACCAACGCATGACCATTCTGTCACAATTTCCTTCCTCACCTTCAATCAGCGTCAGCCAAGTGGCCTTTTCCACAGATGGAAAAGGGACCTCTCAGCTCACATGCCACAGTATCATAAAATGCCTGAGGCAGACGGTTGCACGTGGAGGAGTGTGAACAATAACCAGGCATGGTGACAATGAGAGCTGCTCCGTCGCCTTTTTCCTTCCTTCCCCTCTCTCCATTTCTCCTGATGGCGCTGTAGGACACAGCTGTGGAATAAGACTACATTGTATTTCAACTGTGTAATTAAATGTAACTACTGTGGAGTTAACCAACCAATGCTGGTCCTGCATTGTTGCACTTGTCACAGTCTTGGTGAACAAGATCATTGTGCAGTGTTACATAATATTGGCCAAAATTTTCAACCTCAAATATTGAATACCCTATGAATTTCTAGTTCAGCTGGTTAGATCTGTTAGATCTGAAAAACAACTCTATTACCCTTGTTCATGTCACGCCAACTTGTGTTACAAAACTGGCTTGCTTAGGGCCAGAAGGTATACACTCAGGTGTTTTTATTGCATCTGTAACAACAAAGACTTTTCTGTTTCTAGAAAATGTATGAATGATTACAGACTGGTTGAATAGTTTAGATTTAACATCTTGTATAAGCAGATTCATAAAAGAAAGTACTGCGGTTAAGGTGTTTATTCTTTGAATAACAACAGCCTACAGCACTGCAAATGAAAAAAAGACATTAGATATTATATGTCTTTAATGGCTCTAACGAAAGCAACCCACAGTCCCATGTAGTCTGCATTTTGGCAGTGGTGTTGGAGGCATTACAAGCTTGCCAGAATAAAACAGGATCATGTAGCACTTGTGTCTCTTAGCTTGTCGATTTGAATCGCTTCCATGTCAGAGTGCCAGGTCCAGGTCACAGTATGTTAGCCTGGTTGAGGAGGGGGAGTAGAAACTGATGTGAGGGCCATTGTCTGATGGTCTCTGGAGGTGGTGTAGGTTTCTCTCTCTTGCTGATACTGCTGATTGAGATGGAAAATCAGCATTGCAGCTCTTGGGGGTGTTGAAGTGTCTCCTGAAGTCATGAGAAACAACGTGACAAATGGTAGACAAAGTTATACAAAAGTAGGGTCTGGCCGCATAACTTGACTCCATCTTGAGTTTCACTAGATATCACTTTCTCTTATCTAGAGTAGCTGAATGTACAACCAAAACAGTTAATGTGTTGGCATTAAACACTAAATTACTACTGAATTGGTTTTGTGTACACAAAGCAGGGCCTTTGTGTGGTCACAGTTTTGTAGTAATAGAAAACTGACCAATATCAACACCCAAAAAATCAGTACTGGTAAAAAAATACCAACCCTGTGTCCTGGTAATTACATTATATAATACAAATTTACAACAGGAATATTACTTTGAGAGAAACACAATGCCTCCTGGAATGCATTTTTTTAATCAACATATTGAGGAAGTCACTGAACGTATCTGCCAAGTTGCAATCATGTTTCATTTGTTTTCCCTACAGTATACGCTCATGCAAAACCATATTTGCTTGTAGCTACTAAAGAATTAATAAAATATTTTTATAGTTATTTTGGGGCACTCACAACACTCGGTTAAGGTTAGGGAACGATTATGGTCTTGGTGAGGTATTGAAAAAGCCATGAGAGACTTGAAGCAGGAGGCAAACATGTTTACTTTATTAACATTTAACTGAAATCATCATGTTTGCACTTTTCACTAAAGCGCTAAAAGTTGCCTTCCTTCACTCATAACCACCAAGCAGCAATTTGTGTTTCAATCTAAACATATCCACCAAAAAGTCACAGTTTCCTTGTGTCACATCAAAAGTCAAAGAAAATGGGCAACTTATCACTTATTTGGGGTTAGACACTTCTATGTGCTAGGTCCTTAGAAAGAGCAAGTTTTCATAAGGAATCACTAATAATAGTGGTCAGTACATGTGGGACAAAAGTGTGTGTATTTTCCATATGTATCAGAATCAGAAATACTTTATTACTAAATTATGAAAGTGATTTACTTGTCAGATCCTCTAGATCTTGGCTCTACCTTGTTTTCCCATGAAATCTGTGGAGCATTTTTGTATGTAAGGCTATACTTTTCAATGATCTTCTGGTATAGAAACACTATAGCAAATTCAGCTCTTAAGAAGACAGACAAATGAGCAGCAAAAACAGGCAGTGAAGGACTGCATTGCCTGGGAAATCTGACAGCAATCAGACTATCTGTGGATTAGTGCTCATTTCCTGCAATTTTCTGTTTCAGTGCGCAGATATCACATAAAAGGCAATCAAAAAAGCAAAAGAAAGAGGGAGAAACCTCTTTCTCAGCTCCCAAATCAAAAAAAAAGTTCCCTGACTGAGTGCAGACACATACAGCCAGGAATAAGTTGGCGAACTCTATGAACTATTCCCCACTTCATTTAAAGAGGCAGGTTCTTCATCATCTATAAATCTGAGCCTCCCATTGAGTGTTTCGAGTTGAGATACAAGCTAGCACTTATGGTCTCCCTCAAGTGTCCTCATAAACCACATTGTTTCCAGCTCATTCTCCCCTCTCCCTGGACTCGGGTGATGCCAAACGTTCCCCTCGCGGGCCTGTCCTCCTGGGCTTGTTTGGGGACATCTGCTGCCATGTCCAAATATTGTTTTTGGCTGAGCCATCGCTGGCTCTGCTGCAAGAGAATAGAGCTGGGAACTATTTTTACCTTAGCGGGATAGACTGTGTTAACATACAAAACAATGCCTCTACCCCGTGGTCTTCCAGCTGCAGAGCAGGGCAGCAACTGCAGGAGAGTGCAAACACACAAAAGATCCAAGCTAGTTGCTTGTGTTCAGCGGCCGAGCCGGTGGTAATCAAAGTATGTGTGAACTTTTAACCTCTTTCACACTCTCTCTGGTTTTGTCTTGTGCTTGGTTATTTCAGTCTCAGGCAAAGTTTCCCTTTATACAAAAGTAAAAGATGAACGTGTGAGTTTCAGAATATATGTCAAGTTTCATTTGGACAATATGATTTTGATACTGATCTTACTATAATGTGATTGAAATATATATTTATATAGTGAATTAAATGATTTACTATTAGTGTACTCTTTCATCACTCATTGCTACATTCAACCACCCTCCTATATAAACACTGATAAAACACAATAACTTGGCTTGAGAAGAGTTCCCCTGTTAACTCCTCCCAGAGTCTTCAGCTCTCTTTTCTACACATTCCCATGAGACCTGAAGTCCCATTTCATATCCGTGTATTGCACTTAATGAGGAGAGTGTCCAATTCATTTTCTTTTAAGTTTACAATGGACTTCTTAAGGCCACAGTTAATGCAGGGACCTTAGATGTTTCAGGGCACGCAGAGGAAATTATACTGGGGCTGAGTAATTGAAATGAAAACAGTGGAAGGAAAAGCATCTGTGTTTTGAGGGAAGACATAATGACTGCTCACGTTGTTTGCCTTTCACATCATATTACAATATTAATAGACCCCTTCTGTTCCAGTTGACAGTGGAGGAGCACTATACAGTAAGAAAAAACATTCAAGGAGTCAATTTAAAAAACAAAACAACATCAATATACTCATGCAGGAAGATCTGAAAATGCTTCTGGGAACTATTTCAAAGGCTTACAGATGTTACGATTTTTTAATGCCTTCAGTGTCCATGAGCTGCTTTCTATTCTTGATTAGTTTTATTTTAGTTTATTCTTTAGTCTCCTGTATTAATTTCTCCATTAAATATATAAGCTATACCACTGATCAGATTAGGGCAAAACTTTGAGAAATTATGCAGCTCATAATTGGTTGGTTATGGCTTTTCTAAATGAATGTTGCGGGAATTGAGCCAACTTCTTTGGATTCTTATTTTTTATCCATCCCATGCCTGAGAAGTGACACAAACCCAATGTGGGTGCAAAGATTCAGGTCAAAAGAAGGTGACATATTTGTTGTTATGCGAGTAGGATTGCGTCACTTGTTGGCTGTGGTTCAGCATATAATGAAATTTGATAGTGTTAATAAAAAGGCCCTTTATAACTGAGTGTCAGAAGAAAGTTTACCTTGCACATAGGGTGTATCTCTGTAGACTACATAACCTGACGATGACTTGGGCCCATTTAACCTCAACCCTTAGACGAACCAATATCTACAGAAAATTGACACATAAACACCTTTATAATTTAATGTAATACTCTAAAATTCCTCTGCAACAAGTATGAACAGCTCCTCCATAGCCATTACACAACTGTTTTCACTGGCTGAGTAGTACTACTCACCATGATGAGTAAACTGCTCTTCATGTGTAAAGTTCCCCGTTAATAAACAGAAATACCATAAAAACAAAACACAAACAAGCTCCAACCTTATGTCTTTACATTTTATGGACACCCTGCTAATCTTCTACACATACTTAAAGGAGGACTATCATGAATATAAACACTATACAGCAAAGAGAATCAGTAATTCTTTTGTTGTTTATCCTGGAATAAGTCAACTAGTCAGTGCTTTTGTTCCCATCCCATACTTTGTCCTTTCCAATAGGCTTTCTATAAATATCTTGTCTGTCTACATACTGCTTGAAAGCGCCAGAAAACCTATATGGTTTTTTTTTACTACCTGCATATAATTCATCTCTGAACACACATATAATAGTTTTCTGTCTTTTACAAAGCTAACTCATCACATCCATGATTCAAAGGCTGACTGCAGGCTGGATATTGTTACTCCACTGTTCTTCCACAATTACATATCAGACATGTACCTGACACGCAGGGCGTCGTGTCACCAAGTCATTATGTGACTGTACAAACTGATACTGCCACCAACTCAGGTTTCTGGAAGTATTCATGGTCGTTTGCAGAGTCAACAAACATGATCATCAGAGTTTGACCCCCATCCAACAGGCAGACTGTCATAAACAAAACTTTCCGGGAAGGAACACACCAGAGATTCGCTATAAACATCAGAAAGGAAAATAGTCTCTTTCAGATAACGTCAGAGAGATGCAAATTCTATATTAGACAAAGACAAAAAGAGAAACATGTGTTTGGACACTAGAAACGAGTGCACCAGTGATGTAATGTCTCTTAGAAAGTGAGTGACTGAGTAATAGGATATTTTACTATCACAGTAAGTTCTAGTGCTGACCCAGCTACTAGTGATGGGCAGAGTGTTACCACGGTAGCCTAAACAATATTCACAAATCAAAACTCTTCACAGTCAAATTTGTTTAATTATCACAGGGAGCGATCAGTTGAAGTATAAGTGTGTAAAATAACAATTCTTGTATTTACGCTAGTGGTGTGTCTCTAGTGATGACAATGTTGGTCTGTTGGTCGGTCCATTGGTCCACACTGAAATATCTAAACAACTATTGGATTGCCATGAAATCTGGTTCAGATATTAAGTTCCCAACAAGATTAATTGTGAAAACCTTGGTATTGAATGCTAATTAGCAAATGTTAGCATGCTATCATGGTAAACTAACATACACATGGTAAATATTATACTTGCAAAAGAAAGTTAGAATGGCCTTTGTAATCATGTTAGCATGTTGATGTTAGCATATAGCTCAAAACTGCTGGCCTTAAGTACAGCCTCACAGATGTGCTAGCATGAAGACTGCCGAAGAGTGTTATACATATTACACAGAAATCTTTATGAAAATGTAAAACTTCAGATTGTTTGGATTTTGTTTGTAGTTTATTACAATTTATCTCGTTAGAAGGTCAGTTTACAAATTGCTACATTATCTGTCTCTGTGTCACTAATGTTGTTATTAAAAAACACTGCATCAATTCTAGGTTCAAAATGTGTATTATACTGTAGGTTGTCCTCTGGCAACAACAGTCTGGAACACACACTGTGATTTTGAATGTGGGCACAGCATATAAAATATATTAGAATTGTATTACATATTATCATATATTCCCTTTATCCCAGAGAAACCGAGACAACAAGAGAGAAAGAGGTTGTTCTTCAGTCTCCAGAGACTGTTTGGCCAACTGCTGCAGCCCTTTACAACTCATCTGTCTTGAGTTAGACAGCAGTCACAACCATAAATACCCACTTATCATCTAGTTTATCCACCCCTGATACAGGCCTGAGATGACAGAGACAATAGCAGACGCCCATTGCACCAAGTTCCCCTGGAGGCATGTCTCGACTCACAGCCTGCATTTAACTTTTATTACCCAAGGAGATGGATTGGCTGCTCCCCACCCTTATTTGGTGGTGCGGTGTGTGTGTATACAAGGGGCTGTGGTTGTAAAGTGAAGGCAGCGTGGCTCAGTCTGAGCGGAGCCAGGTAACAGAGGGGTCCTGCCACCAATTTGCAAAAGCTCGTTCTCCAAGAAACCGTGACTCATGGCAAATCATTTAAATTTTTTTTGTAGCTTGCTTGATTGTGTCATGATACAGTAACATGTGGCCCTGCAGGTTTTGTTCTGGAAAAAGGTGATGAGTGCATCTCTAAAGCAGCAGGGTATGAGAGTTAGAGGAACCCAAATCCACTGTTGGCAAGCATCTACTATGCTGTGTGCAAGTGTCCCTGAACAAGATGACTTTTATTGACCTTTAGCTGCAAAAGACTTTTCCTAAGGAAATCTGTTTATTTCTGCGACATTTTGCTTCCCAGTCTTTTGATTTCTATTATCTATTTTAACTTAAAAAGGCAGAGAGCAGTGGAGAGCTGTGGTAGAAATAGTGGAGCTGAGAAAAAACTTTTAACTTTGGTTTTGATGAATTACAGAGAATAGTTCATAGGGGTTAATGTGTATCTCTTTTACTGTGTGTCTTTCTGTCTACTTATTACAATTTATATTGAAATCCATATACAAATCTATATACAATTTAATTTAAACATGACAACATTAATTTTAACATAACACATTGCATAAACTGCACTTCAGTCAAAAGCTAAGATAGTTTACATGCTGTTTTCACACACACAAAAAACAATACTTTTTCCATGGCATAAAGGTTTTTAATATGGTAAAACAAATGCCCAAAAAAATTTTAAATCTTGATTAATATGTTACTGCGTTCCGGCACTGTAAGGCTGTATTCATAACATACTAAATTATGTTCTTTGCTCACTGTGCTGGTCTTTAATCCCATTGCTTGATACCAATTTATCCACATGCAAAAATATTCTGCATGCAAATAAGTTGTCACCTCCAAAACACAGGTAGGTGTTTGGATGCAAGGCAGTTATTATAGCATGGTCCACAGAGCAGAGACTCATCTATAAAGGAAGTCATGCTATTCCCCAGAGCCACTCCTTAGTTGCAGCTGCACCAACGTGTTTTGACCTAACACCCCGCTAAAGTGCTACACCTGACATGCGTGCCCTTTCAGAGTGGCAGGACCTATTCTCTATGGACAGGAAGTTCATTTCCTCAGAGGATGGAGCCACACCTACTGAATTTTATAATGCCATGTTATTATTTTACCCTCCAAATGTAGCCTATTTCTGTTCTTCATGCTTTTCTTTTCTGCATTGAAAAATGTTTTTCACACTTGCTCAACTTTAGAAATGTTTCAGTCTTTTTTCTACATACTTAAATTTCAGGGCATATATGCATCAATGAAAACTGAGTACAGCTTTGTAGGTGTTGACAAAGATTGGAGATCAATTATTTCTTCCTGTAAAAATGGATTTGCTTACATTCACGGTGCAAGAAGATGTCCCGCCCTTGACCTGTTTCCCTGACAGCAACTGTAAGACACAGAAAGCTTTTACGAGGTGATAATTGAACTGTCATCACTCACAGCTCATGGGATTGCTCCATAGATTCAGAAATCAGGCAGATATAGTAAGCTCATTTTCCTCCTCACTTTGTCTTAGTTCAGAGCAGTAGCACAAAACAGATGGGGAAACATCAAACAACTGAATAAGAAACGGATGCGGAAATGTTAGTCAACGAGGTTATGGTAAAACCAGGCTATATAGCAAACTGATTAACTGCCACATATAGAGAAATACTGCATTGTTGCACAGACAATCCCCAAAACAAACTTTCCTTGCTGGCAGCATTGCACCACACAGGCTACAGTCAGACACTAAAGGGTTAATTTGTGGCGCTCCCAGGCAGAGAGGCAGAAGTAAACAAAGAGTCAGGGACTGGAGCTTCTCATGCTGCAGAAGTTGAGGCGTGACCCTTGAGATAGGCACCGAGCTATCATGAGGGCGTCTCCCTGAGTGACTGGCCAGGAGAACAGAGAGGGGCTTTGTCAGGGCTGTGTGCGAAAAAGTGCTGAGCCAAGCAGGCCCTCACCCCCCTCACCACTCCTCCTCCTCTTCCTCCTCCCCCCACCCCCATGATTTTTTTTCCTTTCTCCCTGAAGACACACACACATGCTCATACACACACTTGTCTGTATTTACCAGCAGTCCCAGGGGATGAGGCTTTCACTTCAGCTGGTGGGAGGTTAAGGAGGGGAACATAGTCTGTTTTGTGGTTAAAACTGGATATATTTGCATTGCATTCTGGGATACATCTTTACGATTTAATATAACCCGCTGCAAAGAGTTTCTAACAGTCTGGGTTTGCAGTTAAATCGTCTTTGAGAGAAACGTCATCCTGCCTGACAAAATGTCTGCTCTTCATCTCTAAACCATTCTGAGGATTAAAATGTTTTGTGCACAACAAACTCTGTGTTAACTGGTCTGCTTGCAATTTTCACAGCAACATTTTGCCAAGAGAGCACAGACGAAAACAACAAAACTGATATGTCTTTTTCAATGAGGCCTGAATTATTTACTGCTCTGGCAAAATGAAAATGTTTCACATAAATCAGGACAACAAATTATGCTGAATTTAGAATGAAAAGATGTCAGCGTCTCATTAGGTCCATAAACAATATGGTGTACTCTGAGGACTACAAACAAACAATATGCCATTATTCTTTGAAGTAACTTGACAATCCAAAACTTGTCTCACAATGTTCTTAGACAACTTGTTCTGTGCAGGGCAGGCAGCCTGTTTGCAAGAGATTTGTGTTGAGCGTATGTGTTTAAACATACAGTGACTCTCACTTACCTTAACACTGTTTGGAAAAGCAGAAACAAGCATGTGTGAGTAGTCAAAACTGAAAAATGCCCCAAAGGTGACAGCTGTAACAGCTTTTGAAACATTATTATATCAACTGATATCAGCTGGCCCTGCAGCAAAACACACTGCCATGTGTTAATCTATGAGGTTCAGGTTAGGCCTTCTCTGTATGAATGCTCTATTTTCCTGAGGCCATGTGTTTCTGCACTCCCCAACCCCACACACACGTATACATTCCTTTTCCCTTCTGTGCTGCCCTTGTATACACAGAGTAGCTGCCTGAGGGAGATCGCTTAAGAAACCCGGTGTGAAAAGTAAGTCACAGTTATGTGAGGTTGCACCTTTATCCACCAGAGGGAAGAGCATGTAAAAAAAAAAAGTGCTGACATGCCTCCAGGGCTTATGAAATGCTTCTATTGTTCATGCTAAATGAACTTTTTAGGGACTTTCAGTGGGGTTAAATCACTGGTGTCTAGTCATAGAAGAGGTTTTTATTTAGTGACTGTGACTTTTTGGGAATGCCGCTGATTGTGGCAGCAGAACCCTGTGAGGTGACACACACATGACTGATTAAAACGATCCCATGTGATTTTTAGCTGTGCTAGCGGCATGGCAATGTTGGTCGGTCCACCATTTTGGTCCAGACTGAAATATCTGAATGACGGGGCTGGACTGAGATGAAACTTTGTACAGACATCCATGGTCCCCAGATGATGAACCCTAATGACTTTGGTGATCCTCTGACTTTTCCTATAGCGCCACCAGCAGGTCAAAATGTGTCCAATTATTTGGTGATGACATCACCATTACCCTCAGCTGTCCTTTGTGTTTCTTAGTGTGCTAACACTGTAAACTAAGATGTGTTAGAATTTAGCTCAAAGCACGGATATGTACAGCCTCACAGAGCCACTAGCATGGCCGTACACTCTCAGTCATGTTACTGGATGTCTATTAAACAATTCAAATGACTTTAGGACTCAAAGTGAGAAGTATTTACTTCTCAGTCTCTTTAGAAGTGAACACTTTCATTTCTACTGCTTCACTGATGTATGTTTACCTGAATATTTGTATCGTAATTTTAAGTCTTAACCTGATTTTGATCACATTTGGAATATGACGTATACATAGAACAGTGAGAAACCTGGTTATTCAGCTCCCTGTATACATGATTATACTGTAATATCCAGGTTCCTGATTGTCAGTGTTTCTACAGGCGTGTCTGCATATCTTTGACTCTTTCACATCCAGCAAATCTGGCATTTCTGCATCAACTAAGTTAACTCAAGATTAAAGTATGAAGTCACTTTAGTTTCTGGCTGCCTGGACTGAATTTATTCATTTCTCCATCTAATCATTATTGATAATGATGTTTATGTGTGCAAATAAATTTAAAATTAATGGGTAGGCTAGTCCAAGACCGGTCAAAACCAGTAACGGAAACCAGCACCAAAAAGGCTTTGTGTCAGTTGCAGGCATTATTGTCTTCCAAATAACGAGCAGAATGACAAGCTCAACATGTTTCAAAGTTAAGACAGATTGTGTGGACTGGAAAGAAATGAAATGATGTGGTTTTCTTTCTGTTACTGAGAGTAAACAGTTTTACTGTTTGTGTTTAGTAAAAGAAATGAAGCACAGGACATGTCAATTGTCCATAAAGTTTTAATGAAAAAAAACAGCAATGTACCCATTTAACAACAAAAGAAATTAAGAGAGAAATTGTAAGATTTCGAGAGTCAAGCTCTTATGTACAGCATATTGCACTAGAAAAAGAACAATTATCCCCGTTCTCCTCATCGCCCCATGTCCTGCGCTGTTTGAAAACTGTGCAGTAGACACAGAGCAGTCCCAACGATAACACAGCCAATGCTTTTAACAAAAACTGCTACATCTGGCCTGGGTCTCACTTCATAGGACACATGAATGTGAAATCCTTGAGACCACTCTGAACGTAAAGAAAGCAACGTGAAGACAATACAAACTCCCCACACACGCAGCGCAGGAGTCTGAAATAGGTTCCACTGTTCAGCGCATGTATTATTAAAAGAGATATTGTGGTTTTCACTCCATTAAATTACATTCAAACCCTTAAGATACAGATTTTTTTCAGGAATGTTGGACATGCATTTTTACTCCATTTACATATATTGAAAAAAGCCCTTGAACTGAGAGTGACACAGCAGACTTTGCAATATCCAAAATTAAAAATGCCACAACATAAAAAAAAAGCCATCATAGAAAAGCAAAAAAAGTTTTGTTGTTGTAGTTCTTTTTTTGTCTTCTTACAAAATGATATGGAAAATTTTAGCAAAATGTTCTTTATAAAGATAGCAACAATAGCTGTGCCAAATTCATGTCTAATGTATAAAAAACACCAAATCACAGCACGTGACAGTAAAGATGCACTCTTTCTTGGATATTCAAAAAACTCATCGGATAAATTTGATGTTAAAGACACTGAAGGTTGAACGAATAAAAAGAATTTCACTTGAGTCAGGGTCGCAACAGTGGTTGGAAACCACCACACCGACTGAGTGGCTGTTCAACCCATTTCACATACAAATAATACTGGGCACCATGGTGGCTCATTCCTCCTTCAAACGTAAACCCGCAGCCCTACTAGATTGAAGATAATAAAGCACAAAAACCTAGACGAGCTAGGCAGATCCAGCATTTTACAGATCTTAAAAAGTTTCAGGAATCTAGAGGGGAAGTTCAGCACAGGAGTAGAAACAGAGAGGCGCAACATACAGTATATAGGTAAAAAAATTGTTGTTTTTTACAGTGCACATTGATTGCAAACAGTCGTTTCTGATATTAAGAAGGTTAAGCGTGGTGAAACTCGCCGTTCGTGCTGAAAGATGTCAAAGGTTGAGCCTGTGCCTCGTGAGCTGATGTGAGGAATCAAACAGATTTTTTTGTATCAAGGCACATTAAACACGCTGTACTGTTTGTGCCAACTCTACTGTATCAGAGTACGTTGATCTCACAGAGCCCAAGTGAAACAAGAGCTGTGACCAGTGACTTTGGGTAATTATGCCAAGTGTTGATGATGATGTGGCAGGTCTGTTACTCACAAGGCACATTTTGTACATTTGATTGTCTGTTGTTCACGTGATTTGTAAAGAATCACACTTATTCGTGTGAGAACGCACGAGGCACATGGCTTTAGTCCAACCTCCCCACACACAGGCATCAAACACACAACTGAATGCACATCAACAATGAGAAGGAAAGGACTGTACACACTGAGATAGCATCTATACAGTAGCGCTGAGCAAATATACACAAAATAAATTATAATAAATTATCTAAAAGAAACCAAACCAAATGAAACGTGTTCTCAATAAGGACAGGGAGTAGTTAAACATGACGTTCGATGAAAGACAGAGAGAATACAAAGCTTTGGACTGAAGACCAGAGAGTGCGTCACAACTATCTAGATTGGCTCAGCGTTCAGTGTTTGCAGGAAACTAACTTTTGGTTCAGCTCCTCATGTAGTTACAGAAAGAAAAAAATAAACTCCTAACAATCTGTAACACACTTCTGCATTGATGTTGAGTGAAATGATTTGGAAAACAGAAAACGTCTAATGAAACACCTTTGCTTGCTCAGCGTCACTGAAAGACTATCGACTCCTCACCCAAAGGCAGATATTAAGAAAACACAACTCATAATAAGCATCAGGTAATTTTCATGGTTATTAACTACTCCCTGAAGAAAACATAAAAGAGGAAAAAAACCATCAGTGTCTTCAAAAGGTCATATCATGAATCTACAACAGACTGAAATAATACATCAAATGGGTAATTTTTAACATCTTCTTTAAAGTACTTGAAGACTTTTTCCTTGATAAACCTTATGTTGAGAAACAGTGGCTGTGTCGTTGCAAAATGCTAACGTAGCAGTTGTCGCACAAGGATGTATAAACGTTCTCCTATACCCAGATGTGTCTGTGTGATGAGTAAAAATGTTTTTTATTTTTTAACTGTACAGAAGAAGTTCTCAGTGAAGCTGAATGTACCACTGGCAGTTTGGTGAAAGAAAGCACTTGAATGAAAGGTTGATTTGATACATACATGTATCAGCACATCAGGATTGAATCCGTGCTCAGTACATTTAGATACACCCGGAGTGAAATAAAATAAAAATGCATCTCTGTAACTTTAACCCAAAATGTTTCTGCAACAAAGATATTTGTAAAGAGGTGTATTTCATTGAGAAAACAGCCACATTCTGGGAAATGTCCTTCTATGGGTGTCAGTTTGATTGCAAATGCAACAGATCCCTAAGATTTGACTTCCTTCCACTGGCTTGAATATTGCTCGCCCATACAAATGCTGATAAGCGACCCACAATGCAGCAAAGGGCAAAATTGCGATTGTCAATCCAGCCAGAGAAAGAAATTGTTTTCCAGTTCCCTGATCGTAATCTCACAAAGGAGATTTATTTGACTTCGTTTTTGTGCTTATTTGGTTTCAAAATGACTGCAGATTTTGGAAACAGTAAGCACACACTCCTACACACAGATGATCACACGTTGAAAGAGTAATCACGATTACAATGCCAGGTCTTGAAGTTACTCGACTAAGATATCTTCAGTCCACCTAAATTCAAGTATGCATGTGTTTATCCTTAAAATCAACAGGATCTGAATCTACACAGTGGGTCGTTAGGCCACAAAATGAGCGATACTGGAGATGGGGATGCTCATGGATGACACAGGTTCATAATAATGTCCCTACGTCTACAGTGGAAGCTGGTAAAACACGCATCTAAACTGACCAACAGTGCAACACCAGTGTGTAACACCGCCACAACGTCATGACAACCATTTTCAAATTAGCCAGTGTGGAACAGTAAAGGATAAGAACAGGGCTTATTGTTTTTTTTCTGAGAATAAATTAGAAATGTGCCTCGAGTCCTCAAGGTTTTAAGTCAGTAACTTCAGCACAGAAATGTCCAAGTCCACAGTTTGTCGCCAAAACAGTGGCCTAATCTTAAACTTGATCTCTTTCTTATGATTTCCTTGATGCAAACGAGTTGCACTGTGGCAGGAGAGAATAAGGCATTCCCTGGACTGATGGAGGTCCTTCAAGACTTGAAATACCAAATAAACAGAGCAGTTTACTGTACAAA
This sequence comes from Coreoperca whiteheadi, assembly GCA_011952105.1. Taxonomy (NCBI): domain Eukaryota; kingdom Metazoa; phylum Chordata; class Actinopteri; order Centrarchiformes; family Sinipercidae; genus Coreoperca; species Coreoperca whiteheadi. The sequence continues at coordinate 13,694,471 of CM022481.1, read as the reverse complement.
ATAGGTAATCTTACAAATATTTCGAAAATATCTCTTCAAACACAATGGCTCCTTCTTGAAAAGACGAAAAAACAAACCAAAAAAACAAAACAAAATAAAATTGTAATCAGTCTCCGTCCCGCGGTGACCAGTGTTTTCTTCATCTCATCTTCGTATTCAATTAGAAAACAAAATCCAAACCCGTGTTCCATCTTACAGTGCCATCTCGTAAAGTCTGGTTCCTTGTCCCTGTGGGGGGGGGCGGACAAGGGCTGAGGCAAGGGCCAGCAGGAAGTCCCTTCATCTCTGCTCTCCTCTCAGGCGGGGGAACAGAGCCTCTCTCGGAAACAGAAAGCCAAACAGGGTCATCGTAAGGCGCATCCAGACAGGCAGGTTTTGTCTCTGATGCCTCATGAACTGCAAGGAGACAGAAGAAAACACACATTAGGTTATTAGCATCAGGGAGGGCAAGTTAAATCGCAAATATTACTCTCGTCAGACTTTCATCATCTCAGTAGTGAAAATTACTTCACAGCCTTTGATTTCGTCATAACAGGCTTTTGAGGTAAAGCCTTGTGAACTGCGGTAATCCCTGTGAGCTCAAACCATATGACCAAGTAGACTGAATGTTTCCATAACATTCGCTTGTGTCTAGCAAACATGTCTGTCACACGCACATCCTGCCCGATACTTCTGCAGAACATACAGAATCAGGTGCAGTAGCCTTCTGATTGGGTGGGACTCTCATTACCAGACAGAAGTTTTATTTATTTTGTTGTTTTCTTCAATGAAAAGGTGAATGAAAGGATGAAAATGACCAAGCTAACAACTGTAAAACAAGAGATTTTTAACCCCCACGAGCAGCCACTCCTCATACGAATACCACTCTGCGTCCTCCTCCCTCAGGTTTGAGACAGTCCCTCTTATTAAATGTCGCACTGCTGACTTCTAAACAAGAACCTCAAAGTGAAATGCTTTTAGAGAACGTGCTGCCTATTTCATCACAACTCTCATGTAATAGCGAAGTCAGCTGAATAATTATAAAAGCATAGCTGAGGAAACTGAAACTGCTCCCTCCTATGGAGCTGCCTCCTCCCAGCTCTGTCATGTTCTATAGGGGTGTGCGGCCCGCGTGGACTAGAGACAGATAAAGGGGTTCCTGCTGCAGCCTGCAATCTTCTCTCCACCCCCCCCCCCTTCTGATCCTGCACAGCTGCGCTCAGACATTGCAGCCTGTTGCATAAGCATTCTTGTTACGATCTGTCTCCCTGCTCTCTCCATCAAGGCCTCTACCAGCCTAGCAATCAGAATCCGCCACAGGCTATTTGATGCAGAACTAGCAGACTGAACTGAATTGAACCAGCACTGCTAAATGTAACCCTAATTGTCCTTAATTGCCTTAATTCTACACTGCTGAGCTTATTTAAACAGTACCCTGGTTTGTTCCACATGAGGCTCATCTTTCTGCTGTCATTTGCTTGGTAAGTGGAGAATGGTGTGTATTTTGTTTGCCCTTTCTAGGTTAACGCACCCCAAATGATTAAGAAAATTGAACATGTGCTCCTTCACTTAATGTTAGGCTGAATTAACGTTTTTCTTGAAATTTATCTGAACGTATTAGCATTTTATTGGCCACAAAAAGTAGTCAAAAGTGACGGATAAGACTCAAACTGCACACAAAATCTACTTCACATAAACAAAAACCCACACATTAGCCCAAACGAGCTACTTCTGCTTGGAGAAGCAAGTGAAAAAAGCCTAACAATAGCAGCAGAGAGAGAGAAGTGATTGGATATCGTAAAGGATCACTTGTGATTATTCTCCCTTTGGAATATTCCTACAGCGGCATCAGATCCTGCAGGATAAAAACCAACTCGAGTGCAGACAGCAGACAAAAAAAGAAAATGTTCTCTCTTATCTCTTTGTCACAGAGTTACACACGCACACCAAAACACACACAGACACACACACTGAGGCAGTCAGCGGGACAACTGAGGTATTGTGGGTAGCCGTGAGTCAGACGCTATTTTTAGACCAGCGTATAAACAGCCGGCCAAGTCTACCCAGACACAGACATGCTGCTCACTCCTGTTCGTGACAGTCACATCGATCTCACCTGCTCTTTCGCAATCTCAATCTCTCACCATCCAACACTTTCTTTTTATTCTTTCTCTCACTCTCTATTTCTGCCTTTTTTTTCTCTTTCTCTTCCTTTTTCTTCTTCTTCTCCAAAACAGTCAAAGCAGCAGATAAGAAACATGATACCCACCCCAGTATATTTCTACTTATTAACTAAGTTCATGATCATGTGACTAATGTGAACTCTCAGTCAGTAACCCAGTAACTGCTTTACAAACGCTGATACAAGTAACCCCAAGTAAGCGGTTATCAAACAAACTGTAATACCAAATTTTCCCAAAGGAGAACAGAGTACCTCTGCTCAAAAAAAACCAAACAAAAAAATACCTTCCTATCCTTAGCTTTGTATACTGTGCTGGGCTTTAATCAGACTAGTTTTTTTGATGCACTTATGCTTTTTGTTACCTAGTGTTGTTATATTGCTTCCATTGTCTTCCTCATATGTAAGTCGCTTTGGATAAAAGCGTCTGCTAAATGACTAAATGTAAATGTAAACGTAAAAGTGCAGAGTGCAGATTGGAGGTGGAACATGTTGTCACTTATAAGTCTTAAGACATCTGTAAGATTGTGACACGTTTCCGTGGGGATTTTTTATTATCTTGACATGCACAATGAACTACATATCATGAACAAGGTATGTGTGCTTAACTGTTCCCTCAGACGCTTTTCAAACTGTGAGCCTCCACGCTCAATTCCCTTCATCATCTCTAAAGCCTTCACAAGTCCCAAAGTGTTTCATACTTCATGTGGTATGTTCAGTATAAAGAAGTCATCTTAGGAAAAAATAGTCTGTCTACGTTCAGGTAAAGGACACAAGTAAGAAACAGAAGGTTGACTTTGTCTTTTATATTTCAGAGTGGAGAGTGGGTGTCCTTTAATCTGCTCTTGCCAAAAGTGTTTTCTTCTCTTCTGTCTTTGTAGACCAGGAAATGTATCCCTAATATGCCTATTGTCTGTAATGACATGGTATCAGTGCCACTGACATGGTATTGGAAGTGTAGTCTATAACCCTCTGCTCAGACTGAAAGACAGTTTCAGCAGTTTAGAAGACAAAGACACTATCAGCTGCCACAATGTATTCCTAGCAGCCAGTAACACTGACTGAATACATATTAGTTGTATAGGTTTAGTGTCCTGTATGAAGTTACTAAATTGTGCCTTAACAGTAGCTTAGGATTTTTCCTTCAGTATGGCCAAGAAAGTGGTTGAATCACTACACGGGCTATTTTTATCCAGTGTGGGTTGTGGCCAATCCAGCTGGCAAAATGTTGGGTCCCTTTCTTACCAAGAATGAACCACAAATTGGCACAAGGTAGCATTGATTTGTGTCTCTAATCAACAAAAAGCTGAAATGCATAAATAGTTCACATGTAACACACAAACATAAACATTGTGTCTCAAGTCAACCAAATACAGTCCTAGCAGCCTCTTTTACCTACTGTCCCTTGCTGCTGACATGTCTCTGTGATATGTTCAAGCAGATGTTCAACAGGCAAAAAGACCATTTAGTTACGTAACATCCATTTCTCCTTTGAGGCAACATAAGTCAGCTTGTGTTTAAATTGTTTACACTTTGACACTTTGTGCTTAAAAGTGCATACTTTGTAGTTACCTGTATTATAGTGTATTATATTATTGCTTTTTGCCTTGCTTAGTACCATTCTTGTGTGCACTGTCGGGATAGTGAGCTGCTGTTACGAAGAGTTTCCCCTCGGGGATTAATATTAAAGTATTTCTGATTCTGACTCTGATAGCAGGCTCTGCGGCTGGTTGTTTGAAGTGGGAAGTCATTTAAGGATCCACTTCTCTGCTTACCAATTCAACATGATCCTGTTGGAACTTGTCTCCAATCTCCCGAAGTTTACGACCAATGTGAGCCTCGACGCTCATCCCTGCCTGCTCCTCCGGCCCCTCTACCATCCTGTCATCTTCCCCTCCTCTCCCCTCTTGCTCCTCCTCTTCAATCTGCCTCTCTCCCCGGTCCTCCATGGGCTCAAACTGAGCGGGGAAATGTGAGCGTAATCCAGCGTTGCCTGAAAGGAAAACATCAAGCTTCTTAAACCTTTGTGTGGTTGTTGGATATCTAAAATACCAAGAGGCTGTTGTCAGTGTCAGTGCCAAGATGAATATAAGGCATGACTGATATCAGTTCAGTAAAACCACTAATGTTGTTCATTTTGTTATTTTAGACTAGACAGTGAAAAACCTCAGAAAACACTCTGCAGACAGTCTTAAAATAAGCCCAACTATCTTGATTACTATTAATGGCCTCAAACACAGCTGTGTCTGACCAGCTAAGTCAAATATACAGTATCGAACTTACACTGCTGCTATATTGCTTTCTGCAACCCAAACAGGTTTTTATCAGATATTCGAAGATGGATAAATTACAAGGCAGGCACTCCAAGTAAAACTGTCCACAAACAAGAATCAGAGAGTGTGTGTAGGTGAAAAACTGAAACACCTTATAAAATCAACAACGGCCTCAGTGAACTGCAATCTTTATGTGGGATGTGTCACTCAGTTCACTCATTGCCTCTAGCATGCACTTCTGCAGTCATGCCACTCATTCTCTTTAGGAAACTGAGCTGTGTTTGGGAGAAGAAACGGCACCGGGCCAAGTGCATGACATCCATTACTGGTTAGATTACAGCAGTCTGTGGTGTTTATGTATTGATGACTTTAAACCCAGAACAATATGTACCTCTCACTCACTGACACTGAGTCAACAAACAAACAACATTCTACTTCAACATTCGTTTAATTTAATTAGGGTGATGTCACACTGATTTGATTAGAAATGGAAAAACAATATTGGATTAAAACTGAGGGACATAGTGTGGGTGTGTGTCTTTATGTATGTATGAAATTAGCATTATCTGTTTTATTTTTACAAGAAAAGCTCATTTAAAATGCACAAAATAAACTGGCTGGAATGTGATTATCATTGATCAGATTTAGGTTAATAGCATATTTATAGAGTATTATGTAATAAAGATAAATGCACATCTACACAGTACTTAGAATGGCATGTTCCTGAAGTTCTCAGCATGCGTATTATGGGACATGGGGATCTTCCAGCTACAAGACAAGTTCATTTCTAGGCTTGTCTTTTTTTGCAGTAACTATTCAAAATGGAATTTAGTTATTCTAAGAAAAAGAACACACCTCCAGTCTCCCGCTCTCATCCAACCTGACACTTATCAAATCAGATTGACAGTTTTAATCAGATGGGACTTTAAGGACAGTTCCCAATGAGTAACCTACCAGATAAAAGGAATGATGCATTATCTCGCCGCTCCTTACCGTGAAAAGGTATGTGAGGCTGCCGGAGCAAGCTGCAGGGCAGCGTTTCGATGCCGATGCTGTTGTTGCTGTGGCTCTGCGACGTGGGCAAGGTAGCAGTGACGGCAGCAAGGGCCTGTCCAGCCGTGATCTGTGTGGCTCGGTCTTCGTATTTGACGTCCCTAACGGGCGTTCCCCAGAGCTGCGAGATGGGCCGTGACATGTCCTCCTCCTCATCATCCATCCGATACCTCAGCGGTAAACTCCCTGTAGAGAAGAAGGGGACACGAGATAGAAGCTTTAGAAGGAGATCTCTGTGTCTTTTGAAAGTGTTTTTGTAGTGTAAATATAAAATGCACTTGCAGGACTGTGTTTTACTCATACCTATGCCCTCTGGCAGATGGAAAATTATCTCAGCTGTCTACATTAAAGGAAAATAAATCATTAGTCATTGTAATGCTCAGTAAGAGGCTAATGTGGTGTGAGGTAATCGTGAAAACAAACAAGATGGATCTGCCAATGTAAATTTCTATGAAAGGATAGGTAATAAACATACAAGAGGCCAGCTGTAGCTAAAGTGATTATCTCTTATAATATAGTGATGAGTAGCAACAGGAGCCAAACGTATGGAAACACCCTGTGTAGGGGGACCCAGTGGGCGGCTAAAAATGCTACGCCAGATCTGCCACCCTCCCGGAGCAGAGTTTGCCAAGCTGTTCCTGATATTGTGCCAAATTGTAATTGAGTGCCAAAAGATCCACTGAAGAGGCTTCTTCCCCCTCAGAACTACCTTAATCTGGAACGGTGTGCCACAGAGCAAAGTCAGGGGATTAGCTTCCTCCTGAACAATTCTGCAGCTCAACATTAAGACCTATGCTCATTGTTCCCCCTCTCTTTCTCTCTCAACCACACAATCACTGGATAGCTGCCTGTCTACATTATCAACGCACGCCCCCCCCCCCACACACACACAAACACACACACACACAGCAGTGCGTGGTGTATGAGTCAAACCTCAGTGAAACCAAATTTCTGGCTAGACTGTCATGTGCTGCGTGCAGCAGCCGTTTCATGGGAGAGATAACGAGTTTCACTCCATCCTAAACTGTGCCTGCTGAACGCAAACACTCATGCTCTCTTCCTACTTGGCCACATGCCACAATTTGAACTACTGTTTCATCTTTTGTCAGGGGTGCCTGTCTTTTCCTTTTCTTGTCTAAGTGGAGACAAATGGGCTGGGTTGACTGGCAAATGCAAAAGTTGAAACTGGATATACTGGTATTGTGTTTACTGAGTGGAGTGGCCCCAGTCGTACATCTCTTTGTGAAAGTGCCCCTATGCATGATGTCATTTCATATGGAGTCAAAGGAGGAAACTACATTTTGAACAGCTGTGGAAAAACACTGTCTGATTAGCCAGGCCACATTATTTGTGTAAGATGTCTCTGAGTATGACTGTCTGTTTTTTTAGGTAAACAAAACATATATTATTGATCCGCACGTCCTCTGGCCTCCATTGTTCCCAGGGCATTTAAGGTTGAAATTTCGCCAGTGCACACTAAATAGTTGAGCGTTACAGCAATTCAGAACAGCCCTAATCTGCTTTAACGTCTCCTCCAGGAAAGTTAAGTAATACATTAAGTAATGCTATGCACACAGTAAGGGCTTCTCTGCAACTGTGCCACAAGTTTCACTGAGATCAAATGTGCACTTGTATTGTGTGTCAACGGCAATGCGAGCCCTGTCTTGAATTTCTACTGGCAGCCAACAGAGGACTGGCAAGATAACCATAGTGTCAGACACATAAAAAAACAAACATAGACTGGGAGACACACAGAAAGACATCACACAGACACACACACACACACACAGAGACACACACTGCCTGGGGCAGCAGGGAGGCCTGGCAGCCACCACAGCGCTGGTCAGAGGCTCAGAGCTGCAGCAGAAAGTGGCTCCCTCTGCTGCACCATCTGTGCACTGGGCTCCCCTCCATGCATGGCTGGGGGTGGGGGTGCACACAAGGTGAGCTCTGCTGCTATTTCACATACTGCCTTCATGTAACCTGGAATACATATCCCGTGGATATCAGTGTGAAAGTGGCAGGCTGCAATACAGTCATGAATCCTACTTTACCTATCACTGGAAAAGGACAAGAGGCAGGACAGCTAAATGTTTTGCATTTGTACGGTGAATTGCATTTTTTTGTGGATGTAAGTTACCCCTGGGATGCAAAAGTATGCCGTGCTATTTTCACTAAGGTGTTTCAAATCGTTCATAAGTGGGCACCGGAGGACCACCGGGACCGTGCCGCATCTTTATGCGCATCAGGAGCACAATGCCCAGGGCAGCTCGGCGCGTAAACACGAGGTTTGACCGCTCAACACTGTAGAATCAACCTCCACAAACTAGCGGCCGCAACGGCTCCTAGTGAAGAAACCTTGAAACAGGATGCTGCCACATGGAGCTAACCAAAAAATAACAACAACCACAGCCCTAAACTTTTTCTCTCCGACGCTGTTTTTCTCGATTTTAAAAAGTAGGTACAACTTTATCCTGGGTCTTGGCTATTTGTATTTTTTATTTTTTTTTGTACTGGTGACAGCGGCAACAAACCAGCAGGATTGCAAAAACATTTCGGACAATGTTACAACAGTGTTACTCGCATGGCTCTCATTATCCTCCGCTGACACTTTCCCTTCACTGAGAGACGAGCGCGCTGACGGGTTAGGGTTACATATTAGTCACTAATGCGTGAAATACAAACAGGGCAAGTCATTTTACTGCGTGTAATAACTGTGTGGTGTTAAACTACGCTAGTTAGCTGTAATATTGTGTAACTAACAACCGTTAGTGACTAACGGTTGAGTCTCAAAGACCGGGCAACGTGAGCCGGGACGGGGGTAATCCGCGCGCGAGAGGCGATGGATTGAACCAGTCGCTTCGTCACTAAAACACTTCGTCCGTTGGAACAACAGAAGAAAGCCTCGCTGATATTAATAAAGAACAGGACAGAAATACACCTATAAATGCTCTCTGCCATATGCCGACACTCCAGTAAGTCCGCTCACCCCGTCTATGCCCGGGCATGCCCAAGCTGCCCGCACATTTGTGGACAAACTCCCACGAACAATGGAGCACGCGAGGGTGTAATGGAACAATTTCTCCCTTTTAATTTAAACAGAAAAGACCGATGCACTCACCGCCAGCAAACAGGCTTTCCGTTGTGACCGGTGGTATCTTGACCGCTTGCTGTTCCCTTGTTTCCTACGGACTGTGTTGATGCGACTCGTATCCCTCTTTGCGCTCCAACCACTCTTGGATGTTTGCTGACTAGAGTGGAGGTTGTCAAAACGGCCCGCCCCGACGGCTGCCACCCGCCCCTTCTTAATACTGTGAGAGGGGCAGAGAGTCAGCTACACTGTTATGCAAATACAGCACACTGAAAGGCTATAAAATGCAGTTACTGCTTTAAAAAGCCGTTTGCCTTTGCATTTTAGCAAATGGTCAGTGGTGGAGGAAGTATTCCCTTCATTTGCATAGGCTATGCAAGAGAAGTAATAGGCCTGCCACATTAAAAGTACTCAATACAAGTAAAATCCCCGCATTGAAAATGTTACTTGAGTCAAAGTGCAGTGAAAGTATTGTTAGCAAAATGCACCAAAAGTAAAACCACTCAATGCAGAAATATGGTCCCTGTAATTCTCATACTATTATATGTTTTACTGAAAATATAATATAAAGTAGCCTTTAACTGTTATAGTTGATCAAGGTGGCACTAATTTGAAGTATTTTATATACTTTGGGGTATTTTAATCTACAACAATGTCTCATATAAGATCTGTTTTTTATGCCAGATCTTAATTTGTAGTGGCCTGACACTGTCAAATAAATGAGTGAAGTAAAAAGAACATTTCCCTCTGTATTGCAGTGGCATAGATGTATAAAGTATCAAATGGATATACTCAGGTAAGGCACAAGCACTTGGCAAATGGGTTGGCGTGGTCTTTTGCCAAATGACTTCATCAACAACTTCAGCATTTAAGATTAAAAAAAAAATTAAAAGCAGCTACAGATTTCAACTGATTTCTGCATAAGATGTTGACCTCATGCTGTTGGTGAGGTGAAAATAAAAATACTGTGCCTGGCCCTTTAAGAGAACAGTCCTCCTCCCTACCATAAGCTGGTGACAGCATTGGACCAATCAGATGGTTTGTTTTGGTCCCGCCCTCTGCTTGTGTATCTTGACACGTGGAGGGGGAAAAACACAAACCCAGATAAGACATGTGACTGCTTTCAGCACTCAGCTCAGCTGATTGGGAGCTGCTGCTAGGTAGACTGATTGTACCCTCCCAATTGCTGGGGTAGGTGTGATGATGGCTTGTGTACTGTCAAGGCAACAAATAGATTCACAAATTTAACTCACACACATACATGTCAGTGTCCCATTATTTGGCATGGTACTCTGTGTTGCTATGTCTAAACATGTGTCATGGAAACATTATTAGACATAACATGACATAACCAGTCTTTAAATCTAAATTACATAAATTCAAGTTACTTGCTTTACTTGAGTGTCACCATTTTACTAGACTAAATTGCATTGCATTGTTACAGATGAAATCACCCAACATATATATAAAGTAGTTAAAATTATCTCCACTTTGATCAACTGTGAAATGCTGTATTACTATGATATCGGTATAGCAATGCAAAAAAAGTGTAAAACATAATAACAACGCTCTAGAAGGGGTCTTCTGCATAATGAGTATTTTCACTTTTGATACTTTTAAATACATTTTGCAGATAATATGGCTCTACTTTTATTCATGTAAAGTTTAATTGCAAAACTTTTAATTGAGTATTTTTAATTGTGGTATTTCTATTTCTACTTAATTAAAGGATTTAAATACTTATTCCACCATTGAACATAACCCAACATAGCTTAGCATAACATATCATAGCATAGCATAGCATGACATAGCATAGCATAACTTAACATTACATAGCATAGCATAGCATAGTTTAAGATAACATAGCATAGCACAGCACAGCATGGCACAGCATAGCATAGCATAGCATAGCATAGTATAGCACAGCATAGCCTTACAGTAGGATTCAAATGTCCTTAATGCATCCTGGCTTGATAATGGCTTGACAACAATGTATTGAAAAAGCATCCTGCCATTTTCAGTTCAGTCCCTGAGGGCACCCAATGTTGAACACGGTGTCCTCCTTTGATGGATGCACTGTGACAGTGGAATAAACAGTAGCCGTGGCTGGTGACCCTCATTGCAGGATGGGGACACGCCTACCCATGGCATCACTTAAAAGAGGAAGAAAAAAACAGTACAGTGAAATCAAGCCTTATCTGCAAAACGGGGTTACTGAGTGCAAAACAACCAGGCAAGAAGAGTGAGACTATTTGATCCATCGTGTGAGTCAGATTCTTCCCAGGAGACAATTTGTGGATGAAAGCAGATGCTGTTGCTTTTACAGTGAGCGTTGGTCAGTCTGCGCAGGATGTTGTGTTTTCACACTGTCCCACTCCTTTATTGTACAGCTGGCAACGTGTGAAATGTGATTCTCTCAACTTGTCACAGAATTCCCATGCACAGTTCATTGGCAGACCAGCAAAAAACCCTTGTTTAAGCTGCTGCTTGATGGCTCTCAACCCCCCATCCACACCAACCCCCTCCAAGTCCAATCCTGCAGCGAAAAGGACCCCACCCAAAATTTGGAAGAAGACATCAGATGGTGGTTGTTTTTGCTCACTCTCTCTTTCTCCTTCTCTTTGTATGTATGTGTGTGTGTGTGTGTGTGTATGTGTGTGTGTGTGAGTGTGTGTGTGTGTGTGTGTGTGAACATTCAAGCAGATTGCATGCAGAGAAATGAACAAAAATAACAAAATGTTTCTGTTATTTTGCTCTAATTCTCCACAGCCTAACAAGCGTTAAACCCCCTTTGCATGCTTTGCATTAGAAATATAGGGTAAAAATGGAAAAGTAGACCTAGTAGACTTGTTGCTTATACAAATATTGTGAGTTCTTCAACAGCATTTTTGACCCAATGGTACTAGTATTCAAGCTGACATGGTATTTGTCTTTCATAGCTGCAACATGAAGGGTCATGGAGAATTCAATAGCAAATATTTAGTAATTAAGTAATTTAGATGAATTCAAGTTTTATTTTGGCAGCAAATGCTATACTGTTTGATCTGCTGTCAACTGATGTATTTATGATTTGAAGGGCACAGCTGTGTTGTGTGAATAATAACTAATAAATACCTCATTAAAGCACTTTTTCAAGAATAAAAAGCTGAATCAAAAAATAAAAACCCACTGGAATTAAAAAGTTTAAACCATCAGTTTTGTAACAGTTTGATGTGGTATTCAGGCATTTAAAACTACTGTTCAGAGGTGGAATCTTTCAAAAATTAATTAGTCCACTGTGTGCTGCATTTGAAAAACAAAGACATAAAAAAATTGAATCGCCCATAAGCATTTAATCGCTTTTTTCTCCCCCGAGTTCACTTTATCAATAACTAATTAAGGTTCCCAAAAAACAGCTCCAAGAATAGTGCATTTCAATCACAGTCAGTTATCTCATTGCCAGTGGACTCTGGGGTATACAGTCGTTTTTCATCAGTTAAACTGTGGTTTGGTGAAGTCTTTTTGAACATAGAGCTGTTAACCACATTTGTATTGCAAATCGGATTTTTTTTTCTCTGTTTTGGCAGAGAACATAGCATGATGCGCTGTCAATGCAAGAGATTCAGAAACACAAATGTCATGCATTGTGCAACATCATCCACTGTTTTAAGTCATTTGCTTTCTTTTACTTTCAAGTGCATAGCTTCAACCCCTTTGAAGAGGGAAAACAGCCTTTGTGTTGGTGCTGAACTCAGAACTTGTCATCTAAACTGAAACTTCCAGTACCTCTAATGTGTCAGCTGCAGTGGCAGACAATGTGTCCCAGCCCATTTTTATTCGAGCAGTTTTCCCCAGTGAGGCAGTCAAAAATTATCCACAGTGAGTTATTTCTGACTAGCAGAGGTGATAAGGCTCTGGATGTTGAAATTTTTCAAAGTTCACTGCATAATGATACAATTTGCTTTGTGGCTTTTTCCCTAATGGTGCCTGACGTCCAGACGCTTTGTCTTCAATCTTCAATCCGTTCCACACCCAAACAACTCCATCAGTGTTTGTACTTGTACTGCGTGCACTCTCGCATCACAATTGTATGGTTTCGATCCCCATGCCATTTAATTATCTACCTAAATCCCTGTTTCAGGAGGCTGTTTTTCACATAAATTGATTGTGAAATTTCATGACAGACATGCCAAGTTTTCACAGGTTATTGGAAACCCCTGTCTGCCTCCACCCCCTCCTCCTCCTCCCTATTCTGTCAACACCTCTTGATTTTAACCACAGGTACAGCCGGGGCTCAGCCAATGAACGTGGCTCTCCCAGAGTTCATCCAAAGGTAACACATTTGAAGCCCAGAACCACCCGAGGGAAACACTTCCATACGGTTATGCATTTTCTGACACCACTTTAATGCCATGAATTAAATGTAACATAATACAGAAGTAACACTGGGCATGTTTTGGATGAAGTGTTGTATGGAAATGAATTTGTTGCATTGTGCATTCACTTTGTCTTCACATGTTTCCAGCTGCAATGGCAAGTTGAAGTAAATGGACACTTAATGATTACTGAGCAGCAGCAGCAGCAGCAGCTCAGGTGGTAAACAAACCATTTGTCAGCCAGACTGGCAGCCTGATGACACCTGTGCAATATCCAAAACAATTCGTGGATCCCATTTTCAGGTGTCCTTGAACTGGTGTATAGCCATAGATTAATGTAGTCACACTGTTACTGTTTGATATTGCTAGGCTATACCTTTTATTACTTGAAATGCAATGTGATTTTACTCATCATTTGTTATGATTTGATTGTATCATATAACATAGACTCATCCAACAGTCTTCAACACTTCATCAGTCAGAACTGACTCACTAATGCTAGAAATCGTATGAATTAGATGACTAAGATTCTTTATAGAGGTACTCATCATTTGTGCAAACTGTTCCAAAACTACTCTGACTGAGGATTTAGGTTGGTCTTGTTCTTAAAAAGTTGACCAGAATAAACATCTTTATGAATTACTAGTGACAAAGTACTCTTTAACAAACCACCAGACTCCAAAACTGTTTCAAGAGTACCTGTGCACTGACTCGTGTGCAGAAGCATGTAACTATGTCTGGGAATTTGAAGGATCATTTCGGGTTTATTAAAACTTGGCTGTAGTTTTCTTCTGATCTTTTGATATCACTTTGCTCACTGTAATTGCTGAGTTCAGGAACCTGGCGAACGCAGCAAAACTGTGTGTGCACAACTACAGCAAGTATGGTAGGTTACAGATGAACCACGAAGTCATTTTGTAAACTCTGATGGATGTTTACAACGGATGGCTTGGGTTATAATTTATCATTTTATTTGACTTTTTTCTTCCCTTCTTTAAAATCCAGCCCTGTAGTCTAGGAATTATGTCCATATTGGATGATTCCACACCCCACAGTTTACGTCCAATGGTTTTACGTTCAGTGCTAATGCAGGAAGTAGTATGCCCTTTATGTTACAAGGCTGAAAGTCAGGGTGTGGAGGTCAGGGGGGTGGATAGCTTTGTAGTTGTAAGTCTAACCCTAACCATACCCTAACCGTAGTTTATTTGCCATAACCACAATCCTTCCCCAACCATATATGATCAGATATAAGATCATTTTTGAACACAATCCGGTGTTTTGCAGAATTGTTGTCTGGTGATTGGTTTGTTAAATGTGATTGTCACACTTGTGTATGTGACAGTCTGATCCTTGCCAGATCAGACTTCTTTTTAGCAATGTTGTCTTCCATTAACTTAGTGAGTACAGGATTAGGCATACTAATAAGAAAGATGGGCAAAATTATGAAAATACGAAACAAGTGGAAATAAAACAGAATTATCCTTTAATATGAAATTATAAAAACACAAATGGGGTGCCATGTGTCACGTGGCCATTAAATCACCGTTCTTTGTATCTAGTTTGAATAGAAGAATTAGCTTTCAAAAGTTGTTGTGGAGTTTGTGACTTTGAGATATAAGTGAGCATGTCATTTTGAGGTTGCTCCACCCTTCCTTGTTGTGTTTTGAGAGAGAATGAAGTGGATGCACAGTGGTCGTCTGTCCACTCACTTGCTGCTCTCCAGTTTAACTCAGTGTGCACTCAAGTGGCAATAATGGGATTTTGGGAAGCCCGTGTCAGATGTGATGAATTGCTCTCCTCTGTTAACAGAGAGTTCAAAGGGGGGTTGGGGAGATAACATGTTGGTGAAAGATATGTCTGAGTTTGTTTTTTAGGGTGGGGGAGACCAAGATATTCTGCGAAACACAGAGACAGTTAATCTTGTTACTTTGCAATCTTAACATGTTTTGAGCTCTGACAGAGCAAAAGTTCAGGTGCAACGGTACACGATGTACCTCAGCATGTGCTTCTGCAGCTCTTCATTTCTGCTTTTATACAGTTCCTCTTTAGAGATGTCACACGTTTTTCTAAATACTTCATTGGTTGTTAAAGTGTTGGTAGGTAGGTGCTGTGCAGTGGATTAAAAAAAGAAAGCAACGATAAATCATTGAGGGAAGGAGACATGGATGGAAATAGAGTTGGAGTTGCTCTTGTTTCTACGGTAACTGTCGATGGGGAGGTACCAGGGATGAAAGTGGAGGGAAAACAAACCTCCCCGCTCCGATGGCAACAGCACAGCAATTGGTTCTCGTTTCCTGCGAGGACAGGAAGAAAAAAAACATAACAAGGTCCCCTAGTAGCCCAGGAGACACAGTTCGATGTTGCATCAGAAAGCAAGAGGCAGGGCAAAATGAACACGCGCCCGCAAACATGCACACGCAGCTTGCACATGCACACAGACACACCCGCTTGCTCTCACACACGCACACACAATCACATGCTCCACTTCACCCTGTAGCCGCCCCTCCCGCTCCTGCTCTCTAACTCTCCCGCCAAAACATCTACAGCACGTGAAACCTGCCTAGGAACCGAGTGGAAACTTCCGCCTTGCTCTGATTGGCTGAGCTCCCTAGCAACCGCGTATGCCCAACCAGCCAGTCAGGCGCGTTGTGAGAGGCACACTGACCCAATGAAACAGATTATTCAGAGGCGTGGGGCAGGCACAGTGACCTGGTAACAGTCAGGAGAAGAAGTCAGGGAGACGCTGGAGGGTGAGAAGCAAAGCTTTCTGTGATTGGCTCACAGATTTCCTCTTTGTTCTGATTGGCTTCATGCTCTCCTCTTTGCAGTCATTCATACATTTCTCTGCCTGCCTCAGCACTAGCTGCTCTGTTTCCTCCTCCCTCAGCCAGTTCGTTCAACTTCCAGAGTGCCCACCCTGCCCTCAAGGAAATCCACTGCCCAAGGTCAAGGCAAGACTGCGCTGCTGAAATAGGATTGGTTTAGACAAGCAGGAGCAGAACAAGATCCTAGTAACAAGTCTACCTCATCATGTCAGCGCGGGATTAAAGCTTGTGATCAACAAATTGTTAAACAACAGAAGTGTTCTTCCCGTTGTCACTACTGATGAGCTTTTTATTGTGTCGCTTGTTATGGACACGGGCCAGTAAAAGGCGTAATTAGCCTTTCACTTGATAATGGTATTTGACCATTTTTTGGTATTTGACAGGGCTGTTCTCCAGGCAAGTTGAAAGACACAAATTAGCAAATGGTTAGTTTGTTTTAAAAAACTTAGCTTTTAAAGACAGCCCAGGCAAGGTTTGCAGACTCTTTTTTTAACATTCCAAACTGCTTGCTCCAGTAGTGTAGGGAATTAATGTCAATACCCCGCAGGATCAGGAGTTCACATTGAATAGTTAATGAGTTGGGGGAGAGAAAGGACTCAAATAATTCTGCGAACCGAGCATGCCATGGATACTGCCTAATTTAACATAACTGCGGGCAAAAACTCACTCAGGCAGGAACATTATACTGCTATGATTAGTAAAAACAACATTACCATCCAACACAGAAATTGTTCATAGCTCCCTAACAAATTAGTTTACTCGGGTTGGAAGATAAACTGAATCTATATTAGAAGATTTATTTTCGCTTTCAACAATAAATGCTGCACTGCGTTATTTTTTCTGCACTGAATGATTCATTTTAAGTTGTGATTTGGAGCTAATAAGTGTTTTTGAGCTTTTTACCAATGGTACAATATAACGTTTGTACTTTACTGTTTTTCATGTATGTTTTCCGTGTTGGAAGCCTTACTCACTCAAGTCAAGATATGCATGAGTCAAACGCAAATGCAGTCAAAAAATATTTCTCCAGAGAGAGGCGATGTCAAAGATTTTAATGCACTCACTTGACAGTTACCTAGTGAAAACTACTGCAGTCTAACACAGCAGCACTGCAATAAAGCTGGACTTGAGAACAGACGGAAATAACAGAAAGGACTGAAGTTCCTGAGGAGTTCTGAGATCAGTCAGAGGCTGAGCTGAAAACAAACATACAGACACACTCCGACAGATACCACTGATGCGTTGTTTTCTAGCTTACAGCTAAGTCTGAACAGTTGGTACAGTTTGTTGCGGATGACGCACGAACAGTCCAGCGGCCAAATTCGAACGAAAGACGTAAGGTGAAAATTTGTTTTGGTTTGTCTGACCACGCCTTCAGACTGCAATAGTTTCAGCTCGGTTTGGGCTACCTAATAAATTGGCGTCTAAGAGTAATTCAAGACTTTTAAAGGAATAGTTCCACATTTTGGGAAATATGCTTATCTGCTTTCTTGCTGAGAGTTTGATGAGAAAGATGAAGCACTATAGCTCACTAATTAACATGTTATATCTCGTTTGTTTAACGTAGTCTCTGCTGATTGCCTGGAAACCTTGCTGTGACAACAAAACTCCAGGAAGTCACTGATCCCGGCCAAGATATAGTTTGGCACATAACCACAGTGTCATCTTTACACTTTGTTTTTTGTAAGGATTAAACAAACAATGTATAACTTGTTAATTGGTGAGCTTTAGAGGTAGGTGGATTTTGTTACCTTTGGACAGAGCCAGGCTAGCTGTTTTCCCCTGATTTCAGTCTTTGTGCTAAGCTAACCTAAACGGCTGCTGGCTGTAGCTCCGTATTGACTGGACAAACATGAGAGTGGTATTGATCTTCTCATCTGAGTGAGTGAAAGTGAATATGTGTATTCTACAAAATGCTGAACTATTTCTTATACTAACAGTGAAGAGTGTCAACAGTCCCCTGGTAAAAATGGGACCTTTACCCTCTGTTGTTAGCCCTGCCCTTTTGTATGTGTGCAGGTATGAACATGTATTTGAGTTAACTCAGTATGCATGCTCTGTTGTATATGATAGAAGCTGACTTTGTTCCCCAAATGAATTGAATTGCTATTAGGAGTCCCCTGGGTCTTCGGTAGCCTGAGGAATAATGAGATAAAGATCACATCGCGTTTAGCAGTCATCACAGAAGGATTTCTAATAGGGAAATGTACTTTTGTGAAATCTGAGATGTGGGTTTTTACCATATGCCTATTGTCAAGATGAATACTAGCTCGCAGGAGCTAAGCACAGTCTACATGGTGTGTGCAGTTGAGATTAAAGGAAGTCTAGCAAGCTCTATATCATAAAGTAAATCAGAAGGTTTGATCTTCAAAGGGGAAATGTGAACTGTCAGCACCCCAAGAAATTTTAGGTCAACAACAATTCTTATTTTCAGGCGATTATACACTAATGAAAACATACTTATGAATATTATATTCCAATACCTGCCAATAGCTCCTCTTAAATGTAAAACATACCGGACCTTTAAAGGTCGACCATCTTAGTTTCTCTCTTTACCAAGGCATGATTAATGTCAGAGGGCTTGACTTCAAGACAAACAACCCTTGAGGGCCTTTCCAAATGGCCTGCAGCAACCGATGACTCACCTAATTTAAAGTTGCATTGTAGGGGACCATAAATCCTCCTTTTCAATACATGGCTCCGTTTTTCACCAGTCCAGGCACTTCTCGGAAGCGGATATGTGTCATGATTTAGATTTTATGTTTTGTATTACGTCATCCCTCCACACTATAGGGATTTACATATCCTTGGGTTTCTGGGGGGGATCAGCGGTATGCTGTGCTCATCCGTGAAATGACCTATTCAACTTTATTTTTGTTTGGCCTGTAGAGGATCGCCTCTGCTGTCTGTGTGAAGTTAATTGGATACAGCAGAGCACCAAGCCAGGCTTCACAGCCAAGGGGAATAATTCCAGGAAATAAAGCATAAAGGTATTGTCTCCATGAAAACAGAGTGCGTTCAGCATTTTAAGCACATCACCATCGCCGGAAAGGACTGGCAGAGAGAGCGTAAAAAAAAATGAAAGCTGTTGGACAGGTCTGTGAATAGACAGCAAAATCCTCTCTTTTGCTGTAAACACGCACACACAGTTCCTCTTAGTTTTGATTCCACAGGATGTAGTATTATCATGCAAATAATTACTTTAGCAGGAAATGCCAAGGAAGGGATTAACATATGCAATATTCATTCATATTAAAAGAGGTCCATAATGTTTGGCTATAAATCTTCCAAATACTGCATAGCCTTGTTCTTATCAACTTGACACACTAACTGCATGGTTGTTATTATGGTATAATTAAAAACTGAATATACTCCTCGTGGTAAGAGAATTTTAAATAATACAAATGCTGAGAACTCAGCTTTAATTGCATCTAGTTTATTCATTCAGCTCTGACCTACATAGCAACTTTTCCAAAAATCATTTATCACCCAAATCAATTATCCCATCTTAGGGTTAGCCGACATAAAACACCCACTAGAATTTTACAACATCACCTCTCTGATATGGTTTAGAGATACAGCAACCAAAACCAATTGAGCAGCTGCTCCTTTCTTTGAAATCTCTCACACTTCTGCAGCTTCCTGGGCAGCCCCAGTGTATCTCAGGGGGGTCAGCAGCTCTGAAGGATCTTCACTGTGCTGCTGAAGATTGCCTGGAGGTGTGACAGCTGCCCTCTGATCTATCGGCGCCTCTGAAGATCTGAGGACAGACATTGCCCATATCGTCAGTCGCACACGCTCCTCACATTAAAGCAGTGGCACTTGAGCAAGCCACGCAGAGACACAGCATGAACCCTGATTTCCACTGTCTTCCTGAAAATAAAGAGCTGGAGAATATTGAGGAGGGAAAGGCAGAGATACTGTAACCAAGTCATGTTTTGAATAATTTTAAGGTTGTCTTAATTAGACAGCCATTATCCAGTAGCTCAGTCAGTGCATACTAGAGTGGGGATGCAAAGCATTTTAACTAACACCCACCATGTTTCACACCTCAAATGTTAGAATGTGCTAAATGCAATTTTGTACCCCTCAGCAGCGGCTTTTGACAATCGGTGTTAAGAAATTATCCAGTTACCACAGAGTAATTTTATGCTTACTAAATTCTATTTTCTGGTCAATTTAAGAAAGAAGGAGGAGGCTGCATGACTGAGCTGCAAATAAATTTTACTGTCTTTACTCTGGCTTCCTTCCTCTTTTCCCAGGGGCTTTGCTTTTTGGGTGACTGAGCCTTACACAGCTTTCTGTCAGCATTGCATACAGCACATGGGCAGCAGATGTTAGCAGTCTGTTTGCCAGAATGGTATTGGTACCAGAATACCCCTTGTACGGTTTCGACAGATGTGGCTACATTTCAGGCAGAGAGTTTGACAAGCACACCTGTGGCCAGGACCACCTGCTTTTGACGACCAGCACATTCCTGCAACTCGCAGTCAGTGGAATTAATGGGTTGTTCTGAATTCACTGTGTGTGGGAGGGCTGGCTATACCACACTTCAGATATTGCTTTGACAAGGAATTAGAAATGACCAAGAGTCTACAGCCATTTTAGGGGCTCTTTGAGGCTGTAGGATAGGCTAAGAATACTTCACCTCAAGCCATGCCATATCTGAGAGACAAAAAGTGGAGGGATACGCATTAATAAAAGCTAAAGATCAATGTCAAGTCAAGACAGGATGCCACTTGTGTTCAAAACTTGAGCATAAAATAGGATGACTTAATGAGCTGTGTTCAGAACCTTTCTCAGGATTTTCAAGAAATGGCATCAAATATTTATGAAGATGTTTCCTTGGCAGATATTTTTAATTGTAAGAGATTTCTCATCTGCCTTGTTAAAACCGGTTAGGCACCTAACCAGCAGTAATGGCTGGAGACACTGTCTTCTGCTCAGAGCATTTTTGTGCGGATCAAACGACCATCACCCAGGAGCTCTCACACACTCAGACAGCATCGTGACAGCCATGCCTTCAATTCAGGAGTTCATGACGGCGAATACGTCTCTGCCTACTTGCGAGAGGATGAGTAGATTTTCGCATAGTGGAAATGAGCTGCAGCTGGCTGGTCCTCCATAGCCAGCAGTCACAGTCAGTCTCCTCATCTTCCCCTAGTCACCATCCCAGGGGAAGCAGGAATTGACGTGCCATTAAAGAGGCTTTGAAGAGAGGCAACTGTCAGCATGACTGTCTCCGCTTTTTTAGCAGTGAAGGAATGGAAGTACAGATCTGGGTGCAATAAGGACAGAGTGAACAGCTTTGGAAATACATCTCACAGTGTTTTGTGTGCTACAACGAAAGCAAAATAGGTAGAGCTGTCTCTGAAGCAAAAGCTGTGGCGGGGAATTCATTAATGTTTTTTCCACAGAAAAAAGATAACAAGAACAATATGAGTCACATGCAGAAAACATAGTTAACTGTAATTATTTTGCAGACATTTTCCATTGAACACAGAGATGCAGCTGTAAATAGACTGCGTGGTTATACAGTAGTTACAGGAGCATCAATAAAGAATATAATTCTGAAGTCATCATATAGAATACATTAAAGTAATAACATATAGAGGATGAGAGTTTTTGTCCCATATTTCCATTTGTCCATGATCCTAGTGACATCACAAAGACCTAATTATCTCAAACCCACACACAGACACACTGCAGGGGAGCCAAGCAAAACCAAACCCACAATGATGTCATGAGTTCCGTAGCCGGCAAAGTGACTTGGCAGAGGAGATTACTTCATTTCCTGTAATGTTAAAAGGAGTTTTGGGGACTTTTTCTGTTGGCCTCAAAGTTGTCATTAAGATTAAAAAACATGAAGCATGCTTACTTTTACATCAGACACAGAGAAACTGTGCAATAGTAAGAAACGGTAAGTATAATTTGCATTTCTTGCATGTCTGAACTGCTGAATAGTCTTTCAACTCCTGCTAAAGATTAATTATACGGTATGTTCCTGTAAGGCACATTACTGTATATAAAGTGTCTGCAAAATGGCATTTATGCATACGTCAGAGCTGTAGCCTAAAGAACATAACATCATAAGATTCAATGTCATGAATACATTTTATGCATGTCATAAAAAAATAACACCCAGGAGCTGTCTTGTCTAGTAAGCAATGGTTTTTTAAAATCATTATTCACATCAAGCCAGTTCATGCCACACATCATAGTAATGACTGCAGCATTCACGCTGCAACCTTCATGGTTCATTTTCCTTCACTGATTTTGTTCATTGTTTGTCTGCTGAGTCTCTCTGAATAAGCATGTGCCCCACCCCTCCCTAGAAGCACCACCGCCACATCTGGTAGCACTGGTGTGGGATCAAAAGAAGTCGTGTAAACAACCCATGAAAAGGGTTATGTTACGGATGACACCATCACTTAATTATAGTGTCTTTTACACAAAGCCGAGTCTTGCTTGTTGCCACCATGGAGGGATATACAACCATGGACCCAAATGATGCCTCCTGTTCCTGGGCTACATATTTTTTTATAGTAAGCCAGTAAAAATGTTTAAAAGCAAATTAAATAAACATGGGTTACCAATGTAGTAAGTAGCTCATCACAAAGCCTCTGACTGAAAATGAGATCCTGCCATCCATTTCGCTTCCTTTGAAGCACATAAGTCAATGACTTAAGTCACAAGTATGGTTTAAATGCTGAAGGAGGATTGGCAGCTTTGAGGTCACATGCATTATATGACCTTTGACCTTGTTTGTGGGACTGCCCCCCCTGCCACAGGATGAGATCATAAACCCTGGGCGCCATTTAGTTTCTCACAAATCTGCACAAGAAACAGACAAACCACACAATGTTTGATTTCCTAAGAGCTGTATTTCATTTCTAACTCACTCATATTGACCAAAGGAAGGCAAAAGCACACACCGCCATTATTTCTATCTATAACAAGTCATCGTCATCCAACAGTGTAAATGGCAGACTATTGTCTTTGCTTTTCCAATCGCACATTCTTGTGAGGAAGTGAGAAAATTGTATATCTGCTTTTGCACTTTCAGAGGTTAATTACAGTACCTGCTGTGAGAGCCTCATTAAAACTGGAAGATGAAGTTCAACGTCTTTTTACTTGTCACTTGGTTGATTTGAACTTCAACCCCACTGTCACCTGAGAGCAACAGTTTGCCATCTTTGCAATGTTTATTAGCAAACCCCAAAAATAGTTGGTCTTTCATTCATAATCCTTCTCATTTCTTAAATAAAATTTTAAAGCAATCTTGTTGTGTTATTTTTATTATTTCTTTAACATTTTTACAGGGCAGCTGCATTCCCAGAAGTGAACCTCACCTGAACAGAATGGACATAAAAGACTGCCAAAACATCCACAAGCTGACTATTTCTTTCCTGAAAAGCCCTAGAGGTTGTGAGATGGGATTTTTTATTTAGAGCAATGGCTTTGAAGTCCTCAACATGATTTAGCAGGGGAAGCGAATGTTTGCTCAATAGAAAGTCAAGGGAGAGGCATGCTGCTGGACAGAAATAGCTGCAAAAACTTTCGCCCCTCTTTTAGGTGGGTGGACAGGACTTTGTGGCAGCAACGGAGGCAAACAATGACATCAGGATCACCTCCCACACACCATACATGCACACACACACATTTCAGTAGACAGCCTCCGCTCCTGTGGTGACTGAGGCGTCGGCACGTCAGGATTAAGTGAGGTCATCCCCTAAGCAGCTCTTCTGTGGTCTCCCTCTGGGACCCCTGGGGCACCTCAGGAGCCACCTGCAGTTCATACACATCAAGCGCGTGCACGTATCAGTGGGGTTCACAGGAAAGGCCACAGCCCAGATGGCCAACAATGGGCGTAAGAGATGCAAAGGGCCTAAACCAATGCACCACAGCATTCCTGTTACGTGTTGTCAGCCTGGTCAGGGGAAATCCACCTCAGGAATGTCAGTTACTTTGTTACTTTGGCGGCTAAGTCGGGTCACTGAGTATGAGACCTTTGACTATGATGACAGCCTGATAATATGGTGGCTTATCCAACCTTGTTAGTTGTGCACATTATTTGATCAAATTGATGGAACTCATCAAAACAGACTCTAATTCAATTTTGACCACTACTACTGACCCATTAATGTCTTAACAATCTGAGTATCCCAGAAGTGTTTAATTAATGAAGTACTTAGAATTGAGTGTGGAATTTCATTCTTGAACTTGAGAAAAATAGTTTGACAAAAATAATCTTAAATCAAGGTCCACGTACTAGATTTTACCAGAGGTTTCAACTGCGACTGACGATACCGCAAAATAAGTGGACCTTGAGTTGAAGGAATATTTTGGGAAAACGCTTATTTCCTTTTTAGCCAAGAGTTGGATGAGAAGATTTATGCCACTCTCATGTCTCAACATGAAGCTACAGCTAGCAGATGGATGTCTTTGCTTAGCAATAAGCCAGGAAACAGGGGGAAATACATTAGCTAGCCTGGCTCTTTTCAAAGCTAAAATCCTGTCGACACAAGTGGCAATGCTGGGATAATGGTAAAAGCTAAAACACAGTGTAACGGTAGCACAAGTAGAGAAGAAACATACAAGCAACATGCTGACCCATTAATGTATCTGGCCAAAATGACCTCAAGTTAGCTAACATTAGCCACCAAGAGCTGCTGGTCAAACCAGACCAAGGAAGTCTGTTGCAGCAAAATGTATTGAATTCAGAAAATGTTTAATCACTTATGAGTTCAATTCAAAAGTGGAAGAATGTGTTATTTCTTCAATTATGTAATCATTTAATCTCTCTGTTTTGTCAAAGCTGTTGAAATATTTTTTGGGTACCACTTTCTGAAATTAATACTTAAGGTTTTAAAGATGTCACCAATTGTTTAATTAATGGCCAATTAATCAATTATTAATTGTCTTAAATCAGTAATAATCCTTTAATAAAAACAACAGATGGTGGTATGCTCGAAACGCTGACCACATAATAGAGCTTTGTTGCATGTCATCCCGCCTCTCTCTCCCCTCATTTCCTGTCATCTTGTTAATGTCACTATCAAAATAAATGCTTGAAAAAGAGTGTTTGAGTTGCCAGGTTGTAAAATATCAATTAAGCAGGTGTATATCCTCCTCTTGTTATGTTTAGCGGCAGTTTTAGGTTGGACCCAAAAGACAAGGCTGGACACGAACGTAGGCGGTAGGATAACCAACAAGGTTTATTTAGTGGTATCAGCGAGGTTGAGGGCTGGGAAGGCTGGCAGCGGGACAGGCCGGTACGTGGAGGTGGCGCGTCAACTCGAACTGGGACTGAAGGATGCCGGCTGGTAGACGGGAACTCCAAGCGGTAGTTGCAGGAGCCGGGTGAAGCGAACCACGTAGGTGAATGGTGGCAGGAGAATCCACGGAGCGAGACAGGCAGATGGGAGGATATCTGGATGTGGAAACGGAGGCTGTAATTAGTTCCAGCATAAATGCAATAGATAGTTCTTTCGAAACTTGCTTCAGTAGAAGGCGCACAACGTAAGTGCCACTAAGGAGACGGTACGATCTGGCGAAGACTGGAAGGTTGAGCCGGTGTTTAAATACTGCAGGAGGCGGCGATGAGCCGAGATGAGCTGCAGGTGTGCAGGTAGGCGGAGCGCAGGTGAGTGATTGCAGGTGTGGAGGAGAGAGAGACCGGTCCGCTCCGTGGATGGCTCCAGACGCACAACAACAAACGAGACAGACAAGAAACACAAGGCAGGGCAAAACACTGGGAAACATGAGGGAGTTTAGGGAAAATATTCCCAAACCCTGACACCTCTAGCGTAACTTGCTTTTTAGGTATTTAATTTATCATGCCTGAAGCGTCATTCATTGACGGAATTGCTTCTCAACCAAAATATTTGTCTTAAAATTGTATTTATTTATCAACATTTGTATGTATGTATGTATAAACATTTGTACCTGCAGGCCCGATGGCTTTATATATGACAAGAAACTCATGACCCATTGTTAATGAACTCCCCACTTTCTCATAAACCATCATGTCTACAGTAAATAATGTTAATAAGTCATTAAAAAAAGGTCATGGCTTTCTCACTTTCGAATAAGCCATCAAGATTAATTAAAAGGCCAGTGAAAAAGAGGAGGAGGAGGCGATACACCGCTTAAAGGGATTTTCCTGAACCTAAATCTGTTATGAATCTCTTACTACTGATCCATAAAAAATTAATAAATTATTTGACAACCATAAACAAAGCCACTAGTTAAAACTTGATAAATGATGCCTTGTTAAAAAAAGGAATACCATTTTGAATTGATTACATAAAACGTTTCCCCTGTAGCTCTGTACCTGTTCTGCAACTTATCAATGAGGAACTAAGTACAGGCATCCTGAGAGCATTTAATATTAGGTACCTCAGTGACACCTCCCGTGTCTGAGAATATCTCTACATCTTAATTAGTTTTTCTACTATCTATTCAGTGTGGTGAAAACTGTGCCACAAACAGCCCAGGGGTGATAGGAACAGGCCCACTCCTGTACAGACACTAATGCGTGTCTAATGAGTCCATCAGCCTGACAGCACAGCACCCTGGGGGACCCTCCGATCATGATTACCAGTGTATCACAGATGAATGTTCCTGGATTGAGAATGCCATCTGTCAGTGAGAAAATGTTTACCAAACAGGGGTGCGATGGTAATTCATGTGCAAGTGCACCTGTTTGTTGTTTTGGTAAATTAGAACAACTTCCCATCACATGTCACATCTCTCTCATTTCCTCCATTCTCTCCACAAGTCAAACGTGTGCATGTGTGTAATAGACAAGGTCAGGGCCCATAAAATGCAAGTCTGTATATGTCAAAAGCCACCAAGATATGAAAGATTTACTGGCAATACCTCAAGTGCACATGCATTAAGATTTCAATAATTGATGCTACATCCCGTTAGTCACCAACACAATTTTCACGCATCATGTGAGGCAATCAAACTGAAAATGATGTATATCAACTTAACTTTGCACTTCTTGTTTGAAAAGGGGTGGAATTACTCGCATAACATAAAAAGGCTGTTGCATGCTACGCATCCGCAAAATCCTCTGCACTCATAACACTTCATGCTGAATGGTTTTAACTCCCAGATTCTGTCAACACTTGGAAAAAGCAATTTCCTTTCACTCGGAGTACAGCAAATATTTTCACAGTGTCGTTTTCACTATGAATCCTCAGCCTGAAGATGGAAAGCTTTTCATCAGTCGACACGACTGCTAGCATGTAAACATCACATCACATGTCATCATTCAGTAATTTACTTTTATCTTGCACTATGTACAGGTGCAACTCTCTCTACAGGGGTGAACAATCTTAAAACCAGGTCAAATGAGATGAAAAAAACAATGTATGTGTGAGAGTGGGTGTGTTTGATTTGCCAGACATGATTTAACAAAGCACATTTGAGCTCTTTGACACCTCACATCATTTGTGCATCTCAAACATGTATCCATTAAAAACTCTTTGAAAATAACAGTTTGTTCTAAAGAAAGCTCATCCTGCAGCCTTGTAATTTAACATATGGGCTGTCATTGGCTAAAACCCGATCACTATGTCATTGTTATATAACATATAATATTTTACAACCATTCTTCTTTAAAATGCACTTCTAAAGCTTCACATGCAGGCTAATATTCCCACAGATATTCAGTATGAAAGTCAAATGTTTACTCTCACTTTAATTAAAAACGTGCTAATGTTGAATGCACTATCCAGTCATAAATTAGTACACCTAAAAGGATATAGGAATAATCCTGAATTTTCACAGCTATAGTTTTTGTGTTGTAAGGAGTGAATAATAGTGTGCCATGTGTTACATTTCCACAGTGTTTAGCTGTCATGCTGCCTTGTTATTGCTCGAGTTCATATTCTGCATACATTCGTGGACAGTTGTTCTTTCTACAGTTGTAACATGTGCTCTGGTTTCTGGTCGACTTCCTCTAGGTGTGAAGGCAAGCCTTCCGTGCCCCGTGATTCAAGTGTGTGACATACGAAAAGCAATCATATGATAAGACAGATGCTTATGGTTTCAGAAAGCTCTTTTTGCCCAGATACAGCCTGAGTGTGTGTGTATGTGTGTGTGTGTGTGTGTGTGTGTGTGTGTGTGTGGCGGTGTGGGTGGGGGGTGGGAACTTGTTTACAGCTCACACACGCTGCTTTGAGTCCTCTCGACAGGGGAAGAAAGACAGCGTACCAGAACTTGGCAGAGTGAAAGTGCAGCACACTAGCGGTGAGTTTTCAGGGATAAAAATACTGCCGGTGAGCAGCCTCGAGCTCAGCGGTAAGACTAGAGGTACAACAGCCTTTGGGCTTTGAAGCATCACTATCTGTGGAAATCAGCCCAGTGTGCTGAAGTAGGTTAAACCAAATCTCCATAATATGCAAATTCCCGGTAAGTCTTCTGATTCAAATTTCTGGAAAGTAAAGTTTCCTTTTTATATCATATAGAAGTCATGTGTTTTTATTGAGCATGTGTATAATGTATTATATGTCCTCTTTGAATAAAACTACCCCACAGCATGTACATTTTTACAGCCAGCCTAAGGCTTTGGAGCAGATAAAAACACTTAATCTTTAACCACTGACAATACATAATATAATACATTTCTGGAAAGAAACAGGGTTTGTGTGAAGTCAGGGTAACCTTAAAAGAGCAGATCCTTAGGGTGAGGAGCTCAACGTGGGACTCAGTGACAGCCAGCCCTGCAGCCAGGCAGCTCTCTGCTTGATTGGTCTCAGTGGGCAACTGGGATGGAGGGCAGAACTCCCATCTACACACGTGCGTGCACACAGGCGGCGTAGACGCATGCTGCCACACGGACACGCATAAAGTGACGTAAACAAATGCTTTAACAATATAAAACTCATGCACAAGTTGACATCCTAAAACATTGCCAGTTAAACAGCGCAAATATTAAAACCCCACATATTAAAGCACATAACACCCACGTTCAAACGCATGACACCCACACACATTAAGAGTCTCACACATCCCAGCTATGAGCACAGCACAGGGGACTGGGTTCACATTGCCTGCATGCTCTGTGCCTATTCAAAAGCTAATTCTTCTGTGCTGTGATTCAAAGAGCCTGGCCAGCCACCTGCACTGGTGATGAGGAGGGGAGGGGGAGGGAGGAGGACAGGCGGGGAAAGAAAGGGAGGAGGGGAGGTAGCAGTGGAAGAATGACATCACCTTCCCTGAAATGTCACCATTATCTCAAGCCTCGGCTTAGCTGTCTACAGGGGTGACATCATCCTCTCTTTGCCCCTCCCCCCTCTGTTGGCTGCGAGGTGCGGGAGGGTGTTTGTTTGTGTGGATGTGCATGCAGGCGTGTGTGAGCGTGTGCAGGAAAGCATTTTCAAGGGAAGCATGAGTGGATGTTTGTCTGTGCTCCCTCTTTCATGCCTTTAAACTGACAAGAAGTAAAGCCTCCTTCAGTGACACTTCAGTGGAATTTACCTCGTTTAGTGCAGATACAATTATGATCAGTGTTTCATGCTAACAAAAATGTGATTCAGTTTTAGGGCACATGCTGCATTGCACATATTAGAATTTAAAGCATATGAAGTCACACTGTGAAGAAATTAAACCACTTGTTAAAGAGTCATTTCATTCAAATGATTCCATAATCTAGTTCTATATTTACTTGCTGCTTCTGAATGGTATTCGGCCATACAGGTACAGTAGTTTTGGTTATGAGATTTCTGAGATTTCTACATCAACCGGTACAATGGAGGTCAATGGAATTGTGTTCATGGTGCTCAGACTATTGAAAAAATTATTATTTGATTCAGCAGAAACATCTTGGGCCAGATACAGTGTCACTGTTACTCTGGACAATCCACGGACCTTGCTGTCAACATTTTTCATAGGGACTATTTCTGGGGTAGAAAGTGGTCTCCAGTAAAACTGTTAATTTCAGTTGTGGGTTTTTTTCTAATTTGGGTGAACTAACCCTTTAATGTCACTTTTTAGTTTGCCATGCAACCTGCCCATATTCCCTAATTATAGGGTTGCCTATGTGCTACTGCATCTATGCTCACGTCCAGTCATGGACCCTTGTCACATATCATTCCCCACTTCTGTCTTCCCTCATTTCCTGTCATCTCTCTACTGCTGGCAATCTAATAAATACTTCTCAAAAAGTATCTTCCATGGTAGGCTATGTTATAAGGCCCTAATAATACAAGTGTCTTATAATAATGTCTCACAATCCTTAGTTACAATTTATGGTGGTGTACAGATGCACACAACCCACCTAAAATCACGCGTCTCAGGAGACCACTGTGAGGATTGACCTTTGTCATGTTATTACACTATCTGATGCCATCAGCAGCTGACGCTCATGAAATCCACCGAAGCATGCCAGCCATGCCATCGCTGCCCCTCATACGTGTCCCAACACTCCCCGAATATACTCACTCGGGATGACATCCCACAAATGCCTCCTTTAGACCGTGTCAAAGGGGAATGGGGGTGACAGGTAAATGTGTCATCTTGTCTTAACATATCTCGTGTCTAATTGGAAATAAGTAGGTTCTCGGGTTATTTTGTAAAACCTGTACTTTACACTGTCACAATGAAGAACTTGTGCATTATACACAGTTGTTTCTGTGTCCCAGAATAGTTCTGTTACAGTCCATGAACTTGCATCACTCTCCTACAAATATGAGAGAAACCACTGACCTTGTGGCGTCGCTGGAAAGTAAAATAAAGATCTGAAAAGGGCGGTGACTTTATGTAACCAGAAGGTTTTAAGTTACCGCACCAGAAATAACCTTATATTCAGGCATTTATAACCGGTGTATGACTTTATGAATTTAAACCTAATTTGAGTGCCAGTCATCCCACAAAAATCTTATGGGTCAACAAAATCAATGCCCAATTCACATCGTATCTATGGAGATATTACTAAATGCAATGGTTAGTACACAGTTTCTAACTCAAAGCTGCTATGACCATTATATATATATTAACAATGGATGAAATGACAGTGTGTAATGCAAAAGTAGTTGCTTTTAGTGACAAACCCACAGAGCATTACCACAACTCTGCAGGGCCCCTCAACTCTACTGAACAGTTTAGTGTCCTTTGGCTTATTTTCTCAAATTTTTTCTTTACTGTTTCAGTTCTCTCTTCACAGCTCTCATCAGCGACATTTCCAGTTGCAGCACCGAAGACACAATTTATGCCCTGGCATGTCTCTATTTTGTCATCACACAATTGTGTTTTGTCTTGTTACTACATACTACTACTTTTTATTTTATTTGATTGTCTTTACTGTTTTGATTCGCTTTAATTTGATCTTTTATTGTTTTATTTACTCTTTGCTCATGTGCTTTGACAATATTCTTATTTTACCCACCTTGTATGGTTAATATTCCATTCTTTTGAAAATCACTTTGAAACATTGTTAAGAAAAGTGCTATATAAATAAAGTGTATTATTATTATTATATTATCATTACTACATTAACTTCATGGCATTCTTTTTTTTCAACTCTTTTCAATCTTTCACCCTTTTTGTAAGATATAGTAAAACAGGAAAACAATCAACTAGTTTTTATTGCAACTTCCTCGTCTCCTTATTTAATTTGACTATTTTTTTCTCAATATACTGTGGTGTATATAGTATTTAGTACTTTTTATTTTAGTTTTCATGCTTCATTTTCTGTATTTTAAATGCAATAGTCTTTAGAGTATTCTAGTTTTTTAAAGTCCTTATATAAAGTCACCCTATATTGTCATTTGTGTTTACTGCTCTCAATTTCCCTGCATGGGATCAAGTAAACTGAGACAGTTTGAGTTTAACAATAGAATCAGCCAAATAATGTAAAACAAAAGACAAGGTTAATCACTAAATTTCCACATTTGAAAGTCTGTGTGAAAATTTAAATGGCCTTGTTGTTTACCAGTCTAACCTGTCTTTCACGACCTGCTGTTTTTTTATGTTTTATATGCGGGACCCATTTAAGCGCCATTGTGACCTTTACTCTTTCCTCCAGGAGGCTTCATTGTATATCATTTTAAACAACAGGTCTCTATTCAAAATACCTCTTTAAGGATACGCATGAGATATTCTTGTGCATATTGTGTTGTTTGCTGAGCTGTAATGTGGGGCCCCTGCTGCTTCTCACCTCTATTGTAATGCAGGCCAGGTTTATAATCCACTCCTGGCCCGGGCCACTTCACACCTCAGTGAACACTGTGGACTCCCGCTGAGTTTGGATGGGATTCAATGACCACCCCTTTACACATTCTCTCTCTCTCACACACACACACACACACACACACACACACATACACAAACACTAGAGGCCTACACACCTGCTACCCAAACCAAATAACTCCCCCGTTTCTCCCCCAGCATTCTGGTGCCCAATCG
Source organism: Coreoperca whiteheadi (assembly GCA_011952105.1). Lineage (NCBI taxonomy): Eukaryota > Metazoa > Chordata > Actinopteri > Centrarchiformes > Sinipercidae > Coreoperca > Coreoperca whiteheadi. Next base: position 13,662,297 of record CM022481.1, on the reverse strand, counting down.
CTTTGTCTTGCAGGTGTCCATTCCTTGAGTCAAAAGGTGAACAAATAGAGAAACAGGGACAAGTCATAGCTAACCATTACTCAGACAAGTGATGTCAACAACAGTTTGACCTCAGGGGTCACCGCTGCAAGAATGTGGACTTAATAACCATCAGGGGAAAGATAAATATTCCAGACATTATTAAACAGACAGAAGGTGGGGCAAAGATTTCTATAACGAGTTAGTAGGAGGTGGGGGAGAAGACCTATAAGATCAAAGCATACCATGTCAGCCATTTGCACAGCAAGCTTTCAGGGTGTGGACTTTGGTCATTAGGGTGGGATGCTTGGACAGGAGTGGAAGTCATCAGAGCTTTTATAACACTTTATCCTTAATAAAAGAGCAGCCTCTATAAATAGGAGCCAGGCAAAATGAATCAACCTCAAAATACATCCTGTAGGTTAAATAGCACTATTTAGTAGTAGTCAACACTTTAAGATGTTCTGGGCAAATGTTAACACTGGTAGAATATATACATTAAGGATTTTAAACATGACAAACCATATTTTATGCATCATCAGATAACCTGTGTTATGGATCCTCTTGTGGACAGAGACAGAACTGTTATCAAAGCACAGCAACAAGGCTGGTAAATGAAAAAAAACAACAGACAAACTACATGACAATACCAAGGCACACATACACTGTACCTTTAAATTTTAAGGACAAATCTTGATAACAAACACATTTCAGCAGTGGTGGACATGGTTGAAGTGAAGTACTTTCACTCAAGTAGTGGACCTAAAAACAGTTTTGAGGTAGGGAAATATTGTACTTTATATACCACTACATTTATCTGACAGCTGGAGTTACTTACTTTACAGATTAAGATTTTGCATACAAAACATGCGATTATTTAATAAAATACCATGTGCTGTGCCACCCAACATTCTGTAATTACAATGAGTTTCACCTCAGCCGGCGACAGCATTAAAATGCTGACTTTACATGAATGAATCAGTTATACAAATCCAATAATATATTTATTAATATATGTAACACTCATTCTGTATTTTTTTTTGTTATTGTCAGTGAATCCCATGAAAAGAACAAAACTAACAATGAATTCATTATACTAACAAGTACTGTTTGTGCATCCAAAGTCTGATATTTCTTATCCCTCTGTGCTGTAGAGCTCCACTGATGTTCAAAAACAAATCAAAGAGCACTGTAGTGTATTTTGATTTTCCTTCACGCATACTACTTGTAATATTGCAGCAGTAAATACCCACTGGAGCATCAAAGCAGAGGTTAAAAATAGTCCCCAACAAATGCTCTATTTACTTCTGTTTGAGTAACATTTGCTACAAACTACAGTGTTCATTTGTTTTAGGAGTATTTTTTGAAAAGGAAATAACCCCTCAAAGTATTGAGAGACAGGCTAACACAGTGTTGTTTCTGGTCTTTTCAAAGGATTTGTTAACAATAACAAAGACACAGATTATTGCAGTATCTGTATAATGAGTACTTTTACTTGATAATTTAGGTACATTTTGATGATAATACCTCTGCACTTTTTCTTCAGTAAAGCTTTAAATGCAGGATTTTTACTTGTAATGGAGTATTTTTACTTTATGGTATTTGTATTTCTTCCTAAGAAAATGATCTGAATACTTCAGTACAAGTTCAAAGCACTTTTACTTTACTTTATTTAAGCATTTCCATTTGTTGCTGTTTTACACTTTTACTCCACTAGATTTCAGAAGTAAATATTTTACTTTTTTCTCCATTCTAATTACTGTTACAGTTAAAGATATGTGTTACTTTGCAGTAACTAGATTTTACTTATACAACACGATCATCTTATGAAATATAATGCATTCTTAACTGTCAAACTGTTTAAAGTAATTAAAATTAGCTCCACTGCAACCAAAACAAAAATGCTACTTCAGTACTTACTCAAGTTAAGTCCTTACTTTTATTGAACTTTTTGCCAGGACTTTTACTCTTAAATTACCAGTATAGGATCCTACTACTTCCTCCACTACTGCACTTAAGAAATAGTTGCTAAATGTTTACGACATGTTTAGTTCAAGTTCGTTTACTTGTCATTCCAACTATAAAAAACTAAGCTGAAATAAAGTATCGTTTGTCTCAGGACCTGGGTATAAAATCAACAAAACATCAGACAAAAGTAAATGTGCAGTCTCATCATGTTCTCATCATCATTTTATATACTCACAATGACAGAATGACTAGAACAACAGTTAATCACAGTATTAGCTTCTTTGCTACATGCTACCATAACATATCAGATACTTTCCACTCAGACTCCCTTGAGAAGAGATATTCTGCATGAGCATGTCACAAAGCCACCTGTGTGCCCCACGTTTATCTTTCTGAATACTTTACACAGCTCCATACGGGGAGGTGGGTCCCAACGAGGGCACAAATGGAGGAGGAGGGGGGTGTGATGGTGGTGATTTAGAGGTTTCAGGGCAGGAGGGGTCTCAAAAAGTCAGTGTTAATGATCATATAGAACCCAGTGAACAGTGAAACCATTGTAACTGCTAAAGTTCACCATTGCAGAGCCCGTGCCTTCTACTGTCTAAATGCATACAAATCTGAGCTTGACGGGCACCTGTTGAGGATTCTTGCCCTTGACACTGCTCTGGTCTGCTGGATAATGGGTGTGGTTTGGTGTCGTTCTGACCCAGACTTGAACTCCCTTACAGCTGTCACTGTTCCACACAGCTATGCCAAACCCTTCGGCACAGAAAGCAGCACTGGATGCTACAACAAGGGAACAGGAGTGAATAAAAGATGCCACTGACAAGTCGAACTCAATCAACGCATTTTACATACGTAGCAGTATATATAAGAAGGCCGACCATGTGGCGGTTCATGGAGATAACCCATATTTAAAAATATATGTCTTCCTTTGTGCTGTTAAAAACATAAAGGCTGCATGTTTATTGAAAATATGTTGTAACTTTATGGGTCTGTTTATACCAGTGCTGTAAAGTAACTATAAAAATTAAAGTAAAATTACTCGAGTACATGTACTTTATTTCAGTTTCCATTTTATGCTCCTTTCCACGTGTCCTCCTGTACATTTCAGAGAGAAATATTGTATCTATTACTGCACTACTTTTATCTGCTGTAGTTGTTTGTTAACTCACAAAACATTTTTGTATTAGTAGTTTACTTTATCAGTAATGAAATAATGTATAATTATATAACTCTCACTGGGGCCATTTCGCGGCATAATGAATACTTTTACTTTTAATACTTTAAGTACATCTTACTGATAATACTTCTCTACTTGCAACTTGTAATGTGGTACCACATTTTACATTATGGTATTGCCACGTTTGTTTAATCAGAGGATCTGAATACTTCTTCCACCAGTGGTTTATCACATCACAGCTGGAGGCTCTGTTGAAATGTGTAAACAGAATGAAGTCCTGCCTACCAAAATTCAAAACACAGCATTGGAACATACCATGACTAAATTAAATGACAGATCCTTTAAAACACAGTCTGACACCATAACTACATCAGTAATGTGTGTGAATAATCTTTGTTGTTAACAAGAAAATATTATGTAACAAACAATGCAAAAGAAGTTACTTTTAAAATAATGCATTTATGTTACCCAGTGAAAAGGTTATTGTCTAAGTATAAACTGGACTTGGATCCTTGGTTTATGTTTTGTTAAAGAAATGATGAGACTTCAGTTCGTATGTTTTGGGACTGCACTTACAGCAAAATATTTTGGACTGATAAAGTGTGTCTGTTGATTTGTGAAGCACATAAATCATTTGCGCTCATTTTCATTCATCCCTTCAATTATACATGCATATAACTATAATATGTTTGGCCTTTAGGAGTCCAGTTATTTCGTGGGGTTGTGGCGCCATCTGCTGTCCAGACGGTGTAATTACATCATTATAACGCCAACAACAGTTTTTAGTGCAGACGACTGCTGTGTGAGGTACGGTGTAGATGAAAGACCAAAAAATGAAATGAAAATGCGCAGGAAAGGAGAAAGGACAGGATAAATTAGTTTGTAAAGTAACCGTTCTGTACATTAAAGTCGTTATTTCTAACTAAGGAACTTCGACGTATTTTGAGCGTTTTGCAACTAGCAAGGTTTTGAAATCCACCATAGCATTTCAAAATCATTTCTGCGTCTGAAAGAGACCAAAACTCCTGCGAGGCTCGGCACACAGAGACAAGAAATTATTTTTAAAACTTTGCGGCCATATTCCTACTATATGGGCTTGAAGAAATAAGGAAGTGGGCCCACCTTACGGCAGGACAGGTGAGGGAGTGGCCACCTGCCGCCTCCTGCTCGACTAACAGTGTGAGACACAAGCTGTCAGGCCTGGACTTTCCGTGACGAATAGCCAAACACTTTATGTCGAGCTTTTATCCTAAAAGGAATTCAATCAGAATCAGGTAAGACACGAGATTAATAGCTGTTTGTGTTATATGTCCGCACAGGGGTTTCCACCTTCTCCTGAGGTGAGCTAAATAAGTCATTACAACTAATACAAGTGCTTGCAATAGGCCCATATTTACAGAGGTAAAAGCAATAAACAGACAGGCCTGCATTTCAACCATTACATGGGCTTAGAAGTCCAAGTTTTTCATTTAACTGGTTGTAAACATCATGTATTTTGTTTCCATTTGAACAGATTTTGATTTTTGGTGGGACCATGCAAAATGTGAAACTTTGCTTTGAAGCTTGAACAACTGTATTTTGAAGGTAATTAATTGCTTTTATTGGCACAATAACTTACTACTTACAAGTAGTAAGTTCCGTTTTCTCGCAGGGAGAGAACTTTGTTCATTATCGACGCAAGTCTGTGCAGGTGGAGAAGCAGCCAGCCGCATTCCAGCGCCTGGGGTCATGACGTTGCAATATGCAGACCCTCAACACAACATTGTTTAGAGAGAAGGCCTGTCTCAATAGCTGCCTGTGTTGACAAGCACATACCAGGAAAAGAGGCTTTTCTGTAACTACTGCGCTTTCAGAGCTCAGTTAGATCAGTTATAGCATAACTATGCCTTTATAAGAAAAGAAGTAGCTCTTTTCACGCTGTTTAATTCAGTGATGTGTCAACAATACCCAGATTTCCACTTGATATACCAGTTACACAAGCATCAGATTTGTATGTCAGGAATATCCTTTTTTTAAAATTACCTTTGGAAAGACAATGCAGTCTGATAAAGAGCCACTTCAGCTGGCTATAGCATGATATGATTTCTGAGAATTAGTTGCTGAGACTTTTCCTATAATGTCATGACATGCAAACACCATCTGATGACACTTCTGGATGGAATGGATCTTAATACAGTCAGGAGCATGTCGGCATGTCACGACAGATTCTGGCAAAGACAGCGTGTCTTCCATTGCACCACTGACAGACAGCAGAGAGACAGTCAAAGGTTGAACCTGTGTAGGAACTTTAGCCCGGCCGATACTGATATTTGGGCATTTAAAAACCGATATATCTGCCTACAGTAATTTCTTTACGTAAACACAGAAACAATTTTTGGATTCCCTTTTGGATTTGTTTTGTTAAGATTGTGAACAAGATAGATGGGGAGCAGGACATTTCACAGGGTGGACAAACTATGTAATGGTGACACTGTTTCTAATTGACCTCAAACCTCGTTTGCCAAGTCTGCACTGCAATTTCTTCTTACGTATCGGCCGACATACTTTAAATAGGGCTGCGGCTAGCAATTCCTTTTCATTATTGATTAATCTGCAGATTGTTTTCTCGATTCACTGTTTTGTCTTTAAAAAGTCAGAAAATAGTGATAAATGGCATCACACTATTCAGGAAAGCCAAAGTGACATCTTTTAAATATCTTGTTTTGTATGGCCAGCGGCCCAAAACCTAAATATATTCAGATTACAATCATATAAAACAGAGAAAAGTGGCAAATTCTCACTACACTACTATGGGATGCATGAAGAATTACTTCAGCGATTAATTGATTATGAAAAAGTTAGTTTTCAGCAAAGGGCTCAGCCCACTCGACGAGCAAACAAATAAGCAGCCTCTGACCTTAAGCTTACAGTGTGATTAACATTTTTTCAAACAGTTTCCCCAGCTGTGTGCGGTGGTGCTTATTACTCTAAGACAAACTGTAGTGCAAAACGACCCTTTCTGTACAGCCTCCTCCCTCTCTCAAGTGGAGCCTTGTTGTTTCTCCACCGGTTGCTGTGGAACTACATTCTCATTTGTCACAATCTGTCACCCTGAATCAGTCCCTGTCATTCACCATCTCATCTCGCCAGTAGATACTGTACATTTCTAACATAACCCAACAGTTCAGAAATGGAAGAACGGCAGCAGTGATGTGCAGGAATAACTCCCAATCTAGACAAATGTTTGGGAACTGAATGTTTCTATTTATTGTCCCACTGCAGCGTTTGTTGTGTTGAAAGAGTTAGTTTACTCCACCTTGGTTTCAGTTTGTGATAAAAATCTCCCTCAGGGAAAGTTGTTACCATAACAACTCAAGTGCCAGCATGACTGTGTGAGAGAAGCAAGAACACTGTGATCTTGGAAAGTGACACTTTTATTCATTTAAAAAAAACCTAGAGAGCTGTTAAAAACAAGTAGAAGAAAGTGCTTCATGGCTGTCAATTATTTTAATCAGTGGTTTTCTTTTGCATTGTTTTGTTTAGTGCTTCATATGTATTTGCTTTTTGTGAGTGCTCTGTCTGCTTCAGAAGACTGGCGTGCTTACAAAGTAACTGGTAGACTGTAGTCCTATAAAATTAAAGAAAAGCTCATGAGTTCATATAGTGGATTGTCACCGAATGAAGTGAAAAGACCACATTAAAAACAGATGAGCCCTGGGCTGGTTATCATTTGAACATAGTGCAAATATGATATTTGAGTTTTGTTATCGATACCAAAATAATTCCTTTTTTGATAAGTTTCTTACGTGTTTTTCTACAAAACCCCTTTTATATATTTAGCAAAATAAATCGCCTCAAATGTTAAATGTTAATTAAACACTGGAAGCTGCACAAAAACATGAAAACTTAAATTGGTATTTATACAGTATCTCCAAATATTAGGGGTGCAACGGCACACAAAATTCATGGTTTGGTATGTACCTCGGTTTTAGGGTCACGGTTCGGTACGTTTTCAGCAGGAAAAAAAACAAAAAAAGTATTTTTGTTATTAATTTTGGAAAATGTAAACATTCAACAGTGGCTCATTGGCCATGATTCTGACCGTAATAATGACCTCAAAATACTGTCATATTGTCAGTAAGAAAGAAATAACACAAATGTCAATAATCCTCCATCATAACACTCTTGATAATTCCTGAAAAGCTGCAGCTTCCAGCCTTCCAGTCTGTTTTTGTCTCGTTCCAGTAATCAACACGTTTGGGGGATGCCGTCGTAAATGACTCGTTTAACAAACACCTTCCACAGATAAACCCGACTTCAGTTGAACAATGTTGGCATACAGTTTGACACTCATAGTTGCCCATCATATCTAACCCGGGAAATTGTAATGCTCCCACAGAGAGGATCTAAATGTCACGGGAGGATCCTCCGGCGCCAGATATTTATCTATTTCACGTGTGCTTTTCCTGCTAAAACAAGTCAAAATGTCTGCTGGGAAAAAGGCCTATTAAGATTTGTTACCCAGCCCCATTTGACCAGTTCCTTCTGTCCGTTGTTTTGGGTTTTAGTGTGTAAGTGTTAAACACTAAAACTAGACACACTTGTTACCTGAACTAGAGGTCAATGGGATTCAACTGTGACAGAGAAAACTTGGATTACAAACATTACTCATTGCTTCTTCCACGTGGTGAAAGGTATCCACAGCCCCAAATACAATGGATGTCTTTTTTTTCTTAGAAGTAATCTTAAACTTCACCCTCTGCCTCCTCAATCTCTCTTGTCAGGCCTCCCACACCCAGGTGATGGTGCAACATGCCGCCATGCTATGGACCCATCTCCTCTCTCTTTCCCTTTCTCACTTTCTCACCACTCACACACACACACACACACACACACACACACACACACACACACACACGCACACACACACACACACACATACACACACACACACACACACAGGTTTGCGGCACTATCTTCGTAGGGACCTGTCATTGACATAATGCATTTCCTAGCCCCTTACCCTAAACCTAACCATCACAACTAAATGCCTAACCCTAACCCTTAACCTAACCCTAACCTTTAACCTAATTCTAACATTTACCCTAAAACCAAGTCTTAACCCTCAAAAAGCCCTTTAAACTTGTGGGGTCCAGCATTTTGGCCCCACAAATGAGGGTCGGGCCCCACAAGTATAGTGTGCTCCTGGTTTTTGGACCCCACAAATATAGTAAAACAAGAGCACACACACACACTTACACATGAACACACCCACATGGCCCTGCTGGGGAATTCATGGCCTTAGGCTAACAAAACAGAACCCTGTCCCCCAGCGGCGGAAAGCCCTGAGAGAAACTAACACAGCTCAGCTCCCTCCCAGCAGACTAACAGCATGGAGCTTCATTTATGAGAAAACACGTTCTGACAGCCAAAACCCACTTTTCTGACGGACGCTATTGTGAGGTGGGTAACCGGCAGAAATCTCTACCTCATAGCGAGGTGTGTTGTCAAGGTTCTTTTCAAGTATTTAGCTCACTCTTACTGTGTTTGCTGAGTCAACATGCACTCAGAGGATTTGTTGACAGGGCAGGGTTAGTAGAGAGTCAGACTGATGTTTGGGTTCTTAAGGTGAGAGCAGCTCTGGATGCATTTCACTGATGTTTTATTTGATGCATCAGTAAGTTGCTACCCTTCTCAATGTCAGATGTAACCTGAAAGTTGAATCAAAGTGTCTGCAGGTTTTCAGCTTTTTCATCCAGTGACTGTTTTACAAGTGTGTGGTTGTGGCTATGATTGGGATTGTGTGCTAAACATTTTACGATCTTCAGTAACCCTCACCAAGTTTTTATAATGCTAAGTGGTTGGAGCAGAATCTCCTGCTGCTGTGATGTATTTCTCTTATTTGCTTTCTGCCAAGATTTAGATGAGAAGATCAATACCACTCGTGTCTGTACAGTAAATATGTAGCTGAAGCTGGCAGCTGGTTAGCATAACTAACAAAATCCACCTACTATCACCTCTGAAGCTTACTACCTTCTAAGCGTATTACCTTAGAAGCTGTACCTTGTTTGTTTAATCCATTACAAAAACGAAGATTAAATACTAGCCCATGGCGACTCCAGGTAGTCTGCACTCAGTTTTGAAATAGTCTGATACATAACCTCTCTTAAAACCACAAATTGTCATTATACTCTCTATGTATTAAACAAATGTGATACAGCGTGTTAAATAGTGAGCTTTTGAGGTGCTGGTACGCAGATATTGTTACCTTCAGACAGAGCCAGGCTATCTGTTTCCCCTGTTTCCAGTCTATATGCTAAGCTAAGATAACCATCTCCTGGCTCTAGCTTAAGATAAGATAAGCCTTATTGATCCGCATAGGGGACATTCAGTTGTTGTAGCAGCACAAAGAGAGACAGAAATAAATTAAGATAAATAGGGAATTAAAGAAATAAATAGTAAGAGGTGTATAAAACTAGAATAAGAATAGAAGTAAAAAAAGAAACTATACGAGAGCGATTAAAGACAGTGAATAAAGTGACAGTGAATTATTAGCAAGTGTAGTATATTAGTAAACAGAGTACACCAGACTAATATATAGTGTTCTTAAGTAATGATACTTAGTGTTTGTCTGTATTAATATATAATTATAATAGACATTTAATATAGTCTATAATGTAGCAAGAATGCTTTCTAACATTACTGTAACATAGTATAGTATAGGATATAAGATGTAGTATAACATATATAGTATAGTACAGCAATATAAAAGAATATCAAATGTGATATGGTATAGTATTGTATAATATAGTGTATTGAATGGACAGATGTGAGAGTGGTAAGAATCTTATCAATCTAACTCTTGGCAAGAAAGCAAGTAAGAATATTTCCCAAAATGTCACACTATTCCTAAGAAGGGCAGAAGAGTGGCTTCCCTGCTACATTTGGAGGTTTTTTTCACCCCACCCAGAAGCTGCAACATGGGTTAGTTAGTCATCAGTCTGTTATTCACTGTTGTTTTTTTTTAATAGATTTAAGTGTTGTTTCGTTTTACAACATTTTGTAGTTTCCCCTTCCACAGTCCTTTTTCAATTGATATGCAATGGAATTTAAGTAACATTTGCATTCAGGGAGAAGACGGAATTTCAAGGAGTTTGTAGATCGTTGAAATAGATGATGCAAGTCTCCACACTGTCACAATTTTGCTTTATGATTCATGCAGGCCCTCACTTGAAATCACGGTTAGGAAGGAATGTAATCAGCAGATCTCAGAATCAAATGATGTGAGTCATAGACACCACGTGGCACAAGATCACAGAAAAACCAGCACTTTATTATATGCAACAGGCTGTCAACATGGACCTCTGACATTTCACTACTCATTTTAAATCTTAATTAAAGTCTTTTTCTTTTGTCTGTCGAAAGGATTATGTGGATATGATGGTGCCAACTCAGCCTTGAGAATGTATGAGGTGATGTCCGGTGAAACCCTGTCCTGGAAGGTGCCCAGTCCAAGACAAAGTGATTCAGAGCCCAGCCCCGAATTGCATTTCACTGGGGACGGAGGGCCCGTCAAGATCCTCAAAGTGTGCTTCTGCACCAACAACAACCTGGGCAAGAATTTCAAGCTGGTTAAATGTGACAGCTCCTGGCAAATCAGGGTGAGAGTAATCTAAAATAATATGGGGAAGGGAGGTGATGTGTTAGTAGACTGTGATAAAGAGGGGAATGTTATTCTGATGTTTATCCGAGAAAGTTTAGATTACAAATGCAAAGGAGGCCTGTCAAGGTTTAAGGCGGTATTTTGTATTTGAGCCAAAAATCTGTTTTATTTGGCCTCCTTAATGTTCAGGAAAGATAATAAATCCTACATCAGTGCTTAAATAATCTTTTTCTCTCTTTGAGTGTACAGCAACAAACAAAAATAAAAGTTTAACATGTTAATTCAAGAAATGATTCCCCTCAATCTTCAGAGCTAATTTGTTAGGTGAAGCAAGTATTAACAAGAAAGTGCAGTAAATAGCAAGGCTAAAAATTCATGATACATGTTGTTTTTGGGGGGGGGGGGGATTGCTCATTCTATCTCCTTCAGGCCATCATTCGTTCGATTCTGGTCAGCGGTCGACTGGGGCCGAAGGTCGAACACACGGGATGCTATGGTCTCCTGCTGAGGCACCTGAAGTCAGAAGAACTTCACTGGCTGCATCCAGATCTGACTGTCGGCGAGGTGGAACAACGCTACGAGAGCCATCATGTGGAAGCTGAGTGGAGGTACAGATTGATTACATGGACGTTTGTATCTGATTTTACCTTGTAGAGTGAGTGTCTGAATACTATCTGTTGAGAGACACGTGCGGTATTTTGATATTAAAGTATGGCATTTGATATCTGTTTTCTTTTTGAATGCAGGTATGACCTTCGTATCAGATACGTTCCCGCCAATTTCCTGGAAAAATTCAGAGATGATAGATCTACGTTACTGTATTTCTACCAACAGGTAACAAGCTACGGTGTATTTTACTTTTAACCTTTTGGCTGGCATTGAATTCACTTTTGTCCACATATAATAATAATAAACCTATAAGCAGTGTGCCATCACCACCTTTCAGATCTGTGCCATTGGAAAGTCACTATAAAAATGGTCCTTGATGGGGAGCGGGGAAATAAAAATAAATCTATGTCCATATCCAAATTATTTTTACAGTAGTGTAATTGTCCAGTATATCTGATTTCTCTGTTTCATTTTATGACAGGTGCGTAATGATTACATGCAGAATCATGCCAGTAAGGTCAGTGATGGGATGGCGCTGCAGCTCGGCTGTTTGGAGATCAGGTGAGTCACAGAATTCCTCTCATTCTTTTGCTCTCGCAGTTCAAACTTAAATTTGTATTTGTTTTATTGAGAGCAGTGATAAGGGCTTGACTGAAGAACATTTGGTTGTATAGAATATGTTAGTTGCTGAGATGTTTTCTTTTATTTCCCTCTTTTTATACAGGAGATTCTATAAAGACATGAATTCAAGGGGTCTAGAGAAGAAGTCCAACTTTGATCTGCTAGAGTAAGTTTTTATTTTCCCTTAATCTTGTAAGTGTAATTTTGCTGCCATTACTTCACTCGGACAATGACATTACTCTGTATGGGTTGATAGTGAGCCTTAATGTAATCAAACCCTTTTAAGAGCCCCACTGAATATGTTAGAAATGCCTTGTAGAAGCTTGACTACCATTTTCTTAGTTCAGTAAAAGTTTATGACATTTAGAACATATGATGTTTTAATTTGGCAACAATATTGTATATTATATATATATATATTTAACTTTTTGAAATTCCTACTATTTTTCTGATTTTTGCTTTACAAATGAAGAAAAGAAGTGGGCCTGGACCTTTTCTTTCCACAACAGCTGATTACCAGTATGAAGGTAAACTATCCCAAACATGATTTCAATTCTTAAAGACTAGACAACCATCAAGTTATTTTACCTATGTACTACTGGGTGGTAGACCTTCATCAGAGAGTACATAAAAACACTATTTTAAATGTCCCTGTTTGTGATCCAGCAAAGGCAGCTACGGAAGTTGATCCAGCAAACATTTCAACAGTACGCAACACTCAAGGAGGACGACTGTATGGTCAAGTTTTTTGAGACCCTCAAAGATTTCAGCAATTTTGATGAAGAGGTTTTCCCATGTGAGCTAGTGGTGAGTAGCATTGTGTTCAGCGTTGATACTGAGCAACAAAAGGTCCCTTCCCCCACATCCTATGATAGTCATGGTTATAAACATCCGGAGCTCCAAACCTTATTCTGCTCTTGTTCACATCAATATTGCAAACATTTAACCACTGTCACTTGTCAACAGCAAGGTTGGAGTCTGTCAGTGGAGTTGGTCATTGGTGGGAGGGGACTTCGCCAGCGCACACAGAAGGATTCAGCGGTAAGCATGGTGAAGATTTAGGTATTACTTGAGAGGTGTTTGACCATTTGTGGGCACTTACCAGCACCTTTAAAAGATCAATAATTAACAGTGACTTCCTGAGGTCTACCCTGGTTGCCTGGCAACTGCCCCCAGCCCAAAAAATTGTCCGACACATAACTTTCCGTAAAACCACAACTTGTCATTTTTACACTTCCGTTGGTAGGTGGATTTTGTTACATTTGGACAGAGCCAAATGTAATATCAGTCCCATCATAGTTTCACTTATTGTATTCCTCTTTTTTGTGCCTCAGCCTGTTTTTCTAGCCGACTTCAAACAGATCAAGAAGATACAATGCTTATCTCAGGGCGACGGCAAGGCTCTCGTGAACTTCGACATAGAGGGGGCCAGACAAGTAAGCACCACAACAACATTATCTACCTATTATATAATACTTACTTTGTACAGAATCAGAATAACTAAAATTAGTAAGTACATTTATAGAGAGCGTTTGCACAGCAAATGTGACCAGGTACATGTGCTCACATTGTCATATCCTTTTTTGTTCTTTCTGATAGCGTCTGTCGATCAACGTGGCTACGGTCCCTATGGCAGAGAACATGATGGACCTTATTGATGGGTACTGCCGCTTGGAAAGTGGCACAGATGATACTGTTATCTACCGACCAAATAGAGGTGTGTACGACTGGTTAAAGCTCCACATATTTATGAATATGTTGTCTTTAAGGTTGGAGCACAGTTGGATGCCTTAAAATCTGCAAGGAAGGCTGGTCAAAATATATTATTTAAACTTAATTGGAATTATCATAACTAATTTCTATCCCAGATGCCAATGCACGGAATTCCCTACCTGAGATTCCTACAGGGTGAGTGCATTTTGGCTGTTGTACAGCTTTGAATGATTTGTGCGTTCTCTTAGCCTCACTGTAGTCCAAGCTGTACTCATTCCCTTTTTGGTTGTAATATTAAATGAAAAGTTAGATTTATTGATGAGAAAGGCTGTTTTATTGAATCATTCTGTCAGCACTCTGAGGAGCCATAACTTGAAAATGTATGGCCGTGGCTTTCTCTCATTCTGTCTTTTCTCTGGAGCAGCCTAGACACCGGATCGACCAGACACAGTATGGGTGAGCTGACAGTTTTCATAGTTTTAGATTTCCTAAATAAATAATGCAATACATAGCATATTCGTTTCCAATTTGAAAAGCTACACCTTTAAGTCACTATCTTACAAAAACAAGTAACAGCATATTGATAGAAGCAGTGGGCAGTGATCAAGAAAAAAAAGTTCTTTATTTTTTGTTTTCAGGGTCAGATATCTATTGTGAGATTCTCGATGAAAGGCCGAAATCAGGTTTGTTGAAAGTTTTTATTCACATCTTTTGCAGAATTATAACTGTGGGAAGTCACTTTTTGAACTTTCACAAATTTAAATCTTGCTCTGTAGTTGTTAAGTACGGGATCAACCGAAGTGACATTGTTCTCGGCCGAATCCTTGGTGAGGGGTTTTTCGGGGAAGTCTACGATGGAGTTTACAAAAAAGCTGTAAGTGTATCTTCCTAGTTGAAGTATATTTATAAAGGATTGAAAAAACTATAAAACTATCTATAAACTAACTATGGACTATAATGGTGGGAAGCTTGTTGGAGAAAAATAGATTAATTAAATATATATGTTAACACAATTGCACTATGTAGTTATAGAATGTAAAACCTTTTTAACTGCATGTTTACTTGATGAATTGTTTGGTCTATAAATTATCAGTAAATAGTGAAAACTGTCACAATTATCTAAAGCCAAAGTTAAGGTCTTCATATTGCATAATTTGTCCGACCAACAGTCCAAACCCCAAAAAATACCAGTTTAAAGCCGAGTGGTTATACGCTCTTTCCCCACGTTCCCTGTCTATCACTATCAGATAAAGGCATAAAATGGCCAAGAAAATAATCTTTTTTTTTTTTTTACAAATATAATTTAATTTCATGAGTATGTTTTTGCTTGAAAAATGACTTAAATTATTAAATATGATTTAATTAAGTAATGATTAATTAATTATTTTTAAAATAGTTTCTGATTAATTTTCTGTCGATCAATAAATCGACTAATCGTTTGAGCTCTAAAGTATAGTATGTTGACTTTACAAATACAAAGAGTCTACAGTGTGTACAGAATGTGCTGTTTGCATAAATGCTCTCCCTAGTTTCCGTTAAAATGTTTACCACATCCCTGTGTCTTTTTCGGTTGTTGATTTAACAGAATGGCGACAGGGTTAATGTGGCAGTGAAGACCTGCAAAGACTGTTCACCTGACGTGATGGAGAAGTTCATGAGTGAAGCAGGTTATTAGAAAAATGTGCAGAAAATAAGGTAACTGTGAAAACCCTGACAATGACAATAACATTAAAATGTGAACTTTGTGTATTTACCAGTAATTATGAAGAACCTCAATCATCAGCACATCGTTAAACTGATTGGAATCATAGAGGAGGATCCTGTGTGGATTGTCATGGAGCTTTATCAGTATGGAGAGGTTAGTGCCAATCTTAATTTCATGATTTGTTTTTTGATTTTGATGCAGTGTTACTCTATAATAGATGTGTTTTTAGTTTGAGAGGACATTAATCTGCTCAACAGGATTCATACAAAAAAGCCCACTGAAATCTTGCACAGTTCTGGCGTGCGTCATGTCTGAGCGTGTTGCAGCCAGCTTTGTGCGCCTCAGCATGACAGAAAGTGTGACAGAGACTCTGTAAGTGAATTCCTGTCTTACTTTAATGTTGATATTCTTGCAGCTCGGGAACTACCTAACTCAGAACCAGAACAAGCTGACAAATACAACTCTGGTGCTGTTCAGCCTGCAGATCTGCAAAGCTCTCGTATACCTCGAGGGGGTCAACATGGTACACAGGTGAGAGTCTCTGTCGGGTGAAAAACAACATTCTGTACATACAATAGTATCTGGTTAACTGCAACAGTCTCCTTTTATTTGTTTTGTTGTTATCCAGAAAGTGCAGATACTGCTGTTGTATTTTTTCTATGGGGGGAAATTGCTAACAAACAACTTATGCACATTTAAATTTCTTATCCTGGCTGGAGAAAAAAAATAAGACGATCGAATGACGACTCTTGACTCATAATCAATTGTCCAATCAACTGACAGATTTGTTGTAAATTGATGGAGCCATATTGTAACATATGTATTTAACAGTACAAATGTATGTAACGTATGTAAAATTGAAGGCTAGATATTTGTGTATATGCAAGTTGTGTGCTTATTCTCCAAGAAACAAGTTTAATAAACTGATCCCAAAGTTTTCAACTTAGCTACAAAACTATAGAAAACTAGCTGCTGAGTCCCCTAAAACCAAGGCCAGCTAACCCATCGTGATTGTGTATGAAGTCATTTTTGAACAGTATGTCTGTGCTGAAACTGTCATAATTTCCTTAAGTAGGTAGGTAAGTAGGTCTTTTATATAATAAATTAGTTCCTT
The DNA here is from genome assembly GCA_011952105.1 of Coreoperca whiteheadi. Lineage (NCBI taxonomy): Eukaryota > Metazoa > Chordata > Actinopteri > Centrarchiformes > Sinipercidae > Coreoperca > Coreoperca whiteheadi. Next base: position 13,645,724 of record CM022481.1, on the reverse strand, counting down.
TGTTACTATTGTTATATAAGAAAAGAGGCACAACCTGTAATGTTCTAGGCTGATCACGCCTAGAGTTACATTATGTACTCCATAAATTCTGCTTGTATTATCTACATTTTTATCTCCTTCTGTACCCACATAAACCTTAACCTTTCCTTCTGTCTTACTGGTGTTTTGTCACAGAGACATTGCTGTTCGGAACGTGTTAGTCGCCAGTCCAGACTGTGTTAAGCTCGGAGACTTTGGCCTGTCGAGATACATTGAGAATGAAGAATACTACAAAGGTAAGAGAGGCACTTAGAAAGATAAAAGCTGATTTGACTGTTGCACTTTTTTTTTCTCAGCCACCTAACTGTCTGATTTTTAATACATTTCCCATTTTGTCACATTAAAGGGAATCACACAGAAAAAAACAAGTATTATACACATATCCATGTCAAAATAGACATACAAGTGACGAGGGAACATAAAACACACCTCTTTATATTCCTCTTCAAAAATGAAAAATGTTGACCACAAAATACCAACGTCTCTCATTTCTTTGCAGCGTCTGTTACTCGGTTGCCAATCAAGTGGATGGCCCCAGAATCCATCAACTTCAGACGTTTCACCACAGCCAGTGATGTGTGGATGTTTGGTGAGCTTGTAATACATTAACATACAGTACAACAGCTCATTGCAAAGACACACTCCCTCACACATGACAAAAGGCAGGTGGCTGGTTAATCTTCAACCCAAACAAGCACTGCATGGTTTTACGAAATGGTAAAAATGATTTGAACTGATATCAGAGCTACATGTAGGACTTACAGTATGTCTTCCTTAGGGGCAAACAGGGATGATGGGTATAGTGCATGTACAGGGTCTCCTAATTACATGATTCAATAATCAAGTTACGATATCATCTGTTATTCAGCACAGTGCTGTTTGAATAAAAAGGTTAATATAGAAGCCGTGAAGTAGTTGTGTGGTCCTCCTCCTTCGGTTATTCATAGTTTCATTCCCAACAGCAAGAGCACAATTACCTTGAGACCGAAGTGCTCCTTAATGTTGTTTTTTTGTGGGAAAAAAGTTGTGTGTTGCTTCACTGTCTTCACTTGTGTTGGCCAACATGACCACGCAGGCCTTAATGCTTCTGGTTTGTCCGGTCTCTGCTAAAAACCAGTTCAATCGTGCCCTTTCTAATGCACTGATTTACAAACACAGACTCATTCTTAATGCTTAAATGAACTTTCTAGCTGAATCATAGACTTTATGATGAATAATAAATAACAGTAAACATGTATCTAAGCGTTTTTTGTTTCTCTGTTGGCATTGCTCGATAGCTGTCTGCATGTGGGAGATAATGAGTTGTGGGAAGCAGCCGTTTTTCTGGCTTGAGAACAGAGACGTTATCAACCAACTGGAGCAGGGAATCAGGCTGCCCAAGCCAGACAACTGCCCTCCTGCCCTCTACTCACTCATGACCCGCTGCTGGTCCTACGACCCCAAAGAGAGACCCAACTTCACTGAGCTGGTGGTCAAGATCAGGTATTTCTTTATTAAATATAAAAAAAGAGCTCTGCTCTTACAAAATGGCTGATTACACAGAATGAAAATAAATTGGGACACTTTAATTAAATACTCAGATAGTGGAGCTATGGGTTTTGGTTTAAAATCGTAACACATTTACAAGTTGGATCGACGGCGATGACCTTTCTGTCGTGATTTTCCACTCGGGATTGATGTACAACGAAATAACCCCCCACAGTTGATATAAATAAATGTTAATGTTAATGTTTTTCTCATAAGTAAATGTTTTGCGACTCTCAATTGCCAATTTCTGTTGACACATGAACAACAAGGACAAAGGCCTCACTATGCTGGTTACGCGGTTTTATTGTAGCCTTTACAAAGACGAAATTGTCTTAATTTAATATATTAATCCATATACCTTCTCAGAGTAAATTCAGTATAGATGATGTTAGATCCATTGATCGCTTTTTAGTTTTTAAATTGTAAAAATGAAGATGGGAGAACAAATATTGAAGAACAGCAGTGCACTGAATTCCACCTATTTGTTTGAAATGCTTTAGTGCAGTATGTAGCCCATAAGGTGTTTTTTGTACCGCTCTCTCTAAGACATGATATAACTTGTTGTCTAAAATATGTCAGTGATGTCCACAAGATGGAGAAGGAGCAGGAGGTGGAGAGAGAGAGGGACAGAGCGCGCTCCACAAAATTATTCGACACCAAGCTCAACTTTCACGAGCCTCCTCCCAAGGTATGAATCCCTGTAAAATTCAGCCATGTTACAAACTGGCACACTGTGAATGTTTTAATACATCTTTTCAATATTTACTGTAGCCTTCAAGAATGAAACCAGGGCGGTTTGGGAACCTGCTCAGCATTGGTCTACACATCCAGGTACAGTAGTGCACCCAAGTAACCGCTGGAGATGCCTGTTTCCATCAAGATGACCGGCTATACTTCAAAAAGATTTTCACCTGTGTGTGTGTGTGTGTATATCTGTGCAGCTGAACGAGGCTTTGTGTGCCAGCTCACCTGACCTGGCCAGCCCATGTGATTATCAGTCCCCTGTCGACTCCATGAACACGCTTCCGTTGTCAATCAGGTCCCCTCGGCACCGAAGCATGGGGGTAAGAAAGACTCAGCTTTGTGTATGTCTATCAGTTTTCTTACATTTGAGGTCACATGTTCAAATATTGATAAAGCTGTAACACTAAAGCAATACATATAAGTTAAAATGAATGCATTAAGAGACCAAAAAAGATTGTTTACCCATCAGATTTCTGTTATGCTTCCCCCGATTATAGGAGGAGGAGTTTCTCCGATTGGAACCAAACAGCAAGGAGGACGCCCAGCGCCTGTGGCAGAGGGAGAAACATCAGATGCAGGACACTCTCCGCCAGCAGAAAGAACAGATGGTGGAGGATAAAAAGTGGCTAGAGAAGGAGGAGAGACTCCTGGTGGGAAACAGAGCTTCATTAACTTTAACAATATCATCCCACTCGTTTACTCTCGATGCCCCGCTAACCATAAGTGTTCCCCTGATAACAGTTCCAAAGAGGGGGGCCGTGTCTATGTTCTATAACATGAACCTGCCTGTTCTTTTGCAGGACCCCATGGGACCAGAGGACGCTGCCAGCCCAGCGGTAGGTGCATGTGCAAACTTTGATTCAGTCAGAGTCGGATTAAAGGAAAAATAAAGTTTAAAGCATGGGCTTTTGGCAATATAGCTCACATTTTTTAGCCCAGACCTAAGTAGTCACCATGATGTCACACAACATGTACGAGTTTGTGTAGTCTATTGTGTTGTGTAGATATTTCGAGTGCAGCTACTATGAGTTAGAAAACATTTTTTCATCTACCTAAAAGCAACTGTAAAGTAAGCTTGATTATTTATTTAAATTGGTAATCAAACCAGTGAAAGTGGAATAAGGGCTTGTGGTCACTCTAAAAGGAAAAGCTGACAATTGACAACAAATATTTCCTAATAGATTTAATTAAGAAATAAAACACTGATATATAATATTAATACATATAATATTTACTATATTTAAATACACATTTGACTAATACAATAGAAAAAAAATAGCACATAAAAATGCACGTTGTCCCTTCTCTTCCAGTGATCACAAATATATTAATTGATGCACTTTTATGTATTTGTAAGAATCCAATACGATCATAACTCAGATAAATGTAAAAACTTCACATATTGTTGTTTGGGGATATCAAAAGGCATTCTGGGAAATATAGGACACCACCAACCGAAGTACAGGAGGGACATTAAGTAAAAGTGGATACTACTCGTAAGCAAGATTTAATCACAAGTAATTGAGTGATTGTCACAGATTGTATTTGAAAACAAGGGGAACTTTTCCTTTAAGCTTTGTATTTCTGTATAGTTTTCTTAGGAGGAATCTATATAATATCTAAGAACATACTCAGTCAAAAGTTCTTCTGCTGTTTACTAGGATTACCTTTTTGCATTATCGTCTATAGTGTTTGGGAGCTATTGAATATCTTGACAGTGACAGTGTAGACAGGATGTTGGTATTTTCTTGTCCTCATGAGATTTATCTTTTATTATTTTTAGTCCCCTGAAGCAGAGGCAGAGAAGGGTAAGTGCTTAAAGGAAACCCACAAATTCATATTTCATTCTGAATACTATTATTCCCCTCCCTCTCTCTCAATCCGTCTCTCAGTCTGTCCTTTCCCTTCTCTTTCTCTTTCTCTGATATTGTTCATCTTTCTGCCCTGCAGCACCTCCAGAGAAGCCTCCACGGCTCACAGCACAGGTAATTATATCAAATCATTTTTGTATTGTACTATTTTTACCTCTGAAAACACCATTGAACTTCATTAGCTTTGATTTTTAGATTAAAAAAAAAGTTTATAATGAACTCAGTCATCTCAAAAAAGTAAAGTTACCCTTTAGTTGAAAGGGAATTAATGCCGCCATGTATTTAAAATAGTGCCCAGTGATCCTTAGTGTAAAGTAATGAGGTATGAAGTATTTTAATTATTAAAACCCATTATTCCCTCTTACTCAGCCTGCACCTACAGCTGAGTTGGACCGCTCTGACGACAAAGTGTATCACTCCGTCATGAACCTGGTCAAAGTTGTCGTCCAACTCAAGAATGACATTGCCGAGCTGCAACCCGAAAAATATGTCACTCTTGTCCAGGTACACTGAGGCAAATTTCAGTTTTTCACTTCAGTTTTACAGTTTTTTGCTGCTTTAGAGTCAAATGTAGGGTGTATGAATTGACTCAGACAGCTGATTAATTCCCTGCATTGATCTCTGCCTGCAGTCTGTAGGAATGGCTCTACGCGATCTGATTCACAGCGTGGATGACATACTGCCCACTTTACACAAGTCTGCCAGGACGGAGGTACAGTATATTGTCTGCAGCTTGTTTGCTGTCTTTGCTCTACTCCTTACTCCCTTTCTTTATTGATTTTCTTAACCTCCATGACGTCCCTGCTGCTTGTCCCTGAAACAAAAAGTGACAGCGCAAAGGAGCAAAGAGAAAATTACCATTTCAAGTTTACTCTTCTGGCTGAGGACAGCCAAAATCCATATCTATCAAACAGGGTACAAAGAAATTTGATGCATTTGATGCATTACTTGCTTACTTCAAACACCAGCTGATATGTGCACAGGGGATCATCAAATAGAACATAAGGGACCATATATGTGCTGTATGGACAAAATAGCATGAACAGCTGACAATCTAATGCAGTTGAGTTGAATCAACATATCCCTGTAGCAATTTCAACCAAAAGGCTTCACAAAGATAGTGCCCATGTCTTTATATTGGGATTACACAATATTGTACAGGTGTGTTTATAGGCCTTTTTTACAGCAGTTTTGTCATAGGAAAAGCACAGGTGTTAGTAATCATATTAACGATGGCACAGTTATATTCAGGTGTCCCAGTAAGTCATGACAGTGAGCCGGCAGGCACAATACCAGGACCCTGAAACTGAAGCAGCTAAATGAAATTCAGCCATCATTCATTTTATTCTTTGCACCTGTGCTTTTCCTACTGTGACATGTCAAAATGTCTTATGTCCATAAAACAAAGGCCAACAGTGCCCACCAAAAAAAGTCATCCATTGGGTTTGTTTACCGTCCCCACAGATCGAGGGCACCCAGAAACTGCTAAACAACGACATGGCGGAGCTGATCAGCAAAATGCGGCTGGCCCAGCAGAATGCCATCACCTCTCTGAAGGAGGAGTGCAAGAAACAGATGTTGACTGCAGCACACTCGCTGGCTATGGACAGCAAGAACATGTTGGATGCTGTGGACCAAGCCAGAGTCAGGGCAAACTTAGCCAAGCCAGCGGCCCCATAGTGTACTGTAAACTCCCATATTTGGTTAACATATCAAGCTTAAATCAGACCTTCTCCACATCTGTCGATCAGAAATAACATTTACACACAGTCAAACATTTTTATTGTGATCAAACTGTTTAAATTAAGGCTGTGGCAGTTCTTTGGAGTTGTCATACCTGTTAGTGTGTGTTCATGATGCAACAACTCAGTAGAAATGGACAACTTGGAAAAAAGTGGATGTGAATGCTTACCAAGGTAGTATGTATGCTGAAATTGATGATGATCTTTTGGTATTATATTTAGGACTCCAACTTCATTTAGTGTAAACTGTTCTCATGTTTGATTGATGAGTTATTGTTGAAATGGATATATACTTGTAAATAAAAAATGTGTTTTATGACAAGTACAATAGGTTTTACCGCAGAGAAAAAGAAAAAATAATGTAATGCAAATTAAAGTAAATGGTTTACTCTTTCAAACCTGTCAATAGTAACCTGAGTGAAATGTAAAGATGACAAACCGAAAGGTTAGACAGTCATTCAGCTGTTCAAAAGTGTTAAATATATACAGTAGGCTACATATATCAAGTTTAAGATGCATTATGTTAAAATGATGAGATGGAGAATAATGGTATGGATAAAGGATTGTTAGATATGTGTCAGGTACTCTGTTCAACTTGAGTCAACGGTTTTACTATTAAGTCTGTTATCATTATAAAATAATAAATTCTAGCATCTAAATCAAGGGATATAAAATAAATGTCATGATGTATACTGCCGTATAGTAATGCCTGTTCACTGAAACATATCTTGTTACTGTTGAATATTTCCTCTCGTTGTATGGCTGTTGAATTGGTTTGCATTATATTGTACAGTTGTTTTATATTGTACAATTTTTTCCTCCCTGCAGCACGATAGCTTTGTCAACATAAAGTACAGAAACATATTGACATGGTAGGAATACTTAATTATGTCTGTGTAGTGAAAGTTAAGTAAACTTGGATGTTCTTTATTACATGACTCACTGTTTCTAAACAAAAGGCTACTTTTGTATGTTACAGTGAAATTAACAACTATTGTCAGGATGAAATGTCTCTTTAATTAGTTAAACTGTACAACAGAGGGATGTAGGAACATGTGCAGTATATTCTGGCAAAAATTCACACCACTCAATAAATACTATATAGACTATTTTTCATAAGGGTATTTATTATAGTATGGGCATTCAAAAATAAGTGTAACCATGGCAGCATGGTCAGAAAGAAAAACTTTTTTAAAAAAAAGGAAATTCTTTCCAAACCAGCACAAATAACCCCAGTTAGTGTGTCCAGTATACTATAAATTCCTAGTGCAGCATGCCACTGGTGGTCAAAACCAAAGAAACATAAACTTAAAGCCATCTCATTTTAGGTGGGATGAAGTTCCTGACACATCAAAGTTTTTTCAGTCTGACACAAATGCATAATTTCATTATTTTTATCCATGTTTGAAAAGTGTGGCTGAGAGATTCATTTCAGTCTGTCACTGTGTCCGTTCAACTTTTGAATGACATTGACATGGATTTGAAAATTGCTACATTAATTGTCCCAAGAAGATGAATCCTGATGACTTTGGTGATCCCCTTTCAATGCCCATCAAGCATCACCAACTGTATCAGTTCATGACTGGAAAGTGCTGAATGAATTCCTGTCAGCGTCAGCTGGATTTCTTGACTAATGCTGCTGACCAATGTTTGGCAAGTTACTTGGAAAATGTAATCAAACAGATTTCTTATTGGTAATTGAAAATGTCATCACATCACTACTAGTAATAAGTTACATTTCTTACCATTTCCTAACTCCGAAGCTGCCACATTCTCACACACCGTGGAGCAGTCAGCCTATAGACATTGGAGGTATTAAGATCCTGTCTATTACCAGCTAGCCCCACTGACCTCAGACCTGGGAGTCCAGTCCTCTATGACCTTTATTTACACACTGTACAACTCTAAACAAAAACTAGGTGTTTTCTGGGTATGCCAGTGGCTAGCTGGACAGCTACGAAGAAAACAACATAAGTAAATAAGAAAAATTTGGAGTTTATTATATATATATACATATTTTTGCTGGAGGTTAACCAATAGCCCCCTGTCCCACCTTGAACCACTCACAATAAGCTAACGTTAGCATCTTGACCAGTCTCTCAACCTGAGGCACAGAGACAAAACAATTATGTTGATCATCCAAAACAGCAAGATTACTCATAATGTAATTAGGTTACTGAATTAATATAACACCTTACCCAACAATGATGCTGGCACCATGCTTTTTAACTAGCATGTTACACTAAATAATGTGCTAAAGAGACAATATACTAACAGTGGCCTGTTAACATGCTAATGTTAGCATTCAGGTCAAACACAACATACAGGCGATACTGAGGAATTACACCTGAGTCTGAGACATCCTAAAATGGCCACTGTACAGAGGATAAACCCTTTTCATTTTTTGCCCCACTAGTTATAAGGAACTAAAAATAGTGAAATTTTGGTTTGGTGGTGTGTAAAGAGCGTTGCGTGTTACACAAACTTGAGTCACATTCCCGGTCTTGAAGTAGAGTTCAGCTACACTTTGAATGTCAAACTTCACTAACTAGTGGTGATTATGGACTTTTCGCACTTTCTCACAAGAGCTAGATCATGCCAGCTAGCCAAGGGGGTAGGAAGAGGCCAATGGTCCCAAGCAGGCACACAATAATGAACATCCACAGGAAGATGCGGTCAATCACCATGGCGACATACTTCCAGTCCTCTTTAACCTGTGTAGAATTAAGAGCAACAGAGAGAAAACAAGAAATGAAAAAGTTACAGATATAAAATTGTTATTATGATGTCCATAGTTTGCTTTGTAAAAATAGATCGCAATGAAGGTTCAATCAGGAAGACTACCTTTTATACATATGCTGTCTCCAAACTCATGTATATTTCTTGTGTTGTCAATTGGCTGACCTGTTCCCGCTATTATTTTTTGCCAACATCATATGACCTGTTCTGAACCAGTTATGTTCGTGGAGCCGGACTTAAAATGCATTGGTAATGTGTCCCAATTTCCCTCGTCATCTGACCCAGCCCCAAAATGCTCCAGGTTCAGTCCACTGAGCTCATCAAAACTACTGCTCGAGGTAGCTTCTATCCAGCTCTTCAGTTCAAGATTTGTCTACAAAGATCTCTTTAACCTGCAATAACTGTTTTTTGTGGCAACTTGGGGTCAGCAGAAACAAGTTGTGAATACAACATGGACATACCATCACCGTTTAAGTTGATATGACAAACTTGTTAGCAAACAGTTGCTCTGTTTACACATCCAGCAGTTACGGAGAAACATTATCATAAATTTGGAGTTGTTTTTCTGGTCACCTGGCATAGCTCTGTTTTTGGTCTCTAACAACTCCTGAGGGAAATATCTGTTGCTCCACTATGTTCACCAACTAGTTGTTGTTTCTGTCTGCCATTTGGTGCTGAGCAGGTAGTGTATGGTGGGTTTTTTTTAGAGCTAAAATAGCTACATCTGAAAATGACATTATGAAAGCGGTGAGAGTGAACCAAAACAGTAAAGTTACGGAGCGGACAGTTAAACAATGGGCTGAAAATTGCTATAAAGCTTCATAAATGGGGATTCAAATGCCGCTTCAAGTCACCAGATCATCTTCAGATGTTCTAGAAAGTCCTGTACTGGTTTCAATGGGTAATTACCATCCCATCAAAATATTGATTTTATGGTGGGGGTCTAATTGCAAAAGAATGACTAAAACAATCACTTGATTAGTTCATCAGCAGAACATTGACAATAGTTTTGGTGGTATATTAATCATTAAGTTATCTATCAAGCAAAAACGCCAAACATTTTCTGGTTCCAGCTTTATAAATTTGATGTTTTACTGCTGTTCTCTGTTTTATATATATTAAATGGAATACGATTGTATTTGGAACTGTTGTTCAGGCAAAAATAATTATCTAAAGACATCACCTTTCTGATGGTCATTTTAAAATATTTTCTAATCATAATTGGAAAAAAAATTGATAAATCTATAATATTATATCTATTATTGAAAATAATAGTTTATCTGCTTGCCTTTTTGTTTATGATTTGACCTATAGTTTAGGAAAAGACCCTAAGCCCACATAGCTTTCAGTCCTCCCCTTTGCACCTTTAAATACAGAAAAGCAATAACGCTCATCAATACTTTTCTTTTACTCCCAATGGAGGTATTAGGTGCTATAACAAAGGGCATTTTTGGCATACAGTACATTCACATGGGCACATAACCCATATACCATGAGGAAGTTGGATGAAGTAAATCCTGAACCTTTGCAGGTCTACCGTGATGCAAATGAGAAGTGCCTTTTAAGCTTATAATAGTAGATGTGGCATTTTATTGATACTCACGCTGAAGTCAGCATCCTCAGCCCTCAGATGGTCTGCGATGTAGTGCACCCCTTCCAGAGCGCGCATCACATTTGGTGAAAGCAGGAATGTTGAGTCTGATAGTGTATTATCAACTTTAGTTGGCCTCTGAGTGGGATTGACTCTGGCCCCCGTTAACTGTCTGTTTGTGCCTGCAGCCCCGTCCTGTCGGTTCTGGCTGTTCTGTGGGTTTTTCTGTTGTCGTGGAGGAGTCGACCCTGGAGGTCTGGGTGAAGGAGGACGGAAGGAGAAATATGACGTCAGTGTTCCCAGCTCTAAATCCTCGTAACCACTTCTCTCAGGGTCCTCTGACATGGTCCCATCTCTTAACCAGTTAGCCGAGGTGCTGAGGCAGGATCCAGATTTGTACCCAGCTATCGGGCCCTGCCGACGCTCCACCACTGCTTCCTGCTGGAGCAACAATAGCCTGCGATGCCGGCCATCTGGTAAGGGCCGTCGCATGAACAGCCAGCGCGGGATCATGTCCAGGAACACAGAGTGGACCCAGAGGGGCATCTTGTGAGTGCTGGGAGAGCGATGGTGCACGTTGAGCACAAAGACAGTGATGACGATGGAGAGGGTGACGAAAATCATTGTGAAGAGGAGGTACTCGCCGATGAGCGGGATAACGAGGGATGTGGACGGTATGATCTCCGTGATGAGGAGAAGGAAAACAGTGAGGGACAGCAGCACAGAGATGCACAGGGTGATCTTCTCACCACAGTCTGAGGGTAGATAGAAAACCAAAACAGTGAGGCATGAGATCAGCAAACAGGGGATGATGAGGTTGATGGTGTAAAACAAGGGAAGCCTTCGAATGATGAAGAAATAGGTGATGTCTGGGTAGATCTCATGGCAGCAGTCGTATTTCTTTGTATTGTATGTTCCCACAGCATTGATGATGGCCCATTCACCGCTCTCCCAGTAGTTGTTCAGGTCCACAGTGTTTTCAATTCGCTCCAGGTCAATCTTGGCCTTGTCATACGTCCAGGAGCCAAATTTCATTTTACAGTTCTGCTGATCAAAGGGGAAGAAGGTGACGTCAATGCTGCAGGAGCTCTTGTAAATGGCAGGAGGGACCCAGCGAACTTTACCATTGTGGAATAGGTGAGCTTTCGTCATATGGGTCACAGCAAACTCACCGTCAGCACTGGAAAAGCAGAAGTTGTCATATGAGTGATGGTGACAAAGGCTAAATTAACAGGTAAACAATCATATCCTGCCTTGTGAGAAGTTCTGCTACAGCTTTTGCTGAGAAAATTTTTTTTTTCACTTTAGAAACTATGCAGTGAAAAAGTGTTATGATTTCCCAATAATCTTCTCCAGTAATCTCCCCTCCATTCATTGCTTTTTAAATGGTGATAATAGCTTCTGCTGAAAACGTAATGATGAGTCCTTATCATTTCATCAGTTTCACCTTTTTTAATTTCACTTACAGATTGTGATTACACTGGCTAAATGAAGCAGAACACCATCATCAACCCTCTCAGTTTAATCTCCATCTGTTAAAAGTTTGGGAGAAGAAAGAGGTTTCTAAAAAATCTATTTCACAATGAAGTCACACTGAAGGAATGCACGTGTGAAGGTTGTCTTCATTTTCAAATGAATAGGCTGCAGACATTAACAGAGATGCGCAATATAAATAAAGTTAATGGAAATGTTAAACATAGCTTATAGTTTGAGATAGGAAGAACTGTTCATATTCTGTCATAATTTTAATGTGAAGGCGTAGGTATTTTAAACAGAGGAGCAGAATATGTTTTATAAAGTCCACTAGATGGGGCCATCTTCATACAATATACAATCCAGTAAAGAGACCTCAATTTGAACCAGTTTATCATTGCATGATGAGTGCAGCTGTTAGATTCTTCTCTTAAGTTTGTCTGCAACTCTGTTACAAGCATCCACTGTAGTATAAGTTTAAATATTACTCTGAAATTACCATTTCAGTGAAATAAAAATAAATAGCTGGCTTGACCTGATATTGAAACCATTTAAATAACATGTTAAGTAGAGCTGAATGGATTTGTTAATCAGTTAGCTGACTGACAGAAAATAAAATTGGCAACAATTTTGATAATCGATTTATCATTTAAGCTAAAATACCAAAACACATCTCTGGTTCATGCTTCCTAGATGTAAATATTTGATGGATTTCTTTAGCCTTTATGACAGCAAACTGATGCCTTTTAGTTTCAGACTGTTGCACAAAACAACCAATTTGTCAGCTTCAACTCTGGGGAATTGTGTTTGCCATTGTCCACTATTTAAAGGCATTTTATAGACTAAACGATGAATCAATTACTCAAGAGAATGGTCGACAGATTAAACAATAATGAAAATGAGTCCTAATGTTAAGGTTCTTTTTTTACTGTTATGTTTCTCATATCACACTTACTTGTTGTAGAGGACAATGTCTGGTACCCATATGAGCTCTGACGGCACTCTTATGGACGTCACATTGTCATAGTCAGATGGTCTCCAGCGAAGTTTGTAGTCATTCCACTCCTGGGAGATACAAACAATATGGGGGCTATGATCCTTTACTCAATTGTCATATAAGTCATTCAATTCTTCATAAACTTAAGTCAAATGAGCACTGTAGAGCTAGGATTTCATACATTGTATTTCACCATATCCCCTAGTAGAGAATTTTTCTCTGACCTGTTTAAGCCACACATTGGTTGTCATCATTTGGTTCTTCTCATCCTTGCAGACAGACCGACAGAGAGAGACGGAGAGACTGAGTTAAGGCTGTCAACTCTGGGTTGAGGCCAGAAGAATATATATGAGAGGTTCTTGGAGGTTTGTCAAAGCCGACCCAAATATAGCTTGCAGCAACTTTACTTTATGGATGTGAAGTATTCTGTAACAAGGCAGTGGGTGCATAATCTAGTTTTTCTAAGTTTGTATATAAAAGTGCCAAAATGTACTGTTAAAACTAGGTTAAAGTTGCAGCGGCTTAAGTTTTGGTAAGTATACGGAAGACAATGGAGTATTAATCATACTAATTCAAGCTCTAGGAATAAGATAAACTAAAATGTCATCTTCTTAGTCTGACTTTGAAACTTGCAGCATTTTGTTCACATGTAGCCAAAGTCATAAAAATCCACATCTGTAGTAAAGGGTTTTCCAACTTAAATGGACAGAAATTGCATAATCCTATTAAGTCACTAAAAAGTACCTATCACCTCTATTAATGTCTTTATGTACTACATGAATTGGACAAACATGCCGTGACAACTCACCACGTCAATGAGCTGTGCTATGGACAGTCCAAACTTGACAATGACCACATCAGAGATGTTTGGCACGGGTCTCGACCACTTGTTGTAACCAGCAAACAGGGTCTTGAAGAGATCATCCTCAGCGTGCGAGTGGGTCTTCTCGTGACAAAGAACTGTAATACATCATTTATTTTCATTTTAAAAAAGTATCTTCTCTCTTTTAACATTCATTGTGGACAGATACAAAATCTGAATAGCGGAGTTTATTAATTGGTCACATGTATTCAACACTGTGCAAAGAACTTCCAGATTCTATTAAATTTCACTCCAATCTTTTTTTTTTATTTAAATATGCAGTTAATAGATCTATAAAATATTTCTTGAAACTATATCTCTTGTTTTGAACATTTAAATAATCTAATATGAAACTGTTAAAACTAAAGTTGCTGATGTTAGTGGAAATGTCCTTTTCGCATTGTGACATCAAGGTCATTTGGACAGTTTTAACTAGTGACTTTGTTTTATTGGCATTCAGCAGTTAATATTTGATGGTATGATATACAGAGAACGTGACAATTACATAGAGAGTGAGTGCTGTGGAAGACGACAGGAGTTAGTTGCACAGTGAATGCCGGGATCATATCCAGGTTCTCTCATCCATGTCTCCCCTAATCCTCACTTAGCAAACAGTAGTAAATCAGGCTGGCATGATATTGTGGCTTTTGGGAGTGAGGGTGAGTGTTGTGAACATCTCATGTTTCAGCACAGAAGCCTACTCTAAACATCTACGACTTTTCTTGATAAAGTCTTATTGACTTTTCCACATCTTAGCAAATCTTTTGATCTCTTGATCTGAGCTTGACAGCAACATTTGAGCCATAACCCCTCTCTTTATCTTTTAAGTGTTATTATTACATATATGTGGCTTCACAATGAGAGGTGGCTTAATCAAATAGATTTTGAATATGCACTCTAGACGGATTTGAGTAGAAGCTCAGACTGAGTCACTGTATTATTTTTCTGCAGAATGAATAGCATGGAAATAGACAGGAATCCCGTCCTTTGGGCATTACTGCCTCCACCTTCATCAATGTAGTCAGAGTCAATTACACACATCATTACTTGCATGTGTTAAGTGGAGGTGAGCTAATTCCTCACTAGTGAAGGGTGTTTATTGTTGAGCTGTCTGTCACTCTCTGTTACAACTGATGCATAAAACAGTTAACTGACACTTTTCACTTGAAGCAGAAGGTGATGATAGCGTGTGTTTGCTTTTGTGTATACCATACTGTATTTTTTAAACCAATATTTTGTGTTTCAGAGTTGTTAAAAATCAGATGATCATATATCCCCCAATATTTGGGGGATATATTTGTTTTATCTAGAGAATTGTGACCAAGATACAGTATGTTCTGAGTGAGACACCTTACATTTAACAAAAAAGTGCCCTTTGCTTGGCAAACTACGTAATAAAACTATGTAATGGCATCAGAGTTTCTAAACTACTTCAAACATATCTTTGACATTACTGTACTGCAGTTACTTGTTACCTATGGGCTGAGATAGAATGATAATGGTAATCAGTCATAAGCTAACATCGGCCGATTGATGGTCGGCCTTCAGTGTATAGCGTACGTGTAGACCTACATTAGTCACTCATCCTCCTGCATTAACATTAAAGTAATTGTTTGAAATTTTGAGCAATAGACTTTAATGCCACTCTTATGTCTGTATGGTTAACATAAAGCTGGAGCCAGCTGGTTAGCTTAGCTTTGCATAAAGACTGGACACAGGGGGAAACAACTAGCCTGGCTCTGTCTAGGCTCTAGTTCATTCAAGCTCATTAACTAACAGTAAAAAAAATGTGCTTGGCAACTGATCCCAGCCGGGGGAATAGCTTCAATTTTACTGTACAGACATATTTGGCTTTATTATACTGAAATTTCTTGTTACTAATAGACTGACATATACACGATACCGCTGATAACTGCTGTAAGATAATATCTGCCAAATCCCTCCGGCTCTGGTGTATAGAGTATGTGGAAAAGAGACAAAAGTGCCAGTTAGCAAAGCAAGTATTACAGAGGCAATTACAAATATGAATTTAAAAACAATGAAATGAACGTACAGACAAAACATAAAAAAACTAAAGAGAACAAATAATAAAGCCTCGGAATCAAGAACTAAAAGCAGCTTTATACAAGTGTGTTTTTTAGGAGTGATTTAAAATGATGTATGGATTCAGCATCACACCAAAGCCAAACCTCAAGAGTCAATACTGAAAAAGTCTTTTGAGATGCCATTGGGTTTACATTTCATTAAGACCCGCTCCCTCTGGATCTCTGTTTGACAGTGCAAGGGTATAATGCAACCCAATGAAGTGTGCTTTCATCAAAGATCCTAAAATGAGACCTTGGACCACCTGCATCTGGCCATCTAGCCAAGGCCACATCATTACCTGTCCATGGGTGAGTTGTAGTTCTGATGACCACATTGACAAGTATTTACAACCCATAACTGCAGGACAGTCCAGAGGAAGGAAACCAGGTGAGGGGCCTAAATAGTATGCATAGATCTAACCTGAGGGCTACATGCAAATCTGTTTGAATGATTTATTGCTCATGTTAATTCCTTGGCTTGAGGGTCTCTTTAACATAGATATGTGAATATCATGTGAAGAGACTATTTACACAAGACATGATTGTTTTAGCGACAGTGTGTAAAAGAGAAGAGGCATTACACGTGGTAAATATCATGAATTCAGAGTTAATTTGCCCACAGTACACTTGGACTCCTCTTCTGCCATCATGAACTAATTTCATTCTGGCAAACAAGCAGGCACCAGAGACGTCTTATCTGTTCTCTGGACAGTCAGGGCGGTGCATCTGGAAAGGACCAGATGTGGCTTGAAAAAAAAAAAGGCTCTTGGGTGCCATAGATCAAAGCCTCCTGCCAGCAGAGATTTGAAATGAGATGACACCTCCAACATCCAGCACACTGGGCTGTGGATGTTGGACAGCGGCCAAAACCCTTAGCGAGAGTTGTATGAAACACTGACAGGTCAGGATGACCGAGTCAGCAGCTTCTCAGGCCAGAGGCGCTCTCGTGAAATTGGGCTGTGTAATACTTAAGAGTAAAAAGTTCACAAAAAAAACCAACATGCAACAATTTTGCGTGAATTGACTCAAACTGCAGGACTCGAGTCACAAAGCTGAACTTAATTTCTGTCAATTTCTTCATGAGAAGTATATTGGCACGAGATCGAGCCCCTCCACGTCTGATTGCTGTAGCATGTCAGAATGGAGAGAGGGGACATAGAAGCTACAGTACATTTGATATCACAGTGGAGGCTGTGTTTTTAAACACACGTACGTCAAAAGAAGACATGTTATCTTAGACCTCTGAGCGAGCACTAATTTGTGCACTCAAATCTGGCTTACATTTGAGTGAAGCGAGAACTCATACGTGCCCATGTAGAAGCTCCTGAATCGACTTATAGTACTGCCCCAAGTTTCACTGTCAAGCTTTATGGATTTAAAGTCAGACTTAAATGAACTATTATTATCTTAAACAGTTCCTAAAAATATGTCCACAAAAAGGTCCTCTTGAAAATATGTACACAATAGATGCAATAGTTTAGATCAGAACAAAACGTGAGGCGAATTAAAATTTCACTTTGACTTTAAGTGGTTTAATCCTGAAATCTACTCCAAATTCTGACTATAAATATGCTTCTTTGTCTTGTCCACTGCTGTTTTTGAGAAACATATCTGTGACCATTAACACCCACTGAAAATATAGCTACGACTAGCTTTTTTGTTGGACATTGGGTGGAATAATTCCTCAAACTGTTCTGGGGACTATTATTTTTTCTGTGAAGTGTACTGCTTCTCGTATATTGTTATTATGGAACCAAACTCTAACTAACATTAGTCCTTTCATCTTTTGTATTTTGCTAATACTAGCTTTGTGTAATGAGTGTCATTAAAACTAAAAATAAGTGACCACAGTCTGTTGGACGGAAAGATAGAGGGTTCCCTACATTTACATGCAATGGGGATAACAAATCTCTTCCAGAGTTAATTTCTGGCTGTCACATTTCTGTTGGGATGTGAAAACTAATACAAACCATACTGTGGCGCGAGGAGACTCATTCTTTAGCAGACTAAAGCGCGAGGCGATGAGTTAAGAGAAAGGCATTGTGGGAGTTGGGCGTTAAAGCTCGCAGGTGTTAAGATTGGAAGGTAAGTTTGCAAGCTGTGGCTACTTTCAAGCTTTTCTTAATTCGAAGTTAAACTCAGTACCGTGCAAAAAAAGAAGTTAAGTAGCTCTGACTATCGTAGAGTTAGCGTATTGTTGTGTTAAAATATAGGCTTCAACATTGTACATTTCGTTTTGTCAAGTGCTCCTTGCTCCACGCTAGCATAGCGGTGGCATGTGTCTAAGTTACTTCTCCGTTTGTGAAAGGCACGTTGAAGCCAAGAGAAAATATTTTAAAAGTGCTTAACTTACCCGCTGGAAACAAGAGTAGCGAGCAGAGAATAGCCGTCCTCACAGTGAACAGGTGGTTGTGTCCCATTTTGTACTCTGGTACCAAGAAGTCCAGCTTCAACGGAGAGGAGGGATGTGTTTCCATCCACTGCCGAAACGTTACCTTGAAACCGTGATGTGTGAACAAAATCTGTCATCTTAGCAGCTGGGAGGCATATCAGGACAACTTCACCACTACTGGTACTATAGCTGCGTTTAAATCTGTAGGCGGGGGGTGAGTATGACGATACTCTGCCTGAATACCTGTACTGTCTTTTCCCTAAAGCTCAGCATCGATAGAAGTGTAACCATTCTCACTTTAGCCCGGCGCGCGCTGTGTATCTTGTGTTTCCGCGCTGCGAACGCCTGCCCGGTGCTGAATCAGGGAGCGGCACTGTAGCTTACCTCTGATGTGTTTGTAGACTTAAGTACCAGTTCATAATGCTGCCTTTACAAATTTAGTCTCAAGAAATTCATTCACGGTAAAATAGTCCGGTTTGCTGCTGTGTGTGTATATTATTCAAACAAGTCCACGTTTTTACGCACGGTGCCAAGAATTTACGCATCCATGTTGACCTAATCTAAGACTTCAGTTAGTAGTTATTTTCCATGATTAGAAGCATTGTTAGTGGCCACTCTGGTCTATTAGGTCCGCATAACAGCATCATCCACTGTGAGAAGACAGGACACATCTGATCGGAGTACTTTGGGTCTTTAATCTGATACCTATAACAGTCCCTCCTCCTTCTCTCTCTCTCTTTCGCTCGCTCAAACACACACACACACACACACACACACACACACAGACAGGATTCACCTTAAAACGTGCATGCATGGGAAATGATCGACCAATAACTCCAATTAGATCCTGTTTGCTCCAAAAGAGTAAAGAGTGGCCATTTATTTATTTATTTTGTAAAACAGTAAAGGATGTGTAAATGAGTGACACGTGCAGCTGAGCAAACGCCCATGGGATATTTCTGTGGAAAACAGCTAGAGGGCAGACTAGGTGAATTAATATTCTCAGTGAAGTTTTAGTAGAAGATGTGAAAACATGGCAACAAATATGAAAAACATGTAATCTTTCCAAAAAACATATGAAAAGGCTCATTTATTGTTTGTCGCTGTTTACTGGATAAAACATACTTCATATCATACAGTGTACAAATTTTGATTATTACAGATTTTATTATTGCAAACATGAAAGCACTCTCTCGGAGTCCTGGCAGGGAGAATAGCACAATGGAGCTGGACACACACTATAGCATGATTCTCATGTTTGAACGGGTGAATCCACAACTAGACCCACAATATTTTTCCTTTCTGATCCTAAGGTTTACATTCTCTGTAAAACCTTGCAAGCAATGTGCAGATTCTGAGTTTCTCTGTTTGAAGAGCTTCATCAAGATCTCTTGTGTGTTTCCTGCTTATCTCTTCCCAATCACAGGAATTGTCTAATTGTTTATACAGTATCTTGAGCCTCATCCACAGATTATTGCATAGGTTTCTCCAAACAGATAACAATACTTTATAACAGTTGCTGACTTCTTTTTTTGTCGCATAAAAAACAAAATGTCCATTGGAACACACTAAGCGTATCCTGGCCTCTATCCTCAGCCTGGAACCAGATGGCCGATAGCTTCCTCTGGAGAAGACTAACAGAGCCATTATGTTTGGTCTCTGAAGGCCAATCTAGTTTGATCCAGAAATACTCAACTTGGCTTAAACCTGCAGCACATACTGTTGCCACGTTTGACCTCACCAAATTCCACAAATAATGCCTTGATGGAAAATAGTATTTTATGGGTTACAGGGTTATTACTTTGGTGAAAGGGAAACAGGGTTTTTTTTTTTTACCAAACAATTTCTTCACTTTTTTACTATGTTCTCCCATCATTCGCATGATGTGAGATTACCAACATTCCTGTCACCTTTGAAACATGTTGATTCCTACAGTTAATGTAATGCCCGACCATGATACATTGTTGTATCTCAGAGCTTTAATGTACATATGGTTAAATTCATTAAAATATAGACTTGAATGAAGGTTTATTTCCTTTATTTTGGGTCTCGCACCATTTTGGAGGATGACATGGGAGCATTGTGCAAAGTCTTTTCAGCACTTCCTTAGCGCTGAATTTTGGCAATGTCTTTCAGCTGCTTGGTGAATGAAGCATGCAGAGCCTGCGATGAGATCTCCAGCCTGTTGGCGATGTCCCCTGCAGCACGAAGCATGTCTTCAAAGGCTAAGGACTCTTCTCTGATTCTGCTCCGGAAGACAAACAATCCATGACGCCAGGTGGAGTGAAGGGAGGGCAGAAACAGGGACAGATGTAGAGAGAGACAGAGTAAGTGGAGGGGGTTGATACATACGGTTGCTGTTAAAACTGGTTATGTAATGGGAAAGTTTGTGTAAAAGGGAAGACAGAATTATATATAATGTTAAATAAATTGCAAACATTAAAGTATGAGAGACAACAAGAGGGAAATTTTGCAAACACATTTGGTGCATGTTGTAGGTGCAGACATGAATGCTCCTTAGGAGGATACTTTGTACTCAGCATTCGTCTCCTCTGGATACCTCGACCTTCTTTCAAGAACATGTTGCTGCATATTAGGTGAATAACTGGATTCGGATTATTAACCTCCAGAGCTGCAACTAACGTTTATGTTCATGAACAATTAATCTGTTAATTGCTTAGTTTATGAAATGTCAGAATAAAGCAAAAAACAAATGCCCATCACAATTTCCCATGATACTCAATTTACAATGAAGTAAAATAGAGAGAAGCAGCCAATTTGAGAGGTGGGAACCAGCGAATGTGTGGCATTTTATAGTAGTTGTAAGAAGAGTAGTAAACAGAAACTTTGAAACCAATCTAGACTGCAAGCAGAGACACAATGCAGGAGGGTAATTGCTCACTTCTTTTGATTGACATATGTATTGTGAAAGACAGGAAAGAAACAGCAGTCATCAATGCAGTCGCCTATGCTCTGATAAAAGGCCAAATATTTCCTGTCTGCCATCATTTCAACACAGATCTTCACTCGCAATATCTCCAATTTCTGTGTTACCACCATTTATTTGTTTACGTCTTCAGTACACCAACAAAAAGAGCTGGTCTTTTTTAAGCTTCTCTCTTTACATTTTAACATTTCAAGCTCAGCACAAACACATTCTTGTAACTTTTTGAAAAATGGATATATTGCACTCACTTCTGCATCCCATCGAGGGCGCCCAACACTTCCCCCTCTAGCTGCTTTTCTAGATCCTCTTCAGCTTTCTCTACTACCTCGTGGCAACACTTCTGGTCCTCTTGGATGCCAATGATATTTTCCTTTATCACATTTTCATAGCTCTGATCTCCCAGCTCTGCCCCCACAAACTGCTCCAAGTTCTCCATCACCGCTTTGTTTCCATGCTGGATGGCCTGCAGATAGGCCAGCTCCTCTTTCTGGGCCTTCAGCCTTCGAGCTGAAGCAGTGTTAGTGCTGAAGTGGACCAAGCACTTGTCTGGTTGAGGATCATCCAACAGCGTAGGTGAGGGTGATGGAGAGGAAGCTGCTGATGTGATCCCATCTTGGTTGTTTCTCATTCGTGCAGGCTCATCACCATTTGGCTGCGACGTGTCATTGGTGGCCATTATCGCAGAGTAGATGTCAAAGCCTGAACCCCAATCTCCACTTTGGCTTAGTGTTGGGGTTGCCATGGATACCCAGGCCAGGATGAAGGGCATCCAACAACGGCACATGGTAACCTAGGAGGAGGAGGAGGAGGAGGACTGTGAACTTGATCAACAGGTGAAGAGGGACCTTAAAGACTTTGTCCAACATTTTGGGAACTACACTTAGTCGCTTTCTTGCAGAGAGTGAGATGAACCATTTTTTTATACATGTAGTGTCCTTAGCAAGAAAAACAATGGATATTAGCATAATTGTTACATCCTTCAAAATGAAGTCATTCACTAAATTTCTCTAGTGGTAATTACCAAATACGTCACAGTGCTAAAATGAAAAAAATGCAAATTCATGTTTAAAAAAAACCTTTAGTAAAGTCAGTATCTCTGCAGATCTTTGAAGCACTGAGGGAGTATTTAAGTGTGGACCCTCATTTGTCCACTATCACCGTTTTAAATCAAAGGTTCTCCACTCTCCTCCCTCAGTCATCAGGGATAAACACTTTAATTTCTGCGTGATTCAGGCGGTTTATCAGGTACATTAGTACAGCTACAAATCTAATCTGAAGGTTTCCCATGGTACTTTCTACATCTCCATGTTTTAAACAGCTTTATAGTTATAATGCCCAAAGAAAGGTGGTGGTCTCAAAGGCTAAACTGCATAAAGGGAACTTAAATCTGTCTCATGACCTTTAGACATTTATTGTATACATTTCCCAGTTGTCATTCCTTCTGTCACACTGTTCCTTTCAGTAATATAGAAATGGCTTCTGTTTAAGCTTTAATATTGTAGTGGCTCAAAAATGTGACACTCTGAATGTCACACTGCATATTTTATCAGCTAACTTTTTGTTGAACTTTTGTCACTGACACCTTATATGACATTATAAAATGCAATATACTGTATAGCATTTATTCAAAGAAGCAGGCCTTACTAGCAGTGCTAGTACTAGCAGTACTAGTTGAGTAATAATGATCAAGTGATTTTAGGAGGACTTGGAGGTCTTGCTTTCATCAAGACAGCACAGACCATAATCATTTTAATTTTAAAAGCAACTGAACACCAATTTGAGAAACTTAATCACAGAATTTATAGCACTGAAATATTTTCTTCGTAAACCATTTACTATGAATATATGTGGTTTGAATTCCCCTAATAAATTCAGAAAGATGGTTTTCAAAGATTCAGTGGTATTTAAATTTAATTTAAGTTCATTAAGTGTTAAGTTTCTCATAAGCTTCTAATTATTACAGGAATTACTTGTTTCATTAGAAATCCACATGACAACATCTCTAATTGTGCTTTTAATTGTTTATTCATGCCTTTCCCACTGTTTTCGAACACCAATGTTGTAAAAAGTTTGCGCGAAGTTGTGTGCTGCTTGTGTTGTGTTTATATGTAGGAGATTGCCTCACACTCTGTGGTTGGGCCTTGGTTTACTGTAGCAGATGCATGAGTTGTGTCACGCTAGGGTTATAAAAGCTGACAGCCCCATGTAGCAGAGTGTGTTTTGTTTTTACTAGCGGTTGTCTGGGTACTGGGTGCAAAATAAGCTTTTTTCTCCACTGGCCAAATGGCTAGTGAATTTTCAAATTTTACCAGCTACTCAGTAGATTATATATTGTTTTTTGGCTGGTGAGTGAAGCAAATCTACCAGCCACTCACATATTTTACCAGCATTTGGCTGGTGCTAATTTTGTGCCCTGTCTGAAGATCTTTCATAGCATTTATTCACCGTGTGAATCCTTAAAACATGAGAGTACAGAGTTGGGAGCTTTTTTTGCATAATTTTCTAGCATCAGGTGGGATTTTATCGGAGGTGGTTGGTTTCCTCAAACTGATTTCTCCTCCTCTCTGCATGTGTTACAGTGTTCAGTCAAACAACAGCAGTGTCACTTTACCATTTTACAGACCGCCATTCGTGCGTCTCTTTTCTGCATCCGGAAATGTATTGGAAAAACCTGAACTTGTAAGGTGGAGGCTTTGCAGAGCTCTGCTGTCAGAGCACATTTGGTTTCAGCTGCAGTTTACTTTTACAGCAGCCTTGAAACTACTTCAACTTCTCATAGCTGAAGTGAAACTTTGAGTTGGTTGACTTGCACCTATTGCCACGTTCTGTCAAGAATGAATGCCCAGTCATGCTTGCTAGGGCAGACACCGTAAAATTGTCTATTTATTTTAAGATGAGTTGTGGTGTGGTCCAAACCCATAAAGCAATGAACTGTTGGCTGACACTAACCCCCCCCACACACACACACAAACTTACATGGTGATCTCACATATGTTACAGCAGCTGAAAGAAGAGTAGTAAACAGAAACCAACCAAACCAGATTGCATGCAGAGACACAATCCAGGAGCTTTGCATCAAGTTGTTAGAGTAATACATTTGCTCATTCTTTTGACTGACACATGCATTGTAACGTACAGGCGGATATCACCCACAGGAATAAAACAGAGGTGAGACATGCCATGATGGATGAATGAGGTTTGTTATGTGGACAGTTTGAATATTACAGATATTATTTACTCATGAGCATTTACAGACATCTTTGTACCGGAATAGATATCTGCTTCTTTCCTGTAACTAGTCAATCTTTGTCCTTAAACCCACCACTCATGTAGTGTATAGTGTGCAAATGTTGAGAAAAACATTCTATAAAGTCTACATTTTGTGTTGAATTCATTTTGACATTAACATTCAGAAAACACTTGTACAGAAAGGGAATTTACTATGGAACTTGTCAATAGGTGAGAGTAGAAAACACTTAAATACTGAATTGCAT
Source organism: Coreoperca whiteheadi (assembly GCA_011952105.1). NCBI lineage: Eukaryota > Metazoa > Chordata > Actinopteri > Centrarchiformes > Sinipercidae > Coreoperca > Coreoperca whiteheadi. Next base: position 13,621,222 of record CM022481.1, on the reverse strand, counting down.
CTCCGTCTTCAAAGATTTTTAAAGCTCCTTGATTGGAGGGCTGCAGCACGGCATGTCCAAAACCTTTTATTACGCTGAACTTTTACTGCACTTTTTTGGACTTAAATCAGTCAAACCTCATAGCATGGAGTGACAACAATGTCAGCCTAATGACAGAATACAGCCAAATAGAAATGTAATTCACCTTAAAATACACATTTATTGTCTCTGTGTTCCATTACGATCGCAGCAGTAAAAGGCACAAGTCAAAGAACATTTAGTGACATTAATTTAGTCTCTGAAAGGCCTGCTAACTAGCAGCGCACATGCTCTTCTCTGTGTCACAGATTGGCAGGAGCACTTGCCTTTGTCTTCGGAAAATGCCTGCACAATTTCCACGCTGGCATCTTATGGTTTAGTTGAAACAGTGTGTATGTTAGACTCTCTGTGGCCTGTAGTGACCTTTTTGGCTCCACTGTGAAGGATATGTCATTGTGAAGTGTCTTTTATAGGCTGACTGTTCTTTTGGCTTAAAATAGCAGAAGCTCGCCTGTAGAAGCAGTTTGAAAAGCTCAGAACACCAAGAGGATATTTAAGTTCTTGTTTGAAAGAAAAGCACATCCTACTGCAAACCCTTGTTTAGTGGTTCTTCTGACAGCAGTGCAGTGATTATTGATTTACAATAAATTATAGTAAATAAATAAATTTATAATTCAAATAAATTCTGACACTCCTACTTTTAATTTAACAGGTAGATGAGACTATGGCCAGTATGCACACTCATGCTACTGTAGTATAGGCTGCACAATGGCAGAATGTTGAAGATATCAGGAGTGATTTCCCCACATTGATGGAATAAATGAATCAGGACTACAACTAACAATCATTTTCTTTATCAATTAATTTTCAGATTACTTTCTCAATGAAGCGATTAAGTGTTTGGTTAAAAAAATGTCAGAAAAAACTACAAAAAATGCCCAAGCTGACGTTTTTAAATCACTTGTTTTTTATGAACAGCTGTCCAAAACTAAAATATATTCAGTTTATGATCAGAAAAGCAGCAAATCTACACAATTCAGAAGCTGGAACAGCAGGATGTTTTGCATATTTAACTGAAAAACAATTTCAACAATTAATTGATTACCAATACGTTTTGTCACTTGATTAATTGACTAATTGTTCCAGCTTTAATATGAATAGGATGAATTTATGAATTATGTAATTTGCAGAATTGCCTGGATGTGATACATTTAAATCTCTGTTTTCCAGCCTTTCAGTTGTAAAAGTGTATGTTGAATTTGATCCCTGGAAACATCCTTAGCTGTGTGTTTGTGGTGTAGCTGCAGCTCAGCCCTGTGGCCCCTCTTGTCAAGGTTTGAACAGGTGTCTTTCCCAGGTGTCACAACAATGTTGCTATGACAACAAGGTCTTTGGCAGTAGGCCAGTACAGCATAGAGAGGCCTCGCAGGTTCATGGGTCTCATAGGTAATCATGTAAGGTGGAAACATACTTGGCAGCATAATAATTAGGGAGATGAGTAGAGATATGTTTGCACGCACACACACTCCGACTCATATCAACATGTGCTGTACATAAATACCATACTCTCTTACCTACATTTCTGTTCAAGTCTAAAGCCAACGTCCACATCAATAGTAGTATTTTACAACCAAACAGTAATTTAATTATGTGTATAAAATACATTTAAATGCCATAAAAATATAACACTAGGCTGTTGGTAAGTTTAAGTTATATTTGTCTACTTTTACCAATGGAGTGCCAGGTGAGAAAGCCCCAGCCTCCCATTATACTCTATAACTAAAGTTGTATAAATCCAAAAACCAAACTTACCCAACTCCAGTAATTTTTCACAGCTAAATTCTGCCACCTCCACTTTTTCAGTCAAGCAAAACGATTCAAAAGGCTTAGGACTGACATTCACAAGCACAGAGTACAAATACTCACTTGGTTTCCTTCTTCATGTCAGGGGAAAGAAATGCAGACACACACACACACACACACACAATTAGGGTTTGGCTGGAGAGTGTGTTCGTCTGTGTGCCCCTGTCTGCTGTAGGGGAGGGGGATGTTTGTAGAAAAGGTTGAAACTGAATGATTTCTTTCTTTGCTAGTGGAAAGAGGGGCTGGCAAAAGGAGGGGTAAAGAGTGGGCGTAATCTACTTCACATCTGTGGGCTCTGATGGGGGACAGAGGAAACATGAGGGTTACTTAGTGTGGGGGGGGGAATGTCCTTTTATGACCATGCTGGGTATACTCTATATTTCCTGTTTATTCTGTCGAAATATGTCTGAAGTATGCACTTTCGTATTTTAAAATGTGAAACACAACACCAAGCCCTTTTCCCAGCAGATATAGTGGCTTCCAAATCAAGACCGTGTACAGTAGTGACTGATTAATAATGCACTATAAAACTGAGTTTATGGGTTGGTTGGCAGGGTCGACAGAAGCTCTGATAACGTGGTTGAATTGTATTTACTTTTATGAAAAGTTTTCATCGAGTATTTGAAAGTACTGGGGAGTAGTTCTCACCTCATATCTAACTTAATTTAGAACATTTCTTTTTAACGCAGCAAAAATGACTAGTGATAGTAAAACTGATTCTTTAAAGCTTCTTAGTTTTGCATCTGAATTCTTAAACCAATCCATTATGTCCATAATGAAGGGATTCATTTGGAGCTACACAACATGTAATCAGTGTCTTATTGTTGAAGCAAGGCCAACGATCTTTAAATTATTATCATGAAACTTGTAATTGACTTTATATGTATTTAAATGTATTCTTCTTTTAGCTTCAGGCCATGGATAATTGGAATATTATCAGAAGGTCGCCTTACAATGTGAGTGTTATTTTTAGGAATTGTGCCCACATTGGACGATTCTTTTCACATCATTTACATCCAAAGCCAACAATTAGTGCCAAAGTAGGAAGTTGTGTGCCCGTCATGTAGCGAGGTGAAATGTATGGTTATAACATGTGACATGTCTAACTTTCATGCAGGAGACGCAGGAGAAGTGTGTGTTTCCTATTACAGCCCTACAATTAATATGCATCTTTTTATTAACCATAACCAAGTGTTTAACAGTAGTTGCCTAACCTTAACAATACCATACTGTAGCTTAGTTGCCATAACCACAAAGTTTCCCTGTATGTCTGTAAGCATACAATTGTAATTACAAAAGTAATATACAAGAGTTAAAAATTTTTAGTAGTGGACATAAAAAATCATACTCCCAAGTTTTTGCTAAGTCATCAACAATAACTTTGTATGGTGATAGAGTTGCTGATCTAGCTTTTGTAAAATTGTTTACGTTTATCTCCCACCTCTCATTGTTGCATCCCTTCATCCACGCCGAAGAAGTCACAGTTTACAGCAGCTGCACAACACAGTTAGAAAACAAGAACATGATTTCAGTTGCCTTCTGCACAGAGTCAAGAGACAAAGGTTACCATTTAAAATACAATAGAGATGTCACAGTTTCTCATCTAACGACTAAGCCATGTTCATTTTGTTGACAGTGCTACAACTGCAGAGTGCATTTTAACACCAGGTATAAATTGGATCTTTTTCATTTCCCCTTCCCTTCACAGATGTTCTTGTCTCTTCAGTGCAGAATGATAGACAGCAAAAAATACTAGAAAAGAGAATGCACATGTTTCTGGAATAGTGCCGTAGGCAGGAAAGGGGAAAAAACTCTTAATCTTGGAGGTACAAATCCATGACAGCTGCTGATGGCAACCAGTAATCCAGATCGGCTAGGATTTGAATGATTCATGATACCTACTGCAGAACAATGTTTCACCAGAGGCTGAATTTTAAAAGGGCATGGAAGGTATCTGTGATTTTATCGACCTCTAATCGGCAACCAAGACGTAACAACATTGACAGGGTTTGACAGTTTAATTTATCTAAGAAGAGGATTAAACGCATTTTAAGTCATTGATAATCTGATATCTGATATAGGCATGTCTCACTGCAGTGTCAGGGCTGTTGTGTTGAAAGGGCATATTTACTTTTTGGGTTGCTTTTGACCTTTTAGGATGCTATAATGAGCACATAAACTACCCTTTAATGCAACTTTGGATATCAAACATCCTCACTTCACCTTGCATTTTGGTCACGTTCACATCTGTAGTTTGGTTCAATCGGTCCAAATAAAAAAATGTTGCATTGTTGTCTTTTAGTTCTAGTTTGTGTTCACAGTGATGTTTTACAAACTATCCAACAGTTAGAGCACAAAAAAAGGCATCTTGTACCTTTTATTAGGGATAATGTCTGTGTGGTTGTGGCATTTTTTTAAAATCAGAAACTACCAAAATACACAACACACCTCTGTTGCAACTCATTTTCACTTTCTGACTGATTTTGGAAATGCTGACACACATGTTTTACCATGATTACCAAATGATTAGCATAAATATATACATCGCCTATACAGATCCCTTATTCAAATTACTTATAGATGGCTTATAGGTCTCTTCCTTGACAGTTCACGGCCAGAAAATTGATTTAAAAGTAGTTTTAGTTTGCATTAATCAGCCAAATGCACCAGAATTTGATTGAACAACAGTTTACAAAACCACAACTAATGTTTTTATATGCCCTCTCATAACATAAACAGAATAACCCATTTACAAGAAAATGTCTCATAATTTAAAGGCAAATGTAAATTGAACACACACAGAGGATTTAAAATTAACAACATTGTGGTGGTTCAGGCATCCACAACCTTTTTACATTATTTCCTCTTTTTGTTGTATTATTTGCATGTTTCTTACTCTAACATTTCAGAGCATCGTGAAAAAGACTTGACAACAACACACGTTATCCTTGCATTGCAGGGGGCCAGATGGTCTTTGTCAAACATCACCGTACTAAAAGCCCTCAGCCATGTTTGGACATGGACTTTAGTCTCAAAACCCACACACATAAAAACCAGGCGCGTGTGAGTGATACGAGCGCACAGAACAGTATCTGCTAGGGGAAAACGAGCCTGTTGAGAGAGCATTTCTGCTCCACGTGCTCCATGTGAGCCCGTGGGGCTGTGATGAACGCGAGCTCAACCCTCCCTGCGTGTTTGAAACTGCTCAACACTCGCTCGCTCTTCAACTTGACTTTTAAGACTTTGGAGGTGACGATGGAATAGACTGTGGCTGACATCTCCCCTCCTTTTGATGGGTCACTTTCAATACCCACAGTCTCCAGCCTGTCTCTGACCCCATTTTTGGTGGCAGAATAATCAAGAAAAAGATGTTGCAACCGCTTCTACAATGCCCTTAACACAAGTAAATCGTGCACAACCAAAATGTAACATAGGCTGTTTGTGTTTGACAGCAGTGGCGTTTATGATCCATGTAGTTTACAATTGCTACAAAAAAATGTAGACCCTATGCATAAGTTAATTAAGGTCAGTACTAGCAACTGCCTCTCTTCCTCTGTGTCAGTGATCAAACCAAGCTACCAATCAAAGGTCATGGCGAGTAGTCAAAGTGACCAATCAAAGGAGCGAAGACATCAACCACTGTTTATTCCATCTCCACATTCAAATCTCAACAGTCAACTTGAAGAGCCTGCGAGTGTTGAGCAGTTGCGAGCGCTTAGGGAGGGTCTAGCTCACACTCGTCACAGTGCCGCGAGCCGGACCGCATTTGTGCACATGGAGCAGATACGCTCTCTCGCAAGGTGTTTATCTGTGTGGGGATACAGTTCTGTGCGCTCGTATCATGTGCGTGCACTTGGTTTTTATGTGCACAAGTTTTGAGACTAATGAAACGCCATACATGAAATGGAACAGCTTGCATTACGTGCGGGGGAAAAATGTTTTAGAGATAGCTTTTTGAATTCCACAACAGGTAGAAAATCCAGTCCTCCATAGCGGACTATCTATTTGTTCGGATGTGAAAGTGGATTTTTGAACTAAATGTCCTTTAAAACCTCAAAGGGATTTGCTCGACAGATACATACCATAACACAGTGAGTTGCTGTTTGGAGACATAATTTGTCTTAAGTGACAAGTTCTCACGATTAAAGCTTAATAACCATACCTTTAAAATGTTGACTATGCAAGACATAAAATATCATAAATCAAACAAAATGATCATTTTTGTAAGAATTTGATGCAATTTTTAAAAATGTGTCTTGATATTCAGGAAATTCATGTTTTGTCTTGCTCAATATATTGCAGTGGACTTAATCCATAATTGTATCAGCACTGTCTATAGCTCATAGTTTTTATAGCTGGCCCCTTCCTACCACTTCTGATTCACCTGCTCCCATGTTAGAACCATCTAATGCGGATGTAATTTCAAATGAAAGCAAAATATGAATTCACACAGCGATCCACTGGAGTGTTTACAAAATACATAGCAGATTAGACTGTGACCCTGAATATATTGACCAAGAAACTGTTTCAGCGTTTTCTAATTGACCAGCATCTTGTGTACCCTGAGCGCTGTTATTGACCAAGGCCAAGGACTCAGTGCTCTCTGCAGCCACTTATCCACAGCAGTGTAGAAGCAATGAGTGCCACAGTGTGCTGGTGCTGATAAACTCTGCTAATCCACTCTGGGAGCCCAGCACAGTTCAGGCTTCTCTCAGTGCTCAGAACCAGTGTGCTCTGCCACTTTATCCATGTTCCCTTTACAGGACAGATTGGGCAGCTTTGGGAGTTACAGGCAGGGTTTTTTGATAACATTCACTTTTTAAATCTATAACATGTCAAATTGTGTGCAACAATTAATTAATCTGTCACTGGAAATGTTCTGTGAAATTCAGGGCTGCTGCCAGAGGATATTCTGTAACTGTGACAGATCTTCTTTCTCCAGGCCCTGACACAACAGGCTGACCTCAAATAACAAGCACTAGTAAAGGCCAACTAATAAGGTTGCACCTGAACACACCACAAAGCAGCCGGCAGCCATCAGACACACATGTACATTCTGACACACCGTGCACACTCTGTGTGAGGGGAAATACAGTACAGAAGTAAAAGTTAAAGCAGCTGGGAGTGTCAGAGTCAGCGAGAGGCGATTTCTGACATGAAAATGGGTTCAGTGTGTGCTCAGTGTGATGTGGACCATGTTTCAGGTTAGCAAGTGAATCAGAAAAGTACTGTAGACCAAAAATAAAATATTGAAATAAACTACAAAATATAATTCTTTAAAAGAAAAAGTACACATCGTCTGCCTGTTTCACTCTGATTATGCATTATTGAACCAGTAGACATATCTAAATAAACAGTCATCAAAATACAATTTTACTCCAACTATGTGAATTATGTCAGTAAGTCATGTATGTTCATATGTATGTAGATTGTTTTGTAATTCTTATTGGTATCTATCTACAAAAGCTTGTAGGCTTTCTGAAGGCCTTGAGTAGTTTGACTCCCTCAAGCCAATTCCCAATTGAAGCCAATGGAGTTTGTCACCATCATTTCTGCTCTATATTTATATTTGAGCTGCTGTATGATTACGCTGCACAATCCTGAACAAAAATATGAGTTTGCTCTTTGGAAGAGTTGGCCAGGACTCTGCTGATGCTGCATTACCAAATTGTCAGTATGTCATGGTAGCAAGAGCAGTGCTTTCAAAGGAACAAGATGAGCTGTGATTGGCTATGATTGATGTAAGCCTCTATGCTACTGTGTTCCTGTCCCTTCTAATCTCACCCCATTTTCAAGAGGGCCACAGGTCACAAAGATACTAAAAGTGCCATCATGACCTCTGCAAACTGCACACTTGACCACACTTAATTCTGCCCATCTTGTCTCACAAAAACAGGACCCCTCAGTGGCATTTAAGTGGAAAATGAAAGGCTATAAGTTGCATCCCTGGTGCAGCCAAAGGCCACTTGGCTCTGCACAAGCTGCCTGGGCTACGTTATGTGTTTCACAACAGATGCCACCCTAGCAAAAGACAACACAGACCTCCATCCAGACCTTATTATATAAGTAAACCAGCAGGAAATGAGACAGCCTGAGGACATTGTAAACACTGATCAATCAGACTGACACTGATTTGGACCAATGGAAATACAAGTGTCTGCACATATCAAAGGCAGTGCTCTTTTACATCCCCATTCTCTTAGTCTATGTTTAATGTAATTAAATATCCCTGGATAAATATAAGATATATGGTTAGAAGGCAAGCCAGAATTTAATCAGGCAAACATAATTAGCCAGTTTGTATGCTTCCTGGAGACCATGAGGACAGAATAGATGACTACATAATGGAAATCATTGCATGACTCCATCCTCTTACGGTTATGTCACCACTTACCAAAAAGGCTACAAAACAAAATTACATGTAAATTTAATGATTGATGTAAAAATATTGTATTATGAAGTAACACAGTACAGTATCACTGGAAGATATTAAGCTTGCAAGATCTTAGCATATATAAGGAATTTCTTCATTATTAAATCTGTTTACATCCTGCATGATGTGTTTGCTTCCATCTACTATTATCTAAACTTCACATGCTCGACCCACATATTTGGAACTAATGTAACACTTCAAATTGTGAAATTGTATCTTAATCCAGACAACTTTGCACATTTTTGTGCTGTTGACTGTTTAACTTCAATATCATTAAAAGCTTGGAGGTCTTCCACAGTGTGGCTCACTGATTTTTAAATTCAAGGGAGAAAACGCACTGCTGACTCCTTGCTCACAATTTTCCTGTGGTTCTTTTATTGATTTATGTGGCAAAATTTACGTGTTGTTCCAGCAGGAGGGGAATACACTCCTGGAGAGAAACCAGAAGAAGCTTTGATCACCTCCACAAGACAGAGCGGTGTAAAGTAAATGGGGTGTCTGATGTTACAGATTGCTAATTTGCAAAGAACATATTTTTCATGTCAGTAAATCTTAAGTGGGTCTATTACTGAATGCTTGACATAAGGGGGGGGTTTAGTGTATTGTGTCAAGTCAACATTATTGTGGTCTCAGCCTCAGTCTTGCCTGCAGTTTAACTTACCTGTTGTCAGACTAAGGTATTGGTCCAGAAGGATACAGTGAAATCGAAATGGATAAAAGGCTTAATTGAAGCACTGACCCCTTTTTTTAAAAAAATGACCATGAATTATAGATTAGTTCATCAGATTTCCACCATATTAAAGCATTTTAAATGGAAGCTTTCAGTACAGTATATTTCATTATGGGTTCATTCATTATTACTGTTATTACTTGAAAAGATACAGATAAACACAGAAATATTGTATTTACATTCTTAACAAAAATGTTTCCCTACAAGTAAAACATACATGTATAGCGGTGGTGTGTTTTGAACATTGAGTACTAGTTACCCTTTCAAGATAAAAAAAAAAATCCAGCAACATAGAGAAAGTGGAGAAGGCTGGAAGGTTTTTGTTTTCAGCTTGAATTGTGATAATTTTGAAATGCAGGCATACAGTTAGCTAATACTAATGTTTTGATGTTCAGTAACAGGATTACCACCATTGTGGCCTGAAGGAAGACGGATAAACCAAAGAAAATAAGAAATTTCACACTATGTTCACAGGAAAAACGTACATTATACATGTAATGCATTCTAATACAACACCACCACAAAATATGGCCTGAAAAATTACCATATAGTTGTATGAACAGCACTGGGTCGCAATTTCATGTGTCGTAAGTTTCACAAGGCAGACATTGTATTGGATTGCCTCTGATTATACGGTTGTTCATGCGGTGTCCACCTCATGCACATTATCTGATGACTTTATGTGCCCATTGCTGCTGGTTTTATTTGGACTTGGCCGTCCTGTTTTGGAATTAGCCAGTAGCTGTGCATATAAATAAATATCTTACGTGTTTTGCCAATTTAAAGTAGTTGAAGCAGCAATCAGAGGAGCGAAATAAAAGGGATTTCTCTGATGGAATATTTATTTATCTGGAAATGATAGTACTGACAGTTGGCACCTGATGGTTTTGGCACCCAGTAGTATAGATGTGATTCATTCACATACCTATAACTTTGTTTGTATAGCAGCCATCCATATCATCCTCTTGCTGTGAAGTGATGCCTTTTGCAGTATTTCATGTCATTTCTTTAATTATAAGGAGTTCGCACATTAATCAGCATTTCAGTAAATGTGCTAGTGTTAGCCAGCCTGCAAATTTTCAAATCCAGTCATTTGGAAAGATGTTTCAAAACCAATGAAGTGACAAGTTAAGAAATGCATATGACAGTAAAAGCAAAAAAAAATCAGCATGCACAAGACACAAATACACACTGCAAATACTCATGCAGAGCAACAGGTAAAAACAAAACATTGTGGCAACATCCACTATTCAGTAGGCCTATGTAAAGCAGTATAAAGCAACAGAACACAAATGAGCGGTACGTTTATTAACCACATTTTGCACACAGTAGTCATGCTCAACAGTAAGACATGGCATGTATGTTGAATGAATGCTACATTTCAGCTGAACTAAATTAGTTGTGCTCTGCCACAGTTTTGGCCCCATTTTACTTGAAGCAGTGAAAGACGAGCCTAACAAATCTCGAAAGTAAAACTGTTCAGCGGGAAGTACTCCTTTCCTGTGTTTATTTTATCTTTCCCACATTTTAGTCTCCTGCACTCTAATCCCTAATTTTCCCCTTTCCTTGCAAATATCCATGAAATTAAGAATATTGTTAGAAAAGGGACCTTTAGGCAACAATTTACTCAATATAGTAAGTAAAGAACGGAGTCTGTTATACCATGTAAGTCACAGTTGGAGATCCCCTTGCTGTGGTTGTTTGATTAAGGTTGGACACATTGATCTTATTTTTTTTTTTTTACGATTATGATACTTTTTATCTTTTTCATCTAGTGTTCATAAATAGAATTTGAGGAGCCATACTGTTTCAGGGAGGAGGGCATGGGCATGTTTGAGTCCATTTAGAATACAATTAAACTCAAGTAACGAAGAATGTTTCTCAACCCTGCTTGAAAGCTTCTTTTTATTTCAAACATGTACGTTTGTTAGCAGTTGCCGAAGAGCAGGCTTGTTGTGACCACTTAAAATCAAGCGATGTCTACTTGCAACCCCTTGTCACAGGTTCTAGACTCTAGAAATATGCTCCTAGACACATTCTGGAGAAATATTTTTTGGATGTGTAACATTTGTTCGAATCTGAACACTTTCCAAGTGTGGATATAAGTTCCCTCTCACAACCCTTTTTAGATTGTTTTATTTGAAGTATTTTAGAGATCTGAAAAGGTGAGAGCATCCTGGATTTGACAAGGAAAAAAAAAAGAAAAGAACTAAGTTAAAATTAGATCATCATTGTTAAAAATCTCCATCTTACCAAGTAACTTCTGTCTACAATTAAATCCTAAAATTATAGTAATTTTTTTAAATCTGCAGGTAGAGTGAAACCTGCAAGCTGTTTCCAACAGACTTGTTTCAAGCATTTTCTAAAAATGAGTGGGTGTGTCCTGCTGTATAGAAGAAAAAATGTACTTGATTTCAGAAAATTAATAGTTTATAATCGACGAGAGGTGGACATTTCTAAAACTAGAAGGATAACAGGAAATGTTGTTAGCAGGTCAGCTAAGGTGATTCTCACCTGTATCCACTGGATCCTCTGTCCCTCTCTGGTAGGTAATGGAAGGAGGTCAGCAGGAGGAAAGTGAGAATCAAGACCCCAGCTGTGGTCTCATCCAAGCAGGGGCTCTTTTCAATCAATACCAGGCAGCCAAAAGAGGCATGTCGAGAATAGCGAGGGTCAGGGTCACAAATATCTAGCCAGTCTTGTGTGCCAAATTGAACACTGGGACTCCAGGGGTGCAGAGGTTCTTTGGGTGCTGACTCTGACTATGAATGAAGAAGATAATCAATTTTATTTCTTCCTTCAATAAGATTTAGCTTCAAGTTTCAGTAAAAAGAAGTTATCAAAGAAGTTTTAGACTGTTACCTCTATTCTCTCAACAGTCAGACAAGGAAAATCCCACGCAATTCAACTCTTCCGTCATTCATTCTCGATGTTGGTTTTCAAACAGGCACACTGCTCTGCTACCTGCCATCGGCATTCAGATCACACCAGTGCCAAATGCACTCAAGATAGCTCTGAGGGAATCAGGCTGTCCTTCGGGCTCTCGTCAGTCTGCTTTAATAATGGGATTTCCACACATTACATACAAACCCAATGGGCGCTAATGTGGGAGAATAATATTTCCAGGAAAAGGTGCACTCGAGTCCCAAATTGAATTTACAACGTTACATTGACTTTAAATAGAGGCTGTGGCACGTGTAATGCCCAGGAAATAATAGCGTGCTCCACTGAGCAGCGAAGCACCGAGCAGAGGATTAAATGATTTGCCACACACTGGGGCAGTCTTAGTACAGTTCAAACGTTAACACTGGTTTTAGCAGATCTGCAGCTTACTGTAAATATGTTGTAGTCGAACACTTTTAGTGCTAATATCCAGAAGCAAGCTGGGCCAGGAATTTTCGGTGTTTTGGCTTCTTGCTCTTCATTTCCTTTGTGTTTCCTGTTCTTTCACCTTTGCACAAATACACACACAAGCACACACACACAAATACACTCGTACAATCATTAGTGACACAATATTTCATGAAATTTGACAGCAGCTGAAGTTGCACAGCAATCACATTAACACATGGACATTACCTGTCTACAAAGCTCTGTATAAAGCATCACACAAATGTACTGCATAAAATTAATCCATTGCATTTTAATGAAATGTTTGATCTCTCAAGGTGGAAGGAACTATTTCCAGTATTGTTGAATGTGAAATTAATCAGCATAGGTATTGGTTGATTCAAGCATCCCCCTTTTGGCTGAATAAACAAAATATCTGTGAGCATTTTCTCAATGCAGCCTTTTATGTGTATTGTATTGTGTTATGGTTACGGACAGTGTCACTCATGCATCTTTCCTGTCTTGCTTGTGGATTCCAGTGCAGCTTTCCTACTAGAATCCTAAATGTTGTTGTAGACATGAGCAGATTGGCTGGTGGTTCTGTGTCCAGACTAGATTTGGGGCCGATCCAATCCAATATCGGTATCAGGTGCCGATACAGACGTAACTGACTCTTTGAATATCGGACTGACGTCACCGATCCACGTACCAATCCAGATTCCATAGTCAGATGTTTTATGAGTTACAAATATGTAATAATTCAAAAGGTGACGGAGACAACAGGAGGAAACAGACATCTAACTTGTCAAATAAAATACAGTATGTTTTATGGGCTTCACCGGTCAGACAAAACTCTGAGAGAGAGACTTTATATTGATGATGTAAGTACATTTCTGTGTGTGTGTTGTGGATGTGTATCGTAAACTGCTGAGCAATCACTCTGCAGCCCATTACTGGATGATGAGACACAGTCACTGCCGGTAATCGTTTTGACTCTGTTAACAGTAACTGTACAAGCTTTTCTGCATCAGTACATTTTATTAACTCATTGTAAATGGACACTTTAACATTATCACAAAAATTAAATGTAATTTTATCATCGTCCATCGAGACTGTACCGAAATAAAGTTTGTGATATTAACAAAATTATCTATTTGTTTTCAGTAGCAGGTAGACTCAGATGCAGTGTCAGTTAGACTCATACTTTTTTCAACACATATTAGCAGCTTTATTCTCATCTTGGAAAATTGCCTTGAATGGGAATGTTACTGTTCTGCTTTAGGAAGTACTGGCCATGAAAGTTGGCATGACCTTCCCTTTAGCACCAGTGTCAGGTCAAAATGTCCATGTGTACACAAGGTGTGTCATAATGTAAAAAAGGATTGTAAATAAACAATCCTTTGCTAATGACATTCATGCTCCCCAGGAAATTTTAGCATCTGTATGGGCTTATAATACCTGTAGCGCCTCCCTCATGGCAAATTTTATTTTAACGCCAAGGCTGTTGAGGCTATAACAATAGCAAAATCATGAGTAGGTTGTTTGACAAAAAGATCTTTACACAAAAAATTAATTATTTGTCAAACTGCTGTTTCCAAGGTCTAGAATGAACCTTCAAGGTCAACATGACTATGTTGTTTGTTCCCCCTATTTTAGACTGTTATAGACTGTATTGGCTGTTGTGAACATTGCAGCTTCTATGTGCCGCTCGCACGTCTTTTATTTAACTTTGTTCTTGTGTTGTGTTTTGTTATGTCTGATTTCAGCAGCAGTGTGGCTTGTATATATATTTGTTTGTCGTTGCTGCTCTGAAGCCAGCAGTCAGCATTGGAAGCTGCAACTGCCAGGGCCATTAGCAAGAACCCACTGCAAAGTTCACTGCTGTCATATGGAAAAATTAAGTTATTTATTACGACTCTACTTGAGGTACAATAAAAATAATTGTTTATCATATGCCCTTTTTCATGTTTTGCTTTTATATGAAGCCTCAGCTGTGGCTCAACACCACAAAGACGCAGTGTTTGCTATGAAACAGTCCTGTTGAATCACTGGCAGTCTTCCTCCCAAGGTTAACAGCCCCCTTTGGCCTTCTGTACAATCATCTCCAAAGATTGGACACGATTTATGGTATATGTGATTACTAAGTAGAAGGACAGCAGCCGCACGCTTAATTGAACACATGATATACTGTATCATTGTAAAGCCATGTGGTCTGGGGTGAGAAGGGAACAAAATGGCAGAAAGTTTATAGGTCAGCCTTGTCTTGTGAAATCTCTAACATCACATGGACGATATCAAAGTATAAAACAACAGTGAATATCTAATCACTGTTCACTCTTACTGCCTAGATAATTTTCTTTGTAGATGTCATGCTGCACAAAGAAATGGGTGTGAAAAGAAGCTTGTATGTCAATGTATTTCCCTACTCCCCTCTCCTGCATTATCCTTTCACTTATGAACTAGGTTTCTCCTTAATACCCTTGTCCATTGATGGCATTTATACAATGCATTTCCTAAACAGTATGGTCAACAGCCCGTCTGTCTGTGTATACTGTTCTGGGTCAAGGGCTCAGTTCAGAACAATGCTGTGTTGCTCCTCTCACATTACTGTGCTTAGTTACAAAACAAGCTGATGGCATGGCTTTAGTCAGGGTCAAACACTGTCGTCCATCTCTTTATATCAAATTCCATGTTGACTGCAGAGAAGTATGATTTAGCTCTGATGGTGGCTCAATGCTGGTGGACAATACATGTACAGTACAAGGCACTGTCCAAAACTGCATAACAGTCAGTGATCATCATTTGATAGCTTTTTTTGTGCTTTACTCCTCATAGCAGAGAGATGGATGCTGCGAGACCTTTGAGCTTACATTTCACAGATAATGGAAAATAAGGGACAAGTCAATGTGTCAACATCGGGCCGCAGTATTTCTTTTTGTGTAATGTAGAAGTGCTCGTCGGTATGGTAAGATTTAATAAGTGGTGTTTTGGTTACTGTCAGGACTTTCTGTTTACATTCCCCGCACTAGCAGATTATTGCCACTAATAGATCCTGCTGGACGCTCTGTGTCTGAGACCCACTTCTCTATTAGAGTAATTTTTGGGACTGAGGGTACTGGCAGGCTTTGGTGTGGTAAATGGCATATCAAATTTGATTTGCTATATGTGGTCACTTTAGAATTGATTCCCATTTTCTCAAACTGTACCAAATGGTCTAAAGCCATTTTTCAATGATGTTTTCACGCTGAGTTGTAGACTGATAAGTTATAATACAGTTAAAGTCATTCATTTCTAGAGGAGGTAGTCTGCAATAGCTGTATGAGTCTACAGGGTTTTTACTAATTGTTTTGTTGTTTTAAAGTGCTAAAAGTAAAATAATTCAGCTCCTGCACACTGTCTGCACTTTTGGTAACGTTACGCTACGTTTTGGTCAAGCGACCGTCATTAGGCATTTCGTACATACATATATTCTCAGATAATGATATTCTTCTTCTTCTTCTTCTTCTTTTTGCTATGCTTTGGGAAATTTGCCTGATTGATCCTTCCCATTTTTTTCTTTTCTTTTTCTTCCTTTTTTATATGTTCTTTTGGATGATTGTTGTTAATTGTTCCCATTAATGAATGCAAGTGTATAAAGGTTACTTTACTAGTTTTAAAGCGCTGCCCGGTGACCGAAAAGTTAGAAACAAAATAGGCTTGTTTCGATTCATGTGTACGTTATCAGAATCTATCTCCATCAACACAGATGCCGTCCACAAATTATTTTCTGTCACATCTGACCAAGGTGCCTGTGTCAAATAACAGCACAGATTCTACAATAGAAACCAAACAGCATAAAAGCCCCACTGTAAAAAAGAACTGTGATGAGTACATGACTCCATACAAGGGTATATCTTTTGGCAGGAGCTGTTTAAATTCATGGCTGATTGGTGCTAAAGCTGGCAAGGTTACCGTTTGTTTTTTTTTGGTGTCATATTTTTTCATTGCTTTGAGCCCTAAGTTGAAGTCACAGAAAATGTTCCAATTATGCAAATAGGAATACAAGCTTATTAGTTTTGAAGGGTATAAACTGGGTTTGTGTATGGAATGTCAAATACACAGACAATTCACTGGTAAGATGACCAAAAGCTTGTTGCCAATTATCTTTAAAAACAAAAACGACTCATTAATTCAGTTTGAAACTTATTTATCTGGCCAGCATGCCTCTTCCTTTTAAAGGTTGATGAAGTCTACAGCTTCATTCACTCTCTGCACATTCCACTATATTCTGTCCACTAAATGGTGACCGGAAAGATGCAAGTGAGGACCACTACAGAGAAGATAAGATTTCTGCAGGTTTTTTAGAGGTGGAGGAGTCTCACCTCAAATTCTCTGGAGATTTGTAGTGCCGCCACTCCCAACACTTTTCACCACCTCCAGTAGATGGGAGAGGCACGAGATGAAAAGTGGTGTGGAACTGATCACAGAACACCAGGAATGTTGAAGATAGAGGCAAAAATATTTTTATCATTGAATTAGAACTAGATCGTGGGTTCGAATCCCGGACCAGACCACGATCTCTCTGGGTGGAGTCTGCGTGTCCCCCCCGTGTTACCGTGGGTTTTCTCCGGGTTCCTCCCACCGTCCAAAAAGACATGCATGTGTAGTTTAATTGGTAACTCTAAATTGTCCCTGTGGATGAATGTGAGAGTGAATGGTTGTCTGTTTATGTGTCAGCCCTGCGATGAGTTGGCCGCTGTCCAGGGTGTAACGTTACCCCGCCTAAGGCCCGAAGCCACTGGGATAGGCTCCAGTCACCCGCGACCCCCAACGGGAACAAGCGGTAGAAAATGACTGACTGACTGAATTAGAACTGGAATGATTAGTCAATTAATTGACTAAACTGCAACAATTTTAAAAATCAATTATCATAAAATCTTAAGTTTAAGTAGAGCAGATTATCTGGTTCCAGCTTTGCAAACATGTTAATTTGCTGCTTTTTATGGTTGTCTATGCTAGTAAACTAATTATCTTTTGTTGGTTCTAGAGAACAAGACATTTGGAGAAAATAACTTTTGTGATATAGATGAAACGATGAATCGCTTAATTAAGAAAATAATCAGCACATTAGTCAACAATGAAATGATATTGCAACCCTATATTAAACTTAACTGGTCATGAATAAATAATGGGATTGTTTTCCAAAACTGAGCTTCAGGGTCAATGGGAACAGGTGGTGAAAGTTTGTATTTTGTATTTTTAAATTTATAATTTTCATTCAACCAGTGAATGCCTTGAAGGTAAGAAAATTATTCATCCAGCTAAAAAGCTATTGTGCTTTAGAATATATAACATGATTCACATGAAATGAGGTCAAATACACAAACATATTGGTATATTCCTTTAATACACTTCGTCTGGCTTTGTAGATTTACATGGGGGCTTCTTTGAACGTCCTGTACTTCTTAGCGGCAGGTCTTAGTCACACAGTTTATAGAGGACTTTCATGGAGCACTCGGCAGCTCTGTGCAATTCCCTAATTCCTTCTCATCACAGTAAGTGAAAATGAGAGGATATTTGAGTCCCTTAAAGGGAAAGTCAATTAAGGAATCCCAGATGATTTATTGTTTGCTACAAATACATTTTCTACTTCCCATTTGACACCAGTTGTACAACTTATTTAATTAAGTCTGTTTCATCATAAATGCTCCTGCAGCACTCTACTGTTGTCAGTCTTATAACCTTCACTTATGACACAATAAAACACAGATTTATGATATCCTTTCAGTGTTTGAATAAAATATAAACCATCTATCTCATTTACCTCTGGCAAAGAAATCATAGTCAATTGATTCAGACATCAGAATATGTCTGAATCAATTTGACAAATGAACTATAAGTAATCAAAGTATGAGGCTTGTCTGATGTAGACCAAATAATTACCGCTCTTGTGTGCAGATCAAGCAGCAACCTCCGGGCCTGAAAAGTAAACCAATGCAGAAGTGCCTTAAACCTACATTCTTTCTAATGACCAGCAGGGGGCGATTCCACAGTTTGCAAATATAAGTCCAATTGTATTGAAATCTATGATAAAATGACCCTACTTCTAACTTGATTTATTACCTCAGTAAACAGATTTCTGATGAGTTTATGTTCTCAATCGCTAGTTTCAAGACTTCTTTAATATAGCATGATGCTCATTTTGTAAATTATAGTCATATTTAGAGTAAAATAGATGACAAAGCAGGGTATGCTTTAGCTTGGAGCTACCTTGTGATTGACAAGTAACTTCCATGGGGACCAGTAACATGTATTCACTGCACTATGTGTACAATGATCTAGCCGTGAGCTTGTTTTTGGTCGGTCTTCTTGTACAGTGCACAAGCCTAAAGCTGTCAAGCTGTTGCATGATTGACATCTATAGAATTGCCTGCAGCATGAGGGTGCATTTGTTCACTCTGAATGCACTAACTGTATACAGACACATATATGCAATGACGCTGCCTCTAAAATTCCCCCACGTTCCGTCTGAACACCTTTGACAAAGCTCTACAGGGACACAGAGGACATTATACGACTGTTCTCAGAGGCTGAGTAGAGGCTGGAATGACGCTTTAGCAGTTCATACTGTACCGTAACTCTCCTAAAGTGGACACGTAAAATTGCTATCCAATGACAAATGGATGACCAAACAAATGCAGAAACGACACAGAACATAATGCTATTTTAAAATAGATTTGCTAGTTGGAGATTGAATAATTCCTCTATCAAATCTCAGAATAAATGTAGACCACAAAGAATCAACAACTGCTATCTTGAAACCAATTAATCACAGTCTATCAAAGGCCTCCATGCTCCTGTAGTGTGACAAATGGACCTATTAGGTGCTAATTAGGGCTAGATTAAGGTGATGGAAAGCAGTGACAGAGTGAAGGATGTACTTCCACTGTGAGGAGAAACAGGGGGCATGACTAATAATGTTTTTAGCCTTTAGGTCTTGCTCGGGACTGACAGTTTTCATACCCTCCAGTGTTTATCATCAATAGAGATGTTTCCCAACACCCCAGAGAGGTAATTTTTCCAAACTTTAGCTAAAAGGGCCCCATTACAAAAAAACAGTTTCCTGTCTATTGGTTGTTGTTGTGTTTCACAAATGTAATAACCAAGCAGGCTTCTGGAGCCTCAGTCTTATCTGTGTTGGGAGGCCTAAGGCAGCTCTCAGACTTACAAACTCAGGCACTAGTGCACTCTTTATTGCAGTTTTCTGTAGCCTCAAAGTGTGCTGGCAGTGATGTAGGACATTTACATATAGACGTTAGGTGAGGGTGCTTTCACACCTCTAGTTCGGTTCATTTAGTCCGAACCAAGGGCAAACAATTATGCATTGTAGCATTTTTCAGCTTTTTTGGTTCCTTTTCACACCACACTGATCGCTTTGGTCCGAACCAGTTGAAACGAACCAAAATGCAGTCACATGACAACATCCAGATCACTCATTGGCCATGGCGTATTTCCCAAACTGCTTTTCATTTGGTCAGAATATACGTGTGGGAAAACTCCCAACAAAAGAGGAAAAGCCAGCAAACAACACGGCGACAACACAACTATAGAGAGACGACTGTCCCTGGCCATAATCTATTACATTGTTTGTATACACCACAATATGCAAACAATACTTTTCTATAATGAAGCACGGATGCGGCTTGAAAACAACGTTCTTATGCAAATGGCGAGCGCACATTGCTCGTCACTTCAAGCGAAGGCGTGCATTAATTCTTCTTAACTCTGACATGGTCATCTCCTGAAAATATTGTGAAAGATCGATCAGGTAGTATCAGCTGACTACGGCAGCTGGTTTAGTCCAAAAATGATCAATACTTTTTGCAGTTGGGTCTGTTCGAGGTCGCATCACCTTCTCACCACAAACAAACTGCTCCAGAGTTTGTTTTTGGTTTGGTCTGGTTTTTGTGCACACCCGAGTGCTTTCACACCTGACCAAACGAACCGCACCAAAGGGGAAAACAAACTCTAGTACGATTCAACCGAACTAAATGAGGCAAGTGTGAAAGCATCCTTATACTCTATAACCTCATCAAATCCTAGTTTTCGTTTTTCTACAACAGCATGGCAAAAGGTACTTTTAGCCTATCCTAATCACTTTGGTGATCCCCTGACTTTTCATCTAGTGCCATCATACACATTTATATTTTGGGATTTTAGTGACATTTCTTGACAAATATTTGAATGGGTTGTCATGAAATTTGCCACAGACATTTATGGTGACCTGAAGATGAAACCTAATGGTTCTCTGATTTTTTTCCTCTAGCACCTCTATGAGAATTTGTGTGAAATGTCTAGACAACTAATGGATGGATTACCATGAAATTTGGTACAAACATGAACATTGTTGTTCCCTCAGGATGAACTGTGATAGGTTTGGTGATCCCCTGACTTTGTCCTCTAGCGCCATGATCTGATCAACATTTTAATTCATCCACTACTACTAATACCAACTACCTGCAAAACTAATGACATTCCCATCAGCCTCAGCAGCACTTTGTATTTTGGGCTAATTAGCAAATGCTAGCATGCTAACATGCTACACTAAGATGGTGAACATGTTAAACATTGTATTATATAAACTATTAGCATGTTAGCATTGTCATTGTGAGCATGTTAGTAAGTTAGCATTTATCTCAAAGCACCCCTGTGTGGAAGTACTGCCTCACAGAGCTGCTAGTATGGCTGTAGACGCTTAGTCTTGTTTTTCATAGCCTATTTATAGCATATTTTGATGTCTGAATCAATTTGACTATGTTTTCTTTGCCAGAGGTAAATGAGATAGATGGTTTATATTTCATTGATATACTGAAAAAGTATAAAGCTGTGTTTTAGGGTGTCATTTTGCTTCTCTATGTCAGAGTTTGATGTATTTATCATCTCCACTCTGATTGGTGTTTTACTGTACCATGTACTACTACCACCAGTTATAACAGAAAAGACATGAGTGTAGATAAATAAGAATAAAAGATGAATATTAAATAATTGAACAGAATATTTTCCTAGAAAACACACTTCTTCTAATTTAGGTTTGGTCTGACAAGATGACTCTGAACTCTGTTACAGTACCAATGCCAAATGAGCCCAGTTAGAAATATTTCTGCTGCTGGAGTGCTGCAGCTGTGCAGTGTGGTGAAATGAGTTTGCCTGCAGAAATTCATTATCTTGAAAGCAAGCGTGGCAAAGACCATGGGCAGGTGGTATGGGTAATTTCACATTTCTCCTGTGCCCTGTGAGTGAAGATGCCACTTTGCATTACCTCACTGTAGTGGAAGAGCACATCAGCGTGGTCTCTCCAACTGTCAGTACATCTAAAACGAGCCAATGTTGATAGCTGGCTGATTAGATGAGGAGCTCTAAAGTCCACTGCAGTAATCTGTCTTCACTTTTTAACTGCAACTAAGCCTGGAACTTGGTTCCACTTTCATAACTGATAGTATAGCTATTGTCAAATAACACAAACACAGCATTGTTTTGTTGAGCTTGTGAAGTGAATTATCATGAAATCCCTGTAATCTCACACTGAAATCCCACCAAAGAGAACACAGGCATGTGGAGTGATGCGAGCCGTATTGATCTTATCGCCCAGGACATTGAGAGCCATATATCTTGGGTCATAGCACATAAGCCAGCAATGAGGCGCTACCAGTGCTTTGTAGGTGTACTGATGCAAAAGAGAGAAACTCTGGAGCACTGGGTAGTGCGCAGTGACACGGATGTAGTGGTGTTTAAAAAGTCTGTTTAAAAGGAAGTGCTCACGATTTACCTCTAACATCTGTAGCAGCATGTCATCATTATTTGAAGTTGTATCACTGAAGGCAACGCTCCTTCTCTAACACCGCTATCTTTGAAAATCCCCAGTTTGTAGTACACTCACATTTGTGTAAGCTTAGAATGGAAGCAGTGCAAGAATCCTGATGTAGTTGCACCTGATGCACATCGTTTCTGTATACCTGTTTCCAGATATACAGAACATTTCAAACATAAGAAACCCTGCTCAAATGTGCGATGAACTGCCTTACCAGAGCCACTGTAATTATGTCCCCAATTTTGATCTTGCTATATTTGGATACACAATGGATCTCATGACGCAGATGTTATCATACATTTTCCCACAGTTATCATGAAAGCTGTTTCCTAAACAGCATGGCAACACTTTAGTGTGTACCTGCTGTGCACATAGGAGAGACATGTACACACAGTTCATCACAGGTGGGAATTTATTTGAGTCAACCCTGAGCCTCAAAGACACACATACATAAACGCACACACACAAACGCTGTGCCCTATCTCCTGCTGATGCAGGCTTGGCACCATTAAAATCCACTTTGCTGTCCTGGACACTTCTCCTTTCCAGTGTTTGTACTGGAGCTGCGGAGTGATTGTACTAATCAGGTGTGGTATACACCCTCAATACCAACCGCTGTTGCTACTGAGGACTCAACAAAGAGATTAGAGGACAATAGGTCCCAGCTCCCATTGCTCGCTATGAATGGGAATCCAATTTCATTTCAGATAAAATGCATTATTTATATTGTCTCTTTTACACAATCATCAATACAAAGTCTTAGCGTTGCAATGTGCAGCAGTGTTTTCAGCAAGGTTTATTACCGATGGTGCGATAAATGGAAATGTTCTGTGGACTGAATTTTCATTTGTTTGCAGCTGATGTATCTTGTAGAAATCTTTACTGTCGATGCAAAACAAGAAATGAATGCTGGTGAAACACTGAAATGGCCTGCCTGCAATATGCATGCGGCAGCAAAGTTAGCTCAGACCAGCCAATAGACTGGTAAGTTAATTTATGTGTAAATGTTGTAAAAATTAAAAAGAATTATATTAATGCATTTTTAGCCATATAATAGTGAATAAAAAAAATACCAGAAAAGGACCCAAGTCACGATAAGGAAGTAATGATGTGGTGAAAAAAATTAAATTGGAATAAAAGGAAAGCCACCGTATGTATGTTTCCAGTAATACTCAGCCAATCTAACCCTGGCCTCAAGCAGTGGAGATGGAGAATGGCAAGCACGGTTTCTCATTAGCTAGGTGTCTTTTCCACGGTCAGTAAATATGTAAATAAGGAACACTGCAGAGAAAAAAATTAATAAAATAATAATAAGGGGAAGCAGAAATTGAAATTTGTTTTCTCAGTATCATATCGCTGTTTGCCAGTGCAACATAGTGTAATATTGCAGACCATAAATTAAATACGTTAGAGGCTAGCCAAAGGTCACAATCTCATCTACTGCGTCCTAGTATGGGATTTCAAAATTCTGTACCAAACATATTTCAGAAAAAACATCCCGGAATAAATGACAGTTTGTCCAAGGACAAACATCAAAGTATTTTTTTATTTATTTCCTTAGCAAGTTCACCTTGATATAGTAACTTTAAGACTTGAGTCAAATGTTTCTTCATACAGTACATATTGTGCTGCAAGAGTCTGATAAACAGACTTCACAAAGTGATTTTCAAAGACAGCAATACTTTGAGATATACTACCATCTTTTATATCCAATATAGCATGTTAATGAAGACATTTGTAGCCTTTTTTAAACCTGAGTCCATGTTTTACTTTGATTAGTGGAGCTCATCCATGCAGCCTACGTGTCCTTTCATGATACAAGGTCATTGGTTCTTGGCTGATCAATGCTACTGTCAAGGGAACAGGGAACAGTAGCAGTTATAACTAACCTCATAAGACAAGCGATAATGTGTTGAATAAAATTTATAGTAATTGGATTTTGAGGTTCCGCAAAGGATGAATCAAGCAAGACGGTCTTACATGAGTGACAGTAGTTGTTGTGTTGGCATCTGTGCTATGTAAAATATTGAGCTTATTCAGGTTGACTTAATGCATTAGTCTAAATTACAGTATGGTAAACATGGGGCAACTGTGGATTTCCCGTATGGAGGGCTCAATGACTTTTTACAGTAGTAGCAGGTAATGATTGACATGTCTGTGTCTGCAAACACTCCTAATTTATTATAAAGTGCACTATACAGTACGTACTGTCCACCATTTTATTTTATTGCCTGAATTCTGTGTGGGCAATTTATGCACTATAGAGCCCTCAAATATTCCAAACATGGAACAAAATAAGTTTCTGTAAATCCAGTATTGCATTCAGTCACATTTTGTAGAGGTGAAACTTACAGTCATTCTAACTGTCAGGATGAATCAAACTGACAACAATTAATAAGGGGTAGAAATCAAAATTTACTGCTCACTATCAGGAAAATGATTGAGTGCCTATTATATAGGGAGTAGTGAATTAGTGAACAAGGAAGGAATTTTGGACAAAGCCCAAGCATCAGTTGTTTCTTGAACTACTGATCAGATTTGTAACACACTACACAATATATGTTAAATAATGTCAAAATTTACATGGAAAAGTGTTATTGCATTCTAACATACCAAGCTTAAAGCTGAAGTATGCAATATTATTTCATTATAATTTCAGTTGAAATACCTCATTTTGATCATTGCATATCACTAACTATTTAATTTATTAAGTTATTTTAGAAATTGTACAGGGTCTGAATCAAACAACCAATCAGGCTTAGCTAAAACATAACTAGCCAATCACAGCGACTCTGTAAAAACAACAGTCAACCAGTTTCTAGGTGACCTGGTTCCTCCCTTCCACAGCCACGTGGAGAGGTGTGTTACGTTAGTGGGGTGCAATGCTTTCACCGTTCAGACAGAGCTTGGAGCAGGAGAGGGCTACAGCGCATCTTACTGCTCACCAGCCGAAGCGTTGAAGGGTCCGGTGCGTCCAGAAGCGGTCTGTCTGCACCTTCACAGAGCTACTAGCATGGCTGTAGACTCTGTCTTGTTACAAGGGGTTTCATTTTTTTCTGATTTGTAATCACCACCTTTGAATTTGATGTTCAATAGCATTTTTGCAGTTTTACAGTTGCTTCCAGCAAAGACTTCAACGGCCAGCTGCTGTCATCAACCTTTATTGGACGTGTGTTTAGGTTCCGTAGTGAGGGAAGAAGAAAAAACAGCATTGTACTTGTAATTTTAAATATAAACCACTAATACACAGTCTTCTTGTGACACCAGTAATCATTGTTTTCAATCCCTGATAGTGCACACCGTGGATGTGTGAAATCTGCTATTAATTATCAAAATCATTTGTCTGAAAAAGACAAGATGTGTGTTCTCCCTCCCTTGTAATATTCAGAGCTATTAACAAGGCAATATTTTCCAGTCATATGGCCAAATGACATTTCCCAACACTGAAGAGTTTAGCCATTATTCTGAATGCCATATTTGTCTGTCATGAAGGTTATAATAGCTTTTTATCAAAAGGACTTCTTACTTAAAACGGAGCACAGGATGCTAGCCTGTACACATACACCTTGTACTGTTAATCAATAACTGATTTATTTTGCATCTCAAACAAGGACAGAATGTCAGCAGAAGTTTACTTGCAACAAACTATTCATCAGTTTTAAATCACTGAACTGTTGTGATCACAGAGGACACTTTTTATGCAAGAGGTTGAAGGACACAGGGAGGGTGTGGATTCTTGTTGCTTGTGAACCCAAAGTTTGCCATCAACTTGAGGTTTGTCTAATTAGCGTAACAGAGATGACCTGAAATGGCTTTGTTAAAAAATAATAGGTGGACACGAGAAAGTTGGCTCCTTCTGAAACACCTTGCACCTTCTGTGAGTGCATGACATCTTCTCATGGACAACAGAGCATGTTCTCTGGCATCACGAGTGCAGACCAATGCCACACATTTTTTATTCTCTTTGGACTGCAAAGCCTTGAGAGAGAGGCTATCTCCTGCTAAACAAGTGCATGATGGCAGACCTGTAAATGTCTGTGAATCACTGCATCATAAATCTCTTAACTTCAGAGGGGAGAAGGAGGATGAGGTACTATCTCATGGGTGACATGTCAATTATTCCTCCCTCCCACCTCCAACCATTTTATATGTGGCTACTTGCCATAAACACCACCAACCAACAGCCATCTCTGACATCTTGAATCTAGGCCTAAACACATTTTTCAGCACCAGACAGACACATGATTGATGTACAGTTCACCTGGGGCACCAGGATTACTCTTGATCTGAATAATTCATCCAACCTGTTTGTAATCGTCATCACTTTAACTTTGAGGCTTGGGTCGATATTTAATTGGAAAACCTTGAGGCGCCGGCCACTCGTTTCTTCTTCTGCTTCCCTCTGACATGCAGACAGCTGTGATTACAATTAGAGGTAATTAGGTCTTTTTAAAATGGACTTTGGAGGCTGTTGATATTGACCAGCAGGCTTTTCATCAGGGCGACGTCACAGTCAGTGGGGTGACTGGTGCCATAGCAACACACCACATGAAAACAGCCCCCATCTAAAGGCTGTTTCAAAAATTGCTGCTGTTTGCAGTTTGCTGTAGGTATGTGAGATGCTTAGCTGTCATTTTGTTTGCAATGCTGACAAGGGGAATGAAATTCACCAAGGGGAAATTTAGTGACTTAATACTTCACCCGCTCAACCTTGCCAAACAAAACTTATGACGTTTATTCATCTGTGATGCAATTACGACATAAATTTAAGCAGTGCTGCCAAAGCTATTTAGGAGCAGTGTATTCTGGACACTTCTTATAACGTGTCACTTCCAATAAAGAGTTGTTGTAAGGAGGGAAATGAGTATTAGATCTAACGTCTGTGTACTGTGATCAAAACAGTAATTCTGCAACAAGAATTTCTTCACAAATGTAACAAAAAATTCTCTCTATCACACTCAATATTAATTACCCCTGAAGCAGCTGTTTGCTGTTATTGATCACCAGTGTGACATTGTCTAATGTTCTGTGGCTGTGATGTGACTTACTGCTTGAATAGGAGGAGGACCATTTGGGATGAAGTATAATTAATATGTTGATGATCGCATATTTTATCCTTGGACCCACTTTTCTGCAGAGATAGTAATCAATGGCTTAACCAGAGGAGTAATATATTACAGGACAATCAATGAGTTTGTACCTGATTCAGTATCACTATCATAGATAAAAAATTGTAGAGAGATAGCTAGATTCATGCAAACCGCTGTGCCTTTAGAAACAGATTATTGTTATGTATGACAAACATCAATGTGCTCTCAAGGCCCCTGAGCAATGGCAGCAAACAGAGTCAGCTCCTAATCTGTCATTTATTTAACAGTGTCCAACCCAATATCCTCAATACCCAGGCACGGCTAGTCAGTATTAATCACAGTCCCAAACAGAGAGAAAAGTAATCTGTATTCCCAACCGCTTTTTCAGGAGCATCACCCAATATGTAATTTAATACACAGACACTGGAGCACCTATAACCTTGCCAAAGGGGTCGAAATATATCATCAACTTTGACAGGAAATTTCCTAAAGTCTGTCAGATACAATCACGGGATATAGGAGAATATGCTGAGAATAACAGATAAACAATCCTATTAACTTGAACACCACTAGGGATGAAGATCCACTTTTTTATGATTGTTGTGCTGCCATATATTCATAAAAGTCTTTGAGGGATTTAAATTCTGCAATATTTAATTTTTTTGTAAATTTGTAGCACTTTTTGCATTTTTATGTGGATAGTATCGCCTAGAAAACAAAAAGCCGGCATCACAAAATACCTTCTTTTTAGATACAGTACAGGGCTGAAACAGGACAAAGCATTCCAGGTAGAAAAATAGGTCTTCACACACAACACACAAACAACCCATCACATCAGTAATGCCTTGGGGACATGTACAGGACATGTATGAGACCTGAAGGGCTTGAGCCTTGAGTCACCTCTGCAGACCCCCCCAACTAACTCTTATTCTTCTCCCAAGGGCCATGATTGAAGACAAACTGTCACCACAATTCAGAAAGTGCCAGGAATGGTTTTGACCACAGTAGATTCTGACCCAATGTTTGTGGTCTTTGGTCCCTCATACAAAAAGGTGCAAAAACAAAAATGTGTTACTCAACAAAACAGTGATGGAAATTTAAAAATGTCAGAATATCTGTGCTTCTCTTAGTGCAGAGCTGAGCTGAGATAATGATGATGAAGATGGCTTGTGTGTGAGTTTGCATGCATGTTTGCACGGTCTTGCCTTTCTGTGCATGGGTACCCAAGCTTTTCAAAGAACATGGTGCCAGTGGTGGAGACCTGTGACCTGCACGTCTGAGGACATCTATTAAGATAAATTAGCAACCTTCTAATCCTGACAGCAGCCAGTCATCATCTGTTAGTGTGAAGCTCATCCCTCGGTACATCTGTGGCTCACATAAAATATTCTCCTAAAAGTCCTTCTGACCATCAGCCACTTACTGAAAGGGTTGTGGTTAGGACAAATGAATAGCCCACTAAAAATAATGGCCAGCATAAATATGTCCTCCCTCACAAAAACTAAACTGTAATCAGATGAGCAACAAATGTGGGGAAAACAGCAGTATTTAGCCTAAATGTCTGTGCTCAAAAAATATTTGCATATCTGTTGCTTATATTGCAGGCTAGTATTAGAAGGAATAAGACAATGCACTTTTATGTTGTGTTTACAGATAATGTCAGGTCACAGTGATGGAAATTACTGCAATTTAAACAGTCTGTTTGGAAAAACTGAAATACAGGACAGATGGGCGTGGACATCCATGAAAGGCAGACAATAAAGCTGCAATGAACTTATTTTATGCCACCTGCATTTGTAATGTGAATAACAGGAATAAAATGGACTAAACCACAAACATATTTTGCAACTGCAAAAAAGTTACATGTACTTTTCAGGAGATAAGGATGCAAAAAACAAATCCTTTGTCAACTTCATTATAGAGCTCAGTCCCTTTTATCTCTTACTACAACAAAGTCACATTAGAGGTCTTTCTGTGTTTGGTCTGAATTCCTTAACAGGCCCTAATTTGTCATTTCCAATCACTGATTACTGAGTGTGATCAACGATGGCCTCAAGCTACAGCAGCTTCTTAACAGACTGAGTGCACCTGAGTAAAAATGGAAGGCGTTTGTCCGGGTTCTGCATCAATAGCTGCTATTAATTTATTGTTTTTTAACACTTTTTTTTTTTTGGGTTCGCTTTGTCTCCAGTCTAATAATCCCCCTCAGACACACACACAAACACACACACACACACACCCTTGACTTAAGCAGGAGCAACCATGCTGAGTCATTTGACATGGCAATCTTTCCTGAAGTCTATTTTGACTGCCAAGTCGACAATGTCAAATAGGGTAAGAAGTAGTTCCTCAAGTATTGCACTCATTTAATCATGTTATAAACAGTTTAAAATGTTGCTATATTTGCTATTTTATTTGTCTCTTATTTGTTTTCACTTCACTTTATTGTAGAGGGTGAAGGTGCAAAATGTATTCAATTTTTTGTATGAAATGTTCAAACGAGCCTGTGGGCTGCTAACCCATTTACAATGAATAAATTCAAGTTTGAGTTCAACATAGAAGAGGTTGGCAAATTACTCTTGTTACTTACTCACGCAGCACAATTATACACAAGCATGTATTAAAGATAATAAAGCAAACGCACACAATATGATATGATATACACAAAACTACAGAAAAAAGGAATGTGTGTTTGTGCGCGGGTGTGTCCAAGATGGCTGCTTGGTTGTAACATGTCGTCAAACTAAAGAACGTGTGTCGGTTTCTTTTGTTCTGCCCCCGTATGTCTCAAATGCACAAGCGAACATGGTCAGAACAAGAAACGTGAGCGGGAGCTTAAAAATTACTCCACGCCGCGTGTAGTTGTGTTTAACATCAATAAGCCTCACATCAGTACATTTTCATCATCAAACTAAACAGTCCTGCGCTTAGCCAAGTACACTGTGTGATGCTATAATGTCCAGGTATGTTAACGAGAACGTATCTTTGTCATAATTCTTTAAATAAGAGCTAAATTTAAGGGGCCCCTGTCAAAAATGCTATTTATGTTAAAAATGAAAAATATTGGCCAATATATTGCCAATTATCCGATTTTTTTTAACACTCAAATATTGATCAGTATCAGCCTCAAAAATCCAGTATTGGTTGGACTATATACAGTAGTGTCTTTTTGTACAAAGTCAGTTTTTTACATAATTTTACATAGCAGGGGGTCCATTTTGTAAGGAGTAGCAGAAAAAGCACAGCACATGCAGCCACCACACTTATTCTTAACGGTTCATTCCCATTCTGTTTCCCAACTTATTTTATACAGGAGAATCAATTTGAACCAGCTGTCTTCATGTTCCAGCCGACTTCCTGAAATGAGAATAAATAAACATATTCACAGTGACAACCTGCTTGCCTGTGTCTGAATGCAGCGGCTATGCTTGGATTGAATCGGCCACTGGCAAATGAGACTGGCGCTCAAACAGCAGTGGCCCCTGATTGGATGACAGATTGGAACTAGCCATTATTTTTTTATTTTCCCTCTTCTTGCTCTGAAGCTGTTCCTTAACTTAACTTTCCTCTTTTCTATTTTCTATTCAAATAGAATAAAATACAACGATAACTTCCGCAGTTAGGAGGAGCATACATTTTCTGTACATTATGTAGTTCCTGCATAAACATATAGATAATCTAATAGTCACCCAAATCCATTTTGTGTTATCTTGTATGTCCTCTACAACAAAATAGTAAAAATAGCTTGGCCTTGGCATGTGTCACTCAGTTTAGTGTTTCTAAAGGTAAGCTATCTATTGATCTCTGTGCTATTTAATGAATGTTGTAAGCCTATACATGGGAGTTGAAGGTCAATAATGACATTCGACTGAATGACTCCTTAATGGTGCAGACTTAACAATGTTTCATTTATCTACTGATTAATTTGTTAAAACTGGAACGGCAGTTATTGCCTTTTATATGCTGTATGATGACAGCTAGGAATCACAGAATGATGTACTGTACTTTGTTTCATGTGCTGCACTTTATCTAAATAAGTGAAATGACTGTAACAAGGAGTTGCATACTAACCTTAGACGATATCTCTCTGAGATTGATCATTTTTATCCTTAATATAAGAAATGCTTTGTAGAAGAGTACACATGCAAAATGTGGAACAGATTTGTGAAAAATACTCATGACAGGTTCCCTGAACATAAAAATTTAATTAAATTCCTGCGAGGCTGCTAGGACAAAGAAATTGTTTCCTCAAGTGTTAGCTCCCAGTTTTGTCTTTATTATTTGTTGACAGCCTCAGAAGAAAAATTACTATTCACACTTCAAAGCCACCGAGTTGTTAAGCAGATGCCAATTTCCCAAGCAAATTATGTCATATCATCCTTCCCCTGAATTTGGTAATAACACCATTTGAGTTCAGTTACATGAATTAAATTAGATTGCTACCCAGAGGATGATATAGCTTTTACTGGAAATTGTTCTGCAAAGCCTGCTGAGCTGTGAATAATCATGGAGTGCTAACTCGTAAAATACATTGCTACTGCAGTTTTAAATAAATTAATTTGACCAAGCTGCTCAGTGCAGTTTCAAGAAATATTATACTGAGACAGAAAATGCAAAATATACAATTTACTGTTCATGTAGTAATAGAGGTGATGGGCAATTATGTTATTCTAGACTTGATATCACATCTTTATTTTAACGGTTTTGGTATTGTATTAGACCTAAATGTTTTTTTGTGAATTGACTCAACATCTAATGAAAATTGTTGTGGAATTATATTCTTAAATGTGTTTATAATTGGCATCACTCACTCTATCCACTGTCTTCCTTATCTTTTTCTAGAAACTACCCTCTTCCTTAACAAGTCTGGGACGTTCAGTGAAGCCAATCAAAAAGTGAGTCATATTATTGATTATAGGCCTATAACTGGTTGATATAGTGCCATAGCTGCTTGCTGTAGGAGCTTGCAAAGCTAATGAACAATTACGTTAGTTTGATCCTGATCCTGATCCTTGTGCTTTCAATGTATTCAGGCTCAGCCCTACAATATTGCATCCTTTTGAACTGAAATTTCATTAGGGACACAACATTTTTATTAGCTGCAAAGGTAATAAGATGACAGGGGAGATTTTGCATGGTTAAACATGACTTATCCTTTCACCTCTTGATAGACAGTATGATTGCTTCAGACAGATTAACTAAATTTAGCACTTTTATTGTGCAGCTGAGCCACCAATCCTCCATGGTTATCAGAGTGTGCCAAAAGGATTGGCTACAGTCGGAATTCACTCTATTCCCATTTTGCAGCTATTTTTAGGGAATAGGGTCACTGGAGCTGTTGCTTAAATGTATTGTTCCCTTGGTGGCAGCAGTGCTGTTATCAGTACTTTCTCTAGCCTGGAAAGTAGTATTTAAAACATTTTATTCTAGAATAAGAAGGCTGGTGAAACTTGGACATTTATCTAGTTTACAAACATGTAGTTTTAAGTAAAAGACTATATGTAAATAAAAAGCCAGTTTCGATTCTTCCTTTTATTGAAAATTGTACAGCAACAATGAGAAAAGCAGTGCAACACAATAGTCTCTATAATACAAACAGTAGAGCTGTGGTGTGATGTATTTACCTACATTTTAAGACCATACAGAAATCCCTCTGACCACAGAGTGTAGGTATAAAGCAATATTGTATGGATCTGAAGCAATTTCAGACTAAAAATAATGTTTGACAAAACAAGGTCCACTTACTAGCTTTTTCCCAGAGCTATTAATCGTATCCGATACCAAACACTGTCTTTGAACAGAGACAGTAGTTACAATCTCAGGCCATAAATGACCACCTGCTATCACGTGATCACAATTCCACATTTACGTCACATGCTGACAACTGAGCTATTAAGTAAACTCCATCCACTGAGGAAGACTGTGACGTGCAGTTGAAATATCCAGAAAGAAGCTACTAAGTGGAGCTTGAGTTAAGATATGTTTTTCTTTTTTTTTTTTATCAAACTTGTGTTACCAATGTCAATAAAGACATGTCTTAAGACATATAAAAATACTCTGCTTTGAGAAATAGTTTGTCTGGGATATTTTTTGATTGGTTTAGAAACGATTGGTTTCTAAAATCATTTGTGATGTCACAAACTCATGCTTGTACGTACACATCTTAAACTCTGATTTAAAGTGAGCACAGAGAAACTTCCCCACCTTCAGCAGATGAATGTGAAAACAGCCTTCTAGTGTCAAACTCTGTACACATCATACTGCACAGTGAAGCTCAAACAACCAAGTGAAGTAAAAACAAGCAGAACACATTTCAAAGTGGATGTGGACTTTCATTAACAAAGACTCATGCAGTTATTGCTCCCAAACCTTTGATGTTTCAAAGGGTATTTTATAGTTTTCTTTACTCTTGTAATTCAAGTATTGATATTTTAGCAGCAGTATTGCCAGCATAAAAATCTAAAATGAACCACGTAGGGCTATACATTGAAAGAACTGCCATGCGTCTGTATGGGTTCTGTACGTTTTTATCTTGTGCCACTAAAACCAAGCAGCTTATTCTTCAGTATGGTGATGCAGTGTCATAGCTCACTGAGGCGCTTCTATATTTCAATTTCTGTAATATATGGAAGACAATGAAATCACTGGGAGTAAGGTCATACTTGTAGGTGTGAAAAATGTCTTCTCTTCTTGATGTTGTGCGTTAGGAGGTGGACAAAACAAAACAAAAAGTTGTTTTCCCTTGATGGTAATTATGCACGTTGCATGATTAGTCACAGTGCGTTGATGGCCGCACCCTCACAAACCCTGCACAATAATGGACGTTGATTGAAGGACCCATTTCCTCTGGGATCTAATTATTAATTGTCGTCTGTCTGGGAAACTTGGAAGGGTTCAGATTTCATGGATTCCAGTGACCTCGCAGACTGATTGGCGGCTGCATGACAGCGGCTGTTGCTGGTGCGTTAAGTGTGGCCAGTGTGTTTCATGCCAGTTGATGTGCTCAGAGTAGGGACTCATCACAGGCACTGACAGAGCTTCTCACCTGTGCCGACACTCTGAAGAACCATTATTCATAGCTGTCTCAGTCGCACTCACACAGGTAGCATTCAGAGATACTGTGAGTTTTAGATTGTACCGCACTATCTGGACTAAAGTTAAATAAATAACCAACCACACGCTTAGTGTTGTGATAACGTAGGTCACAGGTTGAAATAGAGTACATAAAATCAAAAAGGTCTGTCAGGGCATTTGTGTTATATAGTCCTAATTAATTGACACTTTATTTGAAAGTGATCTCACCTCTCTGGCTCACTAATAAATGAGCATGATGTTTTCTACAGAGAGTCTAATTATACCTCACTGTATCGAAGCAGCTCATGCAGATATCAGCTAAAATTATTTAGAAGAGGGGCTGGTCTGAAAATCATAGCTGCGTTTAGAAAATGAGTTTTCACAGTAAGAGCAATCAGCTCTTTATCATTAATTTGTTACTGGCCAGTAAAAATAGACAGGATCATCAGATAAAGATTAAATTGACAATTTAAATTAAAGGTACCAGTTTTTGACCATTTAAATGCTCTAGACCATTCAATGATCAGATCACCATAATATTTCTATCTCATGTTCTACTAGCACAATCATGAGGATGCATATTCACACCACAAGCAAGGTGGTGACATGATGTATGTATGCTTTTGTCTTCTTTTGTGTTTTCCAGCATCAACTACACGATCTGACATGGTACATGGTGGATGAGTTTTTCAGAGGTGAGTCATCATCACACTGTTGTGTTGGTCAAGTGGTTAATTAGGAAGATACTTTTCCTTTGACATGGTCGAAATAGGCCTTTGATGTAGAACATGACTTGGCATTAACATTTTTGCTGACTTATTTTGGTCCTCTCTCACTTGTGTATACAACTTAATGACGGAGCCAGATGTTAATTTGAAAGTGCCACTGAGTTGTATCACAGAGCAGCCGCTATAGCAGTAATTACCATCTGCTGAGGATCATAAAAGTATGGTGATTTTCAGAAGAATCCATATGGCGTTGCCATAGCAAACCTGATTGGTCAATATCAAAACTTGCCATCCACTTTGACCAAATGGTTTTGGGGAGAATGGAAATATGGATGTTGCATTAAAAGGCTCCATGCATCTCTGCATATGTTTGCCCAACAGAACTTCGAATCTGTTAATACCATAATAATAAACGTTCCTGTTTAAGGTAAGAAAAAAAACACCTCTGTACTGTAAACTGATTTGACGGTGATGGTGTGACACTGAAATAAATAAAAATAATGTCATGCAGAATAATACTAATTCTGTGTCTACATTTTTAGTAATTTGTAATTTGAGTGACCTTGCTGGAATCTCACCTGCACACCTGGTTCTGAGAAAACAAGAAGGACAATGTTGGCATCAAACTGAACGTCGTTTTGTTCTTTCATCACATTGCCTACTTTAATAGTATTCGTGGAACAAGGGCACACAACAGCCTGTAATCCACTTTTGCTTATATTTTGTTCTCTTGGGTCTTACATCACTCATGCACAGCATTGCAGACTTTTTACAAAATTTGCTTCATCCATCAAATAATGTGTGTCTGGATTAGAAGGGACAGGTAGTGTCACTGCAATAGCAAAAGCTGTTCAGCAGTATCTGCTATGACTTTGAATGTAGTGGCAACGTTCGTAATGTAGGATGCATCTCAACTCCACTTTGTGTGATCTGCCAATAGTAATGATAATAATCATAATACAAAGTATTGTTAGAAAAGGAAAAATAAAAACCTACTACCTGCTTCACTGATCCGAGAGATTGGCCATGACACCCCAACAGACACCAGCCCCATCCTTGCAATAATAATGGATTGCTTTATGCAAAGCCCCATTACTGGATGTGCTCACACTAATAATGGGATCCGCTTACTTTCTATCATAGTGGCTGTCATGTAATGCAGTCCTGTCTTTGATCTCTGCTCAGTGTTTGCACTGGACACTGTAATTGGTCTTTGACAGGCTTCGGCTTTGATCATGTCCTGCAGGCACGGCAGCGCCACATTTCTCATAGAAATAAAATAACACACCAGTGGTTTTATCTTTTATCATGAGTGTATGTGTACCTTTTGGGTGATCATAATCAGAAACAAATAGAACAGAATAGGCATGGCAGACACCACTCAAAGTCACAGTGATTTATAGTGTGGCCCTCCCTTGATCAAACACAGAGTTTGGAGTTCTGGGTCGAAGGGAAGTCAAACCTCTTCTTTTCCAGTGGATGATTGTGGATGGTATTTCAGAGGTTGATATGGCTTCAGCACCATCTCACACTGCCCTGCTCTCAGCTGGGTACATCTGCTCACTTATGGCAATAGGTAGAAACCTTATTTATACTTTATTAGGACTGTTAAAACAATGCATTGTCTTGGAGTGTCTCATAAACTGTAAAATGTTAACAGGCTGACAGACTTTGGAGCCCTTGTAGGTCATCCTCTGTCCATAGCCTGTTGCAGTTGATGTTAAGTTGTGAGCATTAATCATTAATCTAATTAACCATGAGCTGCTAAATTCCAGGTCTTTATTTATTGCTTCTACTGCTGGGAAGTACACTAGAGAGGCAGTAAGTAGATAAACGTCCTGTAAGTGGAATAGTTGCAAAATTCCTGCCAAAGTTTCTTATTAAACATAACATAAAGGTTACGGTCTCATTTTCAAGAGAGTGAAAGAACAACCATAAAATAATACTAGTCTATATTTACTGTGTCAAGTTGTCAAGTACATGCAGGGAAAGACATCATTGCTTAAAAAGTACTAAGGCAGGTACAAGACATAACTCTTGTTCAACGAATCTTGAAAGGGAGGAATTAGTCTTGGCAAGTCCAGAATTTACAGTCGAGGAGTGAAACTCACCAGTCCAGCATTTATGTGCAATAATACAGTAAGTGTTTTTAAAATGTAGAGGAGTGCAGTACATAAGCACCTTCAGTACAGCTGTAAAGACAAATATATATAATGCAATTCATTTAATTTGTTGCTGTTGAAAATCAGCCAACGTTTTGAAAGAAATCACAATGGTGAGTGTGAAATGTATCTTTTGATATAAAAACCAAGGTCCTGTGGTAAAATGCAGCTATTGGCTTCAAAGCAGAGGGAGCAGCTTGTGGATATAAAATGCCTGATGTGTATTTATTTTATTATTTGTTTGTTTGTTCAGTTATTTGTCAACGATAGACATATTTTGTTTCACTAAAAATCCAGCGTTTATCACATTTTTCAGGTAATATGTTGGACATGGGTTTATTTATTTAATCATATATACTGCTCAAAAAAATAAAGGGAAGACTTGGAGTTACATTGTGTTGTTTAAGTGTTCCCTTTATTTTTATCTACTTATTCTCCTAGACGTGTGTGTCTTTAGTATGAACACTGTATAGTACCATTTAATATTTGGTAAGATTATCAGTATTGCTGTGTGAAAAAATGGCAGTACTGTTTAAACATTAAAAGAATAAATCCAGACAAAATCAGAACCGCCAGAGGGAAATAAATAAATATTGTAGGCATATCGTCTCTACTCCAAGACCTACTCCAAAAATGTACAGTATTAGGAATAAAATGCCATTAATAAGTCAATTAGAAGTCAATATTATTCACCAAAGAAGGTTTTGGCTGTGGCTTTGAATAAATCCCAATTTCTGATGGTTGTGTTTCACTTAAAGAAAGGCACATAGTGGGGAATTAAACAATGACAGGAAAGTTTTACAACTGGAAGGTGTTTACATTATTCTCATCTACTGGTTTATGTATATCAACATACTCTATGCTGTCTTACACACTGCCGGAATCTCACCAGACAGTAAATTTAAATGAACAATGTGAGTGTGAACACTTGCCAATCAGTCAAGGAGCTAGTCTGAAAAAAGCGTACAGTATCACACTACGACTGATTGTCACATAACTTTGTCAGAAATGTTTGTGAATTTCCAAGCCTTTCTTTGAAAGTAGTCAGGGTTGGCAGATAAAAACATTGTCATTTGCAAGTATTGAAAGAAATGTTACTGATGAAGATATTTAGGCTTCAGCTGCTCTATACACAATAATCACGTATATAAAGGTCATCTAGACAAAACAGTCCTATTTCCTGCAGTTTCCTGTCAGTTTGGGATGGAAGAAGGTGATTGTACAAAACTGGTGTGTGGATAGAGCTGTTTGGTAATTCAAAAGCTTCACTCATCTGATTAAAGATCCTCTTTTAAAACAAGGTCACCAGTTTGTTTGGTGAGGACTGGGAGGAATGGTTTATTCACAGGCATAGTTCTCAATCTTGCAATTTTTAACCACAGAGAAGAGATATTTGGTAAAACTTCCCCTAGAAAGCCCCATTTCCAATAGATGAAGGTTCTTTTATTGATTGGCCAGCATGTAATATGTAGTATGTAAAGTAATGCCCAATGTCCTTCATCATCTGCAAGCTTTTATAAATACATTTTTGATATACTAAGTGCCCTGTGTAGCCAAACACATGGCAAGATATTGCATCCATTAAAAAAGACAATCATTAAGAAGGGAAGCAACTTCCAAACACTGAACTTAACCTTTAATTTAATCTAAACTACTTGATCTGTATGTAGTTTAAAACCAATGTGTGAAATAATCATCAACCAATAGCAAAATATGATTGTGTTCATTTTATATAAAATACTGATACTAAGCAACCATTGAAACATTTTACACCAGGAGTGCATATTGTCACAAGTGGAAGGGAATCTCAACTAGAAATGTAGACTTACTCCTAATGTCTTGTGCAATATTGTGTCTCATGCAATCCCTAAAGTATGTGCAGTTTTGCTTTTACTACAACTTGCAATGTTACAATGTAGCAAGAAATATTAAAATTTCCTTTGATGTTTGTTGGGCTCAAGGAGTTAAACTGAGAACTGACTGCTGCAAAGTTGCCACTGAAGTTAGACCACAGTCTCTTAAGTTACTTCACTTTGAAGTTGTAGAATGAGTGGGCACGTGGGCATTTATCACATAGTACTGTACTGTACTGTACTATTACTAATGAGCAAGTTTGGCTAATAATTGAATCAGGAAGGAAATCTATCAACTCTTGGAAGAGTGGTGCTGCTTAGGTTTATGAGTTTTACAGCTTCTACTGTATCTGCTGCTAATGCATTAGTGTTGATGTGATTTAGTCTCAATGATGCCCGAGGTCAGTATGAAACACACGGCACTGATTCTTATGGGAGGTATGAGAGACCCTGTCGGTACTACTATTGCTTAGGGAGCAGAAAATAAAATTTGCAGTACTGAAATACCAGGCATATAAATATGATGTTTAGGTGAGAAAAGGAGACATGCTAAAAGGCAAATGTTTGTTTTACTTGAGACAAGAGGCAAATAATTATGCAGAAATTATGAATTTCGATAGCACTAATTCAAAAGTCAAGGAGAATCTGGCTGCTTTTCCATCTGCAGGCTACAATACCTCGAGGGCAGAGTATTTGGTCAGTCAACTCAAACAATGAACAAAATCCCTCATAGAGACCCACTGTGACCAATAGATAGATCAAAACCAGAAAATAAGCCCGAGCATGTTCATCAGAGAGGCTCTTTAGATCAGTGCCCTTTCAAAGCAGCTTTAGTTTGGCCCCACTGGGCAATCGAGGGGAATTAGATGTCATTCTTTTTCTCAGAAATAAAACCTGCCTGTTTCTGAGAGTTAAAGCTTTGTGGGCAAACAGTAAAAAACAGCAGCAGTACTGAATGGAGTCTCCCTCTCCATAGTGGGGATTATGGTGCGATAAAGCTGCAATAACACACAGTTGATGTCGTGGGGGTGGATTCAATAAATAACAGACTTCGTAATGTATCAATATGAAGCTGAAAGATACCACATATATTCCACTAAGACTTACCTTGGAATGATTGCTTAATTAATTGGCTGAAATTGACCAGACTATATTATTGGAGTAATTTGACTGATTTGTCACAGTATATTTGAACTCACTATACAGTACTGTCTGTGCAATGCCAATGACAGAATTCATGTCAGTGATTTTAGACAAGGGAGAATAGAAAGATGATTATTCTTCCAAAATTTGCTAAGCCACATCCCCCTTAGCTACTTTTGCTACTGTTGTCAAGCACACTCGCCGGCAGAAATGCATTTTGCAATGATAACGGTGGATAATTTATGACACGGAATTCTTTGCAATTGTTTTAACAATCAGTCCTTGATTTCAGAAAGAGGTACACACAAGCAGATTCAGATCACATTTCTACCTGGTAATTGAATATTTTGTCGGCTGAAATAACAGCTGTTGCTGGCAGATTTTATCAGCTGAGGCTAGCTAGATAATTAGTTAGCATTAACTCTAGCTCCATTGGTAGGTCACCAGCATACTTTTTAATGTTACATTTACATACATACAAACATACATTATATTGAGTATTCCTTCATTGAAAGAAGAGCATCTTTGCTCGGCACTGAAGGCTTTTCTCGATGGAAACGATGTTTTTGATCTTTTCCAGACTGGCTTTGGCTCGCCTACTAAATCATATGGATTGTTAATCTGGCTGGTTGAAGTTAGCCCGTGATGGACGATGATGACAGAGAGATGGTTCAAACCGTCAGAAGTTAAGGTTAAACACCTTGACCCACAATATTGTCACATCTGCGTCCTCAGCCATGGTGTGTTGTCACAGTAGA
>CM022481.1:13481120-13572984 GCA_011952105.1 Coreoperca whiteheadi | reverse complement strand
GACTGTGAATATATTGGTAGAAGGATGCTGAGGTTGGAGCTGCCAGGCAGGAGGTCTAGAGGAAGACCAAAGAGGAGACTTATGGATGTAGTGAGAGGACATGAAGTTAATTGGTGTGAGTGAAGAGGATGCAGAGGACAGGGTTAGATGGAGGCGCATGATTCGCTGTGGCGACCCCTGAAAGGGAGCAGCCGAAAGGAAAAGAAGAAGATTTGGAGGACTTGATATATTTCAATCCTGTTACCCCTTAAACTCACCCAAAATGTTTCATCCTGTCCTTAAATTTTCTCACTTCACTTAAGTGAATGGATCACATCCATTTCAAAACCTTGCTGCTGGCTGCCCAGGCCTACAAGGCAGCTGCAAGACCAAATTTAACCCTACACCACAGCCTTTGCGCTGTATCTACAGCAATAGTGCTAATGGGCAATTGAACTGGCCAATGTTACGCTCAGACTTGATTTTTCTTTCTCCCAGCTCACTGGACATGGAATGACCCTCCCACCTGTAGTCCCTTGTACTTCTCTGTCAAAGCATGAAAACCCATTTCCTCAGGGACAGGACGCTGTTCACTTCCTTCTCACTCTTGCATCAACTTGCACTTGTCTTACAAATGAATTTAAAAGACAACATTTTTCTGAAGTCTACATATTGCACTCAGGACATATGCAATGTTAATTAAGCATTTATTAATATTACATGGAAAGTAATTTTATTTTGCTGTAAGTCACTTTAAATAGAGGTGCCCAGAAAATATTTAATATAATGTAAATAATTTGTGTCTAATTTCAGATGATTAATTATCTGTTTTCTAAAGAATGACCATTACTATATGAGTCATACAACATATTCAAGCATCATTTTAGGATTAATTTATCTAGTTTGCCCTTCTCCGCACAGAGTGTGACTGCGACAGTAGTCTTTAGGGCTGAAAGCTGCTCTTTCCCAAAGAGGCCAAGCAAACATACAAGTCTACAGACTGCACAAACACAATATGTCTTCTGGTCTGTTGTGTTTAGGAAATGATAACCACAAAATGTTTGAATGGGAAGAGAAAACAAATGTTTCTGCTGCCACAATGAGCAAGTTTTTGTTTTTGCTTTAAAAATCTGGCATTGCTTTTTCACTTTGTACACTCCAAAAAACAGAGGAAAAGTTTTTATTTTCTAAATGATACTAAATGATAATCAAAGAGATTTTTCCCTCAAACATTTGAAGCGCTCTGTCCTAAAGTTAAATACTCCAGTGACCTTTCTACAATCTAGATTTTTCACCAAAGGGAAATGGGTTTGCAGTAAAAGTCTGTAATCCTAGCAAAAGTTCAATTACATATCTCTGAGGAGAGTAGTGTGTATACTTTCCTCCACATTTACTTTATCTTTCTTAAGTTGGCTCTACCGTTTTTCTAATGGTTACTGGAATACAGAGTAGTGGAGGTAAAGACGAGCTTTTGAGCAGATGCTGTACTGCTATTGTGATTTCAGAGGGAGTTGATTGAGAACGATAGTGCAGGGGTCATTTTTATCGATCCAGCAGTGAAATAGTTATTCCAGTCCAATGAGGAGCTGATAACGAAGTCAGAAATTGAGGGAAATAAATGCTCTTTTTGCTAACTAAGCAATGAGGGGTTGACATTGTTTGACATTATTTTGTGTGCTTATTTTAAGAAAATATCACTGGCTCAGTAAAAACATGCAGTGTGTATGTACTACACAGTAATTTATCTGCGTTGAAAAAATGCTTTAAAGTTCCGAAAGAAAACTGTTGTGAACATATCTTAAAACTATATCCAAACAGTTGTGCAATGTTAGTAATTTGTCACTTTTACTAATGTCCTTCCCTTACTGTTGCTGGTATTTTCATTTGTATTTTTAGCCATCAAAGCTAAATTTGCACCAACATTCGGTTACAGTTTAT
Source organism: Coreoperca whiteheadi (assembly GCA_011952105.1). NCBI lineage: Eukaryota > Metazoa > Chordata > Actinopteri > Centrarchiformes > Sinipercidae > Coreoperca > Coreoperca whiteheadi. The sequence goes on along the minus strand of CM022481.1, from coordinate 13,571,067 downwards.
TAGGATACAGATATTTCAAAATTGAGTATTTGCAACAGCTTATTAGTTGAGATTCAACAATTTAAGTGTTTCCCAAATAAAACCGTTCTCTAGGTTTGGTTAGGTTTAGGCACAAAAAACATCTTGGTTAGGGTGTGTTCATGAATTGTCAAATATACTCTATTGATAATGTGTTAAACAGTTAGAAGTCATGTATTACTCTGTAAAAGAGGAAGGTGTATCTCTGTGTTTTTACGCTCCTCCTGGTGAGCCTTTCAGTCCAGGAACAGGGGAGCACAGGTGAGCAGGAACTGGCCATTCATTTGTTTCTTAATGGACACAGTGACAGCCGGAGAGAAAAGCATCTATGCAGTTCAACCCGCTTTTTGATTTTGTAGGAGTGTAAATTCACCCATGTGCTGAAACACCATGCTTTGCCTTTTGATTTTGATCCTTCTCAAATGGTGGATTTCATGAGACAGTATTTCACGGTGAGCTCACAGTATTTAAAGCCAGGTTGAGGTTAAATGATGAACATAATAAAAAACAATGAACATGAAGTGGCTGCCAGTGGAGAGTGACTGTTCGTGTAGATGTTGGGTCACTGTGATGTGCAAAGTGTAACAGGGGTAATGTGATTCTGCTGTGGGATGTTGCCCTTTTAGTGTAAACACACACATTAAAGATGAAATATCCCCGCTTCATCGTATGAATCTCATCCTTCTATTTGGCAGCTTCAGTAAGATAGTGCATATTCAACTGTCAGGATCGTGTGATTTTGATGGCTGTATAATTCACAGCTGAAGGCAGGCAGGCACTTGGCCACACATATTTAAGATTATATATTACAACACTGACACAGAAAAATGTGCCATGACATGTAGCCATAATCTATGACCAGGTACAGCTGGATAAACGTCATACATCAGCATTACAAGTCCATGGCACGTCCAGATTCTTGAACCTCTCAGCATCAGCTATGTATCTTAAATGGAAAATGTCATTGTATAATTTTCACAGGGATAGGCAATATGAGAAAAAAGGCTATATTTTAGTTTCTCAAGAGGCTGTTTAATGAATGTTTGTGGCAGTTTATTGGCACTCAACGGCCTAAAAAGAATTTTGAAAACTAAGCAGAGGTGTAATACATCACTTTCCTCATTTTTATTTTATTTCCTTATTTAATTTATAAAATTCAATAAAGCAAATTTCTCTTTTTAATTTATTTAGCCCTTTGTTTTTGTCCACATCCTGTACTAAGTCAAAGCAGAGCCATTTGGACTATGAAATCTATAATGCTGTTAGGGTGAACATCCTCTGTCTGCCGTAGGATTAATTTTGTTTAATTTTTTTCATGGCTATTTAAAGATAATACATTCAGCGGGGCGAGCAGTGCACTGGAAGTTTGAAAAGGGCTGAGAAAAGTAAATTGGAGTGGAGTCCAATTGATGGAGGTAATTCAATCCTTTAATTCTTCTTTTTCACTCATTTCAACAAATCAACTAGGGGCATTATAATGTACAGGATACAAATGCTTTAAATCAGCTTGTATGGTAAAATACAAAGTGACATTGTTTCCATTAATTGCCTTTTGTAGGCAGAGTGAGTAGTCACAGTAGTGAAGGAGGTGAACACTGCTGTTCCACTGTGTGTTACTGTGCATATGAACTGGAAAAACTGGAAAGGCTGCTTAGTTGTTTTGCACTTCTGACGTCCATGACATAGAAACAGTCTGGGATATAATCCATCCCTATTAGAATCAATAGTGGTGAGGTGTTGAAGTGAATTATCTTCACAGTCATCTAAAGGAGCCTCATTAAACCATGAGAGAAACGTGGCTCTGTATCTGCTGATCTTAAAGGAGAAATAAAACATTTATTACACTCTGGAGAAATTAGCATGCTTTAAAATTCCCAACATGTCCATGATATGCCTGTTCGCTCAGTCTCTCAATATTTCTGCCCTGTTTTATAATTCTGTAATTAGCTGTAAGTTATTCTTTGCCAATATGATGAGATGATGTTTGTCGATTGCATCTTCTGTCTCAAGTCGATGCAAATTAGTTAGGTTGTGTATGACAAACTCACAGCGATTAAATGCATCTGTTTCACAAAAGCCCATGGGTGCACGTTGTATCAGCAGTGATGTCTGTGCAGCGTTGAATCCATACAGAACTGATAAATTCCTATATTATGAAAAAGGAGGGAAAATCTTAAAGTAACTAATACAAGATAAAAGGGACCAAAAAGAGCATCTGACCATTTACTCTATATCTGTACTTAAGTACAATTTTGAGGATTGTTTTATTCTACTTAAAACTTTACTCCAAGACATTTCAGAGGGAAATATTGTACTTGTCTGACAACTGAACTGGATTTACTATTTACTTTTCAGATTAAGATTGTACATAAAAAGACATATGATAAGCTTATAAAACGTTTGTGACTTGTGACCGCTATTTAAAAACTCTGTCTAGTTGGGGCCCTTTGCCGCCTTTCAGATGTTTACGACTTGTTAGCAGTTCACCAAATAAAAAAAATTTCCCCTCTAAACTTCTCAAATGGTTTCATTTAGATAAATGTTCAAGGAAAATGTCGAAACATCTAATAATGTAATAGGTAATAGTATATCAGTCACTGAAGCCATATTTCTGCAGCACGAGTACTTTTCCTTTTATATTTTTATGTACTTTGACTTAAGTAGGATTTTGAATGCAGGACTCGTACTCGTAATGTACAGCAGTACTTTATATTAATATATTGGTACTTTTACTCAAGCAAGGGACCTAAATACTTCTTCCAGCCAACAGCTTCTGCGTTGTGACTCTGCATTGCCATCCTTGTTTGAGCCTGTGCCCCACCTTTGCCACCCCAGTCAAAATGATGTGGACGTGTCAGCTGCCTGATTCAAGTTTTAATCAATAGAACAGCCTGAGTAAGAGAATCTCTCGCAACAGGGTGTGAATAAACAAGAGGAATTTCCCCTCACAGGTTCAGATTCACACAAACAACTTTTAAAGTTCTAATCTCTAATAAGACAAGTGAACTTTAACTAGCACCAAGGTCTTTTATCAGCCGCTCTTGTTTCCAAGTCTCATCTAGCTCGCACTTCACACAGGCCATACTGATGAGCAAGAGCTGTTGAAAGAACGGTTCAGAAAGCCACTGCAGAACAGAGATGCTGCTCTGTCTCAAGTTTTGACATAGTGCAGGAGTGTGCAGTTATATTCCTGAATTTGTGTTGATAAATGCCAAGAAACTATCTTCAACAGATGGTTTAGAGATATGAGGTGGCTGAGACTGAGGCCAAGTGAGCTGATTACAATAGATCCGGATGTTGTTTAATAAGTTTGCTGAATTACCTCATGTCACCCTCTCCTTTATCATATCCACTCCCCCACATCCTCTCCCTCTACTCACTCTAATATGCTCTCAAAGCACAATTTGAAAAATAGCGCCGTTCTACTTATAAGCTTGCCGCATGGGAGTGTATGGAGTGAATAATGCGCTGATGTTGTCACACACAATAGATGATTTGATATTGTCAGAAATAGTATTATTGTGGTTCAAGCAGTGGGAAAGGTTAATTTCAAGTAGTGGGCCTGAAATATTAAATAAGTGATGTAAAATTAGCTGGAGATAAAAATAGATCAGCAATACTTGAATATTGTCTTAGCTTAGTATAACACGTTATTCGTGCACTGCGCCTTAGTTCCATCTGCAATTTCTGTACCTTGAAGGAATAGTTCAACACCTATAAATATACTTATTTTCTTTCTTGCCAAACGTTAGATGAGAAGATCAATACTACTCATGTACAGTAAATATTAGTGGTGCAACGGATCGTCATTGATCCGTGATCCGTTCGGATCAATAACTTCGGTTCGGCACACACGTGATCCGCGGATTGATTTCTGAAATAAAAACGTTGTGCGCATGTTCAGTCCACACACAAGCGTGATCATGGCGAGCGGAGGAACGGAGGAGCTCGAACGCCCCGCGTCATATAAATCCCCTGTGTGGGAGCATTTTTGCGTCCCTGTCAAATATAGTGATGAAGGAAAGAGGTTAGTGGATAAAACTGTGACGGTGTGTTGGCACTGTGGCACAAGAACGCCATATGAAACCAGTGGAAACACATCAAGCATGGCCACGCATTTGAAGCAACATCACCCCGGTGTTTCCCTTTTGATCCGTTGCACCCCTAGTGAATATGAAGCAACCGTTTGCCAGTTAGCTTTGCTTAGCAAAAAGACTGAAAACAGCTAACCTGGCTCTGTCTGAAGGTATCAAGATCCACCTACAAGCATAAACCAAGCTTGATGCTCGCTATTTAACAGTATATCTTGTTTGTTTAATCCATACAATAACAAGGTATCTGGTTGCCTGGCAACCTCACAGTCAAGACAAGACTCCAGTAAAGTGTTTAGGTTTTTGTACATTAAGCTAAGCTAACGTAGCTGGCTGGCTGTTGCTTCATGTTGAACAGACAGTTCTGAAAGTAGTATCGATCTTCTCATCCATCTCTCAGCAAGAAAGCGAATAAGTCTATTTCCCAAAATGTCAAACTATTGCTTTACAGATGTTACCACATAACATTGACCCTCTGCATATCCAACTATCCTTAATAGTTAAATTTCGTTAATTTTTAGAATACTGTAACAAGTCATGGCTGAAATCCGATGGATTTATAGATGAAGTGAAGGCCCAAGGTAATTTATTGAATGTCTGGGACCCCTTTAATCTGTGTGATTGATCTATTTTTTTATATACAGTATACAATAGCTCCACTTAATTATCTTTTAAGATGGCGATATTCTAAGTAGAGAGTGAATGCAAGGGCTAGTGGTCTGTCACAAGAGTTGAGTACTGTCAAGAACAAAGATACTGATCAGGCACACATCAGACTTTGTCAGGTCACAGCTGCTTAAACACAAACCAAACTGTTTTTGGTGTCTCTTGAGGATTTTGACAAAGCAGCATAATTGGAAAGTCAAAATGTCTGACTGCAAGGGACGTGAAGAACAACAGGATGAAAGTTAACAAAAATTAAAGTGACTAATGGATAGAAAAGAACTACAAGTTAAAGAGGACTGAGTACTAGAGACCATGACATTAAACTTAGACCATGTAAAGAAAGTGGTTGCTTTGTTTCATAGAAGTAAATAAAATGTAAATAAATGTCTTAAACTGACATTTGAGTGGGCACAAATAAACGACAGTGATGTTCCTGGAAACTGGGTCAGAGGGTTTAAAGCAGGTAAAGTATGCATTTCTTGAAACGGGATAATTGAGTTGTTTGCATCCTCAGGCTGTTAATTACTCACTTCTCAGCTCTGTTATTATCTTGATGTTATTCTCAGTGTGAACTGCAATAGTTCAGTTAAAGAGTTAAAGAAAAGACCATAAAATTAGCTCATACCCCTTTTTGGAGGACGATTTGTTCAGAAACATTGCAGAGACTATGTAGTTTCTGTGGCTAAGCAAGTCTCCCTGACCTCTAGTTGTATTGTGGTTTTGTGTCCTTTTCATCAGCCTTTTGTTCCAGTTTAAGGTTACAATAAGTGTTTAGCCTTGACTGTGTTTACTGTATAACTCCAATGTCCTGTGTGCTGACTTAGCTAGTTTCAGTCTTAAAAAACAGAACAATCACACCACATTACGTCAACATAACTATAAACATTTTTATGAAAACATTCAAAAATTGATATTATACTCACTTCAGTATGAGGGAAAAAAAGCAACAAAGCAAACAAACTATTGTAGAGCCAGTGCCAATACCAAAGAATTTATTTGTGAAGGCTAACTTTTTCCAAAACCACTTTGAAAACCAACACAGGAAACTGAAATGGGAAAATGTTCCAAAATGTGACCAATAGCCACAAAAAATGATGTATTCTTTCAATTCAGAACATTTCAGCACATTTCAGTTTCAGACCTCAGGAAAAGGCCAAACTGCACAATCTATTTCTAAGCTGGCCAGAGTAGTGGAAAACTTAAAAATCACTTAACTCTCATATTTTTGTGGTATACCATTCTTTTACAATGGCCCTCATCCCTTCTGTCCTAATGTGAATCATGCATGAATGTAGTGTGTTGTATGACGACACTGTAATACAGCAAACTTGAACTGCTGATATGAAAAGGTTTCTGGTGCTGTAGCTCTAAAATCTCATAATAATACCAGAAGTGATGCATTATTGTTTTTTTTGGCAGGAACCACAGGTCGTCTTGTCTCACTGGGTTACTTCTATTCAATTCTATTTGCATTAAAGTAAACCGTAACAAGATAAGACACTGTTGCCACCAAGTGGTCTGAAAAAAATAGTGCAAAGTCTAGTGAGAAGATTTGTGAGAGTTGTTAGTAAAAAGAAAATGTGGATGAGATGGAATAGCCTTGCCAGCGGAAATCTCTCTTGTAGACTAAATCTTATTTTGGTGACATTTTCAAGAACAGAATGATCGAATACAAGGACAATGTTTTCCTGATGTCCCAGGAATCCCAGGCTTCAAAGGTAAACACAAGGACAGACTTTTATCTGTGTATATCTCTGCCTTTGCTCCACACTGTTAGGGCAGAGAGAAGTTACATTATGCTCAAGCAGAACAGAAAACAAAGCTCATTCATCAGAAGTCAGCAGCTCTTAGCATACTGTAGTACAATCAAATTTATAACTGGCACTTCTACCATCTTCTTGCAAAGCTTCACCGTGCAGTCAAGCTGGTAAATATAATGTGCTGAAGACGAAATTCAACTTACAGCCCCTTAAAACATTTTTATCAATCAGCTTCTTACAGTGGGTGATGGGATCCTACATGGACACACTATTTTGTTCTTTTACATTAGAGATTTTTGTATTTCTTTTTTTCTTTGTGCTCTTCTCACTGGTTTGAAGTTGGAGAAAAAGTGATACACGTACATCTGTGCACCAATCGGGATTTAGCAACGTTGGAATCAGAATCTGGGGCACGTTCAGTCTGTTATGCTATGGTTTCCGGGTTGAAGGACATGTTTCCTCAAAACGGTGCGACATGTATATAAACACTGCCATATTAAAAAGGCAGTGCAGTGCGCTTGCATACACAACTGGGTGTTCAACGCACCACCATTTCCGTTTAATGAACGTTTTCTCTGGGCAGCCATGATGGCAGTTGGGTAGTTGTTTGTTCACTGTCAATCAAATCTGATCAAATCCCACCCACACAGTCCTGATGAAGAAGATTAACTTTTTAAGTGTTAAACCTAAAGATGCTTTTTAAACTTTCATGTTACTCCTTTAGTCATGAATATTTATTGCTGTAGTCAAATACTTAGGATTTGAAGCCACATTTTCAACGGTTTTAACACATTCAGTATACAAATTGCTGTACTGAACACAGTTGAATTAAATGTGTTAGGGTTGTAACTAACGATTATGTTATTCGAAATGTTCTCCATTAATAATTTGGTCCATAAAATGTCAGAAAATGAAATGATGAAAGTGAAAACGTTTACATCCCAGTTTCCCAGAGTCCAAGGTAACGTCTTCAAATTTCTGGTTTCATCAGCGATCCAAATCCCAAAGATATTCAGTTTAATATTACATAAGAAAAAGAAACGCAGAAAATCTACACATTTGAGAAGCTAGAACCGGTACATTTTTGGCATTTTTTTCTTGACAAATTACTTAAAATGACTTGCTCAATAATCAAAACAGGTGCAGATTATGTTTCTGGCGATCGACTAATTGTTTCAGCTCTAAAATGTGTGCATTGTTCATGTTCAAGAAGCCTGATTGTGGCTCACAGGTTTCTTAGCCCCGAGCCACCTGATGACCCCTCGCTGGAGCGTGTCCAAGTTTGTAGAAGTATGATGGACAGCTGGGTTCGGGGTGAGGTCTGAAGGTCGTCCCCACTGTGTTCCACGCTCGCACTAATCACATCCTCAGCCTTGACAGATCATCCATCTTTCTCATTCCGTGCTGTATTTGTTCTTCCTCGTCTTTGTTAACCCACAGAGAAGAAGTAAGCGACCCCATCAGACAAATGGAAACTGCGTCACGCATCTCTGATAATTAGCTGTTGAACTTTTGGATGCTTTGAGGAACACGTTAGCTCCGGGGATCATTTCCTGCAGCGTGGAGCAGACTCAACCTGTCTTATCACCCACACCACAATGTAGAGCTGCAACAGGTTTATGTTGTCCCCGTGCATTCACATTATTCTCCCATATTATAATTGATATTATTATCACATTAGCACTGGATAAGGTCACTCATTGATAATATTCACCGCACACTGGAAATAGCAGCTGAACCTGCTACGGAAAAAATCTTGTCCTTATCAAAAGATGATAAAGGCTCCTAACCATTTGTGACTGAGTATGATTAAAGCTACAGATTGCAGTGCAAGTGTCTCTCTAATCCGTACTAACAGACTGCTGGGTCAAATTCAACATCTGCTCACATAATATGTCCCCTAGATTGCGAGGTGCCTGTTCTATGTGGTGGTATCCTCAAATTAGCGTTGTCATTGCTTCCAACATGTCCCCCTCCCTTGTAATGTCTGATGTAATGTGCAGTAAAAAAATTGTCAAGTCATGTCCAGCCTGAGGGACAGCAGTATGAGATATTACTGGGTGAAGGATAGTGGTCCGTGGAGTCACATTCACAAGTACGTTGCGTACAGTTGCGTCATTGACTCGGTCAGTTATTTTCAGATCGTGGTAATTATTATTAGTGTTTTTTCCAGAAAGAAATGATTAATTAATGAATTACACTACTGGCTACAGACACTGGAGATATAACTGATACAGATTTTGATCATAGCAGATAGTTATGGTAAGTTCTTTTTACATGAAGTAAAATCAAACACTGGAATGAGGATTCACTTGTTAAAATTCTAAATATATTTTTGCTTTTTTAAAGAATGGGGAGTTTAGAAATGAAGAGAATTATGAGAATTAGTGATGGAAGTATTTTAGGTATTTTTAGCCATGTTGAAGAAAGTGGCTCTAAGGATGGCAATGTCGGTCGGTCTAGGTTAGTCCGGACTAAAATATCTCAACAACTATGGAATGGGTTGCCATTAAATTTATTGCAATATCCATGGTGCCCTGATGATGAATCCTAATAACTTTGATGATCATCTGACTTTTAATGTGGAAGCACCAGCAGATCAAAGTTTTCACTTAACCAGGGAAATATCTCAACATCTTCTAGATGGACATTTGACATTCCCAGACAATGTTTCCTAATAAATGTAGTAATCTCAAGACTTTTCCAGTTGTTGAGGTTAACATTTGTGGTTTTAAGTGAAATGATTCAGCAACTTTTGGATGGAGGATATTTTTCTATAATCCCTTAACTTTTCATCTTGTGCCATCAGGTCAAAATTTCAGTTTGTCCAGTACTTTGGTTTATGACCAAATACCTGCAAAACTATAACATTCCCATCAACCTCAGCTGTACTCGATTCTAGTTAGCACATGTTAGCATGCATAGCATAAACTAAGATTTTCGACATGGTAATTGTTATACCTAAACTGCATTAGCACGTTAGCATTGTCACTGTAAACATGTTAGCATGCTAACGTTGGCATTTAGCTCAAGCACCGCTGTGCAGCCTCACAGAGCTGCTAGCATTGTTGTAGACTCTTAGTCTTGTTTTGTGTTCATGTGGCTAGCCACTTCTGATCTTTCACTATCAGGTTATTCTTTTTAGGTTATTGATCTCTTAATTTAATGTCTTTAAATTGATGGTGAGGTTGTAAAAACGTGAACTATTATCCTCTGAGCACAAATGAAATATACCTGTTTATATTCTCTCTTAAATTATTGATTAAAAATCCGATCAAAAGTAATAATTCTCCAACAAAATAATAATGACATTATTATCCACTTGGAGTGAAATTCATCACAGCTGACTGACTATGTGTCAGCATCAGGTTAATTGACATCATCACCTACAATTAGGATCATCATTAAAATTAAGACTCAAAGCAGTGGTAGTTGACATTGAACTGATGTGTGAAACTTGATTTTGTCAGCAGGTGCAAACAGCTCTGTGGAGAGAGACATGAATCAGCAGTAGTGGCTGCCAAAATAACTGACAAAGTCACTCAATAACACGCCGATAGCTGCTGAAGGTTGACACTTATGTCATATCAGATAAATGTTGAGTGTGGACAGCCATGGAGAAAGTCAGCTCAATCAGGGGGCTGACGTCACACTGGCATCAAGAAAAATAGTTGTAGCTATGTTTTTTTCATTCATTTAGACCAAAGTGGTGCCCAGAATATGCAACAATATTTCTTTGTTCTCAGTGTTTCCATGCTCCCACATGAGAACATGCTGGCATTAATACTGAAGGAGATTCTAATTTGCTAAATAATAAAGTGGAAAGCTTTACAAATCATACACGAGTTCTTTTAAAAGTTCAGATATGTCACGGTGCGTGCCGTGCCATGTGAGCCAGTTATTCTCAAAATGTAGCCCTTAGAGGGGTGATTGATCATCTTTTAAATTAAATACACGCTAATACACACATTTTTGTCATTAAACAGCTCAAAATCTTGAAGATTACCACCTGTGTTCAGCACATAGTAAACACACATGCAGCAGCAATGTCCCCTCTCACCAAAAATACACACTCTCTGCACTCAGAAAACACAAAGTGAAGTGTCACCTTTTAATACCTTTACAGTTCACCTCAGTCTTGGTGATATACCGTACAGCCGGAGACATAAGAGCAGCGGACCTGTTCGTCTGCCTGCACTTTAAATCATCGCTGACAGATTCATGATTAGAGGGGACATCAGCTCAGACACATACTTTCCTGACAAACGTGTCTCTAGCCTTCCTCCTTGTAACCTTATTTCACTTAGTTTCCTTGTATTTGCATTACGTGTTTCATTGAAGGTAAATAGCTGTCTAGGTTTTGCTTTATGGCTTTTTTGTTCCATAAAATGTTCTAAATGCAAGAAATGCAAGATAATAATAAAGACAGACTTTTGTAGCATAATAAATGGGAACACCTTAACTATAAGAGATGTACTAATGATGTGGATATATTTTCAGAATTGGGTTCACTTGTAGCCCTTACCTGTCCTGTCGGTTTGAGTTGTAAGGAGCATACATCAGGCTATAAGCTGTGGATGTTCCCTGTTCCCATTACAGTGAATCAGTAGTGTATGAAACCACCCCATCTGCTGCACCGCCTGCTCCTTTTTATTGTTACGCACACTTCTGCCCCTGTAATGTGGACTCATTTTGGTACATATTGATTCTGTATGAGAGAGGGGGCTGTTGGTTGGCAGTTGCATCTCAAGAGAGAAAGCAGGAAGTGTTCACTCTCAAAAATCACTCTAATACGAAATATTATCTGAACATCAGGAAGTGTTGCCACCACTGGGATTAAAATAAACAATAGCCTAAGATGACTTGACAGACACAAGTGTTGCTGGATGGTCCCCTGGCTCAGCAACAAATCATCTCTGTAACCTAGCAACACCACTCATAGTTTAATTACAGTGGATAGCCTGGAGTCTGATGGTAATCTTCTTTAGTACACTCATGGTTGTGTCTGTATAGTTTCATGAAAATAAATGTTTTTGTATAACCGGTCAATGACACAGAAATATGGAGGGTTTAATTCAGATGCTATTGAAATAGTCAGATTTTTGTCACCAAATAAATGCTGTGTTTATTCCATGTTCTACAATATCTGCGTAATGTTTATCACTAAACAAATGAACTTTTAAAAAGATATTCCTATGAAAAAAAATTATTGAACAGCCACTTCTATGGTGGCCCTGAGAGCTCAACACACTGTAGCTTAAGAAAACACAAGCAAATGAAGAAAATATCTTCAGCAATTTGACAACACATGGGCAGCCTTTAGTAATTATGGTCCAAGAGCTGGAAATACAGAAAAGTCATCAGTTACAACTCAGACGGGCCGCTAAATTGGCTGTTTTTTTACAAATGACTTTTGCTTCACTTCTGCCATGGCAGAGCTCTGCAAGTGTATGTGGAGATTTGTGTGTGTGCGCCTCGGTAGCTATACAGCCTGCATACCACCAGTCGGCGGTAGCACCCAGTGATGTTAAGCGTGACATTGCTGGGCTGGGTAGTGGTATTGCCACTTCGATAGAATCTTGGAGGGAAATTTGTAGGTTAACTACGACTCCTACGGTGCACTTCGCCATGAAACATGTAATCGCCAATTTTAAGATTCTGTCACTTGAGCAAAGCTGAGATCATCCCAGGGGCTCTCTTTTCCCAGGATATTTGGCCCAGCTCTAGGTGCCAGTGAGTCGAGGGAGGCGTCTCTCAACTGCTGAACGAGTGCCGCTGCCACTACAGCAGCCACAGAGTGCCACAAGCTGCCAGTGCCACTGAGAAGATTTCGGCTTTGCTGCTCTTGCTAACATTACCGGCTCATCTGACAGAATTTTAAACTTGCTTAGAATTACTGGGTGCTACCGCAGGCTGGTGGTATGCAGGCTGTGTACCTACTGAGGCACGCAGACAAATCTCCACGCATTTGCAGATCTGTGCCGGCGGTAATGTAGCAGAAGTCACATAGAAGAAGTCACAGCCAATTGAGAGGTCCACCTGAGCACCTGAGTTGTAACTGATAACTAGTCTGTATTTTCAGCTCCTGGAGCAAAATTACTTTTCAGCCATTAATATCTATGTGCATTTACAGATTTTTCTACACATTTTCAAATCTCAATACACTGCAAATCTGAATACAGATTTCGAGATTTTCTTCACACATTTTCAAATCTGATTACGGACACAGATTCTGAATGCCCGTTTGCAGATTCCTGTACACATTCACAACTCTTAAGTACACATGTAGAGATTATTTTGCACATTTACAATTCTGATTATGCCCACGGATTGAGATACAGTTACACAACTCTCCACTCACATTTGTAAATAGTTCTGGTACCATAATGACCCCATACTGCAAATAAAGAAAACACAACCAAATACACAAACGCACTTGTGTTTTGCCTATTTGCTGGTGTTTTCTTAAGTTGCAGTGTGTTGAGCTCTCAGGGCCACCGTACACTTCACTTGATACAATATTTATTATAGGACCACTGTCATATATTTTTGAATGATTATATCTTTAACAAGCATTTTAAACAAATTAATTCAAATTGAAATCACTCATGCTGTTTGAGGACCCCCAGCTCATTTTATGCCTGTCAGATAAAAAGAGCAAAAATGAATCTAAATTAGCTCTTTGATTGATCCTATTGACTTTATAAATGTCTCACTGCTCCCCTGAGGGAACATTATCATTCCTCAAAGAGTAGAGCGACTAATTACCCAAATTATCTCATTGGTTCATTGGGTTCTGATGGCGGTTGAAGGCACTCTCCGCCAGTGGTAGAAATTATACTGTCAAAATGTCCCTCATGCTGTGAAATAACTGCAACTAATCAGACTTAAAAAATCTAATCAAAACTCAATCAGTGCATACAGTATGTGTGTATCAGCATTTGTTTCACAATATGTCTACATTATACTTCCACGAAAATCAACTGTTTTGCCTTCTAGTAATGTAGAAAGCATATCCATTAAACATATTCAGAAATTATTTTTCTAATGCCAACAATAAATGCTCCCTAGAGGTTATCCACTCTGAGCAGTGGATGGTGGCCTCTCGGTGGTGTAGGTGAGGTGCTGTATTTTAAATGAATACCATACAAACAAATATGTGTTTTTTTTATAATTACCCCTTAATTTATGCAGTATTCAAGCAACATAGATTATCGATTATTACATTATATGGCAATCCATGTTAATTAAGCATGAAGCAGATGAATAGATAAATGGAAAGGTATTTGTGTTTACTCCACTGTCACTGTCCATCACAGTTAATGATAATCTTGGGCTGATTGTGGTGACCCGTCTATCTGTTTTCTACTGCCACCCTCAGGCTCAAACCTAGCCGTAACCAAGTGTTTTTAGTGCCACTCTTAGGCCAGTTATCTTCTTTGGGCACATATAATTAATGGCAAGATCATACCTATTGATTTTGGTGCCCATGTGGCCTTTAACACAGATATTGCAAAATATAACAGGGTTATTGCCATGACATTTGTTGAGCTTATTACTGCTCCCCACAGGCAGGGGATTGTGTGACTTGTTCTGTTTCATTCTGAGACAGGACTTGAGACAGTCTTTATGCATGATGTTGGCAGCCTTCAACACTGCACTAATTCTTCTTCCAGATTCACCCTCTCAGCCCACCGACAAACAGTTCTCAGAATCGAAATCTACAGGAAAGCTGACCTAGCCTTTACTTAACATAAAATATTCTTGTGACGCGCACATTATTTCGAAAACACAAAAATGCTAAATATTCTTGTGCCTCGACAGGACCTCACTCAAGAATTTAAACTCAGTGTATAAGATTTTTTCAGATCATATGTTACCAGGCTCATCTAAAATCTCGACATTTTCTTCAGCACTAAATATCAAATCCAATAACACAGTTTTGGCCCCACTTGACGAAATCCATTTTTTGATACACTTTTCAGCTTAAGTGCTTATTTATGCACTAATGGAGGAGCAGATCAGGAATATCAGAAGGGGACAGCACAATCTTAAAGGTTAAATACATGATAGTGAGCTGCTGTTACAAAGAGTTTCCCCTCGGGGATTAATAAAGTATTTCTGATTCTGATTCTGATATTTGTTGCCGCCTTCAAACTACACTGTAGACGGCAGAGTGAAATGTTATCAACCAACCATGTCATTTGGATGTTTATTATTTACTTTATTAGCATTTCAACCAGGAAATGTTCAACGCGACAAACCAATCAAGTTTCATCTCCACGCAAATGTGGCACTCTGTAGCCCTGGTTTTCCTCCAATTATTGCAAGAAATTTCAAACTACGGACGGATTTCTTAAACATAATGAAGTTAAATGTCTGGTTGAAGGAGGTCACATCTGGTCCTTAGCTGCTTGAATAACATCTGGATGCTAATTGTCAGTGGTTATTAAATCACTAGGCATGATGGAAACAAAAGTCATCCAGTTCCACATCCAATTTGCTTTTAAATTTTCAGCAGGCATTTTGTGTCTCCCTTTTATGTAGCGGATAAGTGCATCAGCAATGTGTCAATAGTGCAAACAATGCCTCTCTTCAGTAGGCAATCGTGCACTCAAAATTTGTTTTACAGAAGACAGGCAGCTGAGAGGATGGCCAATTTTGGAAAGTTAAATGTTTTCAGTTTTTCATAATTACAAGACCCCATATAGTACAACATCCAAGTACTTTGCCAACACCAATGATAGACTTTTTAAAGTCATACAGGGAACTAATAATTCAGCTTACAGCTTGTTGGCCTTTTTTAGATTTTGGCTTCATCTCCAGCTTCCAGCATGACTCTTTATGGTGGGAGCTTGTGTGAACTCCACCCAAGTTTCCCAAGATTATTTCCCTTAAACTAAGAGTCTGTCCCAAGAAATTCCATGAATACTAATGCTCCGCTCTCTCGCTTGGTAAGCCCCCACTAATGCCCTTTCTGGAATATTCCTTGCCTTTGATAGGATTAGAGTTGTGTGTTTAGCGGGATAAAACGAATGAAGCACATAAAGTGCAAAGGCTGCATTTATGGGCCAGCCTTCACCAGAATTTAAAAGGTGAATCAATTGAGGCCAGAGGAGTGGCTAAAATCGATTTTAGCACTTCCCCATATAATGTAAATGACAGTAAGGAAAATTACATAAATCAGTCATGGAGAATGACTTTGTTTCTTTAGGTCAAACGTGCTTTTAACACATGCTTGGCATTCAAAGTATTTAAACATTTTTGCAGACTCCTTATGTAACTTAAAGAGATAAAAGGTTAATTCATCAAGATATGATGAAATATATTATTTTATATGTTCTAAAATAAAGGCTCTTTAACAGGAATGAAGACATATAAATTTAATGATGCTGTGCTAGGCAGTTTCTAATTCCATCTTCCATTAGCAAAGAGTCCAGAAGACATCCCACTTTCTAACAAAATATATTGCTGCAAGCAAATTTGTTAATAATTTCTATGAATTGTATCAGACCCCTTTAAGAGCAATAAACCCATCCACATCCCATTACCACTTTTGCCTAGTAAATATTATTGTGTTAGCCCCACCTGCTTACTTTGGGCAGTGGTAGTGCCTCTCCTCTGGAGCACTTTGCACTAATGAAAAGGTGTCATGTTAGCTCAGACCATGATGGATTGAAAGAACACAACCTCTTGAGAGAGCTCTGGCTCGGCTCTGCATAGGGGGAGATTGCTGCTGCCAGTCCGAGGAGAGGAGAGGAGACGCATCTCTGCCAGAAAAAGGCCCAGAGATGTGATTGATGCCGCTGAACGTCATCCTCCAGGCTCAATCTAGATAAGCCCGCTGGAAGCTCTGATATCAATATTACAATTTGCTGATGGGATCTGGACAAATGAACATGATAATATCACAGTATCATTTACAGAGTGTTTTTTGTTTTGACTGCCTAGAAATTTTAATTCTTTGTTAGAATTATATTGTTTTTTGTTGTCATACAGTATAAATTATTTTTAAAAATTTAAATTGAATAATTGAGAAAACGCTGGTACACTGTGGTATACTAGGTACTGCAACAATCATACTACCTGACAGCTAAGAAATTGAGTTAAGAATAACAAAACCAGTGATCCTTTATTATTGGAGGCAACTTTTTCCCCTTTCCAAGCCCAAAGCATCCTAATTAGTTTTCCAGTGCTGTAACTCACTGGCTGTCTCACTGAAATCCCAGTGAAAGTTTGGATTTGGCTGCTTCGCTGCTGCACATTGGCTCATTCACTCCCCCTCTTGACAGAACTTGCCAGAAAAGAGTTCTTTTCCCTCCCGCAAAACTTTGCAAATCAATGGAGAGTGCATATTATCCACTATCAACCTTGACCAGCTGTTAAAAATGAAGCAGGGAGGGATGAATGCTGAGGCCAACTGGAAAACAGAATTTGGTTTAACACATGCGCACACACACACACACACACACACACACACTATATATATATATATACATACAAACATGCTTCTAATGAGCATGAATGAACAGGTTTCTGTATAAGAAGCTGGAAGGCCAAATATCTAACACTGAACTGCTCTACATAGTGATCTCGTGTGGATTTTCTTGTAGGGTTTTTTCTTTTTTTGTAGTGATTGAACAAACAAGAAGTAACCTGTTGATTTGTGAGTTTGGAGGTCCAGTGGGTACAGAAAGGTGCGGAGTGTACATTAATGAGAAATAAAATGAACTTTTTGATTTTAGCAAATGGCTGCAATGAAACAGAGTGAAAAATTTAAAGGGATCCGAATACTTTCCGTACCAACTGTAGGCAGATTGTGTTACCTTTGGACAGCTGTTACCCCATTTTTCCAGTCTTTATGCTAAGCTAACCAGCTGCTGGCTGTGGCTGCATATTCAATGGACAGTTATGAGAGCGGTATCTAATTTTCTCATCTAACTCTTGCAAGAAAGCAAATTAGTGTGGACTATTCCTTTAATTATTAGGCCTATGAATTTAAAGGCCTTGGTCTTTACCTTGGACCTGTATTCTTAACTTACACTGACTTGGCCTTAACACACCAAAACACTTCAAATCAGCTCTGGTAAGTAAAAGTCCATTGTGTGCATTAAACCTGATGTAAAGTACATTTGCAATATAATTCAGTGGCATTTATCATTGTTTGTAGCTGAAACCGCTGAGACCTCACCCATGATTCACTCCAGTGTAGTGTTTGGCAGCGCACCACATTATTTGCCAGGGTAATGGGAAGACAGGCCTATTGACCAGTAGTCCAATAGGACAGAGGGGCAAGACGTACAAATCAAAGCTTGTCCAGCCTCATATTGACCAGACTGTCCACAGGAAGCGAGATTGATTGGCTGGGTGACGGGGGATGGAGACGAGAGCTGAGCCCAGGAAATGACAGGGATTTTATTCAGCTCAGACGCTGCCAGCCCTGCACGGAAAAATGGTTTAATATGTATTTAAAGGGCAAGACTCCAATTAGTAGATAGTCCTTTTTGATAATCCCCCACATTGAACCAGAATTCAGTGTCTACATAGATTAGACATCAGTATTTCCTCTTTTCAACTGAGTGCCTTTCAGCTCATGCATGTATATATAGGTGGAGTTTCAGTGGTGCAGCAGACAGGAGCATAAGTGATGAAGGTGTCCGGGGTGTTGCTCTGTTGATGGTTTGAGAATCGGTGTGCTCTTCTGTCTTTCTTGTCACTCTACATTACTGACTGTCCAGGAGTGGTTCTCAAACTTTTTAAGTCAAGGACAACCAAACCGGCACAAATTAGACCACAGGCCCCCATCTGATAGGATTTTTGCTTTTAGATGTCTTATTAAAGAAAGTATATTAAACCCATGACCAAAATAGTCATAATAATGTCATTGTGTTACTTATAGATGGAATTATGGCAAAAATAAAATAATTCCCCTTTTTGCTAGGGACCCCCTGGAACCCCCTTAAGGACCCCAGGGGGTTTATGGACCCCACTTTGAGAGCCAATGATGTAGAGGGCAGAGTTTACACACTGATAATGGTCAAACCATCAGCAGACCTTCCCAAGAGATGACAATTTTAAGTCAGATATTTGCACCTGTATTGTGAATCTTGGCAAGTTGAAAGACCTCGTGAAAAAAGTGGTATGCTATTCAGTATATTCTGTATACTGTTGTCCATTAAAGCTGTCTCTCAGACTGCTGTGGGACAGGGACACGTGGCGAGCTTCGTCACTAGTGAATCGATCTTACAGTTGAAGCTACATTCTTCTTCTGCTTTTTGTTTTTGGTAATGTGCTTTATTGGCAGCTGATGCATCGGAAGTAAATGATCTTCATTCACACAAGCAGACCACTCCTTCATAGCTTGTGTAATTTTCAAATGCTTAAATAAAGCAGGAAGAGCAATGCTGCTTATTTTCTACAGTTCATTTTGGAACTCAAAAGTCCAAAGCAAGAATTCACTACTACGTGGTGAAGTGAATGTTACCACAGGATGGTGGTACTTCACTAGTATTTTCAGCTGTTAATAGGCCTTTTTCATGGAAGACATTTTGACATGTCACAGTAGGAAAAGCACAGGTATAAATAATAAAATGAGTAATGGCTAAATTCCATTTAGCTGCTTCAGTTTCAGGGTGCTGCTGTTGTGTTGATTTCAGGTTTAGATGAGAAAAGAATCTTTGTGACTGAAACATTCACTTCTTTTTCCCCACATTTTTCACCCTCACACATAAATAAATTGATAGATTTTTCCTGTGACATGGGACTGCTTGTCCTGGCTACACGCACCTCAAACGACTTGACTTCTTTTCATTTCCCATACCTTTGCATCCAGCACTTTCTTGGCTTGTGATAGCGTGTGGTAGGTCTGGAAAGTGTTGCAGAGATGTATAGATGTACCAAACACACAACCACCATTTATGAACAACCCTTAAGTAGAATATGGGAACCACATTCTTTAAGTACAGGAGTGGGCTGTGACTGCCCCCCTGTGGGCAGAGTAGTGAACATCTTACTGGCGTTTTAGGGCCATAAACCCAGGAGGTCACAAGTTCCGCGGTGCGAAAGTGCTTTTGAGCAAGACAGTAGGCTGAACACTGAATGTCTCTGAAAGTCAGGAGGCAGATCAGCTACATGATCAGTGGCTATATGCTTAGCCTGTTAGTGTTTAGTACACGTTATTTTGCTGTTTGACAAGCCAGCGGGCCAAAATGCATTCTGATTAATGGTATTCAAGCAAAAAGAAAACGTGCCAGTAATCAAAAGCGCCACACAGGACCAAGTCTACCTGGCAACAGCTGCGCTAATGACTTGACATTTTAAAGACAGACCGATGCCCCCCTCATCTTTATGACAAGAGGCTGAACGATTGAACATTGACTGTCTCTTCAGAAATGCCCCTTTGCTCTGTAAAGAGGGTGGATGAAGCAGCGGACAGGCGCGCAGCCTGTTCCTGAGCGGGCGGGTTTCAGTATTGACGATATGATCCACTTCTGCCTGGCAGACGACACGGAGGAGCACCGGGGCGCGACAAAAACTGCGACTTTCCATCATCAGTAAGCCTTTTTCTGCTTTCTCTGCGTCGCTCGCGTTCCCTGTCGCATCTTCCAGCGTTTTCGTCTTCATTTATTTATTCATTTATCTCGTTGTTTTTTGGTTTTTGCTCTTTTGGCCTGTAGCGATGACGGTGGTGCGAGAGCTTGGCGTGACAGACACATCAGTGTCTGCGTTTCCTGCGCCTTCACCGTCGCTTTCCCCCCGCAGGCTCCATCATGGCTGCGCAGTGGCACTGATGCCCGTTTGGATTCCCTTATTTTATTAGACAATTGCATACAAAAACAATAAGTAAACCAGGCGATATAATGATCTATAGGAGGCCTGATTTTGAGCATCTTATTTGGTGACAGTGCATCAATGAAATTCAGACTTCATCAGCATCTCATTGAAGGGAAACCCTGTTCAATTTCAGTGATCAGGGATTAAACCGTGGTGCTGCTATGGATCTGGTAGTTCTGTAGTTGTTTTACGAGATGTATTGATTTTGAGTGCTATCCAAATATAATAGCCATAGTCAGATGGTCAGGCAGATAGATAGATGTGTCCACAGCTTCAGTAATGCACATGTAATGCAATAAACAAGAAAACCATGGTAACAGCAGTACAAAACAGTACAGCTTACAGTACACAGCAAGGACAGAGTCTATCAAATGAATTGACTTGAGGAAACGTTTATAAGAAGGATGCATTTCCATCCCTATAGTCTCCGTCCCTGTCTTGGTTTCTCACAGGTGACTGCCTGGTTTGGATGATCGACCAGCTCCTGTGTAACACGGTCTCCTTGACCTGACCGACCACCAGAAGATGCTGCCTTCGGATGCTCACGGAGAAATATGAACGAGTCACAGTCGTGACCACTCAACCTACTCTTTGAAGCATAGAAGTAAATTGGAGCCTGATCTTATGAGGGCACTGGGTTTCTCCCACAGCTGCGTGCTGTGCTGTAAGTATTATGTGTTTTTGTTGGTGTCATATGAGAAATGCTCTGGTCAAGTTTACAGAATTGAACAGTACAGTATTTATTTTAGGCCTGCAGCTAACTTAGTGATTATTTTCATCGCCAATTTATCTGTTCTTAAGAAGTCTAACTGGGGTATAATTGACCCCCAACATAAGTAACGTCACTATGTAGGATAACATACTGTACACTTTTTGACTTGCATATAAAGTATTTGTTCATCCATATCTATATGACATAAAATGTGAAATATTTCAATGTCAACAAAACACTAGAGTTTTTGCTTTCTCATTTGATCTACTAATAGATTAGTGTGATTGTTTTAGTTCTAATTTGTTTAGATCACTTAGCAGTGGATGTTATGTAATATCATGGGTCTTTCTGTCTAGAAGGGAAAAAAACTGGGTCCGCATAAATTCGGTTCACTCAGTCAAAAGCACAGCTTCCTGTGATTAAGTTGAAATCCAGTGTAAATCTGTCTCTGGTTTTCTTTCTCTACTCCGAAGAAAAGTCCAGCTGGGAAGGGAAGGTGCCCTGAGGCAGAGCTATGGGCTGCGGAGGGAGCAGGACTGATGCTCTGGAGCCTCGATACCTGGAGAGCTGGACCAAGGAGACAGAGTCGACGTGGCTGACCGGCACTGACACGGACATCCCCCTGTCGTCCATCCAGAGCATCCCCTCTGAGAACTCTGAGGCCGGCTTCACTTCTGAGAAAACAATCAGCCCCGGTAGGAAGAAGAACGAGTTATGGTTGAGTGGATGGGTAAATGAATACTTGATTGTGATTTAACTGCTGAACAAATGAATAATACATTTATGGTTGTGTAAATCAGGACTTCATTAGATTCCCACCTCCGAGTACAGTGAATTGGCTATTCCAATCTCTTTTTTTCCTCTCTTTTTAAATTTCCGTTCACTGCCATCTCTTGTATTGGTGTAGTTTATTGTTAAACACATACAGTAAAAGCCGACTGTATTTTCAGTTAAAGGTCTTTGCACAAAATTCACATTCGTCATTTGTATTTGCTACATTATGAGTACAATATTAGTTCAGTGGAACAGTTTTAAACAAGTGTAATATTTGCTTTTCCCACTGGGCTCAGAGAGCTCAGGCTTTGAGTCATATGCTGTAGGTCATTTCACTGAATTAGCAATGGGTGGTCCTTTTTTTAACATTCCTAACATCAAAGTGAAGTGTGACACCTATATAATTTTGTTAGTCTATCTGCTTTTCCCTGCAGGAAAAATACTATACATGTAACACAGTTTCCCTTTTCACATTTAACACTTTTGCTCGTCTGATTCAAAGAAGAATCTATTATGTACAGTGGCCTCATGCTGTGGCTAAGGATTATGTATGGCATAAGGATGTTTTAGAAACCTTTGTTCTTCTAGTGTGCAGTTCGTCACTACATACAGCTCAGAGACAGAGGGATCTGACTATAATGCTGTAGTTCTTTGCTAATTTGTCTTTTGCACTGAATTGTGGTTGCGTTTTCTTTGAAGCCCGGTGGCCATGAATCAGTAAAAGGTGCATAATCAAATCAAGGCTACATCAAAAGCCACTGTGCTCAAACAGGACTTGGCTCTCATGGCAACAGATACAGCTGTCACTGAATGTGGGCAGAGGAGCCTTGATGTCACTGTGAAGACAAATCAAGTTTCGCTCCACTCTGCAGAGACAAAACAGATCCAGAATTTGCCAAATTAATCAGCAGCTGGCAACCACAAAGATTGTATCAAACAGTGGCTCCACAACAATGGAACATACATGTACATCTGTAAGAGATGGTAATGTTTTTCTAACAATACTGTGCAGGATTTCCTTTAAAAAGTCTTTATTCTTCTTTATGTGTTGGTTCTGTCCCAACAACACATGTGGGCCACGTTCACACATTACTAAAGAGGTAAACAATATGTGTTTAACATCATCCAGCACACTTAACCCACCCTTGATGTACATGTGCACCACTTCAGAAAGTGTTTCGATTGTTCATCACACCTCACTGCAGTCACATTAGATACACATTAGTCTGTGAAAACTAATGTCCCGTTAAGGGACAATAAATATCTATCTATCTAGTTTAGTGGTGGCAGTAATGCACCTGTAGGATATCTGTATGCTCTGACCTGTGACTAATGCTGTTTGATTTACAAATGACCCACTTCTACACTACACAAATCATCAATAGTTTGATAATAGTGATATTGGCAGGACTGGAATACAACATTATTCTTTGGGTTATTTTGAAAGAAACATACTCAAATAAACCATAGCAACGAATAAAAGCTCAATGTACACGTAAACATGCCACTGTCTCCCAAAGCTGAAAGAGTGCTTTACAAATTTATGTTTGATTTTCTGATAAAATATTATTTGCTGTAACGATGTCTGGGTATCCCTACATTGTATGCCGCTACTATACATGTAAATACATTTTAAAGTGTCTTGGCTGTGGGTCTTTATAGAGTCCACACTGCTGGCAACTACCAGAAATGCGTAACACGCATGCACAGCCTGCAGGTGTGTGTATTGGGGCAGAGACTACATGTGTGGTGCATTAGGGATGCTTCTGTGTATTTTCGTGAGAACAGCAGCATGATCCTCACAGTATCAGGAGCTTTGATTTGTCTGAGGGTCAGTAGGTCACAGTCAGCAAGAAGACAACCACCTGCTTTCATGTCTCTTCATCCTCACAACATGGCCCAATACAAACTGAAAGAACACGTTGAGGTCCCCCCCCCCTCACATCCAGGACCTTAAAGCAAGCTTTCAGACTTGAGATTTGAGATTCAGTGAAAGAGGCCAGCGGTTTAGCTGCTCAGTGCGACAAAGCTGAGGTTTTGTTTTGTTACAGTTCCAGATTTCTTTGAGGACGGCCTCCCTCTTCCTGCTCAGGCTTACCTGAAGGTCTGTTCGGCCGTGTCGGAAGCCAGTCTGAACGATGTGAAGCCCAGCAGCCCCCCTGCAATACTGGGCTCTCCACCCAAGGAGGCGGTGTCATCTGGCACCACAGTGCAGCGCAGAAGTGTTCTACACACTGAAGAGATTGTAAGACTCTCCCCTGGATATTTTTAAATGCTCCAAGTCAGTTCAGAAAATCAAAGCACCTCTTCTTTTATTTTAACCTACTGAGCAAAAGTAATAAGTGGTGGGAGTCCTACTTGGAGAACTAAAGCAGCATATTTTAAGCAAAAATGCCAAACATTTGCTGGCTCCAGCTTCTTAAAAGGGAACATTTTGATGCTTTTCTTTCTCATACATGATAGTAAACTGAATACATTTGGATTTTGAACAAAGCAACATTAAAAATATCAATTTGAGTTGTGGGTTATAATAACGGGCATTTCCCAGGATTTTTTTTTCATGTCATTTTAAAGACAACATTTAATTGACAATATAATCTGCAAATGAATCGATAATAAAAAATAATCGTTAGTTACAACCCTAGTTAGACTCGTCTCTGTGCTTAACGTACGAACACACATAAGAACACAGCAGCTAAAGAACAATCCATGATTCAGATTCTTGCGCCACAGATTCCCCTTGTCCATAGCGGACTAGATTTTGGAGAACCTTACTGGATGTATTTCCATATTAATGAGGAAAAAACATGATGTAGCTCAAATTCTCCCCCTTTGCATGCCACCATCTGCAGTGTTGAACTTTACAGCAACGTTTGCATTGTATTTTTATAATGCCCCATCTTTCATTTTTCACCATCATCAGACCAAATGGCAGGACAATCGGATGTCGACCAAGCAGGTGACCATCACAGTGACACAGAGCATCCATCAGGTGGACAAGAATGGGAAGGTCAAGAAGTCCTTCACCACCTACGAGGTTATGAAACCTGTGGAAACCCTCAAACAGGTGGCCACTCAAAACACTTGAGTGCTGAGGAGACTAGAAGAAGCCAAAGAACTGTGAAATAAGTGAAGTGATTGTGTATTTGTGAAAAAAATCTTTAAGCTCTGATGGCTGATGAAAGCACAACAAGGATGCGTGACTTTGCTCTGAGACTTTGAACTGTACAATTTAGATTGTCATGTCGGAAACATCGCTCATTTTCTAAAAAAAAAACAAGTTTAACTAGGCATGTATTGTATTTAATACTGTAAGATGTATTTCTATGGTGCCTGTTACAACATTTTACTGTACTTTGACACATTGAAGACATCGACATGTAAAACTGTAGGTCGGTCAGAGAAAATACAAAACCTGACATTTTACAATACATACAGAATCAGACCAAAAATAAATTAAGAATTCATAGTATTCAGTAAAGACAGCCTGTTTTAAAATCATTGAGAGGAAATCATTACTTGGCACATTTCAAATTCCACAAGTGAGTGCGAAATCTAAAAAGTATTTTAACCCCAGTTTTACGAGCCTTTTAGGATAAATATGTGTAAAGCTATTATTACAGTATTGTTTAATTTTATTGAATATTCACAAATTAGAAATATTTTACAGTTTTGTTATTTGACATGTAGTTGCTGCTGTGCTATTATCTGTATGGCTCAGGTAACTGAAATCGATTGTGATGATTGCACTATTTACAGTGAAGCCTGGACAGGAGTTTGTGACGACAATGTAAAAACTGTGACTACATCGTGGTGTTTTGTACAATACAGTGTTACATTTTCTTATCTAGTCATTTGTGTTTTCTAATGACAAATTAAACAACAACATTTGTGGTCCTTATTTTAAATTACTCACATGGGTTTTAATTACAGAAGCATAAGATAAACATGTTGGCACTTTGAGGCTGACAAATAAAAAACACTAAACATGGGCTTTCCCGGGATCACCACGCAGTATACATTATATATAGCATGTAGGATTGTAGCATCTTCTCTGGCAGCTTGCATTTTTGTATGAGCAATCGATGACCAATTGCAGAGTTTCTAAGAGTTCCTTGGGGATCAGTGACGGTAACAGCAGGTCTGGGGTCAGCTTTGCATTGAAAGTGTGTGGATCTGTTTTTGATGGTCGTACTGCATTTGTCCTGATCTGAACAACGGCTCTTCCTTCTCCATCCACTCCTCCGTGCAGAAGTCTGGGAAGAAGAAACGGATTTCTCTTTGTGCCGACTCAACAGAATCTGGAGACAATGGAGATTAGAAATATGACAATTTTAAAAATGTACTCACCCATCAGTACACTAAGCGTAAGTCTTTATGCTTAGCTAAAACGGTCAATGGAAAACAATGTGTTGTGTCCAGAATCACTCCCTTGCTCACTCAGTAGTTTACTCTATAGTGAGCAGTAAAGTGAGATTTCAGACACTTATGAATCTTCATTTTGCATCAATGGCAATTGCCAATTTAAATATCGCATTTTGTGTTGTGCAGAAAGCAGTGTACATGCCATGGATACTACTTTTTTCATTCCACTCTATAGGATTGTTTGAGGGCAACTTATAAAGCCTAAATTTTACACTCAAGAGTTCAAACACAAACAAAATGGCAGAGGGTAAATATAGTGCACTATATAGTAGATAGGGAATGGGTCGGACACAGCCTAAGTGATATGTAAATGCCATCTTAAAATAATTCAGCGAATATCTAGCTTTGTCCTGAGACTCCTATGATGAGTCACACCGTACGTATGGTTGAATAATAAGACCTCTGAGAACGGCGTTGCTGTAATTTCAGCTCGTGAGGCAACAGCTTCTTACTGAATAACATTTTGGCAATGCAACTTGCCTAAAGGATGAAGTCTAAATGTGTCGCTGTTTGTGTTTCTGTCCTATCATTACACTGTGATGAGCTAAACCTGGTTAAATTGCAGTATGTGTTTTGGTAGCCTATGTGATAATGAATGGGTGTAGGACATGTTGTAAACCTGTTGGCCTGCAAATGAAGCACTGAGGGGTCTTTCATATGTAAATACATGACACGCGACATACTTCCTACCTGAGCCATGAGTCGTGTTTCGTGTGTCTGTGAGTCCAAACTGGGCCCTGATGGATGCAGGCGAGGTGTATCTGGCTCTGAACACTTTGGTCGGCCCCATCAGTTCTCTCCAGTGACGTATGGCGTCCTCTCTGGCTAACACGTACGCTCGCATCGGACCACTGTGAGAAAGAATTCGACAGCAGTTTGAGTAGTCATGAGTCACAGTTAAATATTATGCCATGTAAGCTTACAGTCACTGCAAAAACACATACTGCTCTGTGTGGCCGCTTAAGACATTTGATTTTAAACATTGGATGCTTTCTATCACTGACAGCATCCAGAGAAAGGTTGCTGTAGCAACTACCCATTCACTGCTGGGAGGAGACAAAAACGACGAGCAGCTTTTGCAGTGGGGGCATGTGGAGCTATTGTGAGCAGGCTACACGGTGAATTTCACACAATTGCTCCAGCGGTGCTAAACATGGCAGACCGCTGATAATTGAAACTCCTGTTGTGACGTTTCAGAAAGTGATTTATTGGTGACTTCCTGAGCACAGAATAGAACAGAAGGGTTGCGTGGTATGGGTTCAGGCAGAAAACAACATTTATCCAAATGCATCAAAGCATCAGTCATTCGTTCAACACCGTCAGGTTTGGGAAATGCACATCTATGACGTCAGTGTGGAGGCTTACCTTGACATGAATTCAACAAGTCTTTGGTAGAAGAATCGCCCTAAGAAGCAAAACAAAAGCAAGTTAAACAGTTTTAACAATTTTCTCTAAAATATCAGTACAATTCGTGTAAATTTTAAACACTGTTCTTCACCGTGGGACTCAGGAAGAAACATCATCACTAGAAGAAATTATTTTCAATTATCCTACTCACGAAAAGAGGCCGTTTTCGCCCTTATAGTGCGGTGGCTCCAGGAATATAGTGAGGAGTGAATTGCTTGTTTTAGAAAACGGGCTGTTGACTCATTTTTTTGGTCAGACAGAGTCACTGCAGCAGAACTTTGTTCATTTAAATAAATCTGAACACAGACCAGTTGTGTCCACACCTGAATGTTCAGTGTAAAACCTCTCAGAGTCCTGTCTCCTCCACACGAGATCTTTGCGTCTAACAATCACGAAGCTGTTGTCCAGGATTCTCTGGTGAAGAGCCTGAAAGAAAAGAAAATGTAGTTGTTGTTTTTTTAATCAATAAACTATATCTAAAAATGTTTGGGTCAAAGATACATGCGGGGTACTGTGTGCAGATTTCTTTCAAATAGCCAGAAGGAAAAGGGGAAGCATTTTGATATCATTATATCATCTGCTGGTATTAGACCTGCCAGAGGGATGACACTTACAGCCAAATATTTTGAAACAAAAGGTCATCCTCCTGCTTTTATTAAGACGTAAACTGGTCCGATTTATGTGGCTTTGAAATGGGACCTTTCACTGATGGAATATTTTATGGCTGACACAGCTTTCATGACTTTGAGGCCCTGGGGCGTGTGAATCTATCAAGACAGCAAATGGAGCTTCTTCTTTACGGTTTGAATTAAAATAAGAGTATTGCAGGCTTAGGCCATGTCAATGAACAGGCTCCTCCTTTTAATTATTTTATTTGACAGTGAGCTAAAATAATAATAAATGAACAGAAAGATAAAGACGCTTGGTTTAGCAATCAAATGTTTAATTTATCTTACGACATCTCAAAATAAGGCACATTATACCTCAACTTCATATTATTCATAGTGTATTTAAACATGTGAGGTCAAATTGTGGGATTCTCTGTGAAATGACTTAAAATATTGTTCAAATTCAGTTAAAGAAAATGCATATTGATCAGATAATATGGGTAGTATTTGTATTTAGTGGACTGTTGGTGGTTGCCTATGTGATGCTGTTTTGCCATGTTTTGTAGGAAAAAGAGGCTGTTACAGAGTAGAAGCAGATCATCTATGTCCATCTATGATGGGGGGGGGGGCTAATACGATCGTCTCCCTGCAGGAGCATATACAATGCTCAGAGGTGTGTGGCTGGGGAGCGGAACAGTTAACCCTGCCATACTGAAACTCATAAAACTGCTCGAATCTTTTCAAGATGTTTCCTCTTCATCTGACATCCCTGCTCACTCTGGAGGACTCGCAGGGTCAGAAATCGGTTTATTGCCAAGTGGGCTTTCACACACAAGGGATGTGCCTCTGTGTTTTGATGCAATAAACAACAGAAAGTGAAAAGACGAAAACAAGTACTGCGAAAGCCAAAGAATCATGAATATAAAGATAGACGTTTCCCTGCGTGCAAAATATAGCTGTGGTGTCACAGACGAATAGGAGGGGCTGTGCATTTGTTCCCAGTAAGAAGAATAACGGCTAAAACCAAACAGTTTATAGTAACGGAAGAGATTAAAGTAGCCTGGCTGAACGAGTCCGGAGGCAGTCGAAAAGACGTTGAGGGACTAATGTATAGCAGGGAGGGGGTATGAGCTCACCTCTAACATCACGGGATGAGCTACGGCATCGGGTTTGATGACCGCCAGGGTGAGCTGCAGCCCTCTGGACAGGCGGCCAGCCGTCGGCGACATCGTCTGTGGAGGAGACAGACATCTTGTGTCCAAGTGCGTCACTCACACTCGGCTTTACGTCGCTTGCTATCATAAAACCTAACAAGGCCGAACAAATTCAGTGTAAACAACATCAGCAGAAAAGCTACGACCTTCGGTACTGAAGTGACTAAACTGTTCGCGCTCATAAATGTTTGCTAAATGTTACCGACCTCTCTGTTGTGACGCCGGTCAGCTTGAAGAGGAGAGCGCAGCACCGGGCGCCGCCATACTGCCGCAAATATAAGCTCGTTACGTGAATAGCAAGTGTCCACTCCGTGTCCACACGTGCAGGTAGTTTTGTTGTGGTTTATGTAACTATATAACGTTAAGGTAAATCTTAACGTGATTTTAACGTTAATGCGCGAACGTTTGCTGAACGACTCCTCGCACCGGTCAGTCCGCTCGTAAACACTGTCCCCAGAAACGGAACCAAACAGCACACCGGGTTCCCACTGCGAGAGGGACACCAAACTAAAACGCACAAACTCATAATAAACCATTTGTTATGTTTCTCAGCTCATTTAATATTTGTAAAGGTTGAAAATATTAGTTAAACTCAGACACGCATAGTTGGACTTGACCACGTCACAACCAGGAGTCATTTAAATGATTGCAGCTCTTGAGCCTCTCTGACTGGAAGAACCTGATACTTTGTGCAGATAACTTTATCTTTCTGGTGAATGAATCAGATGTTCTGGTGGTCAACCAACTTTATCTTTCTGGTGACTGAATCAGATGACGCACATACAATGCGCTTCTATTGTATCATAAACTAGACCAATAAACTTGTGAGGTTTGGTCCAGCACAAGTCCTTTAGTACATACTCGATTTACAGAGGAAATAAAAGAGTCAGTTCTGTTTCTGGTTATGCATCTTGGAAAAAAGTGAATGGAATTCTTCTTTTCTAATGTCTTTTTTAAATATCAAATACATTAGAATTAAAGAGTCACAATGTTCTCAAATTGTCTCAATGGGACTTTAAAGTGAAAATGACACAAACAAGGTGTCTAAATGTCTTGACAAAAAAAGTCACAGATCACATCTTTAAAACATAGAACTGTAAGCTTTACATTATGGGTGGAACATTAATGAATAGATGCTCTCTAGTAGATGACATGACAGCCACAAGCAGGGACTGGAGCGAGGGAGATTTCTGTCTGTGGAATTTCATCAATGTGGGAGATCAGACATACAGTACGAGTTACAAACACGGAGCACATTCCAGCAAT
The DNA here is from genome assembly GCA_011952105.1 of Coreoperca whiteheadi. Lineage (NCBI taxonomy): Eukaryota > Metazoa > Chordata > Actinopteri > Centrarchiformes > Sinipercidae > Coreoperca > Coreoperca whiteheadi. The sequence continues at coordinate 13,540,293 of CM022481.1, read as the reverse complement.
GCAAAATGGCCACACCCTTGAAAGGTTGTGTGTGTGAGGTGGTGGTGGGGGGGTTGACATTCAGAGAGAGAATAGGAGGGAGAAAGGGGGGATGGATGTCCCACATAGGTTCTCCCACCTGCCCATGTCATGTGACTTGGGGTGACACCACAGCTGTTCCCACCCATGAGGGGGATGGAGAGGACGAGAGGAGGTGTTGGGTGGGTGAGGGGTTGAATGGAGCTAATTTCTGAGGATATAGCATGAAAACCGATAGTATATATAAACCTTGTACTAAGTACTGTATTATTATTTATTATACAATTATTATCAATGGTGGAAGACGTCCTGACATCCTATAAGTAAAAGTACCGATGCAAAAATGTCAAAATATTCCATTACAAGTCCTGCACCCAAAATCAGAAGTATTTTCAGCTACATTTACTTAAAATATTAAAAGTAAAGGTACACGTTTTGTAGAAAATAGGCCCTTAAGACTTGCATTTTATAATAAACTACATATTAATACGGATGCATTAATTTGTATGTAGCATTTTGCTGTTGTAGCTGGTCGAGGGTTAGTTTTAATGACTTTACATACAGTTAGGTAGTCCAGTGGTTCGCCACCTAGGGGTCGGGCCCCTCCAACAGGTCACAAGATAAATCTGGTATCTGTAAATCTGAGAGAAAATAAGAGAAAACAAAGTTTTGCTACACGAATCTGTTTTCACTTTTGGGACTTTCCTCTAATCTAAGATTTTTTTTTGTGACTATTGGATAATTTGAACAGTTATTTGAATGAAAACATGTGAGAAGTCTGGAGATGAAACATCTCTTTGATGGAACTGCTAACAACTCATAGACATCTGAAACATGACAAGGAGCTCCAATAGACATTGTTTTGTTTTTTTGGTAAGTGGTCACAAGCCCAAGCGGTTTGGGAACTACTGATTTAATCTACAATGTGTCTTATTTTATAAGCTTTTTATGTAAAATTTGAATCTGAAAGGTAACTAGTAACTACACCTGTCAGATAAATGCAGTGGAGTGTACTTAGTTACATTCCACCACTGATTATTATAAATGGTGTTTTATAATTTGATAAACGGGATGACTTGGGAGGAAAGAGAAATGTATGAAGGTTTGTTAATAAAGTTCTGTAGAAAGGTAAAATCGACAGTAGCTGCTGTAGCTTTTATTTACTGATGTACATGATTGACAGAGGTGAGCAAATGGTGGTGGTAAAGATTATGACTACAGTTATTCACTGACTGTTTCAGATGGAGGCCCATTGTCTTCTCTGAACCCACAGAGTTGACTGAGGACATGCAATAGAAGGATGGAGATAACAACAAGAACATTGAATAACAAGATATAATTTATCCTAGATTATGGTGCTGACAGTATTGCTCTCCAGAGTGTTGGTCCCCTTTACTTTGTACTTTGTCTCTACTTTGGTAGAGACTAGTTCCAATAAAAACGGTTCATAGGGAGGTCTCCGGACACCCTGCTGTAAAGTTATATGTAACTGCTGGGTGCCATCTTTTTGACATTATTGTTGTTTGTACTCCATAACATGTAATCATGATCTTGAGTCAATAAAATCTTAAATAGGAAACAGTTCTCTTTAACAGTTCTCAAAATATCAGCGGAAGCTGTCAGTCATCACCCTGACAAAACTGCTCTGGAGTGAATAACATGGACACCTGAGCCATGATGATATTGTCTTTTACCATTATATAGAAAAGCAGTAATCCAGAATATAATAAATACCTTAATAGCACCAGCATTCAATGGGGACTAATGCAAAACATATTTAGGAACTCAAAATTCATTATCTTCTTTGATGCCTTCTTTCTCTTCCAATGATGTAAGTATCTCTGTAAATTAAGGAAGGAGGAGCAAAACATTTGCCTATATTTAGGAGCTCAAACAGACTATGTAGACAATGTATTGTTTAACAGGATGAACAGGTTTCAGGGTGGACAATAGACAAGTTGGACAGAACAGAGACCACCGTTGATCACTGCTGACTCTTCAGCTCACCCCTCAGCTGGGTGGCTGATTCAGTTCTCCATAAACCCCATCTCTGTTTTATCTCAGACTGCTGCTGCTGCTGCCGCCGCTGCTGCTGCCTCTCCTGCAGTTGTCGTTCCATTTTGGTGGGGAGTCGGGCAGCTGACTGATGACCCCCGCAGGCACTCAACATTCATTCATCCACCAGGAGCCACAGTAAAGGCACATGTGTAAATATGTTCCATATACATTTCCCTGTGATGGCAGAGAAACGTTTGAGGTTTAAGGAAGGATTTCAGCAACCAAACTAATTTCAATATAGATATGGGCATGTCAGTATTGTTATACTATATATATAGACTTCAGCTAAACTAGCCGGTGGAGTGGAGTCCTGGAATAAGAGAAGAGAGTGAAGTTAGAAGTTACTACTATAGCCTACTGTATCTGTTGGTTTAATACATTATATATGGCATTTTTATACTTACAGTAAGTGAGTCTGTATACAAATCTACTGTATTTGTGTAACACTTTTTTTTTTACTGCTCCCATAGTTTCCTTTAACTTCTTAATAGTTAAAAGTTAATAGGAAAGTTCTTGGTAAGGACTGTTGACTTATAGTAATTGTATGGAAAGTTAGTATTCGATACTTCCAATTAATTAATTCCAATGAATTGCAAGCTACATTTAGAGAGTGTTGTAGTCAGTGCACAATGGGTCCTCTGAACATGCTTCAAATTACTCTACAAATATATATGAAGAATAAAGTTTTCAATAGTAAATTAATGACTATTGACATGGGTGCTAATAGAGCAGTTCTATCGACTCTGTTTTCCTTATAATTAGTGTCAAATTGAATACTTATTTTCAGGAAAAGTTCTACAAATTATTAGGAAATGACAGACCTGTAAAGCGTTGACATACATTCGTGTTTATGATCCTACACAGTGAGACATTTAGAAATTCAGTTTACCAAACCAAAATGATTTTTACTGCTTGTTTATGAATGTGTCCATATTATGCTACACTATGCTACACAGGTAAACTGATACACAGATTTGTGTATGCTGTAAGTTACATTCTGTCCTTTTTGCTTTTGTTTGCAATGAAACTAGTCAGTTATTATGTCTTATGTATAATGTTAATACAAAAATGATAAAGTCAAACCTCTTTGTGCATCATTATTGACTAGAGAGTTCAGTTTCCACTGTGATGCAAAGCATTTATGAACAAACTACCAGTGTTTTAAATAAAACGCTCATTCCCAGTACATTAAAACAATGTTATAATTGTAATTTTAAGCTGCTGTCCTTGTTTGTGGGCCTTTGAAGCCCCTTGAGAATGTTATTGCAATTAAGGGCTTTATAAATAAACTTGATTCATTGTGACACTTGAAACATCCTCTCATGCTGGATTCTAATTGGGCTTCCACGTTAACAACCACAGCATACATTTTAAACAGAAGTTTTCCTAATTTGTGAGTAAACATTGCATACGCTGGTTTGACCTGTAGACTCAGGTGTACACTGATCCACCACATTGCAGCTCACCTGTCACCAGGTCAGTCAGAGGCCAACTGACCATTATAACAGGGCCATTTAAAGGGGGACACAGGCACCAGTGTAACACCCGGAACCCTTTTATGTCCTAACTGTTTGGTTGGTGAGAAAAGTGAGGGATGTGTTTCCTGTCATCACACTTTTTGGGGTTTAGATAACAAACCAGAGACTAATTAATTGTCATATTTCAAGAAATATATATATGAATGAAACTTAAATGTAATCAAGGATGGCCGCTTTTTATATAACTACATGGCCTTTAGCACTCGTTAATACCCTGATGTTACCATTGTGATTTGACAGCAGTGATTTGACACAGTGTCTTCTGATTTCTTTTCAGTGACCACCAGACTTTAAAAATAGTAATTTATTCAACTGTCTTTTTGAGCTGGGATAAGTTTTCATATTGTTTTTTGGTAAAAAAAATTGTAGAATTGTGTGTTTGATTGTAACAACCAAATAGAGCTTCTTAATCATAAGAATCATTAGAATAAGTCGTTTCTCAAATCTAATGACCTCAAAGCATCCCATCTAAATTCTTCTGTCCCCTCTGTGAATCACAGGAGTGAGTTGCCTTCACCTCTCCATCACCTGTTCTCTCTTTTAGCCTAAATGCCGGTGACCTTTGACCTTTCTGCTCCCTTGCTCCACCACACGGGACCAGGCTCCCTGCAACAGCTGTGTCAACCTCAGCCCCGGCAACTGGTGTGCCCAGGGAAGGACAGAGAGTGGCATTAATGTCAGACCACGTAATGAGTCAGCAACATGGTACTGTCTTATCATTGTCAGGATCAAGTGGGTCACTTTTACATGTTGGTTTCTCAATGAAGGAAATACACAAAATACCTTACAAGCGACATTATCTCGCGTACATTTTTTTTCATTTTTATTCATTGTTAAAACCTGCTTTGCAAATACTTTGAGAAATGATTCGTGAACGTAACCCCACTCTAACGTCTCAAAACATACTGTTCGGTTACACATTTACAGAACAATCTGGAAAAATCATTGAATCAGATGGGAAATGTTTTGTAAAAGGATTTTAACGTCAAATTTTAAGTGATATGTAAGATTAACTCTCACCACCTGCAGAGAAGTACAGTACATCTGCAAGGTTTTCCCTTCCTGTGTATGTGGGGGACCTGGTCTGGTGTCAGCTGCCATTTTATTTATACCAATAGAAATCCATGCTGTCCACATTTGAAGAAACTGCTCTGGGGTTTGTCAGTCTAACTCCTTGCTGTCCCGAGGGAAATTATTTCCTCCTCCCAAGAAAAGTGTGTTGTGACCTCCCCAGAAGCAGTGGGACATTGGCAACGGGGTAGATGGGTATGACAGAGGGGAACAATGTGATTAGCAAACGGGGGCCCCGGTATGTAACCACGGGTTAAAAATAACCTCACTGACCCAATTTGTAGATGACATGCAACACAACCGCTGAGCTCCTGTGCTGGCTTCTTCCCATTTTGGCTTAATTGTTCTTAAAAAATGACTCGATGAACTTGTGAAGCAGTGAAATCTTACGTCGAATCGCACTCACACATTAGATAAGCATGTTTTGTGAAAGTTTTTATGGGATTCGTTAGATCTATAAATGGTCACCAGACTGATGATTGGAACTCGGATAAATAAAACAGAACAGGGGTTGACAGATGGAAAAAAAAACTGAGAGTAAGATGAGATCTTTTGGATGATGCGTGACACATGATGAAAGAGAAACAGATGATTAGATGAGAGGCTGATCTGTTTGTTGGCCTATGAGCCAGTATGTGACAGTGAGCAGCGGTCCCATTAAGAGGAACAGCAGGATTATGATCTGTGTCTTAACCATTGCGTCCGGTGCGCGCAACCAAGAATCCACTCAACAATAAAAGTTATCTGATATTCCTAGCACCCAGATATATCTGGCAAGGCCTTGGCGCATAGCTGACATTAGTGGAAATGTTGCATTTGTGATACACCCTGGCTTGGGGCCCATGGGAAATATTGAACAACTGTCGAATTTAGACAACATCCTGTAGCGGAGAAAAACAGGAGCTACAAAGATGCGATGGGGTGGCTATTTGTGGACGGCGAGTGCCTCGAAAATAGCGAGACTATTAGGTTTCAATATAAGCCCCCCTCTCTGAGCTCGAGCTTTCTGTGAATGAGGCCCGGGTTCCTATCACACCCAACCCCAGCGCTGATTTTAGAACACAGGTGTTGACCTTAGTGGAGCGGCTTGTGCTTGCAGCAGAGGAAAATGAACCCCTGAGCTCTTTGCCTCTACAGTATTGGTCATTCTGTGGTCACACAGATGCTTCAAAACCGTCATATAAGGATCTACAGATTCTATATGATGACTTAGGAGATAAGAACAGCAAGGATGATGGAAAAATCTGGTTGATGATGGCTGATGAGACATTTTTGCAACACTTTAATTGGTAGCTTACTCTTTAAGCTGATTTTCTTTTACATTTTCAACAATTTCTCTTGATTTTTCCCTTCCCAGAAATGCATCTTATATTACATTCAGTGTTGTTTGTAAGTGTCATGACGGCAGGATGGTCACATTGTGGCCACTGGAGAATTTATTGCTCTTTTTTATGGTGCCACAAGACCACCCATATAACTTATTCTCACTCCTCACATATCATCGACTGTGCTTCATTAACAGAGGTTTACATTACAACTTATCAAAGGATTTATCACTTTTGATTGAATGTGAAACAGACTGATTTGTTTTGTGGTTGCCTCCCAAAAGTAATCATCTCAAGACATCATGTCATCTCATAAAAATGGCTTTTCTCAGACGCTACTAAATGCTTTGACAACACCGAACGTCACTTTTTCCTGTACTGTAAATGATACAATGAAACTAAAGTGAAGGGCAGAAACCAAACTGGGATGAAACTCAACCTTGGCCTCAGCTGTGACTCATGGCCTGCTGTAACTGCTGTTCTGACTCTACCCCCAAACCCAATAATAAAACACGCCCAACATGCAGTTGCTGCTTCGTTTCTCTGTATCCCTCTCTTTCTCTCCTTTTCTCTTTTTTTCACAAAAAAGAAGCCATTGACATTCTGTGTAAAATAGAGGCAGGGTGGGGTGGGGGCTGAACAGAGGAACGGCAGGGGTGTAGGGTGTCTCGAGCCCAGTGTGAACAGCTGAGAGGTGTGATTTCACGGGCTGGCTCCCCCCTGTCAGGGCCCTGATTGGGCCGGACAGGAGGCGCAGGAGAGGCCCGGGCTTCTAAAGGACACCAACAGGTGGGAGGCCGCTTTGGAGGGGGGCGCTCCTGGCGGGATAGAAAAGGCCAATCTGCAAGGCCTGTAGTGGGCACAATCCACGGGCCAGATATGGAGGAGGACGGTTGAACACAGGATAGCTGAGGTGAAGAGAGGAGAGGGGCAGGATGAAGTTGGGGAATGGTTCTCGGGAAGCAGAGCGATAGTTCGAGATGAGTTTTGGCTTTTAATGGGTGGAAATGGCAGCTTCAGGGAGTAAGGTTGGTCTATGAGTTATGTCTTTTCTGTGGTAACTGACACAGTTTTTAGTCACAGTGCTCCTTTTTAAATTTCTGCTTTTTGACCAACAACGTTTTGTAGGCAGCTTTTCTTTTTTGTTAGTTAATGTAGTATGCTAATATTTGACACCAACAACTGTGATTTACTGTGACAAGGTTTTATGTTGAGTCTTCTAGATTGCAGACTTTTAATACTTATAGTTTCCTTGTAGCACCATGTGAATAAAATCAGGTGTCAAACCAGTTGTTAACTGTTTTCTGTAAGTTTTACGATAGGCACAGCACCTGGCAGAGCCTGACACCTCTGTCAGGTGATGGAAAGCTGAGGTGTGATACAGGAAAGAATCAGGAACTTTGGTGCCTTGACATGTGTCTCTCAGAGGAGCCATCCCAGTCTAATCAAAGTAGAAGGGCTAGTCTTTCTAATGGCCATTTGGTTCAAAGCTGCTTGACACAGCAGTGGTGAGATTTATCAAGGAAGTCAACACTAGACAGCGCAAAGGCTGGCTGAACCCAATGTGGCCTCAAGCTCAACTCCAGCTACTCACCACAAGAAACCCACAAGAGGAGACGCAACAGAATTCAAAAAAGGTGAGTAACAAATGTTTTCAGTGCATTCAAGCTTTATTTTGTTTCAAATATGAAGCCTTTTAACATTCATTTCTTATTATTTCTGTTCTTAAAAACATTTTATAAGGAGATTTGTACGCAGCTGCCAGGATCAAAATGACTTTGCATGGCATAATGTTTAGGAAAGAGGACAGATTGTGACCTTTGTCTGCTGGAAGACAGAATTTGCCTCGCTCTCCAGAGATATCTAAAACGAGGGAGTTCAGCATCATCACATTGGCATTACCCATCAAAGAGCTTCATGAGCTGGTATTTAGGGGTATTACTCTGAAATTTTGTAATACTTATTGTCAGGGACAAGCAGTATAGTCAATATTTTGTCGTCAGTATTGGAATGTCCTACTTTTTGCTTGTATTAGAAGACAACAGTAGGAAAATGAGCCTCAAACAAGAAAAATTAAACTTGAAATTTCCCCCCTCTATCAAACAAAACTTTGAATTTCTAACAAGTCTGTGACGCAGATGATTGAGGTCGCCATCATGGGTTTCTCTAGCCCCATCCCTCTTTGCTTGCTCTGTCACAGTTAACCATTGTTAAGCCGGGTTGTTCCTGCTACTCTGCAACTGAGACTATGAAAGGGTGCCTTGTGTCCGAGGAGCGGTTAATCCAGTTGTTGCCCCTTGTGAGGACATGCTTCCTTATATCCCCATATTAATACACCACTTATGGAATGTAAGGAAGTGTGTGGTTTCAAGGGGACTTGCGCACCAACTGCACTGGGAAGAACAGACATTTCTGATTTTATCTTTTATTTAACAGTTATAAAAGATGGAGCTTCATTCAGCACAATTGTCTGAGTGTGTTTTATGAGATGGGAGGGGGGATGTCAGGGTTCATGAGCGTGTGTGCGTGTGTGTGGCAGGACAACAGGTGAAAGGCCTGTCCCCTCTCATTCAGCTCAGACACGTGTAAGTTAGCATTACTCCCAGGGCTGCTGATCGGGTCTGAGGGACTTCTCGAAAAAATTCCTGCCCTGCCCCAACGGCTGACAGTCAAGGAGGATTGACAGACCACAGCTGTCACCCATTATAGCAACCACAGGACTCTCAAAAAAGGAAGAGGGGAGGGAGGGCAGGTATGTGGATCTGTCACTGAGGGTGAAGGTTTGCCCCTGTAGGCTGGATTTGGAAGGAAATGGGGCGATGTCACTGGCTGTCAGGGTTCCCAAACCTCTAAATAGGAACTATCTGCTTGGTAACATGGAGACACTTGTTTCTATGTTGTAACTATGCAGGATATGTCAGTAGTGACTCAGTGATGGTACTCTTTTCTCTCTCTGTTTCAACAGGTAAGGCTGAAGAGGACATGATGGCCTGACTGCTTGCAGATGATGTCCAACTTCTATTTCCGGTCTTTCTCCTCTCCATTCCCTTCTTTTTCTATGTCCTCTACACCCTGTAACCTTGCCTCCCCCCCACGCCTTACTGCATGCTCCCCCTACTGCTCTCTTGCTCTCGCTCCGCCTCTTGCAGCTGAAGCAACACGCCTTGCTGTGGCTGGTCAAACGGAACCAAGTCAGGTGTTTCTGTGAGGTTTGGTCCCCTTCAACCAGCTACTGCGTCGTGAATTCAGTCAGCAGACCCCAGCGTGGAATCAAAGACACAGAGGCGTTGTGGTGTATGCTGCATACTTTGAAGGTGGTAGTCTGTTGAAAATGATAAATTATGTATTTTCTTTAGTAGTTTGGTGTTGGTTGTTTCCTGTATGGCAATGAATGTTAATAAAAGATTGCTGACAACATAGAGTGGTGAATGAAAATTTCGTAGAAACATCGTAGAGTCAAATGTCCTTATACAAGCCCATATTAAACTGTGAGAGCGTAGCGTTTTTCTTGTTTTTGATTAGTCATAGAATGGTGAACTGGCCTAATTATATTTGCATCCCAGTATCATTCTGATAACAGTGTAATGAGTAGTGATTATGGACAGTCAAAGTCTGATAATAGCATTTTGCAAAAGTTCAACTAATAGGTGATTCATACAGAATGACCAATACCGTGTTCAGCCAAAAACGCCTCCACCAAAACGTCTAACCTGTTTAAAGGGTGAGTAGACTCAATGAGACTTGATAACATAATAATAATGTAATAATAGTAAGGTAATGATGACTTTTGACCACCCTATTAGAGCTGTAGTCTGTAGTAGTCTTTGTCATTCGTTCATCAGTATATTAAAAAAGGCAGCAGGAAAAAAATATGATTGTTAGATATGGAACAGAACATTTAATTTTTGTCAAAAACGAACAAAATAACCCCGCTAAAAGTTAGAAATGATTTAGTAAGAATAACTATTTAGTTATAAATGTTTGGTCTGTTTAATTCAGTTTGGTTGCCCAGCTATAGCAATATATGAAGCCTTTTTCAGATGTGCACCTCATTACATAAGTGTGATGGAAGAGTGGACTGCTCACAACTAAAGTTTAATCCAGGAAATTAAGCAGCAACCACACACATGCAACAAAAATGTTATTTACTTTAGCTATACATACATGCATAGATAACACTCAAAACTACATAGCAGTCCAGAGTCTGACAGAGCACCCAGAGTCTACGTCAGAGGATCCAGAACCGTGGACAACATCCATGATTCCTACAGCAATAATGATTATGTTGATGAGTGATGTGAAAATGTGCCACAGCAATTTCTGAAGGCAGCCTGGAAGTCTCAATTTAAAGAAACTGTCCTGTTGCTATTAAAGTCCTGGGTTTGATGCTTATATTTCACACACACGTCCGTCCTGCATTCACAGGTTCTCTCATTATAAAGTGAGTTACAAGGACGTCAGCAAAATAGATTATGCTTCTGTGTGTTACTTGTTACTTGATGTAATAAACTACTTGTTGTGTGATTTGTAGGCCAACGTTACCCAGGTAAAGTAAAGTAAGATGTAAAGTAAGATACATTTCAAAATGTAAACTTCTAAGCTGAAGGGGTGCTTGTAGTTACAAAACGTATAGTTCATAAGGATTCAATCAACAAATTTGGACTAAAGGGGTTCAGGGGAAATCTATTCTACAATTATAATGACACATATTATAGAATAACGAAAAAGGATTTAGTAGCAGTAGATGTAACTTCTATTCAAAAGATCACGCAGTGCATGAATTTACTGATAAATGAAGATTATGTCATGTAGAAAGTCGCATACAACTAGGGATGATAAAGTAAGCAGACATCCTCTCTAGATATGGATAAGAGCATAAGGGATTGAAATAAATATAAGCAAATCAAGCAAATATAAGCAAAGGTAATTAAATCATATCCCTTAAAGCAAAAAACCCTCTGGTATTGAGGTGATAGCAGCACTACGTTTTTACACAAGGCGGCGGTATATATTCTCCGGGCGGTAGTTTGTGCGGCGGCGGAGGAAGTGAAGCTGCACGGTAAACATGGCTGACAGTGGAGAGACAGGTGAGTTTGGGAGTGTGTCACAGCTGGACTTTATCACTCTTTCCAGGTATTTTAATGCCTTTGCTGTGGGCACCGCGACAAAATGACTTGCACTTATAATTCGTGTTTTGTGGTCTTTGGGTTTGGCTTGTAGCAGAGTTAATTTCCTTACGCTAGTGCTGCTAACGTTAGCATTACAAGCAATTCAACGGTACCATTGCGCTAGACAAGAGAAACGTTAGTTTGACGGCGGACATCGCGGTGTTGTTGCATCATCTTCTCGAGTAGTTTTTATTTTTAATTTTTAATTAACATAACAACACAAAGTGCTTGTTTTAAGTTGTCACTGTGCTGTGCAGATGATGGTAACCAACTAGTTCTGTGTCTATTGTCGTTAGCGTGATCCAAACCTAGCATGTTCAGTGCCAAAGAGCGTCACCAAAACTGAAGGACTGACTGCTAAATAAAGGCTGGCCCTGTCATTCCTGCGTTATCAAAAAAGGAACCAAATGTAATCATCCAGTGGTTGTTTTACAGATGGATCTGGCCAGAAAGGTGACGTTCAACGAGCAAAGGTAACAGTATGTTCTTGAATTTTGCCAGTCTCCTATACCTAACCTTATCATATTTGGCTTAATTTTCATGTTTCCGTTGACCCCCTTCTCGACAAATTTGCTTAACAGAGTGAAGGCAAAGAGCTGACCAAAGAGGAGAAGCAACGGCTGAGGAAAGAGAAGAAACAGCAGAAGAAAAGCAAAGAGAAAAAAGATGACAAGGCTTCGCAGGAAAGCGAAAAAGAGAAGAAGCCTGTCAGTTCGGCTTCTCCAGCTGCCCAGCCCCCAACGCAACCCCCAACACAGAAAGGTGCTTGATATGCGGACAGCACCAGTGGATGTTGTAACTCGATGCATGGAAATGTGTCACATAAGGGACATTAGTGTTAATTCTGTGGATTATGTCAAGGAAATGTTCTCTCTAACTATGATCCATTACCGTTATTAATTTAGTTTGTTGTCTCCCTTAGTTCCTTCAGCAGTGCCTGCTCCAGTTCCTATGCCTGCCTCGGAAACTCAGCCAGCTAAGAGTAAAGCAGAGTTGAAAGCTGAGAGGAGAGCTCGGCAAGAGGCTGAGAGGGCCTCCAAGCAGGGCAAGAAGGGAGAGGTGGGACAGCAGGCTGCCACGGGCAAACCTAAAGCACCGCCTAGTGAGCTGCAGCCAGGTACTGTAGTAGTCTGGAGGTCAGCATAAGTAGGGAAAATCATTATACAGACAATCTGAAATTATACATAATATACCGTGGAGGAAGTTACATTTTTTGTATGTATGTGTTTGCAGTGGTGAAGAGGCTCCCAGTACATGTCCAGGTGGACAACCCAGAGGTTTTAAAGAAACTGGCAAAGAAACTGGAACGACAACAGGTTAGCTACTGTATATGTCATCTCTAAAAAAAAAAAAAAAACAAAAAAAAAACTTGAATCATGAAAGCATGCTTGTTCTGATTCAGGACAGCTTGCCTTGAAAGGCCTGACAAAAAAATTCAACAGGCAGTGTTAATTGCCTGGATCTTGGTTGTTTTTATCAGGCACCTGTTGCAAATAACATGCTATATAATGTGTTTTAATATAGGGTTGCAACCTCTCATAACCGCATGTGATTGTACCTAACATTTCTTTCAGACACCAGGGTACAATGCCGCTACAAAGGTCAAGGTCTGACTTTCTTAAATGTGTGCCATTGACATTTGTCTAGTTTTGTTTTGTTTGCTAATCTGTAATTGTTATCGTACTCCAACACCGCTCATCAGTTTGGGCCATTGAGTCAAACGCGGTACGTCGGGAGGATGTGCTTGTTTGAGAAGTTCGTAACATGTGTATTGTTTCTTTTTGTTCTTTGTGTTTGCGTACAACACTGAGCTGTTTGCTGTGCAGGTTTATGGTTACACACCACGTGGCTCTGTTTGTGTTTGGAAGCCATTTACAACATAATCATACGAGATGAAAGTTAGGTTTTCTTTGTTGCCAAAGTTAAACATGAAGAAGTCTCTGAGTTTTATTTGAGCGTAGCCTTTTATTAGTAATATAGCAACCTTTGTTTCTCCCTGTGGTCCACTGAATTTTACTCACAGCCATTTATTGAGTTGCCTGTGCGATGTCAGTTTTAACCTCTGAATTACTGGGGATTGATGGCAGTGGACTCTAATCTGCTTTATTTCAGATCCCACTCCGGTTAGACTACGGCTACAAAGTCAGCCTGTTTTCTCATCTCCACCAGTACAGTCGCAAAGCCCCTCTAACACAGCAACTCAGGTAATCAGACAATATGCCATATAGTACAGTAGGTTGTTTGTGTTGTCTGAGAAGAGTTTGATTTATATAGTGCCAATAATTTGTCTTAATCTCATATGGTTACCTTTAAATCTCAGGGATCATTATTATTGACTGTTTTTGTCTGTTGCAGCATTCCCTCCACAGTGATTCATCCTGCTATTGTTCGACTGGGTCTCCAGTATTCACAGGGCATTGTGGCGGGTTCCAACGCTCGCTCTGTTGCCCTGCTGCATGCCTTCAAACAGGTACAGTGCACAGAGCACCTACTATTTAGTCTGAGTGCTTTACCATGCCATTGTCCTTCTCCAGTATTTAGAGCCACACAGCAACAAACAAGCCTTTGATTGATTCTGTGTGTACTCAAGTACAATGGAAACGCAAGATGTCAGTAGATACTATAGCCTTAAATGTTGTTGCAATGTCATTGTTTTGAAAATTAATTGTTAGCTTTCGCATATGACTAGAAAAACTGAAAAACGAAAAAAGAACCCAACATTTTAAAGTTATTCAACTACTACTTTATTGGTGATGGCCAATATTCACACTTCCTGCACAAACAACCACACATCCTGTTTTTTTCCACAATAAGAGTTATTTGACCAACTGAATACAATGCAACCAATACAAAAATATTCTAAGCACGTTAACAACCTTGTCTTCATACACATGTCTAACTGAGGATGGGTTGTATCTAAACCAGTAATAATTGGTGGGAATGTTCAGTGTCAGTCCGCTGGGCACAGCCGCGTCGCGTTAACGGCTACGATGCGGCCGCTGTAGCTGATCGCGGCCATTGAAGACAATGCTTGTGATCCCACTAGACGCAGCAGATGCAGCGCCTCTGCTCCGCGGTGAATACGCAGCGAGTCTATTTTGACGGAAGCCGTGTCAAGCTGCACAGAGCAAATGAACTGTGCAGGAAGTCAGACAGAAACAGCATACAGAATGCGGTCAATTTTAAAAATCATACACCCTGTGCAGATTCTCGGCCATATATCAATAAAAAAACAAAACTAAAACAGGCAAAAATATAAACCATTTAACTAGGCAGCCTACTGAGAAGCAGGCAAACCGCTGTGCTTCTGAGACGCTCCCAGTGGAGTATGAAGCCGCTTGGACACACAACCGGCTTTCCGACGCAAGGTTATAGAGCCGTGGTTAAGCAGTTAAACTCTTAAAAAAAAAAAAAACCTCTATTCAACTTTCTCTTACTATTTTAACTCTTCCTACATAATTTTTCATCAAAACATAGAAAAATGTGTACTCTTTCACACAATGTAACTATCTAAGCGTTAAGAAGGACTTACACATTTTGCACTGTGAGCTTCAAAGTGGCGCGAGTAGCGATAAACTGCCCCACTGACTCCCAATGTTAACTGAGACCAGAATGTGTAGCAGGCTGGATTTTCTAAATAAAATTCCCAAAAGATAAGATTAAAAATCAACATGTGTAACACATGCATTTCTTGCAGGACCCTTATTCCAACTAAGACACTTGAATAACACCTAAAATCCTTCTCCGTACACTTAAGCTCACTTACACTAGAAGGCTCATAACAACTTTTATTGCTTACACTATATTTTGCCACCTTTATCCCTTTCCTATTATTCCAATTCTTCATAGTCTTTCATTTCATTTTTTTCACTTTCATTTATTTATTTGGTCCTTTCATGAACATGCACAGTAGTAAACAATTCCAGACTGATTTTACAATAAGAAACACATTTTCATGATTAGAAAAGGAGCAGTATGAAGAATAATATCCTTATATTTTCTGCCCCTTTACTTAAACACATTAAAATTTAGATGGTTTTACTGCTTTTCTGTTTCCATCATCAATATAAAAGTTGTGTAACTTTTCACATCCAAACTCAAGTACATGAATGTTGTTTCATTTGTTTCTCTATATAATTTTTTTTAAATTGAAAAACATTTTTACAACTTTTTAAATCATTTTGTTGAGAATTCCATACCCATACACCTACAACCAACAAGGACACTTGTTTTAAAGTCAAATCTCCTGTGATTTTTATCCTCTGAAGTCAACATAAATGGTCTTTGTATTTCCTCTGGCAATACTTAATTCCTTTAGCTTCTCATTCATACAAAGTTAAGCCAGCAATGCAGTTTAGCTCCCAGCCATTTATCAGGCAATGCTGTTCACCTCCCGGGTGTCCATTCAGCAGTACCGCTCAGCATTAGCTTTTCAGCGGTCAACAATCTCACTGCAGTTTCTTCACATATTTTATTCTCTAGTATGAGGTTGACATAATTATTTTTTATGGAAAATTTTAAAGTAAACCAACTAAAAGTAATGTTTTTTTCTCCTCAGGTAATAAGGGACTATACTACACCTCCAAATGAGGAGCTATCTAGAGACTTGGTCAACAAGCTGAAACCTTATATCAGGTAGCAAATTGTACCAATTTTAGTCATGTATCATCACTAGTTGAGTTTTACTAAGTCCTAATCAGTGTAAGGTTGTCACTTTAACTGTCACTTCATAAATTGAATAAATCAGCTGTGAAATTGTACAGTTTAACACATATAATGATGCCTATTTCTTGCAGTTTTTTGAATCAGTGTCGCCCTCTGTCAGCCAGCATGGGTAATGCAATCAAATACATCAAGAAAGAGATCTCCAATATTCCTAGTCAATGCAAAGAAGAAGAGGTTATTGTCACACTTGCTTTTCTCATAATTTAAGCAGAGTTCATAAACTTAACGTGTTGTAGCTAACACATTTGAAAGATACAAAGACTTAATGTTACTGATTTTCAGTTTCCATCTCCCCCCCCCCCTTAGGCAAAGAGCAAACTGCTGAACTGTATCGAGTGCTACATTGATGAAAGGATCATTCTTGCTGCTAAAGCTATTGCCAAGTACTCCATAGAAAAGATCAGTGATGGAGATGTCATCCTAGTTTACGGATGGTAAGCCGCTGACATGCCAGGAAAAATAATTTGATGTGTCGTAATTTGGGGGTGTTTTCATTTCAGCTGCTGAATCTGCAGTTCCCTGTTACCAAGCTTGCTTAATTGTTTGTCACGTAAAATAAATGCAACACTTATGTATATCCAGACCTAAAATCTTCTTTTTAAACACTTTCTCTTCCCTGTTTCTTGTCTCGCCTCTTAAACTCCCACCTTCCTTCCACATTCTCTTCTAACATTACCACCTCTCATTTTCATCTCTTTCTCCATCTCCTTCTGCTCAGCTCATCACTGGTGAACCACATCCTGTGCGAGGCCTTTGAGAAAGGCAGGAAGTTCCGTGTGATCGTGGTGGACAGCAGGCCTCGACTGGAGGGCCGGGAGGCCCTGCGGCGCCTGGTCCAGAGAGGCATCAGCTGCACCTACGTCCTTATCTCGGCCGTCTCCTACATCCTTCCAGAGGTAATTACAAAACGTTCACACATTAGAGCTTTGGTAGCAAGGCATTGATATTTACCCAAGGACCCAAAGGTTTCTATTTTAAGCAAGTAACATTTCTTTTTTTCTGTATGGCTATGTCATATTAATGCCTTGAAACTTGGACCTCGTAGGTATCGAAGGTGTTCCTTGGTGCTCACGCTCTGCTGGCCAATGGTTACGTCATGTCCCGCGTGGGTACATCACAGATAGCTCTGGTGGCCAAAGCCTTTAATGTGCCTGTGCTGGTGTGTTGTGAGACCTACAAGTTTTGTGAGAGGGTGCAGACAGATTCCTTCGTGTCCAATGAACTAGGTATGGGAAAAAATAGCCAGCGGCTTGTTGGATTTGTTGTTACATAAATATAAGTGTCTGTTTCTTTACAGTGACTTGATTTTTTTTTTATCCTGTCAAATGCTGCTTTTCTCAAATTATACCTCCTGTATTCATTTAAATTCCTTCCAAACATGTGATAAAGATGTCAGAATCATTCTTCATCTGTCCTTTCCAGATGACCCCGATGACCTAATTGCGACCCGTAAAGGGAAGACCCAGCTAGAGCAGTGGCAGGACGTGCCCTCACTTGGCCTGCTTAACCTGGTGTATGATGTGACGCCGCCTGATTTCGTGGACCTAGTCATCACAGACCTGGGAATGATCCCGTGCACCTCGGTCCCTGTGGTGCTGCGAGTCAAAAACGTGGACCAGTGAACGACCTCCTGCTCACGTCAGCCTGAGGCTAGAGGCTGTTTCTCTATTTGTGATGGGGGAGTTTGTGTGCTTGAATGCTTGCACACAACACCAAATATCGTGCTTTTAGCATGCAATAAATCTATATCTGAAATGGCATAAGCTTTCTGAAGAGTGTGTTTTTAATGGTAAGATGGGATAATTAGAAATGTGTTTCCCTGGGCTTTGATATTGGGCAAGATGTTTTAACAGATCCATGTTATGAACAGTTTCTTCACAACAGGACATTTCATTGCCAGTATGTAGAGCAGAACAATTCCAGTGTGGTTAACAACACAGCATACACTACAAAACTATCCAGAAATGGTTCCCTAATTACATGTGGGAGTTGCAGTATCTCAGACTTTTTACAGTTCATATTTATTGAACATACTTGGACTGCTTATGACACAGCATGACTGTCAGTTCGGTGACCTTTCCAGACATGAGTCCATAAAATGTGCTCAAATTAAATGCTTGTACGTGCATAATTTCATGGTGGTAACTCAAGCAAAGCAATAGATTTTTTTAAAATATTTATTAGAAGCTTGACTCATGGGAAGGTGCATCAAAATCGAGACATTTTTTGAATTATCACATTACACTGAACAAAGGATACAATGACAAGGAAACACTAGCGGTGAGACTTGTTTCATCTTGGAGTGGAAACAGCAGGTGACAACTAAATAACATACTGTAGACGTTAAACTCAGTGTCTCACTTTTCAAATTTTTTATTAAAGCACAAAGCTCAGTTACGCTTGTTTTGATGGTTCACATGATTCGTATAGTGAACTTGCCTTGGTTTTTGCCCTGGGTAAAGTACACGTTCAACATGCAGTAAACCATTTGCCAAACTTTATACAAATCTCCTCATATGCTTAAGGACATGTCGTTCCATTGTGTACACTCTGAAACATTCAGTATGTTTGGCACAGTTAACAGTGAGCAAATCTTCAGAATTTGCTTAAACACAACCTCTTCATTAATATTTCGTGTCAGTCAACTACATTTAAAAATACAAAAAGTGTTAACAGTGGTATTATTGCCAGAAACTTCATTAAACAATTTAAAACTCAGAGAAGCTTTTGTTCAAATTAATTTTCTCTCTAAAATTGCACTGATGATGCAGTAAAAAAAAAAAATCCCTGGATAAAATATAGTTGCACCACAACAGTGTAAAATATGATAAGACAATGTTTTAAAAAAAACAAAAAGGCCGGGGTTAACCACAGAATGTCCGCATTTTCCCTTTCAGAACAGTCAGTTTCAGCTCGGTGCATAATTGCAGATAAAGAAGTTGGCTGCAGTTCAGCCTCAGAATGAATTGGCCTTTCGTCTCTGGGTGACCCACAGCAGGAACGAGATCACAACCATAGATGCTCCAAGAGGCCCAAAAAGCTGGAGAGCTGGGAACTCCCCCTATTGAGAATGAAAAACAATGCATAACTTTAAATAATCAAACGCTTCTAGTGCACCAGTGTTGAACTTAGTTTTAAAGTACATAATAGCTTGAAGAATTCAGATAAAGCTGCTTGCAGAACTGACCTCCCGGAGACACTTGTATCCATGATAGTTGTCGGCACAGCTGCACTCAAAGAAGCCGGGGCCAAAGGGGGAGCAGAGGGAGTTCTCCGGGCAGTTAATTGCTGAGGATTGTCAACAGTTATGAGATGAAAAGATGTCATGTATAACCACAAGGCTACTGCAGTTTCAGATTGTATGGCCGTCACAATGGAAGATTATCAGATGGGAACTTACACAGCTGTCCGGTCTGATTGCACATATCTTTCTGGCCTTCACAAAAACGACTTCCCTCTTTGACCTCCACCTTTTCCCAAGAGGCATTGCCTCCTGGACAACCTATGTCTTGAGGTAAAATCCTATAGAGATCGTAAAAATAGAGTTACAAAGAAAGAACACCAAACTTTATACTCATGAACAGCTGTCATAGTTTAAGTTCTGTTTTTGCAAAAGAATACTTACAAGCAATTTAACTCCATAAATCCCTGAAATGCTGTGTCACTGACGTTGACAATGGGATTGAATGAGAGGTCTCTGCAAAGCCAAGGTTTATAAAAGTAAAAAACATTTGGAAGGGGCAAAGACACATTGATATGAATTATAAAAAATGAGTCAGACATGTTCATACATCCCTTACACTGGAAGTGCTCTAATTATGTATTTGTGTACATAAACTGTTAATTTGCTTCAGCTATATTTCTTTCTCTTAGGAGTAGTTGAAAAGTTTTGGTCCTTGCCAGTAGGAGAGATTAAAGATTAGATTTACTGCAAGGACAATAAACTTACCTAAGAATGACCTTATCAACACTAAGATCATTTTGAGAAATTGGCTGATGAAGCAGTTTATCATGTTATCGTGCAGAATCAACATGTACAGTAGTGAAAGCGCAGGTCTTCTTCTTAGCCTTATAAACAACCACAGAGTCGCTAAGGCAGGGTCTTCAGCTATTTTGCCTGCACACTGTGCTGTATGTTGTTTAAAAAGAGAATGAAACTCTATTTACTGTGCATACATCATTAGTGCTGTTGATGCTCCCTGAAGATCCTCCACCTGAGCTAGTGAACAATTGGACAGATCCAACCTGACACAAACAAAACAAAACAAAAAACACGTTGAAATATTAAGAAAACAAACTTTGTGTAGATCTTACTTTTAAAAGCTGCAGAGGCATACACGTTGTAATTGGTATTAAACAGGGACAGAGGCTATATCATTACCACTGGCAGTTTCACCTCCTAACGATCCTATTGCAAAGATAAATAAATATAAACAAGTAGCCTACAGCAACGAATATATAAAGACAATATTACGAAAAAAAACACACAAATAATACTCTGTTTTCGTTTTTTTACACTTTATTTTCCGATGTACTTTTTTGCCAAGCGACTTATTTATACTGGGGCTCTGTGCAGAAAGAGGTCAAATTTACTTTTACAACATTGTGTTGCCCACATTTATAACTTGGTGTCATAAAACGTAGTACCTATATTTCCGACAAACCCCGAAGGCAACATTAAAGTCCTACCCGATGATAGTGCCGTCGTCCCTCAGGCAGCAGCGCCCGGCGGTCCGACCAGCGGATGAGGAGCAAAACCGGCCCACTGCGGTGACATTTGGGACTGTGCCGCTGCAGAGCTCACATACCTTTTCCGTAGGCGGACAGGGGTTATAAGCAACAATATCCCTACTGTACATCCACCAAAATAAATCTGTTTTTTTTTTTTTTTATTATTATTATTATATGTGGATTCGATGTGTCATTTAACTGTACTCATTCTGACAAAGACTACAGCCGCTACATTGCCAAATCCAAGTCTTACCTGCAGCTCAGTCAGTTGATAACTTGCGTGAAAACACAGATTAAAGATCAAGCTAAGAACCACAGGTTTCAGCTGGCTGCACCCAGCTTTCATTTTCATCGACTGAGGTCATATGATCGTTCCGTAGCGGACACGTGACAGGAAGCTGGCCCAACACTTTATCCAGAAGTCTAACTTAATTTTGCGCTGCAGTTACGCATACACTCAATTTAAAGCATTTAATCGTGCTTTAATCTGCTTGTGTAGTGAAGAGAACAAACAACAACACGTGAATACATACAGCAAGCATCTAACTTGTTTATTTGTGCAGAACATATCATGATACGTCGAAAATAACTATAATAATAATACTATTTGGCAGCTAATTAAAAACGTTTGGTTTAATTTAATGGTTTATGTTTCAACGCAAAGAATACATTCCATTTTTAAAACCTCGAGCATTTTGTTTCGCATTTAAATTATATTTTGTGCAATAAAGCCTACCCGTCAGAGTACGCAGTAACATTAACAGCCCTCTTTCATCAATTTTCTAAAATTGTTGACCAGATCTCGACGCATTTTGTTCTTTTCTGAACGTAATGAATTTTGACTGCGCTTTCACTGACACTTTGGGTTGCACCAAATAAAGTGGGGAGCTCAAGTTAGACGATTTTATGAGATTCAGAATATAGAGGAAAACGAGTTCAATGTGTATTTATAAAATTATATTAGACAGTATTGTCTTCAAGCGTAAAACATTTGACGGGAAGTATGCTAGTGTTCTCTCTTTTTTGGTTACCCGTTAAGAGTGGCGCAACCCCGGCTGAAAATGAGATGGTTCGGCCCAGAAGGATTGTTGCAATGCCTCTTGATGGGCAAACACTGGACACAGAAAGGCTTGACGGCCCTGGTGCTTCTGCTTTCGCTGCCATTTCGGTCCCGTTTTATCTATGACTTTTCCTCGTCGCCGCACAGATTTGTCTGCAGCAAATATAGGAAGGCAGGAAAACAAGCAAAACCACCACAAGTGCAACTGTCTCCCCTCATATTTCGAAAGGTTTGCCAACGGCTCGGCGACGCTGTGGTGTTTGCAGGGAACCAACTGCACCTTTTATCCGGAAACTTCATCTGGTCACGCCGATGAATAGACTTAACGTTACCTGTATGCGCTGAAACTCAAAGCCTACAGTAGGTGGTTTTAAGCTATCACAAATTACTTAAAAGTGGGTGAAAAGGACATTTTAACGCCAATGGTGAAGGTGTAATTACTTGACACTTGCAACATGGCTGCTGCGGGAACGGCAGTGAGAAAAGTTTGACACAGACGTGGGAGAAGTTTTATGGGAATGCTAGTTGGTACATGAGTTGTTGGCCAGATAATAAAGTCGTCAGCAGTCTCCTCCAGCCTGGCACCGTTTTGCACGGACTTCCAAACCAGTGGATGAACCGTGTGAGAGCCCCCTCCTCCTCTGAAGTCACTGCAGTGGACTTTGTGGGGAAACTGTGGCGTCTTCTTCTCCATCGTGAGCGGCGGTGGCGTTAAGGGACGTGTCGTCAGGCAGCAGGCTGTGTTTCGAGCTAAAATGCATTTTTCCATACCCGAAACGGAGGTTCGTTCGGGAGAAAATGGATCAACCTATGTGGTGAGCATGACCATTTGTGTTTTTGTTTTACCCTCTTTCCCTTGGCCTGTGTGCACCGCTGGCTACAGGTCGGGCTAATGTCAATGCGGCACGAGTTTCAGTGTTTACTGCCATACCGGATCTGATAGCCCGAGCAGGGCTGTTTCCCCGAACAAACAACTGCCCGATGCAATAAAAGAAATCAGCAATACCCTCAGTTAGACCACAAAATGCCAATTTGTACCGCATATGCTATTGCCGTTTTCCATAGGGATGCAGCCTAGATAGGTGAATAAACTTGATGTAAAGAATTCAAACGTGAGGAAGTTGAGTAAAAGTGTTTTTGACCTCCAATGCACCCTGCCAAGACAAAGGTATGGACTGAATGTGACTCCGCGAGCCCACGGAAGCATCAACAGAACAGTAAGCCCTGGTCTTCATCCCGATTCATTATGTGGCACTGAACATTATCTGGGAGATGCTGTAATGTGGCCGCAAAATGCTGCATTGTTACAGTGTGTCTCAAGTTGTCGTTTACGGCCAAGGCCACCTGAAGACACTTGAGCGTGGCCCAATCTCTGGTTCCTCACCTCAGGCACAACAGAGTCCCGTTTGTCTGAGTCGGCACTTAAAACTTCTTTCTGACGTCTGCCACCAGCATTGTCTTCCTCCTTGCTGTTTAGAAAAAAATAGAGCCAGCACTGCTTTAACTTTATTGTCAAGTCCCCCAACTAACCGTTAAATATAGTCTAATACAGCGGTCCTGACAGCACAGGAGGAGCAGCAATAGTTTGTGGCTCTGTCATCTTGCTTGGTTGCTGTGCAGCAGACTCCCACTGTGTGTTTATTTTCTTTGATTCTATTCTGTTTCTCATTGTCTTTGTAAATGTTGTTTTATGCCTTTTTATCTGAAGCACTTTGAATTGTCATTTGCCATTGTGTTTTGAAAGGTGCTACGTTGCCTTGACACATTGGCATACATGCTCTGTAAGTGCTCGGCGAGGATTGTTCATGGAGGCTGGTCAAGGACAGCTGTAGTGAAGCATCATAGACATAAAAAAAAAAACAAGAAAATGTAAGCTTTTGTGGATGTTTCTCACTGTTTTCCTCACAAACCATGAACACCAGTCACAGTCAGGATACATTGCACTAATGTGTGGCAGAGGCAGTATTGTTTGAAAGATTTACTACAACTCAAAATATATTCTCCTTATCTTGTGTTGCTTGATGATTTAGACAACAGTACGTGTGTGTGTGTTTTAACATGCCTATAAACCAGACCTATCCATGAATACTAGTCATTACATTGCTAGGGAACAGCTTGGGTTCAAGTTCATTTCCTGCCAGTTACAGAAATTATATGACTAAACACTACACCAACAACTTGTATCCTTTTTAGAATATTAGGTCTATAGTTTTCATTTAAAAAAGATTTTTGTGCCAGATGTTTTCTAGAAGAGCACAGCTACGCTTATTTTCAACAGATGCTTTGAAATAACATCTGCAACATCTGATTTCCATGTGACATCACACTGGCTGTTCTCAGTGTCGCACACCTGCGAATGACTATTCTCCATCTTGACTCCACGTGCAAAGATGGGAAAAAATTCTTGGAATAAGCTCATTAATATTTGAACATGTCAATGTGTTCAGTGTCCCTGTTGCCTCAAGTACAAAATTAGCTTTAGATATAAACTTACCTAGTCTGTAGAGTTAGTGAACTCAGTATTATATGTGCAGGAATTTGATTTTGATCTAATATAGTTTAGTTCCCAGGCACATTGTTCTGCAACACCTACTCTTAATGTAGAAAGTCAATACGTTTCTAAATTGAGCATTTCAGGTGCCATCTCTGGCTTGTTTCCACCTGGCTGAGCACATTTTCAGCCAGTACTGCAGTGGGAAGTTTAAAGCGACGGGTTTTCACCTCTCAGCTGGCAGTCCTGTGACTGTCATTGCGACCTTCCTGTAACCAGTGCACAGGAAGGGACTTTGCTTGATTATAATGCTGAGAGATGAGCTGTGTACCTTGGAACCAGAAGGCCACAGAATCTGCCGAGTTTGCACAGGGCTTTTTAGAATAACAAGGGCTGCTGTGTTTTTTTTTTTTTTTTTTTTTTTTTTTTTTTGCCATTCCTGTGCAAGCACAGACAAAACATTATTTTCGAGTGCTAACACTTCCTCTTGTGTAGTAGATTTGTATCTTCCTCTCTGGTTCATGTGTATTTACAGTGTTTCTTTTTAAGTGCTTGTGGGTGTGTAAAAGAGAGATAGACTTTGGTGCTGCTGCAAGTGGTGGTGACTCATTTACTTTGGATGAGGAACAGGTAAAGACTTAGACGAACGCTGGAAGGTATGCCTTTTATCAGCCTGCATCTGACAGTCAGCTACATATATAAAGATAGACACAGAGAGGAAATCCTTAAAATGCCTTCACTTATCTTAGAATTCCTCAGACTGAAATGGATTTCATCCTAAACACATGTCATATTATGTGAAAGGAAGGCGTTAATATGCACATCACATGTAGGTGCAGGGCTACTGGAAATAGGTAATGATGAAAAGAGCAACGTCTGCACACCGACCCCAAACTGTTTCTATCCCAGTTGTATCTTCGTCAGGTCAAAAACATTTAGACAACGTTTTGATCCCGGTCGGATCTTCAGGTCAAAGTCTTTTTGACCTGACTAGATCCGACTGAGATCAAAATGTCCAGTATTTAAATACATTTTTGGTTTGGCGTAAGTGTGCCGAAAATTA
Organism: Coreoperca whiteheadi; assembly: GCA_011952105.1. Taxonomy (NCBI): domain Eukaryota; kingdom Metazoa; phylum Chordata; class Actinopteri; order Centrarchiformes; family Sinipercidae; genus Coreoperca; species Coreoperca whiteheadi. The sequence continues at coordinate 13,515,045 of CM022481.1, read as the reverse complement.
AAATAGATCACAGTGATTATATTCAGGGGAACTTGTCCTGTTGAACTTTGCCTCAGTTGAACTGCTTGCAATTCACAAAATTCACAAAAAAGGTTTATTTTTTTTGTGTTTCTGAAACCGAGCCAAGACATTCTGCATCCTCATTCTTCCTTCCTGCCTGAGTACTGCATACATACACATCTTTCAGTTCTTTCGTTGGCCTTCCTCTTTCCCCTCTTACTTTGTTTTCCTGTTGATTGGTAGAGTAGGTCAGCAGTGGCATGTGCAACTGCATGCAACAGTGTGGTCCGGAGTCTTCAAAACTTCTTTTTGTTTTGACAGATGACCCACCATGTTGACAATACATATTCATTGAGGCAGAAGGGGAAGGAGATTAAAGCACTGACAGTTTGTTCTTTGACAGCCAAATGGGAAATCTCTTCAACATGCACAGAGAGCACACTTCCTCTCATCCCCAGCCAGAGCTCTACACAGCCTGGTGGAAGCTGATATTTCTTAGCAAATGAAGGAGCAAGTATTATGTAAATAATAAAAATAGCGTTATCATAATCATGATTCCGTTTCTTCAGAGCTGATACAACTAGTCCAGGCCATTTTAGTTTGTTTTTTTTATCCATAAAACCCCCCCCCACCAATTTAGGTACTTGTGTTGAGTAAGAATAGGACAGGTGATCGCACATCCTGATATGTCGTATACTGATTTTTTTGTTTAGGAAGGGACAGCAGTCTGCTGATTGTTTTTGATCACAATATTAGCCAAACCTTCAGCAGGTTTTGAGCACACGTTATCGTCAATAGATTCTGTGGTGGAAATGTTTCTGTGTCATGTTTTTGCCATTTTGACAAAGACAGTTTTAGTGTAAGAGTGGCACAGTTGACTGGTGCTTAAACAGACTTGGGGAAAAATGCTGCATTCCTTTACAGTTCAAAGGGTGCTGTCCAGTACACGAGGCTGTGTTTGGGCAAACATCAAATATTTCTTTCTTTTCCTGAGGGCACAACTAAAGTATTGTTGTTCTTGTGGTTTAGTATCATTGCAAACATTTTATGAGGCATCTCACATGAAAAATGGATTTACTTTCTGAGATTGGCTCTAAACATAATGACAAGCAGATATGTGGTTTGCTCATTCCAAATGGTGGTTTTTCGGGGGAGTTTTCAGTGATATCTCCTTTTCTGTCAAAACAAACAGCGGATGTCTCCGAGAAAGAATGAAAGTTTCTCCATGTGATCCTTGCTCTCTGTATTTGTTAGCTTCTACACAACACAAGGACAAGCTGTTTTGATTTGGAAAATGTGCAGCAGGTTCTGTTTTCCCCTTTGGAAGTCAGAAGGGTTCAATAGAATCCAATTCACACTACATTTGTTTAGCCCTCCTGATGAAAACAAAGAGTGAGGAAACACTCAGTGGTGAGATTCAAATTTCAATTCAGTTATATTTGTATAGCCCAATATCACAAATCACAATTTTGCCTCAAAGGCAAAATCCTTTACAATCTGAGATAAGATGAGATGGGCTGAGGTAGTTTTGAGGGACGTAAGTAGTGAAACGTATTTTCGAGGTACAGGATTTTAACTGTTATTACTTTACTGTCTTTCACCGGTTTTATTTCTGCACTGAATTTATAACTCTGCACCTTTTTTAGGAAAATGCTTCTAAAGAAATGAGTCAGCTTTGAACCTTGTATTTGAAGCAAGCTTATATTTATCTATATTTCCTTATAAATCTATCTACATAGATTTGTTTCTTTTATCTAGATATTTTCAGGCTTTTGATACGTTTCTCTGCACTATGTCAGACCTTTACACAGTCTTTCTCCCCACTGTTTCCCATAGGCCTACAACATCCATGTCAACGGTGTGCTGCACTGTCGGGTACGCTACAGTCAACTTCTTGGCCTCCATGAACAGGTACGTCTCCAGCCATCACAATATACCCATTGCTGTCTGTGTGCTTTGGACCAGAAGTGACTGGTCTGCATGTGAGGTGCACTGAAAGCTGTTTAAATGCCGCCACATCCACCCACTGTGACCTTTCGCTCGTCTTTGTGTCGAACGGTCGATACGCCAGCCTCCTATCCCTTCGAATCATGACCACGGTGGCTTGAAGTCTTGCGCTGTTATTCCTCCCAGAGTTCAAACTATGGCATGTAAATAGGTAGTATTTTGGAGGGGGTGGGCGCCATGGAAGGAATGTTCTTGGCCTTTCTTTCACTCCACCTGCTGGGAAAAGGAACTTAATCTGAAAAAGAAATGTTGTTGGAAAGTGTTGAGTTGCTTGGTCTTAAGCATTTTTTGGTCTCTGGCTCAGGGAAGCTTTACACAGAGCCCCAGCTATCTCTTATTAGGCAACTAGTGTATTCAGCGCCTACTTGTTTTTCTCTAGTGCTGTGGTTGAAAGTGAACTTATTTGTGAAAGGGCAAGATCCTTTTTTTTTTTTTTTTTTTTTTTTTAAACAAATTATGTTGCAGAGGGAGATGCGTTGGCTGTAAGAGATGGCTTTATTTGCTGGATTTTTAGCTGACTCCCTGTGAGCTCCTTGTGCTATAAAACGAATGCCACGGCGTATAACACAGTCTTATAGAAGTGCCCAGTCTCCTGTTTTCACACATTAATAAATAAGAAAGCAAGGGCCAAACTTTGCTATCTACATCCTCAAGTCTGTGTTATCCAGTCTGACAGTTGCAGTTGCCTGGCAACAGGGTTTGGGGAAGACACACTTGAATCTTTAAAAACCAACCCCACAGGGCTTCCTGTGGCGTACGCATGACCCCAAAACACTCCGGGGCACAAACTCACCCAGTTATTGGTGAGAACCTTTGATTTTTAATTGTTTCTCTTCTATAAAGATTTCTAACAAGGTCACTCTTTTGCTAGAGCCAGAGCTTGTTTAAAGACAACGGTGAATACAAGGCAAGTTATGCTAAAAAGAAGCTGCATGAGGTCAGATTTATTTGCTTCTGTAACCTGTGCTTACTAGAGCTGATTTATGTTACCAGTGCTGGCTCTGTTGTGCTGATTCTGAATACCAAAGGGCAGTGTGCTGAGGTGAAAATCACCTCTCTTCCTCTAGTTCCCACTGTGGCCAACCTTCATCATGCCATATGTGCAGGAGTGTTTTGTAATGAGAAAGAAATGTCAGTGACTTCCTAATGTTGTGTGGGACTGCAGATGAAAATTAGCTTTAAGCTAACTGTGGTACAATAGATCAAATGGTAACCTTTAGGTTCACTATTGTTCATGGTCCCATTCCAAGTAAAATAAATAAATAAATGTACAGCTTTTGCCTGCACCAACATACAGGTTAAAATGAAACCAAATTAGATGCGTGATGGTTTTTTTTTTTTTAGATCCGCGAACGCTTAGTTTAAGACTTCCATGGTTCAAAGTTACCAGCCCTCAGATGATAGAAAATGGGAAGAAATGAGTCAAGAAGCTGGAAGACAAAGCAAACTTGGAACGACTAGACATTCAGGGTTCCAGATGTGTCTCTGTGTGTGGGTTATGCACGGAAACTCTACTAGCTCGTCATTGAAACGAGGCTCAAAATAAACCTGTGATTCATCTCTAACAGCATGAATGTACCTCTTAGAAAAATGAATCCACAACTCTTTAATTTAAGAGACTGCTATTCTGTACTGTTTTAGGCATATTAACTTGTTTATCTGGTTTCACAGATTTTGTCTATTCCCGTAATTGTCAAAAGAACAGAAATACAGGGTGTCCAGCCTGCTAACCTGCAGCCTCACCGAACAACTTGTGTTTTGTGCCAACAGATAAAGAAAGAATATGGCAGCAATGTGGTTCCTTCTTTCCCTCCCAAGAAGATCTTCACACTGACTCCTGCTGAGGTCGAACAGAGACGAGAACAGCTGGAGAAATACATGCAGGCTGGTGAGTTATTCATGCTGAATAGACTTTTTACAGATGGCTTGTATTGCATTTCACTTAATTTCTGTCTGAATTGAAAATCTAGCTACAATGTGGTTGTTTTTGTCAGTTTTTTAAATTAGATACTATTCTCCGATTTGCAGTTCACATCCCTGACAATTTATTTCCGCTTTTTAAGTATTGGGGGGGGATCTGTTGTTGTTATTATTATTATTATTATTATTATTATTTTAAACAAAACAAACTCAGACTTAGTTTGTTGGTTTTTTTTGGAAACAGTGTAACTTTGGACGAACACAATTTCCTTGAAATGTTTACTTTTCTGCAACAAAGAATGAGTTGGCTTGGTGTCTGCGGGGAGTCCAGCCTTACACTGGTCTCTTCATGCCACATAAAAGTGTTTCACTAAAGAACTGATGATCTGAGCACAGAGTGAGCAGGGACACTGAGCCAAAGCCTCAATAGACAGAGTTATGCTGACACACCTGATATACAAAATAAATCCCGAGTCAGGATTTCAGACCTGGTAGAGTATATTAAAAGTTTTATGGGTGTGGATATGATGTGTCCCCTCTAGGGATACGTACTTAGCTTTTCTCCGAATTACACTGAATGCCATAAAGAATAATTAATATTTTTGTGGTGTTTACACCAGTTATTTATTTTAGTAATCACGCCTCGTGACAGTTTTGAAAGCTTTCTTTTGCAAGTCTTAAATCATGTTCAAGAACCCACTTTTATATCCCAATTCCAGAGGTTTTCAGAGCATTGCCCAAATTTTGTAAACAGGTCGAGGTGAACTTTCTGCATACACACATGAATAAGTGGAACTGGCAGCAATGCAGAGGGTTTGTTTTAATCCTCTCAAGCACTGGCAGTTACAGCAGAACAAGGAAGCATTGTTCAAGTGTGTATTTGCTCATAGTCTGGAAGCATACGCTCACAGGGTGTTCTTGGCTACAAGTTCACTTGGTTACATCACGGCTTTTTACATAGTTATGGAAAATGAACTGCCACAAACACTATCTGCGCTGACGCAGATGGCTCATAACTTTGACATCATGTCAAAGGGTTAGACTAATTTGTAAAAGGACAATAGTGTACAGGCTAACACACACTTATATAGTGATACTGTAGTGCTACAGGGTTATCTTACAGATAATAAAATGAACTGCTCTGCAACTGGACACTGCCTCAATATAAAACCAAAGACGATCAAAAGAGAGTTGTTCATCTTGTTTGTTTACTAAATCTGGGGTCTATATTATGATGAAACTGGTTTGTAATCATTTACAGTTAATTGAACCTCTGCCCGATTACAAGTTAATGCATTTCTTTTACCGGCCTCCCTTCAAAGAGTGCAGTTTTTTGCATGTTAAGCTACATTTTCTTGACAGATGTCTCCAAAGGTCAAACCAATTTCACAGGAACAAAACTTAATTGCTTTATAAGAGGAAAACTAAGAAGATTTTGGAAATGGCTCCGTCTGAGGAGGTTTATGTTTACATAACATCTAGTAAAGACCCGTAACTAATTGCTGAGTTATCAATTCAAAACCAAACGTATCTCTTCTTGACTTCCATTTCACTGAACAGTGAGATATGACTAATTTTGTAATCATGTTGCCATTTTGTTTTCTCTAATTTCTCTACTGTTCATTTGTTTTTGTTTTTTTACAGTGCGTCAGGATCCCTTGCTTGGAGCCAGTGAGATGTTCAACAGCTTCTTAAGGAAAGCACAGCAGGTTGGTTGTGTTTTGTTTAACTTGTTTTCTTTAATCTATTATACCTGCATTAGGCCGTTGCGTCAACATGGTCATCAGGCCTGTGAGGAGGCAGGGCGTGCTGCTCAAACCAAAAGGCCGATGCAGTCATTTCTGCCCAGCTGGTAATTACTTTTGGCAATGTGGTCGAGGGAGGTCGCTCTATTCTTACCGTCTGTGGGAGCATGTACTCTTATCTTAAGTTGTGTCATCTGTACTTGTAAAGTAGTTGGTTAGACGTGTCGTATTAGGTTTGGCTTGCATGCAGGAACGTGTGAAATGATTTCACAAGCAACCTTTTGCCAAATATAGCAACATAGTTGCATCGTGTGTGGGAGCTGGATCCTTTTTGAACCATTATATCATTAAAAAAAAAAAAAAAAAAAGGAGACGTGAGTCACCTAATTATTCATCCCACCACCACATTTGGCAAAAGGCTCTTTCTGCAGTACTAAAAATGTAAGCAAATATTAGCTGAACTGGATGATGCTGTAAGATTGCAAACTCATGGCGTGTTGTTGCTGCCAAACAGAAAAGGCTAGTTCAAACGGGTGGTGAGTCAATGACTTATTCAGACGAGGTACCGAGGTTGATTCGTTCATCATGCAAGCTGTGACCTGTGTTGCCAATAACCTTCATGGACAGATTCATCCGTCTGCAGCCACGTCACACCCATTCTGCTTCTCCTCCTCTGTCTTCCTCTCTCATTAGAGTCTGTGTTCACCCCCCCCCAGTGCCTTATTTACTGCGAGCACAGCAGGTGCAGAATAGGAGATGTGTTGCCATTTCATCTGCTCCTTCAGTGGTAGGGATGTACTTGGAGACCCCCAGCTGAGGGAACAGGGGAGATAAAAGATGATTTAGCAGAGGTGGTGAGAGACTGCCTGGGGACAGGAGAAGCTGGGGTTATCCAGTTTAAGATTTCTTCTTTTTTAATATCTGCTCAGAAGCTATTATTTAGAGTTTTGAAATATTCATAGGTTTTGGCTGTTCAGCATATTTTCCTTACTTGTTATTCATTGATTTTGTGGGTTTTTGTTCCATCGTCTGCCTTGTTCAGTTAAGGAATGAACAGAAACCAAAACACAGCAGTACTAATGAATGCAGTTTCCTTCATGTCTGTGAGAGCTGAGAGTAGTGAAACTAATGGACGGGACTACTAGAGCTGCAACAATTAGTCAATTATAGAATTAGTTGATTGACAGAACATTTATCTGCAACAATTATGATAACTGATGAATTGTTTTGATTCCTGCTCCCAGCTTCTCAATTGTGAATATTTGCTGGTTTCCTTATTCTTCTGTGATTGTAAACTGAATATCTTTGGGTTGTGGACTGTTGGTGGACAAAAGAAAACATCGCTTTGGGAAACTGGGATAGACATTTTCACCTTTTTTGGCAGCACATAGATGATTTAATAAGTGAATCATAGAAAAAATAATCTGCAGAATAATCAATAATGGACACAAACAATTAATAAATTAGCTCCAGGCTCAGGGACTACACCACAAATTTGTGATTATAAAAGTGGTAATGCAGATGGATAAAAATGAATATGGCTGCTACTTTTGTTAACGAATTTACAGTTAATTTACATTTCACATTAGGCGTTTCCGTATTGCACTTTGGTTGTTGTCATAGTGCTTATGATTTTGTTTTGCCTTAAATCAATCCTTAATGTCTGCCTCATCTGTCTGTGCCAATAAACTGTCAGACTTCATATTGTGGCGTAAAAATAATCCTCATTAAGTAGCCTTGATTTGTTTTTGTCTTCTCAATCTGAATTACATCTTAACATACTTTCATTGTGTTGCCCTAATAAAATTGACAGTATTTCTTGTTTTACACTTGGTTAATGAACCTGGTTCCACTGATTCCAACCCTAGAATCGACGCAGCTGCACTCACAATATGGAAATGTGCAAGAGGACTTCCATTCGATTTTATTAGCCCTAGCATGATGGGAAGCGTTTTATGAAAAGTGCGACTATGGAATTCTTTGTTTGTGTGTTTTGTGTTTTATCACCCCTGGAAACTTGCCTCCTCTCTGACCAGCCCAGTTTTTTTTTTTTTTCCTTCCCACTTGACTTGGTGTGATTTTGTTGTTGACCAATAGGAATGAAAACACATAGCTTACCCATGCAGCTGAAGGAAAGCCTGTTATGTTTTGTGTCGTTGCTACAGGAGACGCAGCAGATTCCCACAGAAGAAGTCGCTCTAGACATCTGCCTCTCCAACGGTCAGAAGGTTACAGTCAACATTCTGACCTCAGATCAGACGGAGGATGTCCTTGATGTAAGTGCCGGAGTGTGCTCTGTTTAAAGAGTGCATAAACACGCTGTTTTCAGGCAGTATTCCACCTAGTATATTATTGGTAGAGATTTGGAATTCAATTTGATAATAAATTATACAGATTAAAGTGTGTTCAAGGTGCTGCCCAGAAATGCAACATGGCTGAATGTTTCAATCCAGTGATTGATGGTACACCACTTATTATAAATTATGTTGAGATTAGGTACACATAGTAAATAATGATCTTCAGTGTATAGAGGTAATATAATTATGTTTTTATAGCTGGAAATGATATGATTTAGAGCTGATTAACTCTGCAAGTGGCCAGAAGTCTTAATAAGGTTATGTCTTTTATGGTTTATCAACCTTCAGAGTGTTTGTGTACGTTTTAATGAGAGGCATTTGGTCTTTGCTGTTCATAACAGTGCTGACAGACACCTGGGACGTCCTTCAGGCAAGCAATATTACTGTAGACGCTTCTGTAAGCTTGATTGTTTTACAGATGCTACATACAGTATCATAAATCAAATTAAGTCGCATTTATTTATATAGACTCTCTTCACCAAAGCAAAGATTGAAGGACTATATGAAGTCAGGGCTACTTTGATCTAACTAATCAAAAATCACAAAACAAAATTAGAGCAAAGTAAACCTTGGACAGGTTAAGTCAAAGCACCCAGGGCAATATGAGATAACAAAGCAAATACACAAAAACAGACAATTGACCATTTTCAACATGTGTGGGGGTTTTTTATAGGACAAATAGTGACTATGACCAAACCGTTTACCACATCCACTTCACCTCTGCTCTTGATTGACCATAACTGCACACACTCTTCAATATCTCCTCACAGTAAACATGCTGATGTTTCCTCATGATATCCTTTTTCGCTCTTGGCTGTAAATCAAGCTTGTCAGAGCACTCTTAAAAGTGCTCTAATGAAGGTTTAACCACGGTTAACCTCTGTTTAGGTCTCAGAGCCGAGTATATCTCAAACACAACGGAGTTTCTCGCTGTGTGTGTGTGTTTGCTTAACAGTTGCACTCACATTTGTAGCATTGTATTTGTTTGTTTGCAGTTAAATTACAGGAGTTAAAAAGCAGCTCAAAGAAGAAATGGTAGTACTGATCACACATCGGCAAACATTGATTTTCATCACAGAGAACGCCATCGTTCTGTGTGAGAATGTAACGTCATGGTTTGTGCAGGTCTTGGAAAGAGATTATGTTTTTTTTCTTTTCAAGGTAGCTGCTTGGTGTAATTTCGTTCATTATAAATACAAATAGAACTTAACCTCAGCACACTAAAAAAACAAAGCAAGTCAGTCAATGTTATTGTCATTATTCTGATATGTTATAGTTTTTTATATTTTGCAAACCAAAGGCTCTTCATAAATGGAATCATAATGATGCAGGTAAAATGACAAAACAAAGCACATTTGTCGTCTTAAACCTAAAGGAGTCTAAATTAATCCTCTTTAAGACTAAAACACTATTTGCTAAGCCCTCCTCCATTTCAAATCTGTCATTTTAGAGTTGGTTGTATAATAGAGATGGTAAAGTATGATTGTGGTTATATCCCAGTTTTTGATCTACGGGATCTTCCAATCTTCCAATCTGTCATTATACACGTTTATCTTTATTTCTCAAAACTTAATGAAAAATAAGGCAGATGAAGGGATGAATGAATTGAATTTGATCATGAAAATGAACTCTCTCTCCTTCTCGTCTTTCTGCAGGCCGTTGCAACAAAGCTTGACCTTCCCGATGAGCTTGTTGGTTACTTCAGTCTCTTCCTCGTGCGTGAGGGTGTGGATGGAGGTTTAACATGTAAGTCTCAACTCCAATTTCCTAAAGAATCAGAGGAATACATGGAATGAAAACATCTAATATGTCCCTGTTATTACTAACAGAAAGTACTGTCCCATTTATATGATTAATTAATGGGTAATAAAAAATGGCACAGAGAGCGCAAAGTAATGTATCAGGAAAAAAAAAAATCCATAATTCATTACTGCTGATTTTTTATTTTGTTTTTATTTTTTCTTGTCACCCTGGAATGTATTTTCAGAAATTTCTGAAAGCACTTTTTTTTTTAAAGTACTACAGCTGGAAACAATCAGATAACCAGTCTTTTTTATCAAGGCAAACCTAATGTGCAGTACACTTAGCGCATTGATAAAATAATGTAAATTTAAACTATTTATCAGGTCAGCCAAGGACCTTTCTCAGAAGACCGACAAATCACATAGAACTTAGAGGACAAATGATTCTTACAGAGAAACAAAAGGAGCTAGGCGTTGGGAATTAAAAGGTATAACATTTTATGTTTCACTGAAGAAACTTTCTGGGTAACAAAAGGGAATGGAAGGACACTCAGAGAGGTAGATAAGAAATAAGAAAACAACAAAAATATTAAACACTGAACTAACACAAAAAACTATATACTATCTGTATACAGTTAATCGTAGTTGGTAACTATTCACTGTGTCGATATGACAAGGTGCTTCATTGGAATAGCATAGATGAGTGTTACAGTGAATCTTTACCGATATGAGCAGATATGCAATATAAAGGTCACCGCACTATTCACATGGCCTCAATATCTGTCAACCCTTTAAATGTATCTAAATTATATATGTCTTAGTCAGAAGCAGTTTGTTTTTTGGCAGTGGAGTTCGGTTTGCCATGTTTTCGTGCTTGTTCCTCATTGTCCTGACTTACTAAACAGCTTTTAGCAGTTTTTCGGACCAGTGCCCTCGCAATTACGGCACAGATCATTTGCTGTCCTTCAAGCTCTGTTAGTTATTTCATGTTTCTTTGAAAACAAGTGTAGTAGTGGCCTTTGTAATTATCATTAAGTCACTTCAATGTTAAATAAATTTCAAACATGCTCTTACATTATTCTCTGCCCTGTTACTTTATCCTGTATACCCCCTTAACTCTTCGCACCAGCACTCAGAAGGCACTGACATATTTGATTGTACTCACTTTTTTACTTAAAAGGAACAGTGTGAATGCAAATCATAGAACATTTGTGTCTGCATTTGTTGTCTCAAGGAATCCCACAGTAGCACAGGCATAAAGCTTTCCACATCAATCCAGTCGACGTTTCAGCTTTTCAATCCGTTTTTTCCATTTCATCACATCCCTGTCGGGTCAAATCCCCGCTCAGTCCCAAAGGTTCTCTTCTCCCGTCTTCCACCTGCCAAATGCTCTCCCTACTCCTCCATTCCAGGCTGAAAATGGTTCCATGTGAACTTGAAGGAATCTGTAAATATTGCAGGCATGTTGTATATTCTTGGCACAGTTTAAATCTGAAAATCTTGAGTGGTATGAAAGCGAAGGGCCGTGTGTCAAATATGACTGCTACTAGACTAAATCCGGCGCAGCAGGCCACAAATCAAACAAAACTGGTGGGAGTATTGACGTAACAGGATAGCTTGAAGAATTCAATTCCTCTATGAAAGGCAGTAAGTTTCCCAGTTTGTGTCGGTGTGTAAATCAATATATGCTGTAAAATATACAAAGACATGTCAAGAAGAACCAATATGTGGTTTGAAAAAGCAGCGCTGGTCGTCTTATCTGCATTTTGTTTGTTTTTTTGCAGTTTCCCACTGATGATTTAGCCTGCCTAAGAATGTTCGAAAACATGTTAGGCATTCAGTTTGTATCTGTTTTTTTTTTTTATTCCTGCAGAGATTTCCAACATCAAAGTAACCAGCATGTGTTTCCTCTTCTTTCCTGTACACAGCATCTCTGCCCATAAAGGAGTAAACATACTTTTCCCAAACCTAATGGCAAACTCAAGCGCTGTTCAGTCATCGGATTTGTGGTGTCCAGAGCAGCATCTGTGAGCACCTGAGATCTCCTTCGCTCTCCTTAGGGAACGAGGCGCGATGAAACAGCTGCAGATTAGGGACACACACACACACAGAGCCAGTTATCTTTATTTTTTTTACATTTGAATACTCATCCACACACACACGCACACACACACAGTTTTACCCTGCTGGGAAAAACTGTCCTTGGGACTTAACTGAAGCTGTGCTTGTTCCTCTCTGTCTCTGTCTCTCTCTCTCTGTCTCTGTCTCTGTCTCTCGCTCTCTCTGTCTCTCTCTCCCTCCCTCCCTCTCTCTCTCTCTCTCTCAGTTGTGCGGAAGCTGCAGGAGTTTGAGCTGCCTTATGTATCCATTTCCAGCTTGCGGAACTCTGAATTTCACATACTCCTACGGAAAAGGTACCCACCACCTGCTCACATCATAGCTTTGAATTTCACAATGTCCTTCGCAAAGTGCTCTCCTTCATATAAAATTATAGCTGTGATTCATAGTCCAGAGTATTCATGTGGTATTTAGCTAATTCTCTAAAGAAGCAGGTCAGATACGAACCAATAAGCTTACTATTAAAAAAAGCTTATTGCTTAGTTATCTTCAGCTATGTCCAGAATTATGTATCACTGAGGGCTGGATAGCCTGGAATCCAACATGTCATTTACTCATTATATTAAACTTCAATAAAAGCTTAGATTTTTTCACTTGTTAGACTTTGTTAGAAGACTTGACACAGAACTAGAGAATTCAACGGCCTCACAAAGTCCCATCAAATTGTATCACCACGTCTCAGCAATCCGGATAAGCGGTAGAAAATGGATGGATGGATGGACGTCTCAGCAATAGTTTAACAAAATATGAACATTAGAAAATTCACAAAGGCTGTTGTGAAGATGTTTGGCACTGGAGGGGGGAGCTTTGGTGGCTCCACCAGCATTTCCTTAAACTTTACTACCCATCCAACAGCAGAACTAACGTGGTGTATTTGAACAATCATTCCTTGGGCTTTACAGAAAAATCCTCTGGTTCTGTGCCATTTATATGGTTCATTTACCTTTTTTGAAAATAGTTACAGATTTACAGATAAAATTGCCTGTTATGAGAGGGAACAAGGCCAGGCCTGCTAGTGCTAGTAAATGAGCATCTGTCACCAGCAGCTGCATGTCACAAAAATATGAAAATCTTCCTGGGTGGGCCAAACAAACATAGTATGCATGGAAAATACTGATGTTGCTTCCCTATCAAGCCTAAAGTTAGTGACTGCTCCCCCCTTCAACCTAACATTTTCTTTACTTCCGCGTGTGTCTGTTCTTTCGTCACCCTGCCTCCCGCTGACTGAGGGACACAGGATGTTTACTTTCTTTCTGCCTCAAGGAAACTCTTAGTCCTCCTGACCTAGTTTCTCTGTGAGCAGCAAGGGAAGAATGAATGTAGAACTAACAAGTGGAGGTGGAGCAAAAACAGACCCCCAGTGTATGAGATCCAGGGGAAGGATCAGGAATGGAAAAGCTCTCTTTGGATAAAAGTACATCCTAAAAATGGAGGAAATGTAGTTTCTGTCCAGTAAAAACATTGAATCTACATTTTGTCATTCTTTTTGCATCGGCATGTGTTGAGTTCTCCAAAGCATTCATGAAATTAAAAAAGGAATATGAATAGTATTGGATTTTTTTATTTTTTTTATTTTATTTTTTTTTTTAGGTCAGCAGCAACATCCACTTTTTATTTATGATATAAATTGATGATGTATTTATGATAAGTGAAGCTAATTGACATTTTTAATCTGTATACGCAGTAAGAGAATTCAAAACAAAGACCATATGTCTCAGCAGGGGTTTATAGTGCACTTGTAATTGAAACTAAAGCAGGGAAATCAAAGCACTAACACATTTATTCCCTTCCTTCCCTCCTCCGTTCACTGCCTCTTTATCTTCTTCTCCCTTGTCACCTGCTTTCAATTGCTGATGTGACCAGACAGCATGCTTCACATCTGCTTGAATAACTTCTCCATTCACTAACACCCCTTGTGTCATGCAATTACAACATGTTAAGTTTCACGCCTGTAGTAGAGTGTTGCGACATGAAGGCAGTGTTTTTTTTTGCCAAAGAGCAAAAGCGGCTAAAAAATGCAGTGCTCTTCTAACTCAGACAATAATTGCCCGTGTTCGTTAAAGACATTTCACATCCCGGAGCTAAGAGAAACATACACATGGAAGTGAAGTATCTTAAATCACACGCTGCATGAAAATGTGGCCCAAATAAGTATTTTTTTTCCCCCTCAAGACGGATCAATTTGCCAGCCATGATCTTTTCTAGTCTCTTTGCTCTTTTTGTTATCAGATTTGGGCCATTTTCATATGTAATCTCAGATTTGATCCCTCTGAGTTTATGTATTTTTTGAACATCACACTTCACACTTCAAGGCTGCCCTCTGGCACCCACACATCTGTACGCGCAGAAGTACCAGCAATGGCCTCTAATACGGCTATAGTTCTGCCTTTTAGAAACTTTGTACCGTCACTCACACCCTCCTTCAGCAAACCAACTATCTTCAAACTCTTCAGGAAGTAATCCTTGCGATGAAGGCTTACACTGCTGTCACTGACATTGAGCTGAGGAATTTAGCTTATAACTCACTCTAATTACACAAATCTGACAAAGTGTCAATTCATGTGTATATTTAACATAATAGCATCGAAGTCGATTTTACATTGGCCAAAGAAAACCATGTGGTGATTTAGATTTTTCAATAAACTGAGGGATTAAATGTTTCTTTGAGTTGAGACAATTCTAATACTTCTTAAACTAAATGAACCATTTTATGGACAGTTATCTGAAACATGCATTGTCACATGATGGAAAACCGACCTTTTTCTAATAACTCGTGAAAAGTTTTATTTATTTATTTTTGAGATGCATTTGTTTTCACAGGACAGCGATGCTATGTAGTGTTGCTTGGTATTCAGACAGAGTCGTAGGAGATGATATACTTAGTGGCAAATAGCCAAATATGATTGTATTTTTATGGAGTGTGTTTCAGGCTTTCTGAGTCTCTTCAGGTCATTCAAACAAATGACAGTTGTTACTGAGCCACTTTGTTAATTCTGTTTTTTGTCTGGATGTAGATTTGTAAAGACTGACTGTGCCTTTTCTTTCTGCAGCTACTGGGACATGGCGTACGATAGTGATGTCATGGACAACAGAGTTGGCCTGAATTTGCTATACGCCCAGGTAAGAGCTTTTATTACTTAGGTAAACCAGACACTGTCGTTTATTTTCAGCTGCAACAGTGGTCTTAAAAATACCTTAAAATAAAATTCCCCTTGAGATGTGGAACCAAACAGAAAATCCAAATTAGACGTGATTGTGTTTGTTTGCATCTGTTGTGTCTTATTTAGCTCGCCTGGTGCCAGCATCAAGAAAACTAAATGCGTCATCCCTGGACTTCCAAATGCTTTTGTCCATCCCCTGGGCCCCTCCGTTATCTTAACGTTGTCAGCTTGTTTTGACTTTGTGACACCTTGACTCCTGTACCTCCTTTGCGTTTCTCTTTATGATCCTATAAGTAGTGGATTCCCTCTGCTGCGACAACCGTGATCTGTTGTATTAAGCATTTTTGGGGGCTGCAAGTTTGATTAAAATCTGGAACTGCTGAGTGTTGCCTTTTGTGTAGCATAGAGGAGGTTTAAAAAAGGAAATCAAAGGACAAAAAACAGTGTTTGCAAGCATGTGCATTTGTGCGTGTTTCTGTGTAATTATTTGCTGACCTCACTGTTTACATGAAAAGCTTAGCGTGTGATTTTTATCCACATTGACCAAACAAAACTGGCTTTTTTTTGGTTCATCTGTGCAGAAATATGAACTTCAGTTCTTCTTTTTGCTACACCAGACAGTGTCCGACATTGAGCGCGGCTGGATAATCGTCAACAAAGATCAGCACAGGCAGCTCAAATCCCTGCAGGAGAAAGGCTCCAAGAAAGAAGTAAGCAAGGGCATCTCTTCTAGATGTTTCTGCCTCTACAGTGTCTCACTTGAATTCAGTTGATACTCGGACATGTCTCTGTTCAAGGATAACTCTGTAGGCCATAGAGAATTCTGCTTCTAGTGCATTCTGTGGTGCAATTAGCCTCATTTTTCCCATGATGTTAATTTTTAATTACACCAATCCAGTAGAGAATTCAGACTTCTTTTCTCCTGGGATTAGAAAAAAAAGAGATCATTTTCTGATGACTAACTTTTCTGATACATTCTGTATTATGCTTTCCCCGCCAGTTCATCCATCTAGGTCAGACTCTCAAATATTATGGCTATATCAAGTTTGACCCTTGTATCACCGACTTTCCTGAGAAGGGCTGCCAAGTCATCGTCAGTGCCGGTAACAACGAGCTCAACTTCCACGTCAAGCTGCCCAACGAACAGATAAAGGAGGGAAGCTTCAAGGTCACACGCATGAGGTGTTGGCGAGTCACGTCTTGTGTAAGTGGAATTGTGATTGAGTGAGTGAATTCACCTTCCCGCATGCCTGAATCTACGAGCTCTGAAACAATCAAATTGGAATCCCTCCATATTGTTATGAGACTGAGCTGGCAGAGTAGAGATGCAGCAGCTTTGGCTGGAGTCCGTCTCAAACCAACAAGGCCTCCTCCTGTGCTTCCAAAGTCATCGGTTTACAAACCTCCTCTCACCACTGCACCAGAAACAAATGTCTTTAGTCTTGCCAAGCATTCGGTTTTACTCCTATTGCTCGCTAAAAGTGCTGACCTCTGTTGCAGCACCTCCACACCATCCGTCTTCATCTGTCCAATTACTCAAACACGCAGCCCACACAAGGATAGTGCTGTATTGATCCACCAGCCTCTCACATAAAGCAGCATTCTTTCTTTGAACTGATAATTGTCTATTGGTGAGAAGGGAATCTGATGACATGCAGTACGAGGAAGAACCTACACAGCCAACTCCGGATACAACCGTACCGTACAGTGCTGACAGCGTCACTATCATAAGCCATTAATAGACTTTTTATTTCAAATAAAACCTTAGAGACTTTCAGGGAAGGGAAAGATAGAGCAAAGGTCCTGTGTCACACAACAAAGCTGTAACTGAATTGATCAGTAAACACGAGATGCTGTCAGGATCTATCACACGCAGCTCAGCAGACAGTGATTCCTTGATCGTACTACTCACCGTAAATAATCAATGCAGTGTGTTGATTTGTCACTGGGGGGGGGGGTATTGCCTTTTTTTTGTTATTTTCCTACAATGTTGGAAGGCAGAAGGCTCAATCAGTCACAGTCATCTGGGCATTTGTGTAAAATAAATAAATAAAAAATACAACTTGAGGGCTAAAGCAGTGCTCCTGCCAATGAATGAAGAAACAACATAATGTGCATTAACAAAAACAAAAAGACTTTTAAAGGGGCATTCCACCAATTTAAGACTTAAAGATCGGTTTGTTCGTTATGGGGAACTCAGCCTGGGAAAACTGCTGTATAATGTCCTCTGTGGTTCTGGAGGATCTCTCCTAAAGTCTGAGAAAATAACCCTGATGATGTCATCATTCGGCTTGGGCTTGCACCTATACATTTTTAACAGAAAGTCAGTGTTACAAACAAGTGGTGTGGGGTTTGAAAGAAGTGTGCATTTCGGAGGCAAAGAGGGGCTAATGAAGATTCAGATCCAGTTGCATTATGGGAAATGTAGTACCCAGTGGTTTTGGAGCTTGACCCATACTAGAGACTGAGAGTCAGGATTTCTTTCTGCTGCACAGATTTTAACGATTCATTTTTTAATGTGTCTATAAGCCCCCCAACTTTTTTTGGATGTGCAATATTAAATCACTGGCGTACCACTTTAAAGAAGTAATTTTTAAAATTGACAGACTAAATTTAACTCCCTGGTTGCGGTTTTATTTTTGTTCATTGGAACAATTTCCTTGTCTCAAGAATAAAAAATCTCCATAATTGTCACCCAGAAACGGAACAGAAACCACCATGCAGCACACAGTTGATCTGCATTTTCTTCTGCTTCCCCCCCAACTCAGTCATCTTGAAAAGCGACATAGCTCAACAATCTATTTTCACTTCTGTGAATAGCTGAGAAAGGCATTACATGCAGCTCTACCCACATCACTTTAGCTAGCATTTGAAAGATGAACATTTACAAATGCAAGACTACATTTAAATGGAGATGTGGAAAACAGTTCGCTTTTGCATTGCATTAGTGTTTGAGCAGCACAGTCATTATGTGTATCACAGAAGCTTTTATGATTCTCCAAAAGTTAATTTGCACCAAGATGTGACCACATGGCAACGCATCTAAAATTAAAATGCATCTTGGCTCGTTTGATTACAGACCGAGCCCCCACTCTGTTCAGCAGTGTGGTTAATTCCTGAGCTCATTCTCAGAGGTCAAAGTCATTTTAATGAGCCCTTTCCTTTCCAACGAACTATTCAAAACATCACATTTGATGCAGTGCTGCAACCCCCCTCATAGTCGAATCTCAAATTGCATCCGGAAGAACATATAAACAGTCTGTGTGTGTGTGAGACCTTTTTGTTTTTGTCTGTATTTTGTCTTTATCTTTGTGTGTGTGTGGTTAGCATGGGAGGTACGGCTAGATTCTCGCCCAGAGGAAATAGTCTCAGTGAAGAGCACAAGCTCTAAAAATGAGGAATGAGAGCTCATCTCCAGGGAGCTGTGAAGTGTGTGAAGCTTCGCATATTCTTGACGGCATTTGAAATTCTGTATTTGTAATTCGGTATTTCTTTCTTTGCTCCCATCTTAATCTTTAGCACGCATCTTCTTAAGATTTGGCTGCCTGTCATTGGTGATGCAGCAGCTCAAGAATGGCAGCTTAACAAAAAGAGATCCAGGATAGGAAATGTGACATTTAGCTGCTTACATGACCCTCCAGTCATGGAGTAGAATAGCAAGCTTATCCTCTACTTAAGAATGCAAGTTGGGTGAAATATGGACATTAGTTTCTTTTTAATGCACTTTAAACACAAGAAGACAAACTTTACTTGAATGCTGATGGGGAAAAGTCCACAATAGATTAAACATAAATCATGTTGTTGATAACAGTTCCGACAGTTGTGGTATATTGTACATTTAGAAGATGATACCTGCTGGAAAAACACTGAATCATAACACTCCACCTTTCTGTCGGACTCCGCAGCAAGTCCCTATAGCCAACGGCACCACCAATCCCTGCAGCTCGTCCAAATGCGAGGTCAAACTGGAGCTGGCCTTTGAGTATCTGATGAGCAAGGACCGCCTCCAGTGGGTCACCATCACCAGTCAACAGGTAAGAAGACACTGACGGGGTCAATGCGAGGGCTACAAGCTTTAAATTGCTGTAATTATTACGCTCAGAGCATTTTGTTCCCGCAATTGATCTTCACTCAAACAACTCCAGTATGTATGTTTAAAATGTCTTAGCAAGATGTTAAGTAAAACTGCACTTCAATACTGTTCAATATTCCAGATTTGATTTACTTTCAGTCTGTGATTTCAGGCTATCATGATGAGTATCTGCCTTCAGTCTATGGTGGACGAATTAATGGTGAAGAAGTCAGGCGGCAGCATAAAAAAGGTTTGTGTTAAGAAAAATCAAATACATCATAACTGCTATGGCATCCACATAAGTCAACGAAATGACCACATCCTTTTGAATGTGTTTACATGTAGGACTCAGATATGCAGAGGATATTTAACTCAGCTTATTTTACATTAAAAATAAACACATTATAGCATCCTACAGCATGTTTTTGAAAACTAATTGGGTTTTCTGTAACTATTTGGTTTTTTTTATGTTGGTGAGTCAGGAGATAATAGATCATTGGTTTGCTGTGCTGACATCACAACACATGCAAATGTACAGCAAACACCTCATTTTCAGGATTCCTCCTTCATAATAATGATTGTATTCGTCACTTCTTCTGCTGACCTCGGTCACCTTCTAGATGCTGAGGAAACGGCACAACGGCTCCATCCACCGGCCAGACAGTCAGCAAGCTGTGAAATCTCCCCCTCTACTGGTGAGAAATGGGTTAATGTGCCCTAAGTTTGAATTTGATTTGGATTTTGTGTCGATGTCAGGCGCAGGATAATTTGACTCTGCATGTTGTTTTGGCTGCAGGACTCCCCTGACCCCAACCGTGAACAAATTGTCAAACTCTCAGTGAGTATATTGTTTTGACTTTTTGTATACTGTTGTGAAGGATAGTGCTTCTAAAATAATTTAATTTCAAAAAGAGAGTGCAACATGCAGCTGAATGATGGGGGTCAGATAATGTATTCCCAGAACCTTTAGCATATTCCAATAAATCAGCGTCAGTCCAGCATTAAGTATACTATTTATTATTCCATTTAGACCAAGCTAAGCTCGGTGTCCCTCCGAGGGATCAGCGCCTCCAACTCAGCAAATGATATCAGCGGCAACGATTTCCATGGCAACTATGCTTTCGAGGGAATCGGAGATGATGACCTGTAACTGCCGACTCGTCCTCCTCCCCTCTTCATTCCACTGTCAGCGACTGGGACGACAAAGATTACAAGCTGAGCTGAGCCGAGTGGACCACACACAGGTGTCCGATTCTGCGAGATTGTAGCTTCTTCCTGGAGAAATCGCTGCCTTAAGCTCTCATTTCATCTTTGACAGTGTCCTTTCTTGTAGACTTCTAGAATCTCATCTTGGTTTGTATTTTAGTTACAATCATCATATTCAATTGAAACATTGTCCCTATGTTATTAAACTTGTGGCAACATACAGTAAATAGCATGTCAAGCTACAGGTACTCAAATAGGGAGGCTTTCTGTATGTTACTGTTTGACCAATTCCTACTTCAGTTTCATTCATATGGATTACGGTTTCATCAGTACATGTGAAGTTATAATGCAGTCAAATTCAGGAGGTACAAAGTAAATTAATATATTATAAACTACATGAAGAAAACCTTCTAGAACCTGGATTCTTCCCTTGGTGGCTGCATGTTCCTTCCCAACCAGAAAGCCAAATGTTCAGTTAGACCTGGCACTAGTGACAATACAGCAGAACTGCACAGGGATAGTTCTCGAAATGACCCAGAGTCCAGTGAATGTGTTGAAATTGATCTCAAAACTGATGTAGACTATTCAGAGCAACTGCTTAACCATATGGATGATCAATGTTTGGCTTGGCTATATACCAAAATGTCACCTTTTTATACTGGACCTTTTTTAGTGGTCCTCTGTGTGTCATGCTCCTCATGTGCCAAGTCGGTAAATATCTTAGCACCACACCAGGGGTGTGTTCAGCTTACATTTGAGGCACAGTCACACTCATACTGCCTTCAGAAATAGTCTGATGCCTTAACTTTTACTTTTTTTGCCTCGTGGGTTTACCTTGTCATTCAACAAGACATTGGTTGAAACTTAAAATAAACGTTAGTATCAGCCGCTGTTACCTAGAGTCTTGCAGAACTTGATAGATGGTTGATTTGGCCGAGCTGCTTGCACTGTCTGAACCCTTCATTTTGCACAGGTGGAGATGAATGTTTGAGTGGAAGCTTGAGCATGACTTTAAACATTGTTTCCAAGGGGCTCTGTAAATCCATCTTTGATTTTTTTTTTTTTTTTTTACCAGTTTTTTTAAAGGTTTCTCATAAATGCCAAATTATAGTTTACTAAAGCATTTTGCACAAAATAAACATAAAAATTATGACTGTCACTTTTTATATTATGTACATGCAAATAAGTATTCTGAACATTTACTAATATCTATCATCACTAGCTTATTGTAATCAAATAGATCAAATGTAATCTAAGCTGTATAGAACAAAAGGTTTAAATGGACTAACATTTATCATTGTTTACATAATGTTTAGGGGACTTTATTAGTTAAAATGGAAAGTGTTTACAAATTTTGCATCTGATTTTCTTTGCCCTTTGGGGGGAGTGATGCCATTGTGAGGAGCATTCTCTGGGGCTTCAGTTCACTTTAATTTGTATGTACATTGTGCCAATCATCTCAGAGGATTTAGTTGAAAAGGTGCTTTGGTGAAGTGGCTAATCTGATCACAATTGCTGGAGTGAACAAAGTTCATAGAGAGCCGGAAACAAAATGAACATATCTCGCTGTTTTAGAAAACACGTCATTCCATTTTAATTGCGGTTAGCTTCTGTTAAGCGGCATTTCGGCGTGTTTTGAAGCCTCTAAATGTAAATCAATGCAAACCTGTCAACAGCTTTACTCACTGGTAGCCAGAACTGTACACAAAGGGTTCAATGTAAACGTTTTGTTCTTTCACTGCTTCTGTCTTCATTTGCATTTACAGTAAGGGGATTTGGACACCACCAATCATTTATATTTCTGCAAATACCAAGTATGTGGAAGCTGCAAGGTCCTGGATGTTAATAATTGTGTAGGTGCCAAATTACACTTCAAAGAGCATTTATCATCAGCATCACTTTTACAGAAAATGTCGAATTTCATGAAGATTGTATTGACCTGATTTATTCCACTACTTCTCATCTAGATTTTAGTGATAAGGTCAGTCATGATGCTCAAATAAACTCTGAAATTAGGTGCTTTTTGTGTTTCTCTGCTGTCAGTTAATGGTCCACTTCAGGCATGTTTTCATCATTCCTAAACATCAGCAGCAGCTTTGTTTCTCAGATTACAATTCACCACGAAGGGGACATGAATGTCTAACAAATTATAGCAATCAATCCAATAGTAAATGTCAACATCATGGAAAGACGCATCCTCTTGGGACCATGTAGTAGTGCATGTGGGTTCAATATGTCACGGCAATCCATCCAGTAAATATTCAGATATTTCAGTCAGGATTTAAGTTGTGGAGTGATCGACTGACTGACAGACCGATATTGCCACCCATAGAGCACATGTCTATAAATGAGATGTTACTGTATGAATCTGAGAGTGCCAGATTTGAGAAAAAATTTGATCCAGTCTGTTGTATGACATTCAATGAAATTAATTCCATGTTTATTTCAAAATCCTCACTTAAGGCATTTATGAGACACTGCATAAAGACAAAAATGGACACTTGGGGGATGTCAGTACTAATCAATGGGTTCAATGCTCTATTGTGTCATGGCAAGCTGGCAATCTGAAAAATATCTCACTTGCATATAATAGTAATTCAAAAAGAGTAAACTTAAATCACAGTCCCTATAATTTCCCCCATGGTAGCTAAATGACACATCACACACTCAAAACAAAAAACAATTCTATATATTAAAGTATGCACTTCTAGCAGTGTGTTACAGCCACATTAGAAAAATAAAACTGTTACACACTCACATGCTTACTAATAGTGTCATCTTTTTTTCAAGTAAAAAAACAAAACAAAACACGAGAATGGGCTAATTTCACAGTCAATAGTAAACCGTAACCAAAAGGAAGGTGATTAAACAAACAGTCTCCATCAAAAAGAATTAACAAATTTAAGTTCTAGAAATTTCAATAAAAAGTTTGTGGGGGGGGGGGAATCCTTTGCTCGTTTACGATTTGTGTTCCTCCTGAATCACGAGACGTCAAGCCGTGCTTTTTTCCCCTCACAACTTAGTCTTAACCCTTCCAAATGCAGCTGTGTGTGTATAATTGTGCTTTTTCTTTAACCATACAAACACGTCCAGGCCGAAGAGGGCCTTTCAAAATGCTTGTGCATGCACTTTTAGTGTTAAAATAACTAGAAAAAGATTCTTTGCCAATGTTTTAGTATTCCAAATCCCATTTTATAATCCTGAGGGGTATGACAATACAGTTCAAGACACTGGAGATTATTTAGTTAGATTAAAACAACCTAATTAATCAATATAGTTTATCAAGAGTAAAACAATTCCAGTACTATTAGATAGCACTTTGCTAGTAGTACATACACTAGTAAATTAATCTGAAGGCATGCCATTACCAGAGCTTGTGCCCCAGTGCAATCAAAGCACAATATAAAGCTGCACTGTGTAGTCTATGTATAAATTTAGCACATATTTCTAATCGAATTCCTTGTTAAAATAACCTTATGACGGCAAGTCAGGTAAATGTCATAGGAGGATAGGGAAAAAAAAACTGTCTAGCAATAACATTCAAGTTATTTCTTGAGATTTTTGGTACAAAACAAAAAGGTCTGACCTAAACTTGTGACACTAACAACTTTGATAAAAGTAGCAATTGTCCCTTTATATAAACTTCACAGTGCAGCTCAACAATTCAGGCAGAAATGTGCACAAGTCCCATGTATTGAGGAGTATTTGGTAGTTTTCTCTGTGCTAGATGAAGAACCAGATCTCTGTTGTAATATGAGAGGGAAATGTTAGAATAAGCCTAGTGTGGTGTAGCATACAGAATGAGACAAAGGACTTCCACAGTAGAGAAAGTCCATTTGTCTTGACACAAACACAGAGTAGAAGACAAACTCTAGACAGACTCATCCACCTGACATCCAAAAAGGGATCAAAATATTCAGAATAATTGTTTTTCATAATTGTGCGAGATTCTACAAATAAACAATTAGCAGCCTCTGAAGACATCTGACAAAACACTGAAAGACAGATACACGCTAAAACAATATAAAGGCTCTGTGGGGAAAAAAAATTTGCTGGTAGCTTAGTTTTGCTGAGTTATATTTTATACAATCTCAAGTTTGTAGCAGGAGTGTATTGTCTGACCTCCCTCCCTAGACATATACTGCATATCAACCCCTGTTTCTTTTCTGTGAGTTTGACCGCCAACTCCCATCCCTTTCCTAACCTCCTCTTCTTCATCGTTGCCAGTCATCGGAACTTTGACCCATCCGTCTGTGGCCAGGCCGTGCTTCTTCTGATGTCTCTTGTAATTGTCCCAGTGGCCAGTGGTGTAGCCGCACTCCTGACATTTATACGGCTTCTCTCCTGTGTGCCGAAGCATGTGCCGCTTCAGGTTCATGCTCTGGTTGCAGCTGTAACTGCACACGGCACACTGGAAGGGCTTTGCACCCGAGTGCACCCGCTGGTGGCGCTTCAGGTTGGCCAGGTTCCCGCAGGCGTAATCGCACAAATGGCACTTGTAAGGTTTCTCGCCTGTGTGAACTCTGTGGTGGCGCTTGAGGTTGTCGAAGTGCGCTGAGGCATAGTCGCACTGTGGGCACTTGTATGGTTTCTCGCCGCTGTGAGTTTTCATGTGGCGTGCCAAGTGGTTTGGGTAGTGTGTGAGGAAAGGGCAGGCGGCACAGGTGTACACCTTGTCGCTGCGCTCACCAGGGCTGTTGGGAGATGATGAAGAGTCTTTAGTCAGCATTTCAAGGGTACACTTTGCACAAATCTGGGCAGAGGAGCCATCCTCGTCCTCCAGGACAATGCCACACAACCGGCAAGTGAAAGGGAAAAGTGAAGGTGGAAGGGCGGCACTGTCTCCTACGCCCGCCCTGGTCGCCCTGCTGCCACCGCTGCCTGTGCTCTCCATCAGGGGTGGAGGTTGGTGGCCAGGAGCTGGGTTAGAGGCTGATATGGGTGGTGGTGACGCCCCCTTTAAGCCATCAAAGGCTGACAGGTAGTCATTGTTCTGAGCTCCCAAACTCAGGTTTGAAGTCGGCCTCGCAACTTCTGAAACTTTGCAAAAAGAGGAGAGTGAGTTATTATATACTTAATGACTGATCAAAATCAAATTAAAATAGTCTATTATGTATCATGAGTCACAATATAAGATGAAGATGTATAAAAGGAAATGATACATACCCTTGGCTGAAGCACCAGACACTTCCTCGTTGGGTCTTTGCCCGGTCTCATGCCTCTTCAGGCTGTTTTGGCCACTGACAGGTCGTGGCAGGGCATCCTGTCCCGCCCCTGCAGAGGGTACATGCATGCGCTGGTGCCTCTTGAGGTTGCCAAGGGAACTGCACGCAAAAGTGCAGCGGTCACATTTGTATGGTTTTTCCCCAGTGTGAATGCGCAGGTGTCTCTGCAGGTTCACCAGCTGGGCTGACGCATAAGTACACAAGGGGCAGTTAAAGGGCTTCTCCCCGTTGTGTGTCTTCATGTGACGCTTCACGTGGTTGGCATAACGTGAGGAGAAGCCGCAGAGGTGACACGAGTGCACTTTGGGCAATTTGTCCTCAGCTGTCAGTGCTTTGTCACCCATCCCATTTCCCACCCCGTCACCCTCAAGCTGCAAATGGGAACCCGAACGAATCCCGCTCATGCTTCCAAAAGGAGAACAGAAGTCCGTACTTTTGGCTTCCCTGGAGGCTTTGCAGCACCTAAGGCAGTATGGACCAACTAGGTCAATGCCAGGTCCCAGAGGTTCATCACGGAGCTGTCCGCAGCCCCTGCAGGACAGGTAGGGAGGAAAACTGGGCTCGGACTGGGCTGCTCTGCCCTCGTCTTCCCTACAGTTGTCAGTTGTGCTGTGGGAGTTGTCTGTTTCACTTTCCATGCTGAGCTGGCTGTAGGCAGGGCTCTCCTCATCACCCAGAGGATACACAGAGAAACCGATCTCAGCAGCTACTTCTGAACAGGGAAGACAAACAGGAAAAAAAGGTTTCTAAACACTAATCCATTCTTAAGTGTCATTACAGACCATGAAATCCCACTGAACAGTGACACGAAAAAAACAACATACCACAATGTCTGAAATAATTATAGCTGAAATAAAAGTTAGAATAAAATAAAATCAAACTCCAATACTATTTAAAATGTTAGTATACAAATAAGAATGATGACTTTTTATTGATTTTATATTAGTGAGATTTATTGAGACACTCTGGACTTCCATACAAATAACACATGAGACAAAGTGAGACACCTGAAGGCACACATCCAACTCAAACAGTATCTTCTAACAATGAATGACTCAAAACAACCAGCGATACGTTACAGATAATGCCCCTCCATTTCCGTCACAGTAAGACAGGTACAGAGAGAATTTCTGTAAAAAAAAAACAAACCCCCAAACATTTGATACTCACAGTGCTGTCTGCAAGGTCAACTGCATTTTAGCTGTTGTTGTGCCATAAAAGACACGCACACAAAAAAAAAGAGAGACTTTTCCCGGGAGTTCGGAAGAAAAGCTTCAAGACTTCAAGAGACAACACTCTTCGGTGAGTGCTTCTGAAAGCGAACAGACCAAAAGAAAACCGCCTCCCTTTACAGATGCCGTGGCAGGATGTGAGGAAGGCGAGAGTCGAGACTGCCCTTTTATCCTGCCCCATGGAACCCCCTCGTGGATGATTACCAAGCCTAATGATAATGATGATGACTATAATGGTGAGGCTGCTGCTGCTGATGATGATAATGATGATGATGAGGGTAGATGATGATGATGATGATGATTGATGATGATGATGATGATGATGATGATGATGATGATGATGGGGAAACAATAATGGCAGTGGGGTAGGGGGAGCAGTGGCAGCAGATGATGATGATGATGATGATGATGATGATGATGAATAAATGCCCTCTTATAGTGGTGTCCTTGATGGTAATGGTCCTATTTTATGACCATTATATAATAATGGCGTCGCAGCTCCTTTCTCTACTTTTCCATTTTTCAGCTCACTCTCTCTGACAAAGAGCCGAGCTGGGAAATATGAGCTGGTAGTTCCATTTCTCCTACTGTCGCACAGAGGGGCAACACTTCATCACTGAGAAACAAACAGTAAAAACCTACGAGTCCTCTGTGTAGTGCGGCCACTTTAGAAATGAAGCCAATGGTTTTAGTGGTAAAACCATTCAAATAATTCACACTGCAGATTCATTCCATGTTTTCATGGTAATGACAAGGAAGTGAAAATGACAGCTTATACAAAACATAATGATACTATCGTCCTTTCACCAAGCAAATGTAGTTCAAAGGGTGGAATAAATTGAAATGCAATTTAATGACCGGGCTTTGTGATCCTCCTATTTCCTTTGTTGTATAATCAATAGACACATTTGCAACACGTGGGATAAGATGTCCATAAAATAGATTCATACAGAACACAAACACAAGCGGAGAGGCCAACACGCAACATTTGAAAACAGTGAGACTCTAAAAGAGGAAAAACTTAGTTGATAGATAGACTTGCACTAATTACAAGTACAGGTACAGTATACAGACAGGCAGACAAGCTGACACGTAGACATCAACAGCACACGCTGCTTTTTAAAGCTATATTCATTCATATTTTAATTAAAATCTAACCCTGTTTATTTAATACTATTTATGGTCAGGATTTCTTCTGCAAAAGCATTCAATGTATTCACATTCTGTAATTATGTCTCTATGTAGTAATTTTCATTGTTTTAATTTGATCTCATTGGTACCAGCCTCACTGTTTGTTGCTCACTCTCTACAAATGCTGTATTAAAGGGTAATTACACCCTCAACGAGGACCCTCCCAGCATATTTAAGACAGAGGAGTAAGGGAGCAATGACTAGGTCTAGCCTATTTTGTCATGAAAATCAGATCACGGTTTTTATTAGTTTTGATTGACTTGCTTGTTAAAAGGACATGAGTTTGTTTGGCTGTGCTGTAAACAGATACACCACTTCTGTTCAAGTAGCTGCTCAAGCACTTGCTGTTACCACGGTAACCACGGGGGACGCCAGATCAACCGGGATTGAAATCTTAAGGTTTATAATTTTAAGAACTTGATTATAAAACAAAATGTGATTACAAACCTGAGAACTTCTCCAGGCCTAGAATCTTGCTGTCATGATCAGGATCACCAAACTCAAGGTCTTGTCCTAGAAGGAAGTCTGTGTCTAAGGTGAGGTTACCTGGAGCTTCAATGGCTACACCATCTTCAGAATCCACTGCAATCATAGAAAGGAGCAAATAAACAACATTTGAGGACTACTATCACTTCCCCGAAGGTTTCGGTTTTAATCAATTTTCATGAATATTTCACTGTTATTGGCAAACCCTGAAGGTACTGACACATAAAGCAGAGAGTAACATTTCAGAGAAACTCCACACTGCTTGAGTTTCACAGTATCAACTAGAATCGTTGGCAGCCTGATGGACAAATCATATAGGAAAATAACTGTTCACTGCCTATAAGGAAATATTAATAGTTACAATCATAATCAAGTCAGCAGCAAAACCTTATTGACATACCTACATTTGTATGTATATATGGTCTACTTAGAAATCAGCATCTTGATGTCTTACTTTAAAATAAGACAATCTGTTACAGATGAAGGACTCATTATGAACATTAAGGTTGGCTGAACGGGGCTGATGGTATTACCTTCAACCGAGTGAATATTACCTTTTCAGTGTACATGCTGGTTTAGAAGCTTTAAGCAATAATAAATTGTGCAAAAAGTAAATCATATCATACATTTCCAGATATGCCTAAAACGAATCGCATCAGCTCTTCTTATTTTGCAACAACAGCCTTTGCCATCACTTGTCTAAGCCATACCAGTGATTGTGTGCAATTGTTTGTTCCATCCCTGTGGCTATAAAAGCAAAAAGCCCGACAAAATCTAGGAAGAAAGTTGAATTTACTCTCCTACAGTGTACAAACAGCATTTTATGAACAACAAATGATATGCTAACAGTTGACAGATGGCGCTCTTTTACTGCAGTTACAGCTAATGATGCCTGAAATTCTAACTTGGTCTCGCAAGCTTGATGGCATCCAAACAACTATCACACAGCTGTCACTATTCAGAAAACTACCATCAGGCCAATTCAAGGGCATCATGCTCATCAGCCCTTTTTGGCAAATCTTTAAGAAACAGCATCATGCTGCCATCTACTGGTCGTTTTAGTGTTTGACATGATGACATGAACCTAGGACGTTTCTCTTTTTCACAGAGCCACATTTTAAATTAGATTAACAGATGCTTATTAAATAGGTGCAAACAAAAACAATCTCGCTAGGATAAGCTGGCCAAGTGAATGGAAATATTGGAATGTAAAAGAGCCACAGTAAAGCAAACCTTTGCTTGTATTATTACTGCATGACAGTAACGTTAAACTCTGCATAAGGCTGCTATTTACCAACATGATATCGGTCAGCCCATTCTGAATCAGGTACTACACAGAAAACAACACACTGAAGAAAAGTAGATTTGCTCGCACATGCCGCAGTCATTCTAACGAATGCACGATGTGACATTACATTGAACTGCATTATTAGTTACAGTACTTTGGGTCAGTTTGACTGCTGTGAAACATCTCACAACAACGCCTGGTGTCCAGATGTGGGCAGAGAAATAGGACACACGTTTTGAACGACCAGGTCAATATTCACAGGGATTTCATTTGAAACATAACTGTCAAGCCAAAGTTACTCTACATTTTCGAAACAAAGAAGTGAGAAACGATGTCGGGCACGTACCTCAGCTACGCATCAACTTTTTCAACGCTAAAAAGACCACTGAATACCTACACTTGACTGGCTGTGGATTCTGTTGTTTTTTTCTTGGCATCTTCCAGTCAGCCTCTCTCTTTTTTGCAGCGTCTTCTTGCAGACTTCCACAACCATCAGCTCATTCTCATCCGTTTGGAAGATATTCTTCAGTATTTCTATAGATGCACGACAGAATCAATTCAAAGTATTACAATTAATACAATTACTTTAGTTTAATTGTTTAGTCTATAAAATGTAAAAAAGAAATAAATAATAAATGCCCATCACTATTTCCTATATCCCGAGGTGACGTCTTCAGATTGACCAACAGTCCAAAACCCATACACATACATTTTACTATCATAGAATATCAGAATCAGAATCAGAAATACTTTATTAATCCCTGAGGGGGAACTCTTTGTAACAGCAGCTCACTGTCACGTCAGTGCACACAAGAAGTACTAAGCAAAAAGCAATAATATAATACACTATAATACAGGTAACTACAAAGTGGGTATAAGTATAAATTTAAAATTGAATATTAAATAAGTTTAATGTACAAAGTGGGTTTACCGGTTGAGGTTAATATTACAGTATAAAGTAATAGTGCATGAACTGTCAAGTTACGTGTAGCTTATTAACAATATATAATGGGACGGAGGATATTGCACAGCCGTGCTATAAGTATAAATAAGTATCACAAATGAAATTGAAAACATGGTGTATTGCACAGTAGTTTAAGCACCGAATATTCCCAAATGATGTCCAGTATTGCAGAGATGTTCATGATCAGTGTCCAGTTTAATTAGTACAATAATTAGTCACATTTGAGAAGCTTGTCAAAGTGAATTTGTGGCATTTTAGCTTTAAAAAATGGAGTTATCTTGAAAAAGGTCACTCCTTGAGGTGAACAACAGCAGTTACAAGTCTGCAGTGAACAGTTACCATGTCACCAAAGCAAAAACCATCACTGCTCATATACAGAACATTACAGCCACCGTGGTCATTTTACTGCAACACAGCTAGCTGCTTCACCTCGGGAATAGCACGGCTAACTATACATGCTGTGAACCCGTGATAAAGTCTTACTGCAGTGCATCTATCATCTTCAGCAAATCTATTATGTCCCAGTGAAGCCAGTTGGAGGATATTACACTGTATTAACAACTCTCCCTCTTAAATGTCGCTTACATTAGAGGACACAGATGCCATTTGAGTGTAACAGTTATTGTCTGGACGTGAGCTGCTGTATTTACACTTTAAACAGACACAAAATCTAGCCATCGTTCTACTTTAGCAAAATGGCTAACACATCAGGGCTAGCTAGCTCTGGTAACGTACTGCAATCCGACAGAGAGCAATCAAGCGAGTCGGCTAGCAATCTAAACTGAAACATGTCCTCAAATGGCAAACAACTAGCTAATGTTGTCACTCTACAACAGGAAATGTCAGCAGTATTTGGGAAAATTGACGGTACCTAATGAGTGCCTAAACAAAACACGTCCTCATCACAACCACGTATAATGACTGACAAGTGCCATCTTCAGTAAAATTAGCTGTGGCTAAACAAGTTAACCGACAGCTAAATTAGCCGAGTGGCTATCAAGCTAACTTACCTAGAAAACGTAAATATTCCTGTCGATTGAGATGGTTTTTATCATCGGTATATGCGCCATTAGATGTTGAGTGTTTTTCCTCAAATGTACAACGTCTGGAGATCCGCCATTTCTTCATGAGCTGCGGTGACAAAGAAAGGCAATTAATGGTATTTTTCATAACTTAATTGATTTTCTGATTCGCCTGAGATCCAGCAGCAGCAGTAACGATGACGCCTCCGGCCTCAGTCCTTCAGAATAAGAGCGACATCTGCACTAATTTAAACCTAAAACTAAAACTTTGGCACAAAACTGCACACATTATACAGTTATTACTCATTGAACGTTACTTTACTCTTACACCGTCATTTAAATATGTAATAAGAAAAACATACAAACTCAGCCTTACACTGTATAATGAGGGGATTTTATGATTTAAACAAGATTATTGGACTCGGCTTCTATAATCCTTATGCCATTAATAAGTAGTTCATGTTTCAATGGTCTAAAAAGAATTGGATGTAAAATATAGATATCAAATATTTGTGTAATGTACTGCAAAGATACAGGGTAAGGTAGCAAAATGACCTTCATTTTTGACAGTTATTTGTAATCTGAGCTTTTTTTTAATTGGGTTGACTATTGATTAAAAAAATACAGTATTCTGAAACAATTTTTAAAATAGTTATTGCACACAAATTCGTGGCTTTTATTCTGAAGGCCAGAGGCGCATACCGGATGTGTTATTGTTGCTGGCGGGATGCATCTTGACTCCATTGTATATCCATTTCTCTTCCGTTAAGTGAGGTGTTTCCGTTTCCGAAAATAATTTCCGGTTGCTAGACCTCACTGAATCATTGTAGTTGTAGTTCTCACGTATATAGTCGATGAAATATCCATATTATGATCATCTTGACCAAATTATTTTACCGTTCTGGGCCTGAGTGTCTGTTATTTAAACAAAATCTTGCCAGTCCTACAAATACAATGCACTCATCTAATGGAAGCGATTGACTACCCCAAACGGCCAACTTCAAACCCGTAGACATGAGATTGTCACCAGATTGCCCAGTTTTTATATGGCAAAATACAAAAATCATCCACTTACACTTATGCCATTTGAAGCCTAAACTATAAGCTCACAGCCAAATAGAGAATCCAAAGTGATCAAAATAAAATCTAACATTATAGTGAGTTCAAATAATGCTTAAATAGTTGCTCAACATGTAATATATGGGCAAAGATGCAAATGGTGCATCATTTTGCCTAGGTCTTGTGACATTATAGGCAATATTTTACAAAATAATCAATTTATGAGGGAGAGGCACCAAGATTTCTCAAAATAGATTTTAATCACTTTATTGTTAACTTACGGAATTCATGAATGCACGGCAGTCCCACAAAGTAGAATTTTTTACTTGTAAATGATAATTATATCCTTAATACTAAACAATCGTACAGTAGCCTACATTATAGGGACAATATAAAGCATAATAAGCTCCCTTTACAGTTACTGTTCAGTTCACTCTGGGAGGGTGCATCAATAGGCCTATAGACTTAACTGGAACTTCAAACTAGGCTAACCTAAAAAAATATATAGGTTGTCCTCCTAAAAAGTTCCACAGGGTAGATCTCTTGAATGTGTTTGTATGTGTTATTTTCATCAACATAAAGTTCAGTTTTACAACTAAAACCCCAGGGCCTCTGAAGGTGGATCCCTAAGGAATAATTAGCCTTTACTTATCTCATTACAGAACAGAAAGAACCACCCTCATCTTTCACTCTTGTGAGCATTGGACCTGTGAAGCCTACCTTTTAAAATCAAATGATCAACAAAAATCTGGCCATATTTGGTTGATTTGGACAAAATAGAAAATGAGCATGTGTGTGTACATTTGGCGCTGAAAACATATGAGCACCTCTGTTTGTTGTTTTTATGGGATTGGGCATTTATGAATAGGAGATCCTGCGATTGTGCGTCATCCCATTGGTTCAAGTCACTGCAGTGTGCCTCCCCTCAGGCCGACGCGCAGAAAAGCCACCAGCCTGCTGCTGTACCGGAGGAAGCCATCTCCTCACCGCGGATCGCCTCTCCCCGGCTCTGCCCTGCACCGGACCGGACCCGGCCATCATCACCCGGCCTCCCTGCAGCTCTGACGGTCAGATATGTTCTGTGTGCAGCAGTAAGGAGGAGGAGACGCGGAGGGGAGGGGAGGTTGGGG
>CM022481.1:13439886-13477925 GCA_011952105.1 Coreoperca whiteheadi | reverse complement strand
ACACACACACACACACACACACACACACACACAACAGATTCAAGAGAAAAGAAAACCATTAAGCTGTAAACTGAAGATGTGCGCTCTCTTTCTGAGCAGCATCTGTGTCCATCCCTCATTTTGTTAGCTATGTTGTCCCTTGAGACTTCTGACATTAGAGACAGCAGGAGTCTTCTTTCCCCCTTTCTTGTCTCGTCGTTGAGTATTTTTAGAGAGAGAGGTCATAAAGTTTGGTTAGCATAATATTTCAAAGAAGTATTATCACGCATTAGATATGATAGAGTATGTTTCATTATTAGCTCAGCTGTTTGCCTGGATGCTCTTTTTTGGCACAAGATTCTTGGGTTTGAAATCAGTAACTAGAGACTGTTTTTGGACTTGTGAGTGTGAATGACAGTGATAACATTGTATCTCACTGTAGTTGCACTTTGTTCAGCAATTAAATGACCCTTCTGTCTTATCTATTCATTCCTTTTGAAATATTGAACGCAATAGACGTTTTAACCCAGGTTAACTCAGGTTTTCCCTTTTAAATTAGGGCTGCACGATAAGGTAGAAAAAATGAGTATTTTGACAGACATTACGATTGCGATATGATTCACAATTAGTGGGAAAGGACATTTTTGCATCACAATTTTCATTTTCACTGAAAACATTTATTAAAATCATGATGATGTGACATTTGTAGGGGTCTGCACCAAACAAATATGTTTTCTTACATCTGGAGATTTGTAGGATTTGTAGGCCGGGGTTTCTCTGCAGCACCGCCAGTACTTCATTATAATGCTGTTTCGTCACACATTTGACCGTTTTCCAAAAATTGCAACTTCTTCAATATTGTGATTAATTGTGCATATATATGTGAATGACACATATACAGTAATGTTCATCTGCTTGTTCCGACATTTCATTGAAGATATATTATTCTAAATATGTGTAAAATTATTAAAAATCAAAGCACACTTTTGGCTGTTCCACCATTACTTGCAATGGAAATATACCTAATATCTTGTTGTGTATCATTTATACACATTTTTCCAATATTTGGTAGCTACAGTGACAAACTAAACAAGGAACTTTCTGCCTATAAACATGTGTTTGTAATGACTGACCTTTTGGTGGGTCAGTGAGTATAAAGAGGTTCAAATAAACACTCTCGCAGAATGTTCTGGCTTTTGATATGCGACACGCGCCTGTTGTGTTGTTGCAAGTTTTGCTTATTGTTATATCAGTAGTTCACTGCCTTTGAGTCAGCCTAAACAGTAATGTTCACTGTGTTTGTATCATAGCCTCTGGTCGCAGAGGACAAACAGCATGTCGTCATCGAGAAGCTCCTTCTGCCATTTCCATCACTGTATCCACATAATTTAAATGTGTATGTGTATATAATAACGCGCGTGTGTGTGTGCGCGTGCATGTTAGTGGTCTTTGTTTCTGCAGTTTTTGATGGATGGATGATCTGATTCAAGATGATGATGACGATGATCTATAACAATGCAAGGATGCTCTGAACAGATTGTGAACAGGACGACTGGAGTGAAAGAACATTATCTGTGATTAATGGAGGTTTACTCAGATGTTTGGATAGAGGGATAAAGGAAAGAAAACCCAAGTCTGCCCAAGTAGCCGAAAGTGCTCGACCCAGCATTGGCCTTACTTCGGCATGCTTACTTGGCAGTCTCAAATTTACTTTCTATAATACTTGGGCTGATTATAAGGGCCATAACTGGTCCAAAACTAGTCTGAATAGTATTGCTTCCATGTTGGCCTAAGTTACAGCCTGCGTATCTCTTTATCTTTGCTCTGCTGTGTAAGAGCACCACAACAGTTTTAATTCTAAACATATTGATGGAAAACTTTCCAGCGCAGTGACAACTTATCTAAGTTGTTAGGCAGCAAATGATGTTGTCTAATTACTTGGCTATCTGTGTTTGTTGTGTAAACAATAAGCCATGGCTGGAGCCCATTGAGCTAAAATTTAAAAACACTCAATTCTGTGTGAGTGTGGGTCTGTTCTTACATGTGTCAATATGCCTGTGTGTGTTTGAGCGTGGATATGTGAATGTGTGAAGACAGTATGTTCATTGCATGCAAGTTGAGCTCTTTCGAGTGTGCTGTGTGTGCGCTTTTGATGTCTTCATATGTGGAAATTATTTCTATAAATTAACAGCAGCACAATGACGTGTTCATCACAAAAGTCGGTGCTTTGGATCCTGGGCTCTGGCTAAGAAAGTCCTGTGTTGACTATGGATGTTGGGGAAAATTTGAGCAGATGCCCAACACAGTTAATGGGA
Source organism: Coreoperca whiteheadi (assembly GCA_011952105.1). Classification (NCBI taxonomy): domain Eukaryota; kingdom Metazoa; phylum Chordata; class Actinopteri; order Centrarchiformes; family Sinipercidae; genus Coreoperca; species Coreoperca whiteheadi. The sequence continues at coordinate 13,475,631 of CM022481.1, read as the reverse complement.
ATTGGATCCGGAAAAGCTACCTTTAGTGAAAATTAAACAAACAAGTTTAAAAATTAAGTTCTTTGTGACTTTGTTGACTTTATGACTTTATTCAAAACTAAATTCCTCCACTGCTTTGTTTTTGTTTTAATTTAGTTTAAGTCTGTCAACAAAAGTTTCCACGAGAGAAATGTGAGTTCATGATTTGAATTTGGAGAACAGTTTTCACTTACTAAATGTTGAGAAAAGTAAAGAGTTGCCAGTGGACCTTAGAACAAAAACCACTGAACTCCAAATGCTTGTAACTGATGGGTCATGGAGAAGATACCCTTAAAAAGAAAGAAGACACCAAAAACCCAAAAGCTCAATGTGCACTGCACTTCTTCCACATGAAGATTGGGTTGAAAGAGATTAAAAAGGTATTTTTAGAAGAAAGAGCTGAAATTGCAATTGTTACCATCACTCTTTAGACTTGAAGTGAATTTCTCAGGCCAGGAAACCATTTGTAAAAGTTGTATGTATACTTTGTCATTGTATCCTCTGTGTTGTCTGCCTGTGTGAAACAGAAAGCTTCGCAAACACCTCTCATCTAGCCAGTTCATATTCCTCTATTGTCTGGAAGAAGAGCAGGACCAATTTTATCACAACATCTTTTGGGAGGCATTGCCAGCATTGACCTACTGTAGGTTTGGGCTTTGCAAATCAGTGTTTCATTTTATTTTTTGTTTATTAAGAATCTTTATTTCACTTCTTAAGATGTAAATATGTTATCTGGCCTTTTAAGACTCATTCGCCCATTCAGTTGTCTTCTTGACGAACGTGTGTTGGCAACAAGCTATTGAATCTGTTCTTTCACCTTGTTTATTGTGTTTAATGTTTTCATCTGTTAACGTCTTTAAATATTTAGTTTGTACATTTTTAAAGAGGTTTCCTAGAAGAGCCTTTCTAGGAGGATCTTTAAATGTTGCTTGCGCAAATGTTTGAACAGCTACGTCAAGTATAAAATACATTAACTTTAGACAAACACTGCTGTTTGCAATGTAGCTTGTATTGAAGTACCCGTTTATTTTATTTTATTTTTATTGGTTAGATTGTATCTCAGCTAAATACAGAGATACAGTGTTTCCAGCAGAGCTACAGTGGAAAAAATATCTTGCATCTAAAATATCAACAGTAATCATCCGTTTATGGTGCCAACTTTTCAAAGGGCATTACCACATACAGTATAATGATGTGCTGCTGCAAGAACAGCCTGCTATTCATGTCCATTTTAACATATCCACAGGACTAGAATATAAATACGACTCCAACTGTGTCTCTATGCAAGAAGGCAGGTTAGGCACTGCAGTGTTACATAAATCCAGATTCTTTGTGCATCCCTGTTAAAAGAATGATGAAGCATATAGGTCCTGTAGCCATTCACTGCCCCTGGCCATTGCAGTTGATTTGATATAAAAAACAAAAGTAAATCACTTTTAAAGATCATAGAGCAGAATACAGAATTAGAGAATGGGAAACAGAATAGATGAAAGTCTGTAATCATTTCATATGCTGTACTCCATTGTCCGATTTGTGCCAATATGGAGACATATTTTAATTGGTCTCGGGTTGCATGAATCACCTCATGCTCTCTTTGCTCTCTGGGTCGGATTATGAAAGCTCGCTGCTGCCTAATGGAGACAGAATGAGTTGTCTGTGCTGTCTATCACTGCCTCACTCTCCATCTCCCCCAATCCTTTCTGTCAAACCAGTCACAACTCTCCCATCCATCTGCTCTTTGTGTCTCATGGCTGTGACCTTATTGCTTGTGTCTGAGGCTGTGAGATGGGCAGGCAGGGTCACAGAGATCCAAACCCCTCCGTGTGTTTTCAGTTTGAATTCTATTTCATGTAAGTGACTCTCGGGGGATTTTAAATAGAGATTCAGTTGTAAAATGGCATAGCATATTTTTGGAAATAGTTATTTTTGTGATATCATTGAAAGGTCCGATTTTCACACACATTTCTGGTATTTTGTCTGCTCAGTTGTCGAGTAAATGTGAGCGACCGAGCAACACTGTTTAATACATGGATTTATGTGAAGTACTTTTGCAGTAATTAAATATTAATAGGTTGCTAATGGTGATGAAGATATGACAAATGAAACATCATAGCACAGATTGAGCCTGTTTTAGTGTAAACGTCCTGTTTGCTGTTGTTGTTCTGAATAATAGTATTCTGAATTTGCAGCCAGAGGGAAAACATTCATAGATAACATATATATTCATGTACATGGGCTTCACAGACATTCATTCTTCTACATAAAAAATGCTCAAAAGAGAAATGAAGTTCAAAAGAGAGCAAGAATACAAATTATGAATAGAAGCAAGCTGTGGATGATTACATGCTACAAGGCCAATCATTAATATTTTGTAAGATTTATTATAAGTGTATTACCCATTGATGCTATCAGATATCAGATGGATATGGCATTGATGTAGGGCTGGACGGTATAGTTTAGATAATCAGTTTCCAACCTTTTTCGTGTGTGACCCCTTAAAACAATGAAATGTCTACTTGTAAACCTTAGTCGCCAGTTGCTTACGTCTACCAGTTGTGATCAAAGAGTGAATTTCCTTGCTACTGCTATATTTGAATTTTTTTTTTCAGTTCTGAATCCTGTTAATCATCTTGTGACTCTTGGATTTATCTTGTGACCCCTTTTGGGGACCTGAGCCCCAGGTTGGGAACCACTGGTTTAGATCAATATCGCAAAATGAAATGAATATCCATTTCCAAAGGTTTGAAAATATTCCTATTAATCTAGAATCTTTTTGGATAATGTCATACAGCATAATATGGAAAATGTATGTTTAATTGCATATAAGATATGGTAATTCAATTGATGTTTAATGCAATAGATTGTGTTCTACTGTAATGCATTACATTAAACAAAAACTTCAATAACACATTTTTACATTTCACATTCACATTTTTCTTGGAATAATTAGGACTAAATGAATAATGAAAAAGTTATAACATGATATAATCAAATCATCATGATGCTATTCCACTGAATGTTGTTGATAGTTATATTAAATTATCGCCTAGGCTCTGATGCATTTAGCAGCTCCACTTTTCATGTAGGGACTTTTTGGACAACATGATATTTTCTGACAAAATGGCAGAATGCACATCCCATAATTTCTGAGTCACTGTAATTTAGTCATGACTGTGATCTTTGTTTCCAGGGTAAGGGACTGAAGAGGAGGCCTAAGACGTTGAAGGACAGTCGGCCACTTCAGGACTAGCTCAGACTGAGGGAACTGCAGTGGAGGTGGAGGGGGAACAGGAGGAGGGAAAGAAGACCGAAGAGAGACCAAGTAAATCACATGACCAGGCCTCGGAAAGGCTCCAAATTAGTGATGCTCCCCTCGGGCAGGGATTACCTCCTCCCCGTCGTCTACCTCTCCATCTCTCCCACTCTTCCTCCCACGTACAGCAGAGCCGTCGCCCATCTCCAAGACTGTGAGCTGTGAGAGCCGCTCACTTTGCGCACACATACAAAGGCAAACACACTCTCTCTCTCTCTCTCTCTCTCTCTCTCTCTCTCTCTCTCTCTCTCTCTCTCACACTCACACACACGCTTTGCATCCTGCTCATGGTCGTTGGCCTGTCCTCCTCAGCTGCTGCTCCCGCTCTAGTCCTAGACCATGAAGAGGCCCAAGCAGCAGACCGGGCCGCTGAGCTTCCTAAACTTCTTCAGCAGGAAGCCCAAATCGGAGCCGAGGCCCGAGAGGCCTGTGGAAGCCTGGCCCAAAGAGGAAGTGGCCATCACCTTGACCCCGAGCGAGCATCCAGAGCAGGTGAGACTGAGGCTTCCAATGCAGTTATTGTTGTCAGGGACTACATGAAAGCGAAGAAGCGATCCCATATCGAATTATTTCTCTTCAAGTAGACTTGCTGAGTTTTAGTTAAGCAGTTTTCATGAAATGTTTGATCTTGGTTTTTATATGTTTTTTTCACTATATTGTAGTTTTTTACCTGGTTTCAGGAAAACCTGTTGCTTGAAACCAGGAACCTGTTAAAAACTACAGTCTATTTTATTAAAACAGTTTAAATGATTAAGTATAGAAATGATTTAGTGCACTATTATCATTTAAAACTACAACTCCTACTTTTGAACGGTAGGACATAATAATGTACAGTGCATGATACTCATTCATTATCCCTCCATATGTCCATAGTCATGAAGATGAAAACAGAAAATATTTCTGTGCTGCTGTAAATTTGTATTCATATTACATATTACACTGACACATTTTAGATTTCTACTTTTGTTGCCAAAATCAAAATGTCTCACATATTGTAGTGTAGAAAAGAAGAACCTGAAGAGAGGCTGTAGATCATTAACTTTGGATGTATTAGCTTCTGCTTGCTTCCTCCCTCTCCCATACTGTTATAGCCCAAATCCATTAGAGTGTTTATTTAATTAATTGGTAATTTCGGGAAATTATGTTTCCAAGGAACCAAGTACACCAAATATATACCTACATACACACTCACCTATACTGATTTTCACTAGAAATTTACTAGAAATGTCAGGATGTTCCATTTGCTTTCATTTATTTCTTAAAATACAATATTTATTTGTGAACACCAGCAGAATATCCTCACAAGTCTCTCAGTTTCACCCTGTGTATGAGATACACTTTTAATGGACATGATTGTATTGATTGGATTTGGTAAATCAGCAGCTCTTTACGTGTTCACAGGACCTCAACCTCACAGCAGAAGAGGCTGGAGAATCAAGAATTTCTGGAGGAGAAAGAGGAGAAGGCGGAGGTCCGCCAGCAGCGGCTGAGGGAGGTGAGGACGGTGCCGCCACAGCTGAGTGCGTGGGCGGGGCCAGCAGCGGCTCCACCGGCGTTCTGTCCCTTTCCTCCTCCAGCCAGGAGCAGCTTTTGGATGAACACCTGGAGGAGTGCCCACTGTGCCTGCTCAGTCAACCACGTTGCCACTTCCCGCGACTCACCTCCTGTTCCCACCGAACGTGCTCTGACTGCCTCCGCCAGTACCTGCGCATTGAGATATCAGAGAGCCGGGTGGGCATCGCATGCCCGCAGTGCCCAGAAACACTGGCGCCCCTGGATGTTCGTGCCATCCTGGATGACCGGGCGCTGCTGGAGCGGTTTGAGGAGTACCAGTTGAGACGTTTCCTGGCTGCTGATCCAGATACACGCTGGTGCCCTGCGCCTGACTGCAGGTGAGAATCGGACCACCACAAAATCCTAAAGTTTTTTCCTGCATACTTTTTTCCAGAACAGTTGTATACATATTTACACTAGAAAATGGTCAATTTCCAAATCATGAATAATAAAATGATCCTTTTTTGGTATGTAGATAGTTACTGTAACTAACAACAAAAGATAATTTAAGGAGGGAGAGGAAAAGGGATAATGACAGTAATGGCTTCTCTAGATTGTCTAAACTAGTAGAAAAATAAATGTACTTTTTTACTGACATCTTGAGTCACACAGTAGCTATTCACTGTAATGTAATCACCTTGAAATTAAAATGAGAGCCTGTCATCCCACCACCGGCTTTATGTTGTAAAACACAAGACTGGAGCAGTTTTTTTCAGTGTCAGGATGATTGACTGAGCTTTGAAAAGATGAACTGACTGCAAGTGAAAGCTCACTTTGAGCTTTACATGCATCCCAAGGCTGTTAAAATGTTAATGATTCAACGAAAATATTTTGCAGATCCCGAAACAGAACAGACTGGTTGTGAATGATGAAGCAAGCCTCTTTTCTTTGGTAACTACGACTCTTCAAGAATCTATCGAAATGTGGGACTACATACAGTCACACCAAATATATTTTGCATAGGGAGTTAAAGGAAGAATCAGTTTCGTACAATAACACTTTAAACATAGTTATTTGGGATGTGCCTGGCATTTCTGGAGCCATTTTACTGTATTTCTTGCTCCCTGGGCATAAATGTGGTTTACATCATGTCATATAGAGATGTTCAAAAGCACAGCTACTGTGATTTCATTGCAGAATCGATCAAAGAAACGTCATCATAATTCATACAGGCAGAAATCTACTGTGGAACAGTCAGAGATATGTTTTTTCCCCATTGACAGCAGCCTCAATAGACCACAATGCAATGCAACCACAAGACATGTTAACTCACGTTCTTCTCTGCTGTTGTTTACAACCGTCACTGATCCATTGCTGTATCACTTTAATGTTCATGTATGGGTAACTGGATAGGGCTGCTGATGGGAAATCATAATGTGTGTGTTTGTGTTCAGTGAATATCTGTGGTCAAAAGCTCGTATGCACCAGAGTTCAGGACTCAGTGGTAGACTGTCTGTCTCCCCGACTGTCAGTGCTCACAGCCTGGTCATTAAGACTGAGTGGAGTAAAAATCAATACATCGGTCTGTCTTATGCTGTGGTGAATCAAATATAACACAGAGAAACAAGAGATCGGATTTCTAAAGTCTCTACAACAGAACTGCAGATTTTTGAGCTTCACATATAAAAGTTTTTTTGAAAGTGGAGGTCAGTGGTGTTTTAAATTTTAAATGACTAATAGCTCCCACATTAATGAGCCTTTGATGTGTTGACCCATAATGTAAACTGGTCATTCGCAGTTATGGTTTGTGTATTCCCATGTTCCCAACATACACATTCCTCGAGGTCTTAGTGACAGAAGTTTAGCTGGAGATTATGCCGGCTCTGAGACAGTGTGGTGCTCTGTGTATGTCCACACACTTGTATCTATGTGTGCACATTTTGTCATGTCTTTGCTGCATATGTGATTCTATTGTAGGTGGTTTCAAATGAGAAGCTGCAAGGGATTTTTCAGCACACACAGACAGAATCTGCAGTACAAGGATTTCATGTGGAAATCTTTCAGGGCTTGTGTTGATGTCAAATAGCAGCACTTTTATCCAACATTACTATAGTTTGACATTTGTGGAAGGATTTTTTTGAATATGCCCCAAAAAGAAGCGTGTGTGGTTTGTTTTTCTGAGCGTTGGGTGTACGTCAAGTTCTCGACTAACATAATGTTGGCTGCATAGCCTGCTGAACAGATTGATCTGAATAACAATATAGAACATTTTTATTTTAACTTCTGTCAAACATGTCCGTTATGATATATAGCCTGTACTATTTTCTCAGTATAAAATGTCTAATTAAAGGTACCTATGGAGTTTTCTTGTAAACAACTAGTTATGTTTACGTTCCTTGATTCTTTGATTATTTAAATCCGCTAAAACTCTTCTTCTTCCCTACCTTTTGCTGTTGCTCTGCTATCTTTTTTGGCACATTACCAACAAAGTGACTGCTTAGGACCCGCTCATGAAAACATTGCTCCATAGTGCTACTAGTGGTCGAAAACACCACAGGGAGCCTTTAAAGTCCCCCTTCACTAAAAAAATGTTTTGGTTAGTGTTACTTTACTTGTTTGTTTGGGCGTCACTGTGCAGAAATGTTTGGGCAGAGCTGGACACTAGAAGGCTGTTTTCACCTTAATCTGCTTGTGACATCACAACGAGTCAATACGCAACAAATTTTGTGCGGAAACTTGAAACCTCGAGCGCACATACGCTGCGAATGGATTTTTCAGTGACGTAGGAGACATCTTGTGTCCAGCAGTTTAACTTTTAAAATGAAAAATATTTGCATAATCATAGATTCTAGATTTTGGAAGAGTGAGTAGATTGTACTTGATGGTGAGAATGTTAAACTAGTTAATTGAACATGAAGTGAACATGTCTGCGGGGATCTTTAAGAATTAATATACAGTGGCTTGCAAAAGTATCCATACCCCAGCAAGCCAGTGTTTATATACTTTATGTAAGTATGTATGTATATATATATATATAAGGCTTTGGTAAAACTTTCATATGTCTATTGCATTGGCAAGAAATTAAAGTGCAGTGCTGCCGGTCACGTACATTTTGATTAATCTGAATGACGTCTGTAGCCTATGGCGTTGCTACTGCTGCTGTATGTTGTGTCAGAACCTCTTTAAACATCTTCGGATGCCAAAGTGTGGAAGGGTGTTAATATTTCAAATATTGCTGGTTTCTTTGATGAATATATTCACTGATACCTGGAAATGTTTTTATGCATGAGCAGGTCCGCACTAGCTTTGTTGTTCAGCCAAAACAAAAGTGTTTGAATTGAGAATCTGACACAGTCAAATCTCGTCTGACACCAAAATGGGATCCAGGCAGCCATCTAATTATCCTCTTATGTGTTTGTGGCCTTCGGCCTGTCTGATTCATCTACCTTTCTGACAAAGCTGAAAACCACATAAGGCTGGAGATGCCAATGGAAAAACCCTGGAGGTGCTTTTCAAATACTTCACAGCAGAGCAGCACACCTTGATCCAAAAGGCCCTGTGAATCACTCATGGTTCCTTTCACTTGTATTTGATCATTAATCACTTGATCTATTGAATATTAAAATGTATGTTAATCTCCCCCCTGAGGAGTGAGATTAGGTCCACAGACATCATGCTCCTTGTTATCATTATAATGACTGCTCAAGATCTTAGGATGGAATTATTTCAGGTGTTGAACTCTGGAAAGACGTCCCACAGATAGTTGTATCTTTCTTTGAATTGGGATTCACTGAGGCACAACGTCAACAAATGAACTGTTTGTGAATAATGACGACAATGAACAATTCAGTGTGCTTTACCAGGCTGAACAGTTGAACAATACAAGGAGATAAACCAATAGATGAGAGCCTCACTGCAGCTTTTCACAGATATTCCAGTCAGGCAACCAAAGCTGTGATATTTCTTTTAATGAAACTGCAACCACACCATGAGTAGGGAGAACCTGGATTTAAACCTCAGTGATGCCTGCTGAGGTGTCTGTCCCAACAAAGAATGTCCCTTTAGGGATGAATTAACACATTAAGGATGTCCATTCTGTTATTTTTTTTTATCTGCAGTTTCTCTCTCTCCTCAGCTATGCAGTGATAGCTTACGGCTGTGCAGAGTGTCCCAAGCTGAGCTGTGGCCGTGAGGGATGTGACACAGAGTTCTGCTACCACTGTCGGCAGCTGTGGCACCCCAACCAGACCTGTGACCAGGCCCGGCGTCAGCGAGCCCGCCACACCTCAGGCGGCAACGATGCCTCCACGCTGTACGTCTTCAATGAAGAACCTGGAGGAGGTGAGATCAGCAGCTAATGCTACATTCTTTATTTGTCTTTGTTCCAGAAATCCGTCTTTGTGCCAGAAATCTGAGGATTTTTCAGGTTGTTTTTCCTGGATCCCTATCACATTTTACAAAGTGCTAAATAAATATTGCAGAACGTGTGGCCACCCCTTAAACATTTACTCTGTTGCTGAAGATGCAGAGGAGATCAAAGCGTGTCCTCGCTGTGGTGCCTACATCATGAAGACCAACGATGGCAGCTGTAACCGTATGAACTGCACTGTGTGTGCCTGTCAGTTCTGCTGGCTGTGTATGCAGGAGATCACCGACGTGCACTACCTCAGGTACTCTGGTCACACTCAGCTCATGAACACATTAACATACCAAACCAAATGTTCACATCTAAATTAAGGATGTCATTTTATTTACCTTGAGAACAGGCAATGAATCAATTAATCAACACCAAATATAATAATCGCTAAAGTCATTTGTCAAGCAAAAATGCTGAACATTCACTGGTTTCAGCTTCTTAAATGTGTTGAATACTGTATATTTCAGTTTTGGGCTGTTAGTTGGTCAAAAAGAGCTATTTTACCGTGTCACCTTGAGCTCAAGGAAATTGCGATGGTCATTTTTCACCATTTCCTGACATTTTAGAGACCAGACTAAAATTAGAAAAATAAGAGACAGAATAATTGATAATAAAAATAATCATTAGTTGCACCCCTAAAATCACCTATCCTGTTGTTTAGGGCATACGCATTGAAAGTCCTGCACAAAAACACAAGATAAAGAAGAGCAGCTGAATTTGATCCTAGTCCTACAGCAGCATGACCTGACAAAACGGTTGAATGGCACAAATCCAACGCTGGCATATGTAAGATACTTAACTGGTTCTTCAATTCTTCCTAAAGGACAAAGTCTTAATAACTGTTCACACAACTATTCCATCTGTAACTCAGCAAGGCACGGAAGGGAGTATGTCATTGTTGAGAGGCTGCACTGCTTTTAACTGTTCGTCTGGGCTTCCATCGATTTTTCCAGTCCTGGAAGGGAGTCACTGCTGACTTGTCATCAATTAATCAGCTCTATCTGCCTCCATATTTCCATGCGGCAGAATATGTAACTCAAGCTACAAGACTAACTTGAAGTAACAGTTTAATCATTCTACTGGCCTAGGTCTGTTTTATAACTGCAGCGTATGCATTTTTTCATGTATTGATCATTTTCATGTCCTGGGTTCTGTTGTCTGTTGCCTTGTCTGTCTTTCATTATACCAACTACAGTGAATGTCCTACAGAAGGCAAAGCTTTTAGCATCTCACTGCAAGTCTGCCAGTTCAGAGCAACAGAGCACAACCTTAATATTGTACCATAATTCCCCCCACTTAGGCTTTTAGAGCCCATAAGTGACATTTGCTGCTGTAATACAAACCCATGCTTTGAGAAATAGCATAGCCCTAAGGTGCTAATTGTGTAGCTTATATTGTCGCTGCTGATCCTATAAGTTAATTGCTCCTTCTTTAAGACCAAACAGCATTAGTCAGTGCTGTACTGCTTTCCTTGGCAGTTAGAATTACACCACAACACCAAAGGCTGATACAAGATTAAAGAAGCACTTTAAGGCAACATTTATTGTACCTAATGTCATTTCAAGAGACAGATAATTAACTCCACGTAAACAGAATTAAATAACCTGGCTTTTCCATTTATCTAACAGCAGTATGTAAGAAAAATGAATATGTGAATGGTAGCTTCTTATGAATGTAATTGAGGGAGTGAGGGCAAATGCTAAAATGAAAATTGCAGATGAGGTCATTCAGTTAGAGTAATGGTGTGATGACAGCAATGAGACAGACAGTTAATGCTGTCATGTAGTTGTCAGTTCTTATTTATTTGGCTTAAAAAATATTAATTCAAAATGGTTTTATGTTTGTGTCAGTGTTGGATGAGGCTGCACGAAAGGTCATGACCTGCAGGATGATGATGCTTTTGTGATCATAGCAATGGAGGGGATTTTTATGGGTGTGTCTATGTGGGTGTACAAATACCATTTGTGTATATTTTAAGAATGAAGTTTGGATAAAACCAAAAATCTTCACTAATGAGATGATGACCAGACTGACAGTCTACAGTCATGCTAGAGGCTCTGTGAGACTGCGCTGAGGCCATAGACTGTATATAAAGATGGACGACGCGTCGCCACTTCCTTCCACAATACAAAAATTAAGTCAAAATATCCCAGATACGAGTGCTGCCATCATGACCTCATTTGCAACCAGAGTCTGCGCAGCAGTGAACGGAGTTGTACTCGCGGTAACGAGGTCCATATCAGAAAAATGAACACTTGAACTTATGAGCGTGATAAGAACATGACATAAATCTTTGGGAAAAATGTAATTGACCCATGTCCAAAGTACACGTCCACTTGTTTGGCCCATGTCCCATTCACTAACGTGGAGGGGGCGGAGTTTATGACCATCAACCCACCAAGGGGCGATTGAGATGTTTTAGCTTCACTTTTGGGGAGCTGTCATGTTGTCCATTTAGTCTATAGGCTAGACTCTTACTTTTGTCAGCCTATATATTTATTTCTTCCCATGCTAACATTTTGCAGTTAATATTCATCACCACCATAGCCGGTTAGCAGGCTAACATTTCTTCATTAGCACTAAAAATAAATTATAGCTGAGGTTAAAGGGAATTTCATTAGTTTGAAGGTATTTTGTCATAAAACAATAAACAAGTACTGGGCAAATAAACATTTTGACCTGATGATGGCACTATATTAAAAGTCAGGGGATCACGAAGGTCATGAGAATTTATACTCTTGGGACCATGATTATCTGAAGCACATTTCACAGCCATCCACCCAATAGTTGTCAAGATATTTCACTCAAAACCAATAATGTCAGCCTAATGGTAGAGGAAACGCTAGAGGAAATGTCAGAAGATCACCAAAGTCAGTAGGATTTATCCCCAGGGCCCCATTAATGTCTAAATAAAATTCCTTTGCAATCGATCCAGTAATTTCTATGATATTTCAGGCTGGACCAAAAAGGTGGACAAACCGACAGACAGATGGACATTGCCACCCATACAGCCACGATGCTCATGTGGCCAAAAATGCTATATGCTTTATTATGTATCATTGTGTTCCCTGTGTGTCTAGTCCCTCAGGGTGTACATTCTGGGGGAAGAAGCCATGGTCTCAAACCCGCAAGGTTCTGTGGCAGGTGGGCATGTTGCTCGGAGCACCTGTGGTCATCTCCCTTATAGCGGGCATCGCCATCCCAGTCATCATTGTGGGCATACCAATCTACATGGGCCGCAAGGTACAAAAAGCCAGTAAATCCTGTGTCACATAAAAGTAGGCTCCTGGTTTGTATAGATATACTTACTTTTAAAACGATTAGTTGAGTTTGTGCATGTGTCAACAAACACAGCACGCAGCCCAAAATGTGCAAACTGCTCTCATATGGCTTTTTAAAATGTTTAAAGTGAATAAATTAATGAATGAATTATTCTGAACCAACCAACATCTTCCATCAGGCAGTATCTAAAATATCCTGTTAATCTCGCATGTAATGGATATAAATCAGCTTCCATGTCATCATGTAAATTATGCAGTTCAGGTGAATTGGAAACTAATGGCACACCTAAGGGCAACTTCATTGTGCACTTAATATTCTTTAAGTGTGAATATTTTTGTCCGTCTGTCTTTGTGTTAGAGCTCTGCGAAAGCCTCACAGGCTGTTTTCCTTTCCCCTCATGCATGCTGGAATGTATTATTGGAGATGAATAAGTGACAGGAATAAGTGGTTGCAGAGAATGAGAAAAACAACAAGGAACAGATAACATTTCAATTATCTAATATATGTTTTATTTATTACATTCCAGGTCCATGGTCGCTGTAAGAAAAACAATATCTCAGGAAGTAAGCACTACTTGACTGTGGCAAGTGGGGTGATGATGTCAGTGTTTGTGTCGCCGGTCATAGCAGCTGTCACTGTGGGTAAGGAAACAACAACAACATGGCCACCTTCTGTCCTGCACAATGAGAAGAGTCATTCAAGTGTAAAATTAGCTCAAAATTAGTAGTGAATTAGTTATAGAAAAATATTTTTTTAGAAGAAAGTATAATATCCTGAAACACAGAGGTTTAGGTCAGACACCAAAGAGACATCATATGCTAATATGCTAGTTTAAAACATTTCCTTCTATTTGAATAATAAGCTGTATTTTTATCAAAATTTTAAATATCTGAGGGCAGTATTCATGTGGATCAAAAAGCCATTAAAGATAAAGATTATCCTTGTGGGTTTGACCAGCACTCCGGCTGCAAGCTGGGAAGTTTCTCAGATAATCCCTTTCCATAATAATGAGAAAGGACTCTAGGGTCAACCAGAGAGAGAAACCCACTTCTTTGGGAAGTACACATATTTGCTTTTGTTGCAGAGAGTTAGATAAAAAAATTGTTACCACTCACATACACACATATTTAGCATCTGTACGCTAAATATGATGCTACTGCCAACAGCCAGCTAACTAAGCATAGCACAAAGACGGGCTGGCCTAACTGCACGTCTAAAGCTCACTGATTAACAAGTTATGTTAATGTCTTGTTTGTTTAATCTACAAAAACTGGAGTGTGAAAATTACACATTTGTGACATTTTTACACCTCCGTTTTTGTACACATTAAACAAACGAGATATAACATTTTAATCAGTGAGCTTTAGAGGTGCTGGTAGGTTGATTTTGTTACCTTTCGACAAAGTCAGACTAAGTACGCTAAGCCAACCATCTGCTGGCAGGAGCTTCATATTTACTGTACAGATATGAAGGTTCTGAAGGTTATGAATGTAAGAAAGCGAAAAGCAGATTTCCCAAAATATCAAATCATTCCTTTAGATACATCATGAGCATGCAATGCATGCAAACATACCATTTGATTTCATTACCACACACACACGTACAGTGCAAAGTAGCATTTTGATGACTCATGCCACTTCCTACTGTAGGTAGCATTCAAGGCTGTGACAGGAATCCTTAAGGCTTTAGCAACCTCTCAGCTTCCCTCTGCAGTGTCACAACCATCACTGTACCGCACACTGACGGGCCCTCCCTTGGCACACACACACACTCAAACACATTTAGCCCCACTCCACTCTTCACCCTCACCTTCTACTCCTGTGTATCCCTGCCCTGCTTGCATCCCTGTTTCAACCACCCTTCAGTTACATTTCAGTTTTAATTTTGGCTTCCCTTTTTCTCTCTGCCATATGTTTTACCATATCTCTTCTGTTTTGTGCTCTCACCGCACTACAATTGTTATTTAGTTTCTCATATTTCAGTCTCAGCTCCCTGTCTTGTTGTTTCTGTCTTTTTGACTCACACAGACACACATGCGTTCACTCCTCTCTTTCTGCGATCTGTTTGGCTTGCAGGCTCATCCTCTTGGCCTGGTTTCACCCTGATGCTGAGTCAATAGCGTCCCAGTGTTCCCGCTGTGTTAATGATGTCCCTTTGTTTGGTCGGCACTCTGCTTTGTGTTCCCAAATTCCTATCTCAATCGCAGGTTGCATAATCACACAGCTCAGGGAGGCTGCTGCTCATCGAGTTTAGGGGCTTGTTGAAAGTACTTTTTTGAAGGTTATGAAGGAGAGTGGGGACCAATCGAACTTGTGAACTAAAATTGACTTTTGTAGCTGCTTTATTCTTATTTTGACTTAATATTAGCATAGGTGATCCATCATAGTGAACACTTGACACTATTATTTGATTGTTTTGTCAAAATTGTGTGTTGAACACAAATAATTTCCAAACATGTAAATTCAAATTTTGCATTAAACAGGTTATTAGTTTACTCTAACCTTTCAAGTGTCCACTGCAGGGATGTCTTTCCACCTTGAATT
The DNA here is from genome assembly GCA_011952105.1 of Coreoperca whiteheadi. Lineage (NCBI taxonomy): Eukaryota > Metazoa > Chordata > Actinopteri > Centrarchiformes > Sinipercidae > Coreoperca > Coreoperca whiteheadi. The sequence continues at coordinate 13,460,564 of CM022481.1, read as the reverse complement.
GGTTTGTCACACTCTTCCGTTTTCCTGCAGGTGTGGGTGTGCCGCTAATGCTGACTTATGTCTATGGGGTTGTCCCCATGTCGCTCTGTCGGAATGGCTGGTGTCGACCGCAGAACGAGCCCCCTGAAACACACAAAATCCAACTGGAGGACTTAGCCAGCTGTGAGTACAGAATTTAAACAAATAGTTTGACATTTTTAGAAATATGCTTCTTCGCCTTCTTGCTGAGAGTTAGATGTGAAAATCACTACCGCTCTCATTTTTCTACATTAACCATAGAGATGGAATCAGGAGGCAATAAGCTTAGCTTAGCATACAGACTGGAAGCAGAGGGCACCAGCTAGCCTGGCTGTGTCCAAAGCTCACAAATCCATCTCTAACAGCATCTCGAAAGCGCAGAAATGATTAATGTGTTGTCTTGTTTGTTTAACCCGTACACAAACAGTAATTTAAAAATGTCAAGCTGTGGTTTTATGGGGAGTTAAGTGCTGGAAATATTTCTTGGTGAGCAACAGCAGGGTGCAGTAAATTCCTGTAGTCCTGTAGAGTTCAAACAAACAAGATACAGTTTGTCTATCAATAAGCTTTAGAGACGCTGGTAGGCATATTTCTGAACTTCGGCGAGAGTCAGACCAGCTGTTTCCCCGTTTCCAGTCTTTATGCTAAGCTATGCGAATCATCTCCAGGCTCTAGCTTCATATAATAAACAAAATACAAAAGCCAATAAACATATATCCCAAATTTTAGAGCTATTCTTTTTAATAACTGTGAAGTTAACTTAGGTTAACGACTCTGGACACAAGTACTAGGTGCATTGTAATTTTTTCTCCAAAGCGCGGCTTGATCTGATGAGGTTTCAACTTCTCTTATAGATCTTCTATTCTCTCATGTAGTCAGCGACCACTGGCCCAGTCAGAACAACCCAACACTCAGCGACACCAGCGTCCAGGAAGTCAGAGTCAGTGTACAGGAAGTGGGCGTACTCCCCAGTACAAGCAACATGCCCCCTGAGCTAGATAGCTATGAGGAAATGGATGAAGCCACAAAACACCATGGATACACCCAGCAGGACAGCCAATCAGACTGCGAGGTGGTTACTGTGCCTGACAGCAAGCTCAATGACACACAAGCGCTTCCTCTGAGGTAAATGTTGCCTTTGTCTCTCCTCTTTCCTGTTTCTACCCCTTTCTTTAACTTTTTTAACATGATTTATAGCCATGCTAACAGCAAGGCTCTAGGGATGGCAATGTCAATCTGTCAGTCTGTCAGTCGGTCTGTGGTGTCCGCCACTTTGGTCCAGACTAAAATGTCTCGACCACTATTGGATGGATTGCCATGCAATTTGGTACTGATATCCATATTCCTCTCAGGATCATTTGTAATACCTTTGGTGATAACCTTTCATCTAGCACCACCATCAGGTCAAAGTGAAATGTCATTGGACAATGTAAGTGTCGACTGATTTGGTGTCCGACCAAACACCTACAAACCTAGTGACATTCCCACCAGCCTCTGCTGTACTTTGTGTTTAGTGCTAATCAGCAAATGTAGCATGCTAAGATGGTGAACGTGGTAAACATTATACGTGCTAAGTATCAGCATGTCAGAATTTAGCTCAAAGCACTGCTGTGCCTAAGTACAGCCTTACACCGCTGCTAGCATGGCTGTAGACTCTTGAATTAAAAGCTAATACCTTTGTTTAAGCAGATCATCTTGCTGTTGATCTATTATGTGACCTCGGTAGATTTTGACTCATTGAGGCCTTCTTTGTGTAAACATCCTCAAGTCAGAAACATTTTGACTGTCTGGCAGATTCATATTGATGTCTTTATGTGTTTCTACAGGGAAGGAACCAACATTGAAGTTCGTGTGGAAATTGAGAACCATCCCAGAGGTGCCCGCCAATCCAGCCTCAGTAGCATCCTGTCTAGCCGAAGCTTATCAGTGGAGTCCCTGGGACACTCACAGTCCCAGTCCCAAGACTACCTGTGTGCCTCAGAACCGGAAGAAAGACAAGAGGGGGGAGGAGGAGAAGGAGAGGAGCAGGAGGGAAGAGAGAAGCCAGGAGGGGTAGAAGGAGGAGAGGAGGGGACAGTTTTCCCAGTCTTTGAAATAGACGGTGTATGAGGTCCTCCAATGCAGGCTTTGTTGAAGATTAGTCAGGTATTATGAAAATACACAAATCCATGAGCTGACATGTCACTGGATTGACCTGAAAATCATTGTCCAAGGCCACCTCCTGCTTCTAAGACAGGCCCTCCCACCAGTTGCCTTCTAGCTCCAGCCTCTAAGGAAGACGCAGGTTGAGAAAGAGCAAATGAAAAACACGAGTGTGTGTGTGTGTATGAGACAAATAGCATGAGACTATGACGTAAACGTTGGAGGGGGATAAACTGTAAAGCAGACAGGATAGCATCCATCAATGAATCTAAAACAGAAGTGACTGAGAGCATGTTAGCTGACTAGTTCAGTCTGTTTTTTTCTATGTTGTCCTTTCTGAAAGAGACTACCTTAACCCCCCGCCCCCCCATTATAAATCTATTTCATGAAGCCCTCTCTTCATCTGGCTGTACTCTTACACTCTTTTAGTGACCTCACCTCCCTCCTCTCTTTACAAATAAAGAGATCCCCACAAGCATGATTTGTTTTATGTGGGATTAAGAATCTAACAACTGTCGTGTCACCAAGTTAACTTCAAATGGATCTCAAGCCAAGTTACAAGACAATAGGGTTTTTTTTTCTACCTGAAAGAATATCTCCAGTATTTTAAGATGCAGTGGTCACACCTGAATTGGGCAACCTTAAACAGACGACGCATGCTTCACTGTTCGATTACTCTTTTGTGAAAGAAGTCCAGTTGAAAATGAAGACTGTTGAAGCCTGTACCTGTTGTTTTTGGAGTAAAAGGTGCTCTGTGACAATAAATCTTAAATCCACAGTCTTCCATGGAAGCAGACAGGGGGCAATGTCTCTTTTGCATTGTTTTAGTGCAGCTTGTAGCCTTGAAGAGGCTGTTTCCTTTTAAACTGGGGAGGGGGGACATTGCTTTAGTTTGTAAAAATGCTCATTCTAATGCAGATACTTCCATGCATTATTGACAAAATGGCAGCAACACTGAAGTCTTTTTCTGAAGAGTCTTAAAATTTAAAGTAGCTGCATGATTCTACTACTTGCTGTGTATCCACGATACACATAAACACACACAAGCAGTTTCACACATTCTCACACACACACACACACGTATGCCCACACGCACAGCCAGTGTAGTTGCAGTAGTGTGTGCCGCTGAAAGCATTAAAAATAAACTAGAGACCCTCTCAAATGATCACAGAGCACCAAAATGACAACAGCAGCATGCCACCTCAGGCTAAATTCTAATAACCCCTACTAGATGATTTATGAGAAATACATGACTATACATGCTCTGCTTAGCTTCCTGAGTGTGAAATACTTGTGAGAGATGAACTCGGACATGATAACCTGCGCTGGGTTGTGAAGAGAAATTAAATAAAGATTTCACCATGAAGGACAAAAACACAATGCATATTTCGTATCTGTCACAAAATTGATTTTGTAGTAGAGTTGGAGAGTTCCCGGTTTCCTAATGTGGCACAAGTGGACAACTTGCTTTTGGGCATTTTGCCTTCATTGTATAACTTTACAGTAGAAGTACAGACAGGAAAGTGGAAACAGGAGACAAAAAAAAAAAGGGTCCCTTGTCAAAAGTGAACTGGGGATGTCGCAGGTTACGGTAATCAGCGTCCCATCCGTGTGGCTTGTGACCACTTAAGTGTCTTGTTGTAACTGGCTGCACACGTCTAGTTCAACAAAGTTCTTTCCTTGTATTATCTGAATATCTTTCTTAAGGTAAATGATCCAGTATATCACAAGAGAAAAAGCAAAGATTAGAGGAAAGTCTGAAAAGATAAGCATAACTTTGTGTGGCTGAAATGTGTTTTTATTCCCTGCTTTCCTCTACTGTTAATCATCTTGTGACCCCTCAGACTCATGTCGCGACCTCTTGTGGGTGACCTGATCCTCAGGTTGGGAACCACTGTCTTGGACTACTAGATCACCAGGATGCCCATAATTATTTTATTTTTTTTAATAGATGATTTAAAAAAATAATTCGTAGTTTATTTTGTGAAAAACAAAACTTACTGACACTGTAGTATTACTGATCTCCATCATGCTCAGTGTGTGCAGTGAATGAAGAAGGGTAACAACAAAGCTGTAATAACTGGTTGGAATCAATAGAGGGAGCCAACATACAAAAAAATGAAAACTTGAAGCATATGCTTCAAATGATGCTGCTAGTTTTTCATTTTTGGTCAGTGTTGGAAGAAATACTGAGATATTTTACTTAGGCTCACTAAACGTAGCCCTGTAGAATATACTTAAAGTAGCTATTTGCATTTCTGAATAATGTACATTATATTATTGGATACATAAATGTGTACATCACTTTAATGTTGCAGCTGGTAAAGGTTGAGCTGATCAGGTCTTATCTTAACCTGTAATAATAAATCAAAATATATTTCTGATTATTTTTTATATCATTTATTCTGAAATTTTAAAAGTAACAAGAAGGCTACCTAAAGTTATCAGATAAATGTAGTAGTCAAATGTACAATATTTCCCGCTGACATAGTGGCAGTAGAGTGGAGTAGAAATATAAAGTAGCACAAAATGGAATTACTCAAGTAAAGTAGGCTACCTCAAAATTGTACTTAAGTACAGTAGCTACTCGAGTAAATGTAGCCTATTTACTTACTTTTAGCACATAACGTATCCGTGACCCAGCCTGAAAAAACAGGCAATGATGGGAGACAATGGCAGTAAAGAGGCTTTAATAACCTAGTCCATAACTAGAGTACCTGTGATTTGAATTCTGTCATTAATTAAAACATCAAACGCGTGTTGTTGCCAAAGATATTTAACATGTTAAAAGGATAATATTGCCTAGTTTAGGTAAAAAAAAAACTTGGCAAAAGTGCATCCACCACAGGTCAATAACCCACAGAAACTCATACGAGACAAAAAGTGCAAATGTAAGCTCAATAGCCATGAACTCCTCACGGAGTACACGTCCTAAACGCTGCGAGCCTACTGTTAAGGTCGCTCCTTCACGGAGCACTTTGGCAGAGGCTTGGTAACTGTTAGCTTACCAAGGGTGGCAGGACACGCCCTTAACTTTGGAGACGGTGCAGTGGGAGCACGTGCGGGCCCTCAGCAGGTACTCGGTCTCTCTCTCTCTCTCTCTCTCTCTGTGGGGAGCGCGAGCCAGAGCCTTTCCGGCTGGGAACTTGTATCAGTGGACTCTCTCCTTCTCTCCTTTTCCTCGTTTGGCGCATCCGCCGTCGAGCTCAGCCTGCTGTACCCACCTCCCTGTGGTCCGGAGACTGGGGAATCCACCTGCCGGAGAGCACACGCACCTCGGGATGGATGCCCTGAAATCCGCCGGCAGAGCGATTATCAAGAGCCCCGGAGTTCCGCGGCACACATGGGGAACTTCAAAGCACGAAAGTGAGTGAGACAACGTGCGTGTTTAAGTGTTTGGCTTTGGTACAATGTTGCAAAGATGTTGGCGATGTAGCAAAGGCAGTCAAATCTATCAAGAGAGGGTAAGAAGGACAACATGTGCCTCCTGCTGTTCGTGGTAACGTTAAGCTAACGGACTGTTGTAATGGAGAGCTTTTGTTTGTCTTGTTGCCAAACGTAGCTGAGCTGGACGTAACGTTGCTGTGGCGTGAAAGGCTGCACAATGCCAAGCTGAAGCCTGTTCTGTAGCTCAGTCTCAGCTGTAAGTGCTTTACTTCACTTCCTTCTGAGTGATCTGGCTCGCCCCACGACCAACAATGGCTTTTTACCAAAAAACAGCCAGAGCATAAATTAAAACGAGCGACTTGGAACTGATACAATAGTTGATCCTCAAAAACAGTAATTGGTTGTTATAATCCAGTAATGGTTCCAATTTTTAAATACATAAAAAAAAAAAGCAAAAACGTTATTGTTCCAGCTTCTCAAATGTGAGGATTTGGTGTTTGTTTGTGTGTGTGTGTGTGTGTGTGTGTGTGTTTATATAATTGGAAACTGAATTATCTTTGGGTTTTGGACTGTTGATCGGACAAAACAATTAAAGGTTAATGAAAAGAATCATTTGTTGCAGCCTTAAAAGTAAATCCTATACTAAAATTCTGTCAAGTTAGAGATAAATGTACTGAAGTAGGCGAATTTCATTTTAGGTTTGTCACTTTTCTATCTCTCCCCAACACACAATCATGAGGTAGTTCACAGTGTAACACTGTGCCACTTGAAAGAAATCCTCTACATGCTTACGTTTCAGCAAAACGTTCAAAACACTAGTAAACCTTATGCTTTTTAGGGTGTTTTTTTAATTTTTTTATTTTTTATCCATAGAGGTCAATTAAGGATTACTTGATATAGATGGATAAACCACAACCAGATAACAATCACTTGAATATACTTGTGCATTTGTTATTCGTTTTTTTTAAGTTATTCAGAAAATATGATACAATCTGTGAAAGGTTGGCCCTCCGTTACTACAGTGTGACGAACAGGAGGTTGGGAGTGCTGATTGAAGGGTCAGAGCAGCAGACCTGGTCACACCTTGTCAGTGGACAGGCAGCGAGCGAGGGGCTGCTGTCTCCCCGACGTGGGAAGGGTTTTCTTGAACAGCCACATCGCCTGCGAGCATCTCGCTGCCATAAATGCTAGCATGCTGGTTTAGCCTCATCCTGAATTCCCGCTTAGTGAATAATCAGCCGCCCATGCCAGCTACCATTAAACATGACTGATTAATTTCACAGCCAGGAAGATGTGCTTGGTGTCTTCACTCTCTCTGGGAAATGTTTTACATAAATGATTGAATATTGATGATTGCGTGTATGTCTGTGGGGTTTCAAAGTTTTCTCATTGGATTAGGACTTTAATGAGTCTCTCAGATGGCCTTGGCTGCATTATGTTTCTGAATTTGAGCACAAGATGTCAATGTAACGTGACAGCTTGCCTGTTGATGGCTGCTGGGCTAAAACTTCTGATCTTGTTTTTTTTTTTGTGCAAACATTGATAGATGAGTCATTATTTTCATCGCCATATTCTCCATCATTACCATGGTGACTTTATGATGACAAAAGCTGGCAAACAAACCCTCAGCATATTTAACTGAAAGGCATTGTCTGTGTCACGTTGTTAGCAGGAGCCTCTGCATTGTGCCTTTTCTACCCTTATTGTTGTTGGCGTCGGAAAGAGAGGGAAGAAAAAGCAGGATGATATTGTCAGAGCAGAATCCAGCTGGATTTCAGCGCCTGATGACAGAAGCAGTTTGTGTCTGAGAGCCACCAGAGGAATCAGGCTGGAAAAATGTGAACACAGCAGTCACAAACAGAACAGACAGACAGGGTGACTGCTGATGTCCAGAAGCTACTTAGCAGGCAATTTGGAGAGAGGACAGCGTCTGTATGCCAGCGTGTGGCAATGCGTCAAAGCGGGCTGTCGGAATGCAAATAAGGCAACATTGCAGCTGTTTGGCACATTCACACAAATTAGGTGTGTGTAAAGTTGGGGGGGGCAAAAGAGATGAATCATTTGTGTCCCGTCTAATGATTCGAGGACATTTCAGGCAGAATGTGGACGCCGAGGAGTGACAGTAACTTCAGCCCAGTGAAGGCCAACCCAAATAAGAAGCCCATCCTGGCTCAGCCATTACGTAAGCTGAGTAAAGATCACCCTGATCAAATGAGCACAGTTAATGACAATATATAGCCTGGATGCCAGCCGAACTAGCCCCGCCCACAACATTTGAGTTCGGGCAGTTCTGCCTGGACTCGATCCGTAGAGGAGTAATTATGCCCGAACAGAAACTGTTCGGACCAATCCAATTGTCAGGGCGGGTTTTATACAATGATTGACAGATGACCAACAGAAACGTAATCAGGTACGTCATCAAAGAGCGCTTGGGTTGAATTCGTTTACCACAATGGTGGCTGTTGTACACCGGCAAAGATTGTTTACGCTCATCTGCCTCTTCTTCTACTTCTTCCAGCATGTGTGCAGTTGAGTTCTGTTGACAACTATGTGTCGCTCAACATACGTCACTCACTCCGTTGCTCTGATTGGTTGCAGGTCTATTCAATTGAGGTCTTTCCTGGATCGATTGAAGTATGACCACGTCAGGCTAGACAATACAGAGTTCAGTTGTGGACAGATTCCGTATATTAACTGTGCCTTGCCAAGTTGTTTAATAGTGAGATGTGGAGGCATTATGTAGGGACTTGCTTGGTTATATAATTGAAAATCAAAATCACAATAAATTTGAACTCATCAGGTGTTAGATATGCCAAACAATCAGTAGTTCTTTGTTTAAAATGAGACTGCAGTGTGAGGGTGAGATGAGGCAAAAGCATTTAATTGGACAATAACTTGGTTGATTTTCTGTATTTTATTGTTGGTATTTTTCCTTTAAGGGGGACTATGCCGCTCAAAAGCACACGGGGAAAAGCTTTTACTAAACTTACAGGCATGATTACTTTGGTTGGCACCTGACCTTTCTGCTAACATCACTGTAAGGTCAAACCTTCCCCTTGACCAACACTTTGGTCAATGACTGATGTGTCCCAAAAGCCTCTTTCAGACATGCACCTTGTTACGTTAATGGACGTTTTACATGTTGGTCTAATATCTGAATAATGTCTGAAGGAGCACCTGAGTCACTTGTATGTAAAAGACATGACGACAATGAAAGTCTGAAGTGCATGCCTTTATGTTAATGTAAAGGCTGCAGCAGCAAGGTAAACTGCATAGAGATTAAATGCATGTCTTGTCTGCCTTAGTAAGAACAGTGTGATAAAACCATCACTTAACTGTCACCTTAGCCAATTTTAAGTTGTTGAGGAGTTTCTTCTCAACTCAAATCAGTCTAAAACATGATTATATTCCCTCGCGCCGCAAAAGAGGCTACAACTACTACTGCTCACATTTTTTGATTTTCATTCTGCAAACAGCTTGGAAGTAATTATGAATATCCAGCTAAATGCTTTACATGCTGTACAGTACACGTGTGACCAAATACAGCAGTTAAGTCCAAATTTGACGTATTATCATTCTATGCTTGGGTACTGTTGGACATTATGAAACAGACAACAGAATTTGCCATCTAATAACTTATGACGTTGATGAGAGGATAACTTTTGAAATGCATCGCAGATGCAGCCTGTGAGTAAACAGAAAACACTTTTCTTCCCGGATATCATTAGTTTCCTGCACTGTCACTGCCCTCTCTCTCGTGCACCAGGTGCCAAATATTGCGCAAGCCATTGGGGCTCTTTTCGTATGGGTCCGGTCAGGTCTGAATAAAGCCATACTTAATGGCCACCTGTGTCTAAGTGACCAAAAGCCATTACTTTGACAGATAGGGTGAAGCCAGAAATGTTACGTATTTAATGCCTGAAAAAGGCATAAAACGCAATCCTGGATTTTAATGAAATTTGCTGCAGATGTGTATGTTAACCTCCTTTTTGACAAGATGGTCCCCAAAAGATGAATCTAACAACTGAAACAATATTGACTGTGGCAGCTGTGGCATTCTTAATGTGAGTTTTTAATACTGTATTCTGCTGACAGCGTGTATGTCTGACTGATTCTATTAGGGCCCGTGACAGCTATTTATTACAACCAAATCTCTTCTTCTGTATTTGTACAACCTCAGGATGAGACACACAGTCGGCATAATAAATAAATAAATCCAGGACAATCGGTTACAGTATTAAATTATATTAGCCATGTAAAGAGGCACTCTTTTCACAAGTAAAAAAACTGAGAGTAATTTAATTTTCACTCTACTTATTAACATAGAACAATCTATTTCTGGACATGTATGAAGCCAGTCTTCATTTCTTTCGCCAGCAGAATGCTGACATGTACAGCACTTCCCCATCGCCCCTCGTGGCCATTCGTTGTCATCTGTTGAGGTCAAAGCCACTGGCAGGACGGAAGAGGACACAGCATGTGCCTGGAGTACGAGCCATCCCTTTGGATCACATCACACAGAAGCAGTGCAGACCTTTCTGTATCTCAGAAGTCACACACACTTGCCCTTGGCACCAAGGACGTCCATGCTGTACAGTCTGCATCAATTTAAAATCGTGTGGCTTTGGGACAGACTGAGTTGAATCCAGTAAGAGTAACCTTGGGTTTAGGATTGTTTTTTGTAATTTATTTTAGTTCTGTAAATATCATAAGTTGCTTTTGCTGAACGGCTGTGTGGTCAATATCAATGTTAAAGCTAAAAATAACTTGCTTCATTTTGTTCTTGAATACACATCTCAAGTGTGCTTCTGTTAGATTCGCAAGCTTGATCGCTTTGAGGAAACTGTCAGAATATGCGGTTTGTATTGCTGTGCTTTGGAGTTCAGAGAAGAGCTAGATCTGAAATTAGTGGACTCAACAGTCATTAGGTTCGACTGGTTGGACACTCTGGCAGTGAATACAGCCTGCGGTTCTATTAAACCTGACAGGGGCTCGACTGAATGACTTGCAGGAGGCAGTGGTGTCAGTTAGCACTGACCCTCGAGGAGCAATTATCTCCAAATGGCTCGTTAAGACTCAGGAACCCGGGAGCCAGGGACATACCAGTGGAGGAAGAGGAGGAAGAGCAGAGGGAATGGTGGGAATATACAGTGATATAATGATGTATAATGAGGGAATGTCAGCTATACATTGGCAATGAGAGGGATGAAGGCTGGGATTAGCAAATTACTGGGGATTCCTTTGCTTTCAATGTGATAAATTAAAAGATGAGAAGTTGATAACTTAGGGTTGCTGGAGTATTTGCATTAGTGTTATGATCCTGAACTAAAGTGTCAAAAGTGCTGCTTTAGTACCAAATACAGTATAATCTGGCTGTGTAGACTGGGACGCCCATTTAAAGAGAGATTTTACCCAAATTACAGAAAACATAGTTTCCCACCACCCCTAATGGTTATTTTCATTATTTTTAATCTGTGGATTATTTTTTTCAAATAATTGATGAATTGTTTGTTATAAAATGTCCCAGTTTCTCAGAGTCCAAGGTGATGTCTTCAAATGTCTTGTATTGTCCGACCAACAGTCCAAAGCCCAATATCCAGTTTTACAGTTGACTTAAAACAAAGAAACAGAAAACTTTGAGTTTTTGGTGTTTTTTTTCACTTTTTGCTTGAAAAAATGACTGAAACAACATCAATTATCAAAATAGTTGCCGATTAGTCAACTAATTGTTTCAACTCTAGTTTCTTAAACCACTGAAAAATTATTATTAAAAATTAAGTGTCCTTGGTTACTCTGGATAATCCTCAAATGCAGCTGTGAAAAGGTTTACAGTGGAACTAGTTCGCATTTGCTTTACATGCCTGAACGCCGAGCTTTCCGTGGTTAGGCCCTCGGTTTATTTAACACGATGTCTACAGGAAAGGTTGCATTTGCATACAGTACGTGACCTTTTTATAGCAATGCCCTGGTTGCAGTTGTGCGTGCACACACACACACACACACACACACACACACACACAAATATATACAAACAGAAGAGAATCGCAAACAAAAAGCAGGGTTGAAGTTACAGAGTGTACTAAAGTGTTTTTAGGTGGCTTTGCAGAATATTCCATGCAACTGCTGTGTTAAAACAGACAAATATAAAGTCTTTCCTATTATTAGTCAAAGTAAAGGGTTTCCTCTATTTAGTTTTTTTCCAGGTTTCCTGAAGCATCAGTCAATCAGTAGGTGTACGCTCACACATTTGTCTGTCCGATAAATAGCTCTGGCACCACTTCCAGGCATCACAAGATAATCTTTTGTAAAAGTAAAAAATGATCAAGCACATTGAAGACTTTTGGTAAATTAATAAAAATAAAGGCATAGTGTGCTTTTTAAACCATAAATGAAATAACTTCAAACTAAGCTAACAGCTGAGATTCTTGTTGTTTTTATAACCTGGTGGTCCATCATTTCCAGTTACACTTAAAGAAGAAACACTTATTTATTTAATGCAGTTATTGCATCTGGCACTCGCCAGGATCTGTATAGAATATACACATTTATAAGACCAGTTAAGCCAATATGTGCTCTCAGCTGAACGGAGTGTATCAGATGGTGATTTTAACTTTGTAGATTTCGCAGCTATACTCTGCATAATTCATGCTCACACTAATCAGTCTCACCAGTCGCAGACTGAGGATGGATTAGATGATAAAGTGCTGCTAATGAGTTTCATGGAACGTGCTTTTAGGAAGTAACCTGTCTAATGGATTTGTTTTTTCAAAGATCAGCCACTGCTAAAGTTGTGAGGTATTGCTTGCATCGCATTGATGATTTAGGTTATTTAAACCCATCATGTATCCCTCAGGGTTCTTTCAATTCATGACCCAAAAGGCTCACAATTATTATTAGATATTCAGGATTTGGTTCTGTTTGTTTTCTACAGTCTTTTGTAGAATAGAGGACATACTTTATTATTAGTAAATTTGCCTTAAATAGATTTAAGAATCATTGTATTTTCCCCTTCAAAAAGTACTTCTCAGCCATTTCCCTTTTAGCGCCTGTAAAATTTAGCAAAATGACTCAGTGAACCTGATGTTCAAATGCACTTTTATTTAGTTGTATAAAAAATACCAGAAATGATTTTGTGTGAGTACATGACCTTTTGTCTCCACTTTGGTCTGAAGAGAACTACATGAGCTAAATCCCCCCAACAGTCTGATTAGTTGGATTATTGTCAAAAGCACAGCTACCCCAGTGACAGCTCTGCACAGACTTTGTATTTGTCTGCTTCCTACTTGACTCTTTTTTCCCCACTTAGTTTTTAATGTCTGTGGAACTTTATGCACATTTTCAGTGTCTTTTTTTCATAGTTTTCCTAGTTTGTGTCTCGCTGACATTTCACACAAAACACTCACTCAGACATTAGATTAAATATTATTCTTATGCTCTTCTATTACCAAACTGCCACGTGTGTGACTTGTGCCCTTTTAGCCATGCTAGCTGCGAGGCTCTAGGGATGACAATGTCTGTCTGTTGGTCTACTCGCCACTGTGGTCCAGAATTAAATGTCTCAACAACTATTCGATGGGCTGCCATGAATTATAGCTTAGACATTCATGTCCCTCTCAGGAAGAATTGTAATAACTCTGCCAATAACCTGACCTTTCACCTAACCGCATAATCAGGGCTTTATGTCACATTGTCCAATAGCTGTAGAAGTACTAAACGAAGATGGTGAACATGGTAAACATACCTGCTAAACATCAGCATGTTAGACTCAATCGCGAGCCGGCCTCAGCTGTCAATCATGATGTGACGCCCCTTTTTTATAGCATCAAATAACTAATTAAAAACAAACTTATCTGAAAAACGAACACTTGAACATACATCCGTGTGATAAGAACTACCTAAACTGACAGAAACCATCCTTGGGGGAAAATGTATTTGGTGTGAACTTTGATTTTTTTTTTTTTTGTTTGGCCCATGTCCCATCCACTAATGTGGAGGGGGCGGGTATTGTGACCCAGCCACAACAGGGGCTATCGTTTTGGCTTCACTTTTGGGGAGCTGTCACGTTGTCCATTTTTCTATACAGTCTATTGGCTAGACTGACCCGGTCAGTGGCCTTCTGGGAGTTTCTTACACTGTAGCTCATAGTTTGGGTTCGAAAAAAATGAATATCAGTCTGTCTTTGTGAATCTATTATCTGTTTAAGAAATGTTTGTTGTGCATCATCCTCTTGTGAATCCAGTTTAGCTTACAAAGGTGCTGTTTTGGGTAGCGCTTTCCTTAGTCAAGAGGAGATACAGTATGAAATGGATTTAGGATATTGTCACACTAAACATAAATGAAACTTTGCAGCGTTTGTTTTGGCAGGTGAGAACAATGCTATTCAACCTCACACCGGGTTGACAAGTGCTTCACTAATGCTCATCTTCTTGTGATTTCATCCTGCTGTTGCTATGGGTATTTTGAAATGTAATAATGCCTCATTCTTTTTCGGTCAAAGGTCTGGGTTTAGTCCAAGCTTAATGAGAGCCCCTCTGTCCTTTATTCCACAACTATCATTTCTGTATTAATGCCTTTAAAATCCCCAATGTGCCACAGAGATTCACCTTCATTCTTCCTTGTGGTTAAAGGTCCAGTATGTAACATTCAGGAGCAGCTATTGGGAGAAATGGAATATAATAGAAGTATGTTTTTGGTGTATAATCACTTGAAAATAAGAATCATTGTGTTTATCGTTATCTTAGACTGAGCCATTTTTATCTACAGAGGGAACGGGTCCCCATCCATGGAAGCGGCTATGTTGCGTCGCCATGTTGCGTTGCCATGTTTCTACAGTAGCCAAGAAGAGACAAATCAAACACTGGCTCTAAATTGAGCTTTTCGCATTTTTCACGAGTTTCGAGGCCACCGTAGTTCCTCCAAAACGCTCTGAGTGGGTGGGTGAGTCCGGCGGTATTCAAATGGTTGCAAACTGCAGTTTCACCACTAGATGCCACTAAATCCTGCATACTGGACCTTTAAGCATAACCGAGGATGTTTTAGAAGATACATTGAACAGTGTGACTCTTTTATTGCTCTGTTGTCAAATAAAAGGAGTTATTGTAAAGACACTTGAATAAGGATGTGAGAAGGATCTCACTTACAGTATCTATCAGGGGGTTTGGTTGAATATTTTAAAACCTACATTTTATGTTCTGAAGGTTACTGCAACTTATTAACTTACTGATTTAGTTGCATCTTAGGCTACCCCAATAACTCGATTTCAACTCAACATTCATACACTGAATCAAATCTTTTATGATTGTGATTTTGCACTCTTTCACATGCTGTTCTGCCTCTTACGTTTGGAGCTGCCAGCATATTTTCTTCACTGTTGCACTCCACAAATATTGATTTTAAAGCCTCTGCCTCATGTTATTAAAAACTGCTCCACATCATATTCTATATTGATTTTCTTTGTGAAACCTTTTGTGTTATGGCAAGTGTTTAACATTTTCTCATGGCCAGCAGTATATAATAGCATGTGTTGTAAGTGGTTATGTTTGGTATTTCTTACGATATGTTCTTTTAAACACTTCTAGTTTATCTAAGCTTACATGTTGTCACTGTTAGCCAGTTTAACATTGACAGCCATGAGGGCATCCTTCACTCCTACAGTCTAACACTTATTTAATACATGCCTGTCTCCCTGTTTCACCTCCAGAAACACTAGCACGTTTATTTTAAACCACAGAGTGTCTTATATACAGCTCATTATTATGCAATTCTGTGCAGTCTCTCAGGAGTTTTTTTAGCACCAGCAAGGTTCCCTGGCCCGAAGTAAAGTGAATTATGCAACACAAGGAAACTGAGAGACCCTATCTTGGGAGAGTTGCCTGTTAAGGCTGCTCCAACAACAACACACACACAGACAAACCATCTTCCTGTTTAACATATACATTGAAGTCCTAGCATCAGAGTCTTCTTTCTGTTTGATGTCTGCGGCAGCTGTCTGTGAAATGGGATATTTGCTCTCACTCAATTGTTATTGTGTGTGTGTGTGTGTGTATCAGGTGAACATGCTCCTGCACTGGACAGCTAAATCCCATCTCCGTGTTCTGTTCCTCTAAAAAATTCAATCTCCCCTCACCATTTCTGACACATTTTGTCCGTGTCTGCGCTCAGAACCAAGAGCCGAGGAACCCACTCCTAAAAATAACTTTGTACCGTCAAAGTGCGAATGTCTGTAGCTCAGTGCACACTGTATAGAAACAGTGTTCAATGCTATTATGGTTAAAGGTAAGGTGGGCAATGTTTTTCTAAAACTTTTTTTTTTTTTGTCTTATTGTTGAAACTGAAATGCTCTGGAAAAACAGCCCTGCAGTAAGTAGTACTGCCCCTCTACCTCGCTACCTGCCCTGCTGCTACATCCCGCCTACGTGCGCGCACCCAGCCGGCACTCTCATACCTGACGACGCTGGGCACGTGAAGCTCCCAAGCTAGTCTCACAATTATGGCAGAGAAAGAGCAGTCAAAGTTCCCAGCACCACAGGTGGTACCTGCAGAAAAAAAAGGAAGACAGAATGTGAAAAGGCTGCGACCAAAAAGACTTTGGACAAGGGGTCAGACCAGAGTCAATATGGGCGTGGCTTTTCAACGATGGCGACAACTGAGGGACCTGCAGGGCCTGAAAAGTGACACCGCGGTCACTTTATTTCTGCTGGATGTGTAATCTAGCTTTTTTCATTTTGATGGTAATTTGTTACTTGCATGAAATAGCATACACCTACATTGTAGCTAACGTGTAGCTCGTTTGTGTGTTTTTGTAGTTATGAGTTATGGGCGGCTGTGGCTTTGTGGCAGAACGGTTGCCTGCCAATTGGAAGGTCAGCGGTTCGATTCCCCCAGCCATGCGTCGAAGCATCCTTGAGCAAGATACTGAACCCCAAAAATGCTCCTGAAGCTGCGCCTTCGGTTTGTGAATGTTCTCATGTGTAAGTCGCTTTGGATAAAAGCGTCTGCTAAATGAATAAATGTAAATGTAGGAGAAAGACGCATCGACGTCCACACCGTCCAAGCGTGAGTTCACCTGTTTTGGGGGCGTGGCTTTGGAAGGAGCTCTGAAGGGAGGGGGTGGGACTTTTTCGGTTGGATAATTTCATAATCTAGCCGTTTCTTGCTAGTTTCCCAAACATACCTACCCTAGCTTTAACACAAAGCAAAAAAAATAAAAAAAAGTAGAAATGCTCTCATGACACAAGTTATCTTGATGTCGTGGTTGTCAAAGGAATTCAGATGAGCTGTTCAAATGTTCAAACCCGCTGAGATTAGTGAATTAGCTTTTAACTGTGTCCTTTAATCATCTTGATATTAATTATAAAGCCAGATGAGGATGATGATCGACTTTAAAAGCTGCTGAAAATGTAATAAAATTCCCGCTGTAGTTGTCTTGATTCATTTGAAGCTTTTTGTATATACTTTTTGTCTTAATTTATCTATTTTAGATAAAATAAATGTGTTAGGTGTCCTTGGCAAAGTTGGATCATAACATGAATACAAGGGCCTAATTTCCGTTGGGATTGTGGGGACTTTTCCCCCTCACTTTTCAAAATCGTATTTTCTCTCATAGTTTCCGTTTCATTTCCCCACTAAAACCTCGAGCCCTCTAACTGTCCTGCTGCTAAAATTCAGATGAGAGAAACTCTAAGTTGAAAATGTTGGTTCATCTGAGTCACCTTCAATTACAACAGTGCGATCACAGCACAAAGTGTTAGGAGTAGCATGGAGCGACTGGCCATCATGGATGAAATTATGATTTCACATAACATTTCTCATTTTTAGCCAGACTAGCGGTATGGCTCTGTGGATGGCAATGTCGGTTTTTTGGCCTATCCACCACTCTGGTCCAGACTGACTGTTGCTACAAATATCAGATGGCTAGTCATGACATTTTCTAAGTGTTGATCCTCTGACTTTTCCTCTAGCGCCACCGTGAGGTTTTGTCTGAAATGACTTGATAACCATTGGATGGACTGCCATAACGTTTGATACATACATTCATGGTCCCCACAGGATGAAATTAATGAATGCATATATAAATAAAATATGCTTAAGTCATTTCCAAACTGTACAGCACAACTCAAGCACTCCCACTGATTACCCCTTTGCTACCCCCTGATACTCCAGAGACATTAGACCGGAGAAGCCGGGGTATCCGGCTGTGTCAGACTAGCATCCATCAGCGGAAGGGTTTAAAGTGCCCTACCGCATTAGAGGGGATTCCTGTGGGAAGCCCTCATCTATTAAAGGGGCGCAGAGATACACTGTCTCAAATGAGATCAGCAGCTCTCGAAGGTGACTTGTTTTGCTTTGGTGTGATAATGGATGGGGAGGATAATGATTGCTCAAGCAAAGTGTTGTTTTCCTAGCACTCAGCTTGACATGGGGATTGGGAAACCTGTGGATTCTGTTTTTTCTTTACTCTTTTACGAGTCAGCTTTACCCTTGAATAGAAAACAAAATATTAAATATAAACCTATTATTTCATGAATGGAATTCTGTTGAGAGAGCTATTTATAGTTGATGAAGATGTTGAAATGGGAGCCAGTAGACTCCAGGGGGAAAAGATCTGTATCAGCAAAGAGAAAATCATGCCCTGTTTGAATTGCTAATGAAAACAATCCTTTCACGGTGCTGAGCAATTATGCTTTATGAATAAATGGCCGCAAGGAAAGATTTCCTTCAGTATAGAAATGTCTGCATTGTTAATGTGGTTACAGTATTTTATTTTGGAACCATACTGTACTGTGAACTTTACAGTACTTCATTATATAGGTGTTGATAGTGCCCTTGTTCTCCTCATACTTTACAATTTATAGTTTTCATTGAATCTGCAGTAGTTCAGTTAATAAAATTCCATTTTTTATATATACAAACACCTTTCCAATTGTTAAAGAAACAACTGTAGGATGAAATATTCCACAGATCACAGGGTAGAAAAATGGACCTTGGTTCTTCAGACCTATATGGAAATCTCAAAAGTATTAATTTAACAGACAGCAGCTGTCTACATGTCAGGCATAGACAAACAGTGGCTGCTGAATCACTCAATAAAAATGTTACAAGGCACTTTCAATGGACATTTACTGTGTCACCTCCATATGTAATGCGCTTTTGTCAATATTAAACTCTAAAATGTCACGAGATTGTCAACACAGTATAACAAACAGTCTCTCCCCTTGTTAAGGAAAAAAATATTGATTATAGCCTTTGAACAAACCACCAATGTTGCAGTTTTTCTGGTTAGGACAGTCTCGGATAGGCCTGACTATGTTATACAAAGGCTAAGAGATATTTTGCAAGCCCTTTAAAAAAACAAACAAAAAAACCCTAAAAACAAAAGGCTATTTAATATGCATTACGTAAGAATATTGGTCTCTTTGTGAATTAATTCTGGCTTTTGCACCTGTCATTATTTACAAAGGAAGACATTTGTAAACAATGACATCCTTACTGAGCAGGAAGTGATATGTGGTGTTAAACTTTGTTCTACACCTCCACTATCATGGAAAAGTACTGCTGCAGGGACATCCCGGTCTACTTCAAATATCATTTGACATCAACTAGATATACAGTACATATCAGCACAATTTTACCTTGTCTTCTGGGGAAAAAACAGAAGACAAAGTGTTTTGGTTATTGTGGTGCCACTATACACTATGAATTCTGCATCCTGAAAATGTTGCTTTAAAAAAAAAAAAGAAATTGTGTGCTCATCTGGCTCAGTCGTGCTGCACAGCATCATACCAACCAACTGTCACTGTATGTGGAGCAAATATTAGCACAGTTTTCACTGTGGGATGCCGGCTATAAATAGACTACAGGAAGTCATTCAGGAACAAAACTCAGACGTCTGTGTTGACTTTTAATTTGAAGCATATAATAATACCTGCCCGCAAAATAACCCCAGTGCTAATCCCATTTCATTCTATGGACACATCTGGGGACAAAACATGTTTCTTAAAAAAGATGAGGCTGTTTTACTGCTATATGTGAGAGCGTTGGTTTGATCCTTCCTAATGAATGATTCACACAGAGCCTTTGGAGGACGCTCTCTGATTGGGGGGGGGGGTCAAAGCCTACGTTTGGCATAATAACTGCAGCCAAAGGCAATTAGCATTCAGGACACTATAGGAAAGTCTGTCATCAAGTTGTGGTTGTGTTTTCGGTTATCATTTTAATAACTTACTTATCACACATACTGTATCTTTCATGCTTCCAGGCACACTTAACAGTTGAACGCTGATTTAAAAAATAAAACGAAAGCTAGATTTAAACCCCTGTTAAACCACAAATTGTAGTTTTCACACGTTCTATGGATTAAACAAATGAGATACAACATGTTATTGAGGTTTAGAGGTGCTGGTAGACATACTTTGTTGCTTTTTCGACAGGGCCGAGCTAGCTGTTTCTGTATCCGGTATTTGTGCTAAGCTAAGCTGGCTGCTACATATTTACTGTACAGACACGAGAGTGGTAACAATCTTCTCCTCTAACTTTTGGCCTTTTTAAAGCATTTCACACATTAATAGGTTGTTAAGTGTTTTGTTTTTTTACATTGAGCTAATGTTTATTTCACCTTTTTTTTTTTTTTTATATAATTTGGTTGAACAGCTACATGTTTTTTATGCTAGGTTATGTTTGATGTCTCTGTTAAAAATATCCTCTTATTTTTCAGTTCTTTTTTTATGTAAAATAAGCTACATGATGTCAGTCTCTTGATAAATTCACACATCTTCCTTCATGTTCCCAGACGGTCCCAAACAGCTCCCACTTTGCAGTAGCTCTGTTTGCTCAGCCATGCATACTATACTAGATAACTCTCATCATCATCATGATTAACAGTAGATAGGGTGTTTGAAGTGAAATAAATTAATGAGGGGATTTTTTGAAAAGGGGATTATGTTGAAAGAGCCACACCAGCACTGATTCATTCAAGGACCCCCGGAGCAAATAGTTGATTCATGAACCTGAATTATTTTACTCCAGAGATATTTTTCCTGTCAGTGAAAATGAAATAAAAGCTTAAAGGAAATTGTTTTCTAAGTAGAGAAGCTTGATGACTCCATTGTGCTAGAATATATATATATATATAT
>CM022481.1:13411895-13439861 GCA_011952105.1 Coreoperca whiteheadi | reverse complement strand
TATATATATATATATATTTTTTTTTTTTTTTTTTTTTGCAAGTAGACACAAACAAAATTCAATCTTTATAGTCTTGAAGGATTTGAATCATCCATTTTATTGTTTTGTTTTTTTGTCTGCCAAAAATGAAAAGCTTCCCTTTTGAAATGAAATCTCTCAACGCACACAAGAATATAAACATTAAACAGTGTAATGTAAAAAGGTGGCTGTACTCACGTTGGTGATCATAATAAAGGAGCAAGGGACTTGTAGACCAAAATCCATCATTTTTTAGAGGATTTTTGTTTTCCTCCTCTCCCTAAAAGCCATATTGTCATGTGATTTCCATCAGTTTGATAGTAGTGATGAAGAAGAATGCACCATGGAGTAAACCAATGTAATCAAATAAGGAACAGCAGTAAAACCCAGCTTATGAAAATGCATTCTATTTCTGTCTGTTTATTACTAGAAAAGAACAACATGCCAACTCCGCTTATTGGAGGTGTTTTGTATTTAGCCACTTTGTTTTGGCACCTTCGTCAGGGTGTGTATTCAGAAACACTAAAACAACTCCTTTTGCGTTTGAAGTGAAGTGAGTTTCCAAGAAAATCCCCTCATCTCTTCACATTAAGTGTAATACTACAAAACATACTAGAGCTGAACCGATTAGTAGATCAATCAATTGGTTGAGCAGCAGAAAAATAATTGGCAACTATTTTCATAATACATTATTAAGAGTTACTATTATTCTCAGTTCTAGCTTGTCATTTGTGAGGATCTGCTGCTTTTCTTAGTTTTATGTGATAGTAAATTAAATTCTTGGATTTCTGGAGTGTTGGTTGGACAAAACAAGCAGTATATGTGACTTTTGGCTTCAGGAGATTGTGATGGGCTTTTTTCATTATGTTACAGACATTTTACAGAGGTGCTGCCGTTTTTGTCTGTAGTAAAACTTGCCATCTTTTACAACACGGCAGCCAGTATACCATTCCTGTTATGTCAGTGTGAGGACAATGAAATGAAGGGAGTCAAAGTTGAGTTGGTAGCGATCTGAAATAGCACTACATGAGGTTTTGTATTTGGCCCCATTGGATTTGTAATATTCAATTCCAGAGGTGTGAGTTTTATGTACTTCTCCAGTTAAGCGCGCAGGGTAATTCCACTGTTATCTGAGCACTTTATGTGGTTTGTACACTTCTTTTGATGCCTTGCCAAGGTGTTCAGTAATGTGATTTGCAGGTACCACCTCCATGCTGCTGTTGGGCTGTTGGCGATCAAATCTGTAGTTGCCTAGCAACATGGGCTGTTTGATCTCATGACTCGGTCTTTGTTGATGTTGTTAACGTTTGAGGAGTAGCCTGTACTGTATCTCTGATTGAGAGGTACCTTTTTTCCCCCAAGCCCATCTAATAAGCATGACTGTTAGATATGTGAAGAGGGTTTTTTAATTTTTATGTATTTGTGGGTTCAATGTGAGCCAGCGGAAGTGAAGATACAGGAGGTGAGGGGAGCAATAGAAATAAGAAAAAAGTAAGAAGAGCGAGAGCTTGAAAGGAAGGACTTAGCTTTACTTGGTTCCCCCCTCAAGGCACAATCAGGAAACCAGTTACACCCCCCACCCCCAACACACACACACACACACACACCATCCCAGCCCACCATCTTCCCTGAATGTGCGTCCTATTTTCCCTGTCAAGGTGGTGTCCTAGATTCAAAGTTCCATCGGATGAGTAAAACAATAAGGCAAAGCGATTATATCATGAAGCATGTGGAGGATGGGGGGTGTCAGTTGAAGTCTAAAAAGTAAGCTGAATGTTTCCTTACTCGTATATTGATTTTGTACTCATTGCTTAACCCAAGATGGTGTGTGAAACCTCCTTAGAAAAATTGCCTACTTACTGACCTGTAGGGAAATTGAAAAAAGGGAATGCTTTTGTTATTTTGACCCTGGTGCACACACTTATTCCAACAGTTTTTGCAATTAACTTGGATGATGGTATCTTGGGGAAATCGTGTGTGTGTGTGTGTGTGCCCCCTGCATGCCTGTGCATATGCCCTTTCCTGCTAAATCGTGCCTGTGCGCATATTTGTGCGCTCCTGTTTGTTTTATTAATTAACCGTCAGTGTAGGTGTTCAGCCAGAGCAGAATTCACCAGGGTACGATTTCGACTTCTCAGTGCAAATTAAATTACTGTGCGTGGAGCTCAAAGAGACAGCTGGTGAACGCTGCATGTAGCCGAAGGCATGCAGAGCACATGGTACCTATTATACCACAACAGTCGGATCAGCTACTGTGAAATGCTACACTTGTCAGTAGTTTGCTCAACAGTGTCTAGTATTTTACAGCGCTCAACATCTCAGAGCAATGGTATTATAACTTGTGTAACTTGAGGCCGAGTGTGGCAAAATGTTCTCAAATTGCTTCATTGTAATGCATTGATTCCTTTAGTGTGTGTCCCAACTGTGAGGCATTTGTGTGAATGTAATGGAATCAGTGCACTTGCCGCAGCATCCTGGGCGTGACAGTGTTGCCAGGCATCAGTTTAATAAAGATGCAGACTTTCTCAATGCACCGCCATGGCCTGGCCCTCCCTAATCTTGTTTGTGCTCTTTCAAATTGGATCACCTTGACACACACACGCTTACACTAACACACACAGATGACAAATGTACAGGATATACAAACATTTTAGTCTTAATTTTTAGTCTTCCTCAGTATTTCCTTCAACATGTTAAAAATCCAATTAGCCTTCCCGCGCTTGTTCCTGTCACTCTTATCAGTCCTAGTCCCTCAGTAGACTCACACAGGATTTATTAAAAATTTAAGCACTCCTCTTCAAGGGGGATAATATATTGGAAACCCTGCAGCATCAACATCAAGCTCTTTAATAATTCATGTGTGTAGCCTGGTGAAGACACAACATGGACTGTAGCACTTCAGCTTTGTAGTGCTTGGACATTTTTAAAGAACGCAACCATTCAATACATCTTTTGACCAGTTGCTGTATTCCATCTTGGGATGACCCAAACTATAATGAAGCATTGATATTGGAGTTGGTTGAGGTGAAGTATATTTGAATTGTTAAGCCCCACCACCTTTAGGTACTGTTGCTGCGCCTGACAAGCGTTCCATTCTAGTATAGTGCATATTCAGTGGCAGATTTCCTGCTCGAAAATCGAAGTCATTTTGTAAACAATGGGTCTTGGATTTCACACGGAAGTAAACTAAATCAGGCTTCTCATTTTCAGGTGAAAACCAGCTATTTTGTCACCTGAAATTACAGCACTCGCTAGCAGATTTTATCAGCTGCAGGACAAAACCGCTATTGCTACTCCAAATTCTGATATAGTAGCATCTTGGCAGATGTCCCAAACTAAGAATTTTCCTGACGTAACCTGTAATCCCAAAATATAATGTAGTTATATACTAACTCTTGGCCCTAGAAGTGTAGAGAGAAAAGCTTGTTATGTGGGCGTACTAATGTTTGGACCTTATGTTAATTTAGATTAACCCACTGTTGAACCCATTCTGTACACGTTTGCTCTTGTATTTTTGGCTTTGAAAAAGCTAAAAACTGGCCTGAAGTGCCTAGTTACAGTTGCTAACCTGTAAATTAACAATTGCTGTTTGGGGGACGGGTTTAGCGAACAGTTAACTGGCAATACCCATCTGTTTTTTTCCCGTTTTTTTTTTTTTTTTTTTCTCCGTTGTGCACACCTATCGTTCTGTCAAAAACAGTACATTTCCTTAACTGTTAGTAGCATGATACTGGTGTGGATTGGTACACTTCTTCTAACAATCTTATGTGTGTTGGGAGAACCAAGCAGATAAGGACCTCTGACCTCCTGTGGAGAGAGGATGAATTTCTCCCTCATGGATCAATAGAGCATTAAAGAACCATTCTTAAATGGGAATGTGAAGCTGCTGGCTCACAACAATAAATTGCTTTAAGTATTAAATTATTAGCACAACCTCCATGTTGTACGTGGCTAAATATGAGACTCTTAGTCCTCACCTCTCACCCTAAACAGTCAAAAGCAATAAACCATGCTGCCCACCATGTACCTAAGCAATCACATATAATAACATCAAATGTGCTCTGAAGCAGCCCCGATAGCATGATTGAAGATTAGTTAATAATTCAGAGTTGTTGGAAGCGTTGTAAGGGGATGGTGGTCTCTGCTGTTCGCCTTCACAGCTGCATGGGGCCTGCCAGTGACAGATGGCTCAGCCCATGTGGAGAATTAGCTGCCAGTATAGCCCAGTAGAGTGTTTGTTTGTCTCTTTCTCTCTCTCTCTTTCTACATGCTTTTCTTGTTCATACTTTTTGTCAAGCTCTCATTTCAGTTTGTGTGTGTGTGTGTTATGAGCAGAAATACCTCTGTAAGGAGAAAGCAAACAAAGAAGGCCAAAGCATGTGAATTTTTAGTTCTATGTCTATTTATCAGTTGCTTACGCGCGTATTGTGTGGTTGTCTTTATCACGGCGACTTTGCTGTTCAAATGTTTTTTTTTTTAAATGCTGTTGATTAATGGATCATGTTTCAGTTATCGCCCCATTAAGTTTATCACAGAATGTGGACCGTTGCTTAGTTTTGTAAGTTGTTCCTCTCCTGGTGCTCCACTGCAGGGTGTCCTGGTGTCGCTGAGAGATATTTTAAGTTCTCTGCATGGGCGCAGTCCCCCTCCCTGCCCGCAGTAGTCAGCTAGAGGACAGCTTGGTGCTACCTGTTGGAAATCACAGCAACAGCAGGACATTGCAGCCATTCTGTACAATCCATCAGAGCCCAGCTGATACTCGGTTTATTGGGGCTGTGCAACTATTTTTTTTTTTTCTGAGATCCACACATTTTTTTTCTTTTGAAACCATAGCTTCTTACCCTGTAAGAGATGGGAACAGATGAATAGGATGCAAAATGTATTTGCACACACGATTTTCCACATTTCTTATTACATAAGTGCAAGTGCAAGTCTGACTGTATATCCACAGCACTGTCTGCTCAGCTGTGATGTTACTCTGCCAACTCTCATGCTGTCTGTGCTGAGTATTGTAAACAGTCTGCTCAACAAACTATGCAATGAAGCCACTGACTTGAAAACTAATTCTGAACTTCTTAGACTTTGAAATTTATATTTTAGGAGTTGTGACACATGTCTTTCAAGGTGATTGTCCATGACACATGGGCCCCTTTCAAAATAAGTGCATTATGTGACATCTATCATTTTCAAGTGTCCATCCAAGTAGAGAAAAAGATGATAATCGTTTTTCTGGACGAATATTTAGTGAAGTAAATCTAAAAAAATTTCAAACTATATACCTTTTGTTTAGCCATATCAGAGCATTTTGTTGATTTCCTATATTCTGTCTTTTTGTCCAACTAGAGCTGCCAGAGAATTGGACGGACACCAAGGAGACTCTGCTGGAGGGGATGGTGTTCAATGTGAAGTACCTGGGTATGACCCTGGTGGGCCAGCCCAAAGGAGAGGACATGGCCTCAGCTGCCATTCGCAGAATTGTTGCCACTGTGAGTCACTAGTCCCTTTCTGACTCCTACAGCCTTATAGTGGAAGTTATATTGACCCTGACATTTTATGATAAGTACTAGTAGTGACAATGTTGCATAAAATTCTGTAGGCAAGCTCAGAACCTTCAATAGCAACGTGACATTTCCAGAGTGACATTGTGAAGGTTTCAATTACAGCGATGCTTTTTATAGAAATTCTCTTGTGGATTTGTGAAATTACAGCCAGTACATTATCTGATGACTTAAATACTTGTCAAATTTAGATTTGATTCATGTTATTCTGATGACCCAGGACACAATTTTGTCAGGGTGGACATTAATGATAAAGTTGTAAATTGTTGCACCATGTTTACAGTATAATACAACTTGGTGTGCCACTACAGACAATGAATATAAGTTGTTCTTTATGTCAGTAATTCAGTCAGTCACAGCTCAACAAACGTATTCTCATGGCCAGAAAACCATTGTGGACACTGCCATAATCATCCAATTCAGTATTAAAGGATCAGTGCAACTTTCAAATTAGCATGCAGGAAAAACAGTCCATTCTAATGAAGAAGTTTACATTTACACTTAGTCATTTAGCAGACGCTTTTACCCAAAGCGACTTACATATGAGAACATTCACAAACCGAAGACGCAGCTTCGGGAGCATTTTTGGGGTTCAGTATCTTGCTCAAGGATGCGTGGACGCATGGCTGGGGGATTGAACAGCCAACCGTCCGATTGGCAGCCAACCGTTCTGCCACCAAGCCACAGCCGCCCGTTTAGGTTCAAATGTTCTGAAAAATATTTAACTACCTACAGAAATTACTTTTAAACTCAGTAATCAGCGTCGTTCACCTTCATCTTGGTGTAATTCTCTTGGCATGTAATTATAGCCGAGTGGTGTTTATATCAAGGTCAGTATGGCAGCATGGAAACACAACTGCTAATCCAGGATTATCAAGGGTTGCACATGTGCAGCAGTCAAATCAGTGATATGATGTTCACTTAACAACACTGAGCCTCACAGGGGATTTCTGAGCACGGTTTTCTACATCAATTCAGAAATTCTGTCAATTTTCACAAGACTCTTTTGAAAACTGCGAACAGACTGTTGCATTTAAACCAGTGAGTTTGTAGACATACAAAACCCCCAATTATTTGCACGTTTTATTGCACACAGATTTATTTGTTCCTCATTTTTCTTTCTTGCTCATGCACATACACACCTTTTCACTGAACGCCGCCAACAATGAGAATGTCTAATCTGCTGGAAGGGCTTTCTCTGCCGAAAGAAAAGCCTGGCACAGGCGTCCTAATCATAAACCTCCCACTTCTCAATTAGAGACTGAACCGAACCTAATGGCAAGATTAAGATTCAATTGATTTACACCAGGAAAGAAAAAGCAACTCGGTTGTCTCTGTCTGTTCCCTTGGTAACCAATCAACCTGAATGGGATTACTGAATACATTTGTGACTTTTCCATTTGCTACATGCTTCAGTCGGACATGATAAGACAAGGCCGAGGGACCGAACATATAGAAAAAGGCTGAGCTTGGCGTATCTCAAGCTGACAGATTGGTTTTTGCCTTGTGGCACGACACGAGTAACATGACAGAAGAAATGTGGTTGTTAGCACTTCCTACATGATTGAGCTGCCACAGTTAGCCACAGCACTCTTTCGCTCCCTATTACTATAATGTCAGTTTCCCTTATTGTAAGTGCTGTGTGTTTAAGCAGAATGTGCTGTTCGATGTCACCATCTCCAGGGCATTTGGGCTCCTACAGCAAGCCATGGCACCGTTCCTGTTGTCCTTCAGATGTCCTAGTTTTTATTTAAGCAAAGATCCCACTCCTTTTCATCCTCTTCACTGCCCTTACCTCACCTCCTGCAACAATTAAAGAGTTCTCATGCAGGCTGAATGTAGAAAAGTGTGGTAAATGATGAAATCATTTCCTTTTAATTTCCCTTTTTTCCCCTCTGTATTCATTCACAGTCACTCTACTGATTCTTGACCTGATATCATTTTGGTGTGAAACTAAACTGCTCTCATTTGCTAGCTATTTGCATGGTAAGGAGGTCATTGTCTTTGTCAACAGGCGCTGTCACAGACTGCAAGCTCAGCACTGTGGCCGTATTTTCTGAAACTCCAGATGGAGCAGAGCGGCAGGGGGGAGTCAGTGGCTGCCAGCCCGACCTCGAGTACTCATTCTGGGCTACACATTGCTGCTTCCCCTCCACCCCCGTTCCGTCACCTTTTATAAATTCCCCACATTTCTGGGACAACTCATGCAGGCTGCTTTGAGGGTTCTTGGTGTTTAATCCGTAAGATCATCTTATATTTATGTCACAGTGGCAGGCTAGGTCTGTCTATATCTGTGGCAAGATTTTTTTCTATCTGGTTTCTAATGTGCGTGTGTATTATGTGTTTTTATATTTCGTGTCCACAGGCCAGAGCCAGAGCTAAGAAGTTTCGGAAAGTAACGCTGACCGTCTCTCCGAAAGGCATCATCATCACAGACACAGAGACTACAGACCTCATAGAAAATGTCTCCATTTACAGGTAAATGAAACCTGCACAGTGGTTGGGCTAGTTGAGACAAACACTCCAGCAGAGTACACATTTGTGCCGTACTAGACTTTACTTAGATTTGCATTCAATACATTATTATTGAATGCATATGTATATGTATTTTTAGCAATGCTAGCTGCATGGCTCTATGGACGGCAATGTCAGTCTGTTCATCTGTCCGTCATTTGGTTCAAACTGAAACATCTCAATAAATACTGGAGGATTGCCATGAAATTGTATACAGACAGTCGTGGTTCCCAGAGGATGAATCCTACCCTCTTTGCTGATCCCCTGACTTTTACTTCACCATGAGGTTGACATTTATTATTTTTTTAATATTCATATTCATGTTCCCCTCAGGATGAATTGTAATCATTATGGTGATCCATTGTCTTTTCATCAAGTGCCACTATCGGGTCAAAATTGTCATTGTCCAACACTTTGGTTTACCAGCAAGACTAACTATATTCACATCAATCTCATCTGTACTTTGTATTTAGTGCTAATTAGTAAATGTTAGCATGCTAACACGCTAAACTAAGATGTTGACCAAGGCCAACATTGTTCCTGCTAAACATTGTCATTGTGAGCATGTTACCATGAGCGTTTAGCTCAAATCACTGCGGTGTCTAAGTCCAACCTCACACAGCCGATAGCATGGCTGCAGACTGAAGATTCGAATTGAAAAACACGGGATTAATATCAGAATATACAGAGAAGAAGAAGTGATAAAGAAGCGAGACAAGCGCTGCAGCAGAGTGCTCATTTTTAATGTTCAGGACTCAATTTAGATTTCCATTCAATACAAGTATTTTTTCTTTAGATTGCCATTTACGGCATTGTTCAAAAGAAAGCTCATCTAATGTAACAAGTGTGTGCTTTTACATGTTACAAGTGGCCATGACCTCATTTAGGACTACTGGCTTCATGCAAATAATTGAAAACATCATGCAAAACATTGAGAATTCCATGACTGCATGCAGAGTGTTATTTTAAATGTTCATAAATTTACCTCAAAGAGTAAATGCCTGAGTTTATAAGGATGGGTGAGCAATATGATGCAATACATAATCACTTAACATGGGTTCATTAAATGGCTGGCTCATTAATTAAATTTCTGCTATTCCATCTTGTATTCATTTTATTAAAAGGTTTATCACCTATGCCTGACAACGCTGGTAATCCTTCAAGTTGAGTCGTAAAAACAAAGAAGTGGCTTCATCTGATGCGTGAAGAAACTGCTATCCTCTTTCTAGGTCACCTTCCCCTCTGTCCATTGCTCGGGCTCATTTTGCAGGATCAAACCAAGCAGTTCTCTGCTCAGTGCTGTTGTGAGTCTCGTGTTTGATCAATTCACTCGGAAACCAATAATGGGAGGGCGGGGGTGTTGCTGGGGTCGGGTGGTGTCTCTTAATGTCTCTCTGTGTCAATGAAAGCTAATCTCTTTCAGCACCATGCTAGGTTTCATTCTAACAAATAATTGTGACGTGTTTGGCTGGCTTCCCCTCTCTGGATAGCATCCTGTAATATAGACGGGCCTCGTGTCTTTGAGGATTACAGTCTAAATATCATATGGCTGGACTGTGATTACAGAACAGGTTGTGTTAAAGACTGGGGCTGTGTGTGTGTGTGTGTGTGTGTGTGTGTGTCTGCATCCCCTTCTGATCCACCTTATCAGCGGTAACAGACTACAGTCCAGGGCAATCAGCCTCGTCTTTGATCTCCTTCTCTTTTCTCCTTATCTTTCCCCTCCTCTCCTTCCCCCTTTCATTTTCACTGTCTAAAAAGAAATCGTTCTTTTCTGCTCCTATTAACATAAAAAGAGCTCTGAACGCAGGAATACCCACAACTAATTGCCCACTTTGAAAATCGCGCTTCCAGTCTTTGCCAATACTGCCGAGTGATGATACAGGAGAGATTAAAGGGCCACATGCAGAGCTTTGGGTTGACCGAGCATTGATTTATCCTCTTTATGAGACCCCATCCCCACCTCCAATTCCTTACAGCCCCTTTCCCCTCTTACCCCTCCTTTCTTGTGTCTTATTTTAGTTGCACATAATCCATTTATTGGCCAGGAAAGCACGTGAAGGGTGAAAGAAAGTGGAGTGTAGATGAAAGAGAAGGGATCAAATCAGACTGTTTTTTATGTGCATAACAAACAAGGGAGAAAAGAGTTGCATACAAAAAGTGTGTGTGTCTGTGTGGATGTGTGCACATATGTCCACACATGGATGAACATATGAGTATTTAAGTATGCACCTCACACAGTGAATGTATGTAAATGTGTGTGTTTGTCGAGTTAATTGTGCATTCACACTTACTGGAAGTCGGGCTGTTTCCCTCAGGGGAAGCTTAGTGGGGGATAGAAAACAGACAGGAAGGCATTGTGCATCGCATTGGAAATGGGATCCCCGCAGCCACGACACACCCACCCCATCCACCCACACGCATACCCACCACCCACCCACACACAAACAATGCAATATCATCCTGTATCAGTGGCATTTAAGTTTTCAGTTTCACAAATTGATAATGAATTCAGCATCTTTTTCTGGTCACCCCATTCCTGACAGCATACTTTACAGTGCGTCTAATTTACAGCATCAGACACTCAAGTTATATTATCATGAGCTTGATCTTCCAAAATGCGCATGTCTGCGTTGTAGTGCTGCTGTAGGGCTGACTGATGGCCAAGGACTAAACCACACAGGAGGTTAGATGATATTCTACAACAACAGTAAAGGTGGATTATTTTGACAATAGTTTCTTTTTTTACCAAATGAGGTGTCAAAATATGTATGCCAATATTTTACAGGTGTGTGTTGATGTGGTGATCTATTTCACTGGAGAAATCAGTAAAGTTTAGAAATTTGTCATTTAACTGTGACCAGGAAAACACAATTTTAGGTAACCGTACATTCGGATGGCCAAAGTCCCACATGATCTGTAATCTCATGTAATGATATAGAACATTTTCAATACCAGAGCCAGCAGTCAATAAGCTTAGCTTAGCATGAAGACTGAAAGCAGGGGGAAACGGCTAACCTGGCTCTATCGAAAACATGTACAAACTGCAGAAGCACACAAAACCGTAACGTTGTTGTTGTTACACTTTGGCTTTTATACAAGTTAAACAAACGAGATATAAAATGTTAATTTGTGAGCTTTCGGGCTCCTTTAGAGCGGGCCGGGCAAGCTGTTTCCCCCTGCTTTCATTCTTTATGCTAAGGTAAGCTAACCTTCTTCTTCTATTGATCTCATCTAAATCCCTCTAAAGGGATTAAGCAGCGTAGTTCCCAAAATGCCAAATTATTCTTTTAAAACAGAATACGTTGGATCAGTAAAAAGAAAAAAATATATTACACAAATATTTACATTTCATAGCTGTGTGAAAGAAAACAAACTGTGTATTTTCCGTTATTGGGTCATACACAGATTTGCCACTTACTGGATCAGTAGACAAGTGGCTTGTTTGATTTTCAGTATTGATGGGATTTTGTGTACAATACTGTATTGACCCAGTCTAAATCCAGGTATTGAAAATGACATACTGGCAGCCATACTTGCGCCTCCCCGTAAACACAACATTGTCAGGTGTTGAGCTTCCATCTGGACTGGTGTTACTGATTCATATTCTGGGAAGAGCTCTCAGAGACCGACCAGCATGGCGATCAGCAAAACATCAGAAAAGCAGAGCTGGAACTATAACTGACACTCCACCTGGTAATGATGCACGGTGTTCTGACATACCATTAGGGTTTGTGAAATATGTCTGTAGGATCCCTGAACAGTGCGATTATACACGTGCCGCTGTTTTTAACATTCATTCTCTTTTCTCCTTCATGAAAACATTTTTCCATTTTCTGTTTGCTGGAGAATTAGCTTTTTTTAAAAAATAATTTTGCAAAAAATGTTTTGATGGCTGCGTCCCTGCAGCAGAAGCAAAGTGCTGTTTTTCGTTATTGCACACATGTCCGGTAAAAAGTTGAACAAAAGTAGTTCATTGTTATGTTAAACAGCATACCTGCTTTATTCACTGTATATAAAGAATTTGAGGCTTTGATGTATGAAGTTCTATTCAGGCTTTGTACTGTAAATATTTAAATATTTCCATTGATATTCCCTCTCTGCCTCACAAACACCGGTTCTCTACACAGTGAGATGATCAAAGGCTTGCAGTCCACAGAGCCCCTTTGGAGATATGATGCACACTGACAGCTCTGCTTCTGTTGTTCAAGCTTAGTGAAAAACTCTGCCATAGTGTCAATTATTTTCTTTTCTGCTGTTGTTTCAAGCTGAAGGCTTTTTTTTTTTTTTTTTTTAATGTGATCCATTGTGTGGGACGTTGGTGGAAGTCATTTTTTCCTACCAATTGTCTTCTATTGATTGAAATTTGCATGCACAAGGATTTTAAACAGACCTTTTGTTAGCGCACTTAGGCATCACACTCCATATAAGTTACTGTAAATTGAAGAGGAAGCTTTTGGGTCTTTGCCAATAAGATGCAATCTCAAATGTCTATTCACTCCAGTGAGATGTCTTGATTTAGAGATTTGCATTATTGTCACATGGATGCCATATTATAATGAACACACTGTTTGATACATTCATATTTGTGAAAAACGTGCTGTTGATAACAGGAATGGGGTGCAAATTTCATGATTTCCATATTGTTTACATCATTGTATTTTATACACAGTTCAATGTTAAAATTACAGTCATACGTTCTTGCTCATACTCTTACTTGGGGACGTGCACTGTATGTGCACTGAACTGTTTGTTCATTTTGCTTATGCTTGCAGCTGAATGTTCTGGGAAATCTAACAGCATATTGTGGACAATGAGCAGCATTTCTTGTTGAAATTAATTTGTAAAACTCTGTCCCGGGAACTTCTGGGTATCTCTCTCCACTGCAATATACGATAAGAGAGAGGAGTCTGCTGAGTTCCAGGCATTGGCAGCGTTTGTTGACTTTGTAGCTTCCAGCTACAGTCTTCATCTGTTATTTAGACCCTTTGTGGAACCTGTTATTTAGACCCTTTGTGGAACATGCTCAGGGTGGGGCCATTGAATTAGAGCTGTGATAAGTTAGAAAAATAAAATCAAAACCAAAATCAAATCAGTGGAGGCTTTAAAAAAACTTCCATATTTTTCTTATGTTTTAAAAATAAATAAATAAGTGTCTGTTTTATATTGTTTTTTTAAAACCCTAAAGCATTGATTCCCTAAATGACAGGAACACAACCGCCTTACCATCACTGCAGTTACTGATTTAATTACTACTGATTGATGGTACTGCTGCTGTAATACTGCTGCCAATGCAACAGTATGAATCATTGTACAGTATATAATGTATTATACCTTCTTATCATTAATAATTTATACAGTTATTAATATTATTGAAAAACCAATTGAAATTCAGGGAGTGCACACAAAGTCTGTGGAGGCTAAAACAATACAAGCGGACCGAAATAACTGAACTTCAGGTTGTGCAAAATAGTATAGCGAGAAAGTAGATAATATCTCAATAAGATGAGTTTATATTGAGCAGTTACAGTACGTTGGTTATATCACACTTGTTTTCCAAACTTAAATAGGTCAACCCTTTCAACTTTTTCTCCTCTCATTTTTCTGCAATTAAGGCCCAAATATAAGTTAGAGCATAGGGGAGAGGGGAGAAATACAGAGCTGGGTGTCCTGGGTATTGCAATGTGGGTCATGCAGCAGTGGTGCAAGCCAGCAAACAATCTGAGAAGGAAATCTGAAGGCTGATGATTTCATGCTTGATGTTTGATCGAATAAATGACTTCATTTTTAGTGCCCCTTTTGAATTGGGGCTATCAGCTGCAGATCTCTTTTGTGTACATTATACAAGTTACTGCATTGATAGCAGATTACATGGTGCTTTCCTTCACTGACGATGATGACGACACGCATGCAGAGATCTCGAGTATCTACAGTAACCGAGATAGGATAATGTGATGTGTTCTTTTCAGAGAAAAATAACTTCGGGCTGTATTGCAGAGTTTTTTATCAGGCATAATGAGAGTAAAAGCACTCAATCAGGTCCTGGTGCTGCTTATCATAAAGGTTTTAAGTTCAATTATAGTGACAAATGTCAAGTGCATCACTCACTGTGGTAAACACATCTATTTAAAGCAATACCAAGACGCGCACTACTGTAACAGTGCTGTAACAACCTCAGACTGACGTACAGGGTGACTCGAGATCCATACAGCTTCTAATAGCCTGCATAAAATCCGACAAAACAAATTCAGTGGTTTTGTGTCCGTCACTTCAGTGAATATAAACTAGGTGTTGTAAAGGAGCAAAATGGCTTGGTGAACTTTGTCTGGATTGGGTTTAGATAACCATTGAAAATAACCGGCCATGGCTGTCACTGGATTTGGAGACAGTTCAATTTCGTGAAAACCAGACATTAGATCCAGGAGAGATTCAGTGCGACTGTTGGGAATGAGCTCTAAAGTGAAATGTAGTCACGGCAGAGATCAATTCGTTATCCAAGGCTTTCCATTTGCCTCTGACAGTAAAAATACAGATATTTCAACAGAAGCCAAATATATTATGTAATCGTCAGGGAGTATATTTCAGAAATGAAATGAAATCTACATCTGATTTCCTGCAGAGAAATTAGACAAAACTCTGAGGAATAGCATTAAGTTACCTGAATTATAGTGAATTCAACAAAAACTCATACTTTTTAAACTGACGTGTTGGCATAGCTCCGGCCCAAAATTTGTAGGTTGTCCCCATATCTCCATTATCATGAGACTTAACTGAAAAAATCAGGTACAGTTGACCATCTAAGCCTTGCATGGAAAACCTCGAATCCACAAAGCAATATTATATCAGCATTTGAATTGATATTTGCATGTAACACATGAAGTACTCAAGAGCTCGGTCACAGCTTCAAGCATCTGTCATGGTTGTCAGTGCTGCTCGTTTGTCTCCTGCTCCACCATTCCCAGCTGTGGGACTTAATCAGCATAATACTCATAACCACCGCTCTCATCCTGCTATGATTGGTTTGCTTATGCATATGCAAAAGGTCGAGCGCAAAAGCAAAGTATTGTGTCTTCTCTTCCAGAATCTCATACTGCACAGCAGATAAAACTCAGGATAAGGTCTTCGCATATGTCTCGCAGAGTCAGTTCAATGAGACGCTGGAGTGCCATGCATTTCTCTGCCAAAAGAAGAAGATTGTAAGTGTGCAACACTTGTGGTTTTTGCTGTATATGCCTAATATATATGTGTATTGTATCTTGATATGTGGAATACATGCTCTTGGACTTGAGCAGGCCAGGAGGTCCGTTTGTTTGGGGAGTAAGTACTTACAGTATAATGAACTGCGCTTCACGCAGCAAGTAGCATAAATGTAGACGGTGTGTGGCTCCATCTTGTGGCAGGCCACCTCACAGCTCACTAGTCTGTACTGTTTACTGTTAATCCAGCCTACTTTGAAAAAAGATTAGAAATAAAAATAGTTTAGTTCTTGGAATAAACAGTTTGAAAGTTTACATTAGAACTCATTGCAGTAGATGCATAAATAATCAGACTAAAGCTGTTAAAGCAGAACATTAAACCACCAAATTGAATCACAGCTATTCATTCATGTTTCGTTACTGTGTTATTCTTCCCCTTTTCTTTTCTCTTCAGGCTCAGGCTGTGACATTAACGGTAGCCCAGGCTTTTAAAGTAGCCCTCGATCTTTGGGAGATTGCTCAGGAAGGTGAGTTTATTGAACAAAGGGAAGGTGACATAGACACAGTTCAGTGAAAGGTTTACCTCTTGAACCATTTAGAAAAAGTACTAGTAAGGAAAGGCAGTAATCCATCTAATCTGTGGCTAATCTAACTGGGAATTCTTTAGGTTCTCAAGCCAAGTTTGGAGGACAGTTATTGAATATGTTTTAACAACCAAAGGAACAGAAGGAAAGTGCTTCACATGCTCCGCCACCGTCCTGCCCTCAACATAGATGTTTGAATATAGTTTCTTTTGGGTTTAGTTTTGATACTGTTTTTTTTTTTTTTCTGTCTGCAGACAAAAGCAAGAAGGCCAGGACCTGCTGTTCTTGTGCAGCAAGCAACGGGCAGACAGAGACAGCCGACACTCAGTGTGTTCCAGCAGGTGAGTTCATTTGATTTGGTCCTCATCCACAGTGTGTCTCTGCACATCCGATTGAGTTCAAGGGCAATGATAAGTTACATGGTTTTTTTTTTAGCCGTAATTCCCATCACTATTGCGCACTCGCAATCCTACTTGCCGACCCTCCCAATTTTTATTGCGCTTTCCGAGTTTCCTCCCGATTTATGACAAATTTGCACACCAAATTTGGCACAAACGTCAACTTGGACTCAAGGATGAACTGATTATTTCTGGCCAGAACTCAACAATTACTGATCATATTTCACAGTTGGTCGGACGCTGAATAGGTGTTACTTTTCACTCAAATGTCGTCGTGAACTCAAATAGGTTTTTAGCCATAATTTAAGAATGAATTGGGGGATTCCAGACCTCACACACATGTTGACTGGGACAACACAATGAGAAACAATAACTAGTACAGTACGGGCTTTCCTTCATCTCGTCCGGTCTGCCTTTCTCTTCCTGCCTCATTCTGAATTTTGAGCATAATCGGAGTCGTGTGACTGCAAACAGCATAGTGGAGCGTGCCTAGCTAATCGTGATCCTGTGAGTGAGTTTCACCTACAGCTCGTAGAGAGGCTTCGCATCTAAAAATGCCAGGAGCAAACAAAAGCACCACATTTTGTTATGCTATACTCTATAAGAATTCATCTTTACATAGTAATCAAGTACATATGTTCCTGTTTAGCCAATACATCTATGATAATCCTTCAATAATCCGTTCAACAATGTATATTCACTGGAGTCATACGTATGTGTCATCAATATAGTGATAACTTCCATTTAGCCAAAAAATACACTTGATACCTTCATATATTATGAGTCTAGACAGACATGGATGCAAACTGCAACTTACAACCGGAGGGCGGTAATTCCAGTTTAATGAACTTTAACTTTGATTGTTGCTCATTTAGTCATGAATATTTAATATTATAGAGAAATATTTGACACGAAGTTTTCAGAGGCTTTAATATTTATTGGCAGGTTTGTGTTGCTTCAGAGGTTAATGTTGCAGCTGTAACTGCCCTGGAAGAATTCCGGTGTTGTAATTCCAGGAGGACGAGGATAAAGATGATGTAATCTCAACCAACTGTATAAGGCTGGAGAGAAAGCAACTGCCTGTCACTGACAGGATTACAATGATCTGATTAGTGCAGTAAAAATGACAACTGTAATATGTTGCAGTCACTGAAATGAGACAGTAATTAGTTGCCGATTTAGAGTAAGTACTTGCATCCTCGCAGGACCAAATTCCTGCAGACTTGAGGCCCTTGTTTCCTAATCCTCGCAAACCCAACAGTTTCCAGAGAACCCGATTAAGTAAATGCTTTTGTAGTCAGTTGCATAATGACTTTAAAACGACCTTTCCAGTCCTAGCGTGCACACGACAGTGAGACTTGTAATTTTGTAGTTTGACACTACACCCTCTCACAGACAGCTTTAACTGATGTCAATCACTTCTCACATACACGGAGGACAAATCGCCTAATTATACGCCACTCGTTAGTCATTCAGGGTGGCAGTAGATTTTAAATGCTTTCCAATGGCCGTGACATTTATAGGTCAAAATGTTCTCCACTCCTCAGGGGGTCAAAGGGTCTGCAAAATGAGACTTAATCACCCATTCAGTTTGTTGTTAGATAAAAGCTGGCTTTCCCAGCTTCTTTAAATTACAATTTGCTCCACTGCCAGTGGTAGTGACCCGAAGACAGAAAGAAAATGTGATGTGAAGGCCTCAAGGACCTCGGGAGTAACTCGGCACACAGACATGTATGAAGGTTTTACAGAGATGATTTAAATTCTGCCTGTTGCAGAGAAAGCTGCGAGGGCCACAGGCTGGAGTTGATGTTTCGCTTCAGAATTAAAGAGACACATTTACATTTAGCAGACGCTTTTATCCAAAGCGACATACATATGAGAACATTCACAAACCGAAGGCGCAGCTTCGGGAGCATTTTGGGGTTCAGTATCTTGCTCAAGGATGCTTCGGCGCATGGCTGGGGGATCGAACCGCCAACCTTCCGATTGGGAGGCAACCGTTCTGCCACCAAGCCACCCCGCCCCGACACAATTAGTCTCTCCTTCTGTCTTCTCTGTTCTGTGTCTGGATGTGCCCTGTCCTTTTCCTCTTTTGTGTCTCACCTCCTGTGTCCTCCATGTTTACTTCTCTCTGCCCTTTCGCTCTGTTTCCCTGTCCACGTCTCGTCCACACCTGCCATCTCCCTCAGATCCAGAGGCACACAACCCTGTTGGGATGGAGGAGAAGCTCCGGAGGCCCTTCTTCTCCGCTTCACTCAGCTCGCCCTCACCTCGTAGCAACCCTACTCGAAGGCGACCGATTAAACATGACTCTTGGGTAGGTCACACCGTCTCCCTCCAAACTGCTGATTGGTTTGATTGGGCCAAAAATGATGGCTAAATCAGTTTTGTGGTTAGGTGACAGATAAGGGTGCACCAGCCCAACATCTTCTCTCCTGATACAAAATCCCGAAACAGCAAGTTAGGGTACTGATCCGATACCAGTACTGTCTTTTTACAAAATTTTAAATCTGTAAACGTCACTGCATAGACATCATTAGGATAATTTTGATCCGATAACATACGGTGTATGGGGTTGCCACGTCTGTAGTAGTTTTTGATTGATTTGAAAGTCACACCATCATTGCCTTTCTCCTTGTATTAAAACCTGCATGTCTGTAATGGAAACATTTGTAATAGAAAATTATGATTTCGGTCTATTCCCTCTGTTTGCTCCAGCTCTCATGGTTGTATTCTGTCTGCCCTTGTAACAGAATATAATGCAGCAGAGAGAGAACACTGCATCCTGTGTAACTCTGATAGTGTGAATTGTTTATCAGAGAAGAAAACTGATTTGAAATTGTTGCTTCTAACATGACCTCGGCACCTGCAGCTTATCTTTGTCATGTTGTCACCCAATGAGGGAGTAACTTGGGTTATAAATATGTTTCTGTACTCAGGGTTCCATCTTGCACTGCAGCTTGTCGTGTATATATTGAACCTCTTTGCAAAGAAATAAAGCGCAATTAAAGATAATCTTGAAGTAGACTTTTGTTTATTCACAGACACTCCAGTAAAGAAAGGGAATCAAATTTCCACAACACATTCTTTACTATCAAGACAAGATTATCAAAAAGCATTTAAGAACTGTATCTTAAGTGCGGTTTTAAAGGATAGATATTTAAAAATCATCATTGTGCTGAGTTTGTAGTATGAATACCAAAGTAGGGGGTTACTTATGTGTCCATTAGCAAACAAAACATTGACACATAAACAAATAAACCTTTTACCTCTCAATATTTTGGGACCTTTTGGTTGTTGTCTGCATGTCATTTACACCAGTAATTACTTGGCTATAATTGGAACAGTTACATGTAGATGTAAATAATGTTAAATGTTCACGTTGCAGAGACTTATTAGTCTCTACCCTGGTGTTCACTTACCGATTCTTAACACTAGGTGACGCCATATTCATTAGACTGTCTTTTCTACAGATCTCCCACAAATCCATCTGTGTTCATTGTGACATTTTTATATTCCCTGATAGAATTTTAATACTTGCTTTTCTTGTCACAACATTTAAAAAAAAACAAAATACCAAATATATGCATTGTGCAGTATTCGATTCTCCAGCTCATTAATTTGTGTGTAATTTGGATAAAATAATTTATTACCAACAGCTGACTCAGTGAAGAGGCACAGAAGCTTGAAAGCACAGAAACTGCAGGATTGTAATTTAAAGTCATTTATGTGTGTATTGATTCACATTGTTTGTGTCCCAACAGGACATGGAGGATGGACTCGACGATGCATTCTCAAGGTAATCTTTGCACATGACCACAAGTCCGCGCTGAACACTTGGGATATATTCTTTAATGTATAGAAGGAGATGGGATTGTTCATGCTCACAAAATAAACTTTAAAAATATTTGTTTCAAATATTTTGTTTTCTGGGAAGAACATTTATGCTGATTTAAATTCTAAACGGCGATAGATCATCTTTTTGAATACTGTCGTGCAATTTTAGAGGATGACAGTTGCACTGAGGGTGATCGTCAGCTGTCCGTAACCTTTCAGACTGTTTTAAATAAGAAAATCTTCATTTGACATTTATTGGAATTTGCACACAAGGACTGACACAGACAGGGACATTTTCTCAGGTAATGCCATGCAAAAAGATGACATTGCATCCATGACAATCACCTGATGTAGACCACTGACTAGGGAGGTGTTTAAAAGGATCACAGATTTTAGTGATTTAGACAGATATTATGAGATTCATATCAGGGCTCTGCTTTTGTAGAAAGAAAAAGTGAAAAAAAAAACAAACAAAAAACGGCAATTAACAAAGCTCCTGATAGTTTTCCCAGTGTTCTCAGTCTGTACGTTGGCCAGGAGTGCTTCCTTCTAACTTTACATAACGAATGACTGTAGTTACTGTAGGTGCTGTAAAGCTTTGGTGTCTTATTAAACCAGAACTGAATAAGAGTCAAGCAGCTGTCCGCTCTAATTAAAGCACAATAAATTGCTATTTCAAGTAGTTGGATGTGACTTGATCCACTACCTTGTACAACACTAGTGTTGAAGCACTTTAATAAAATTGCCCAGTTTTGACTCCTAAAAGTGATTTGTAGTTTTTGAACCATGGGTTCCCTCATCTGAAAAGTGATTAAATTGTGAATGGGGATTTGGCTGAAATGTCTAATTAATATTGTATGTAGTTACAGTGAGCCATGGGAGTACAGAAAGAGAATTATATGTGCTCTATACGTTTCTCGCCCTGTTTTAGGAATTGTATATTCATTGAAAATGTATTTGAAAGGGTCGAAAAGGAAAACAAACTCTCAGCACAGTTTCCATTATATTCCATTGTCAAGAATGTTTTATAGTTTCCTTTTATAGTACTGTACACATTTAAGACCCACTTGGGTCAATTACATGGTGAAAGAAAAGTAATAGTAATAATAAAAATAAAATCAAAACTCTAAATTGATGACTTATGAAAGGAGTCTCATCTTACATGTCTCTCTTTTTTTTTTTTTTTTTTTTATGTGAAAAAGAAAACAAACAAACAAAAATATTAATTCCAGAAGAAAATTATCAAGTTCCTTCCCAATTGGCCATATTTCTTAAACATCCATTGTTGTTACCAAACAGAATTATGTACAAACAACTAAGAGGAATGGTAATATGCATAAGTTACGTAATTGTGTTTCCTGTAAGGTCTTCAGGGTCCAGTGAACTCCACCCTGGCCAGATATTTGTAAATGTATCTCGGTGTACTCTGAGGGAGTATGTCAATTTCTCCTTTACATATACTTGATGAACTATATATATTCATTAAACAAGGGAGCCTCAGGTTTTAGCCATTCACGACTTATGGCTTTTTTGCATGCAGCGAGCAGAATTGCCATAAGGGCTCTATCGCCAGAGTTTATCAGGAGTGAGGTGTTGCATAGGTATAGAAAATAGAATCTAAAAGGCAGGGAAGTTCTGAATACCTCGTCCTACTTCTGTTGTGTACTCTTCCAATAAGTGATAAAAACAGGCCTGGACCAGGATGGTAATGATCTGCATTATTCGTCTGGCGTTGACTTGTAATCTTCCATTTGACAAACCTTACACCACTCTATTACTTTCTCTCTCTGTTTTCTCTTTGATATAAAGTGCCTCCTCTGATTTTCTATTTTTAAAAAAAACCCGCATGTACTAGAAATAATTATATTCAGAGTTAGAAGCGGATATAAAGGTTTTCATTATACATTCCTGCCAAATGAATGTCTTATGGGATTGTTCTAAAATTGTGCAGCATTCGGAGGAATCTGTGGAAATCTTGCTGTCCTAAATCTTAAGTGCTCCCTTATGTATCAGTGTTTAGTCAGCTTTCCCATGTAATGAATCTTTTGTCCATCAGATTAAGGGAAAATCCACTATCAAAGCCCCACTTTTTTAGGAGTTTTGATATTCTCTGTAAATTACACAAAGTTTGAGGCTCTTGCCAGATCTTCAAGAACAAATTAATAAATGTTTGTTCTATCCAAGAGATGTCAGCTCTAACTCCTTCCACCTAGCCAAATAAGCAGGGTTGCACCAGCATGAGAGGACTTAACTATAATAATACTTTAGTAAGCATTTGAGCTGTTGAGCTTGGAAGAGATACAGTAGTCGTGGCGGAATATTCATTTTGACCGATTCACCTTGGAGTTCAAAGGTCCAAAGTTGACGTTGGATATGTTTGCTAGGTCTTTATGTGAGTATACACCCAAATATTGTAATGAATCTGGAGCTGCAATTCAGCTGTTTTTTATCTGTAATATCCTTAGTAGGTTCATAATTAAAAGCGAGTACTTGTGTCTTGAGTTTATGGCCAGACATTGAGCCATGTTCCTATAAGCAAGTCATCAGTTTGGGTAAAGATTGTGTGGGTTTTTGATTTATTAAAATTGAATCTGCAAATAATGGCAACATTTGTTTTAACTCTGGCTGTTGATTTGTCATATAATGTTTGAATCTTTTTTATGAAGCCCCCTGAAATCCAAATTTATATAAAAATGTCAAAGCTAACCATCAAACACCAGTTGGGTGTCCAGGCTTATTAGGGCTGATTTGATCTTATTTTCTGAAACATGTCTTATTATATCTGTAATGTTCTTTTGATGTTATCCTGTGTTTGTCTCTGCTTAATGAAACCAGTCTGGTGAACCTATAAGCTAATAATTTAAGTAAGACAGATTTAATGTTTGATTTTGTTAGATTCAACGAAATAAGTTTACAAAATCATCTTTCAAAAAAGAAAAACAATCATTTTGCATAATTCATCATTATATCCTCTATAATCCATTACTGAAGGGTTTTTATATTTTAAATTAATTGATATTCCATTAATGATATCCTTGATATATATGGTTTATTTCCTAAAGAAGGTTTTTAATTGTAGGTATTTCAGTTAGCAGTCATACATGTAGCATTAGCCTGGAGCTAACGAAGCTTTGATGTTTGTTATGATCAAGGGCTGTAAATGCAGAAGGCCGTTCACTTTTTAATGATAATCATTACAAGCATTGCAAGCAGTAAATGTAGTTTGATTTGATTATACACTATCACTGTATAGCTATGCATGTGAATAGGCTATTTTAAACTTGTGTTAAACCCTAAGCTGATGGACTATAGAAATCATGGAGCAATCTGAACTCATGCAAGGTCACTGCGCCACTCTTGAACCACTGCAGACAATAGAAATGAATGTTGCTTCCTCTACTGCCAGCATGATCGCCTGCCTCTCCTGACAGCTGTCACAGTGGAGTGCCCTTCCTGGCTTCAGTCACTGTGCATCAGCACTTTGTCACTGAATTAGAATTACAATGCAACACTTTATATTTTCTTTGACAGTATGGCAAGTGTTTGGCTGTGAGATGCCTGCAGAGACACTAAAATGTGAGTCTCACAGGTAAAACGGGAGACTCATAAAGGTGTGATTGGAAATAACCCTTATTCTGTCACTGTAACACTGTAATCCCATACTATAAGCACCCCTTTAGCCAAACGCAAAACCCATCAAAATCATCTTTGATAATGTCCCTGCATGCACAACAAACTGTTAGGAATGTAGGCCAAACAGTCCAGTGAGTTTTGGAGCCCTCTGCATGGCTTTTCATTTCCTCACATAACCAGCTGATACGTGTGTATGTGTCCTGC
This sequence comes from Coreoperca whiteheadi, assembly GCA_011952105.1. NCBI lineage: Eukaryota > Metazoa > Chordata > Actinopteri > Centrarchiformes > Sinipercidae > Coreoperca > Coreoperca whiteheadi. Next base: position 13,415,919 of record CM022481.1, on the reverse strand, counting down.
ATTGCTGTTGTTTTCCCTCCATAATGAGGGAAGCGCAGCAGCGAGATGGTGCCCGCACATTAAAGAGATTGCAACTCATTAAGTCGTGTTGCCTGCGGCTAATAGATGTGTTTGTGGTGTTGGAGCATGAAACGCTTTGGTTAAAGCAAATGAGTAAATGAGAGGCAGAGATTGTATACAGGAGTGTCTATGTGGAAACTGGCTGGGTGTGGAGGGAGATCAGAAGAGGAAGGCAGGCCATTACTGATGCTGTTCTCTGCAGATATGGGGAATTACTGACCAAATGTGGAGGGTTGTTAAATGGAGGAAGGTGGAACACTTAGAGAAGCACCTGAATCTGACATCGCAGAGGAAATGCTTAAAGGAAGTTGGAGTGTTAGAGCAGAGGTCAAGGAGGATGTCAAGCTACATAACGTTGTGGCATTGCACGGATACGCCCTGTCCTGAAACACAGACGACTGTGGATCACATTGAGTTGTCATGGCTGTCACACCTCTTCAGTGTTTCATGTGACTCTGGGAGTTCTTTTTGATCAGCAGAGGAGGGTTGTGGACTTTGTCTTTGGGCACCTGTCCGAATGTGCAGGGGAGCACACTTTTGACTACGGTGGCCCTGAAAGCTCAACACACTGCAAATAGACACAACAAAAGCAAATGCACTAAATGCCAATTTGACAACACGTGCAGCATTTAGAAAATAATCCCTTCAAAGCAAACGCAACTAAAATCAAAAACACGCTGCAGTAGAGTACATAAATGCCCTGCGCGACTCGCAGTGTTTCTGTTTTTAGGTGTGTGTTCTGTTTTTGCAGTTTTGTATTTGGTTATGAAGGGCTGCCATGGTTTGAGAAGGTTTTGGGACCTCTGCTCTAGTTAGTGGTCAAGCATTAGATTTCAGTCCGATTACAAAGCAGTATGTCAACGGTTTAGATTCTGAAGATATCACAGGAGCTAGCTTATCTTGTCTACATTTTGTTCCCCGGCCACAGCAGTAAACTGTTTGGTCCTCAACCGCTTGGTCCTTTTCAGAGCTTTGTGTAACTTAAAACATAAAATCTTTGAATGGGAATCCGTTGTTGACGCCCACTTTGCGGGGGAAAAGGGAGGCATTGTTTTTACCCTTTAGGTTCGGTGTTTGTAGGTGGCAGTGTTGTATCTCTCCTGTACAGAAAACCTCTTGAGTTAACTTTGTGCTTAGTTTTAGCCTCTTTAGAGAGAGTGTGTGCGGATTTAAAGAAGGCATTGCGAGTTTGTTAGTCTGTGGGTTGGCGGTTCACTTTAAAAACAATTTATTCCACTTGTGCTTTATGTAGCTGCACAGCCTCTAGGGGTCGCTAGCAGTGCTTTATAGTCTTCTAACTTTAGCTACAGCTGATGCAGCCAAACCAAATTCAGAAGAATCATTTCAAATGAACCGTATCAGCACGGGTCAGGCTTTAGGCCTCTGTAAAAAATCGAATTCATAGAGTAAGTAGATATTTATTCAAGAGGCGACTCAGTGCTTACAACCAGGGCAATTGATGCTCACAACTATTGACCTCAACTTCAGTTCAAACGGGTTTAATGAAAAGGTTTGATTTGTTTTTAAGATTTCATAAATGAATGGTGACCTGAGTTAAAATGACTATTATGTAACTGCTGTCTAGGGCCTTAATGTGACGAGTTCTTTTTTGTTGTTGTAATTTCAGGCTTCTTTGAGTGTTTCTTTACTTTATGCATGGTGGAGCAGGGACAGCTCATGCCATTGTGTCTTGGTGCCCTTTCTGTGAACAGTCTCTACTAAGAGTTGGAAGACATTTAACATATCTTAACCTTTACTGTTGAGTCACGTAGCCATGATTTCCTCTGTCTTCTACCGTACCTGGCATGCAGCAACATGGAAGTAGAAGAGATGGACACCGGTAAGTGACGCGACCGGCATGTTCTTTACATGCTTGGTAATGCGTGTTGCATGAGGCCTTACATTTCGAATACCACTCATTCGTGTACAGTGCCATTTTTACTGCGAACCAGATTGTCCAGAAATAAGCAAATCATCAAATTCAGTGGTTCCCATCCTTAGACCCTTTTGTGATGAACTGACATGCCTGAAGGGAAACAACTGGCATCTGCATATTTGCGACTCCAACTGTACAGGAAAAGTACAAATACAAAGTCACATTCAAGTTACATAGCCTGATGAATACATCTGGAATATAAACAAAGGACTTTCTGTTCCTGCAAACTTCAACTAATGATACGCTATTTTTATGGATGTTTAAGATGGGGGGTTTGGTTTTGACTAAATTATTTCTTAAAATGTCTTTTGTTATCTAAACGTTATCATTTTAATTGTGTGATTTTAATGAACAAAAACATGTAGGCCCTATGTATCTATGACATTGATCATTTTTGAGAAACTGATTTACATCCTTACCTTACTTTAAAGTTCAAATAAAATCAGTATTCAGTCCTACGATTATATATTTTACCAGCTATTATCATGGCTTGCCTTTATTCAATCAACTGCACATGATAGATATGATAGTCTTGCCATTTCATTTTTTCTTTAGAAGGGAAATATGACTCAACTTATGTGTTCACATTGATGCACTTTGTGTGTTTGTCCTTCCACTTGTCCACTGTCATTCCAGTCATTCAAATCAACATCCTCTGCGTGCGCTTGATACATTTTATCTTTTTTTTCCCTTCTGTTTTTAATAGTGGTGTAACGGATCACAAAACTCACGGTTCGGATCACATTGCGGACTTTGAGTCACGGATATGATTGTTTTTCGGATCAGAAATAAAGGGGGAGGAGACCATTTTTCCATTTGCGTTTCCATTTATTACATGAAAACTTACAGCAAGGAACTTTACCCCACCATACCGTTACAGTTTTGTCCGTACGGATCGACTGCGATCCGTTACACTCCTAGTTTTTAACCTTCGCATATTCTGTAAACCCTTTTGACGAAAATAAATATTCACTGCCTCTGACCTCTGCAGCAATATTACTTTTCTCTCTTCCTGTTTTTGTCAGACTGGCCGAGTCCCGCTCCGAACCCGTCTCTGACGATGCAGCTCTGAGTCCCCAGGAGCTCTCCGATGAGAATCTGTTGTCTATCAGCAACAATGAGTTTGAATAACATACACCGGTAATAGCTGGCCAACTTAAAGCACCATAGAAATTAGATCATACCACGGCCCCAAGACCAACAAAAAACACAAAACAGCAGACATCACTTGAATAGACAGCAAAACATATCACGCTTCCAGTGCACAACCTGAATCAGCGAGGCTCTGTTTGATATCCTGTGGCTGCCGCAGAGAAGCCAGAATCCGTACCCTGATATTATAAACTGCTATTTCTGCGAATGCCGTCCAGTCAACACCCGCTCCACTCAGTGTAAACATCCATCTCCTGCAATCTCCTGCCATATTCAAATTCTCACTAACTGCCAGGTGAAAGGCAGCACTGCAAGGCAAGCAAGAATGACACATTTCTACTCAAAGAATTTCCCACGGAAGATCATAGGATGAATACCAAGTATGGAGTCTCCTGCTTTTAATCTAAATTTGTAAAAATACTTTCACACGTGGATTCCACTTGTAAACTCTGATGAATATTTTCTCGGCATCAGGAAGCCAAGAAGGCTGTCATCATCAAAATGTGAAAGACAAAAGCCAAAATCTTGTCATTTGCTTGATGGAGTAATAACTGCCAGTCTCAGCTGTCACTGGAAGACGTCCTGCGTTAGAAGTCATAAGCAACAATGGTACAAATATTCATTCGGTCATGATCTTGGATGAATTTTACATTCATCATTCAGTTTGTTGTGCTGACTCAACCAATTCTTTGAAGAATGAAACCGCATGTGATAATAGTAATTAGACACACAGGCATACAGACATACTATACCCATGTCAGCTTTTTATTGACTTCAACATAAATGTGTCATGAATATGACCCCCCCCCCCCCCCCCCCCGTTTTAAGGCGAGGTTTAAACCCTTTTTTTTTACCCACCCAAATGTGTTTAAAAAA
>CM022481.1:13306801-13411870 GCA_011952105.1 Coreoperca whiteheadi | reverse complement strand
GGAGGAGGAGGGGGCGTTGGAATCCCATGAGCCCCTTTCTTTTATAACCATCTAGAGTGGTATAAGGGAAAGGTCAGGAAAATGCCCCCCCCCCCCCCCCCCAGTTTGTAAGGCAGATGTTAAACATTTAAACCTCCAATTCAAGATAACATCACTATGACATCATCAGGGTTATTTATTTCTGACTTGTCTGTGGCTCTGGAGGGAGCACTCCAGAAAACAGTTTTAACAGGCTGAGTACTAATCATGACGACCAAATTGACCTTGATGTGTAAAATCGAGTGCCCTTTAAAGGTTGACACAGTGTTATCTGGTTTAAAAAAAAATCTTGAATCCATTAAAAAACACACAAGAAAACCTTACTATTATGAGAAATGTTGATGATTTAGTAATCAAAATGAATATCCCATTGATAACCCTCTCGCTTGATTGCTTTATGTTGTCAATGTCAATAGGATGTGTAGAGATTGAGTTTGTAATGTAAAGAAAACACAATGTTCATCACTCAACACAATAGCAAACCTTTCTCTTGCAGAAACAGGCTGACATTCCTGTAACAATCTATTTTAATTCTGTCTTACTTGAATAAGGCTTATGTAACCAAAATCTAATGACTATTTTACATTCTGTCTCCTCCTCATTCAATCAGCTGCCACTGTACATAAAAGATGATATTACTGTTAAAGAATTGCGATGATGTAAGGTTATGAGGACAATTGTATGGCAAGGCCAAACTATACTAGTAAAGAAACTTATTTCCATATGCTGTATTTTTTCAATGTCAAACCTGTGTAATTTATGTATGCATATTGTATCATTACAAATTAAGTATGATGAATAGAATCAGGTCTTCACACAGGTTGTTTGTTTTTAAATAATTATCACTCTTGTTGAGATGTGAATGTGTAGATGCTTGTATGTTTTGCATTAGGTTAGACGATTTGTACAAATGTAATTGTATGTGGTTTTTATGACTGCAGGAATTGCTTTATTTTTCCAAAATAGCCATTCGTGGGTTACCCACGTACAGCATACATTTATAAAGTCCAAAAACCATAATCCAATTCTCACGTCAGTAATCATCTGTTACATTGATTGACACCATTCACATTTTCCTCACTTAACTGCAATCTGTGCCACGAAACACATCCTTCGTCCCAAATCCTATTATAGACGAATTTCTCCTCGGCTCAGACTCTGCAGATTATTTTTATCCACTGCTCAGATGACGTTCACTGTCAAGACAATATTAAATTGTGCCACAGTCTGGCTGAAGTGGTCCTTCTCTCTGTATTCATGGCATCATGACTGAGAATAATTGGGACGGTGGGAGGCGGGAGGTAGCGGGGGCTCTGTGTTGTTGTCATGACACCCGCTGCCGAATAATTGGAAGGCTTATCAGGTTACGCCATGAAGCTTGATTGCATTGTTTTGTTCCTGACTGGCTGAAATACCAGCTCCGCGGCGTATTTAAAAGAAACCATTTTATTGACTGTGAGGGTCAAGTTCAGCAGTGTGCGCTCTCAAAATGCAGTGTTGTCATTTTTGCCTCCCAACATCTTTCCTCACAAGTAGAAATGATTTTTACAACATTTTTTCACCTTTTCTGCTCCGTCATTGACTGACCGATTGATTTGTGTGTGGATACTTCAGTATCCGCTGATTCAGAGCTATTGAGTGATATTTGGAGATGGGCTGTTGTCCAGAAGCACTCAGACTCAAAATTGGTTTTCAATAATGTCGACCAACAAACAACAGAGTTTTGAAGCACATTTACTCATGAGAATAAACAGTGGAGTTCTGCACAGCTTCAACACAAACTGCAGTATCATCCAGTGCAGAGACCTGTAAGGGGTGCGATCAGATATTACACTTGGATATAGTCTTCACTAAGTCTTTGCCCTTTTTGATTGATTTTCAAGCAAACAAAAAGCAGTGTAATATAATTTGACTTTCAAGCCAAACCCATCCGGACCCTTATTTTAGAATTTATCAATCCCTGTATAAATTACATTATGGCACAAACTGAATTGCTGGACTGTACATGCTCCTAAGAGTTATGTTATATGTAGCCAGTATACTGTATACAGCACACTGATGTAATTTGGTTCCCAGCAAATCTTGAATGCATGCGGTTCTTTGGCTCAGCCGAGAATTTTCCATGCGGACGGTCACTTGGAAGTGTAACATGCTAATTTGAGTCCGGAGTGCACTGAATACAAATCAGCCTGTGAAGGTTTGAGGTTAGAAAACATTTGAGGCTTGTAAAAATGAGAAAGCTCTTCAACTGGGAAAGCGGAGGATTTTCAGATAAGCAATTGTTACTCAAATTAACCACTGACGTTTACAGTTTCTGTTTACTTTTCAAAGAAGGTGCTTATTTTCTATCTATGCAATTAGTGGGTTTCCAACAGTGTTGTGATATTATGATAATCGCAATTTGTGTATAAACCACAAGCAGTTGTCTTAAACTGTGTAAAAAAAATTACAAAATGTACAGAATTTGGAAACTGTTATGGTTTGTTACATATGTATGCATAATAAAAGACTTTGTACAAACATTTCATTGCACTGAACTATAATTTTTATTATAGAATATAGAAGCAAACCTGCAGAAGCATGTGTATTGTTCATCTCAAAGCTTCTTCTGTCATACACAGTTTAACCACAACGACACAGTTTGGTCTTCAGCAGGGTCAGATAATATAATTGCAGTGTAGCAAATCAGTTTGATTCCAGCATGCTAACATTTCCACCTTGAGGACAGCTTGTGGGTAGAAGTACATTCCCTAACCAAGGCAATTCAACTTCACGTGAAATTAATATTTGCATAGCTGCACCTGTAACTGGTTAGAAAAATGTATTACTGCCAAACCTATAAATAAGAATGAACAAAAACATTACACATCAAATGTGTGAAAAAGTGCTTTAAAGAATTAATAGTTATCTTGCGCCAGTAACGCCTCACAGAAAAGTTGTCAAGGGTTCAGATAAGGGCTTCTCACACACATACTATACTGCTGGTACAAAACCCAATCCAATCAAATCGGTGTGTGCGTTTGTTTGTTTAATCTGATGACTGTTTGTATAGGTATGCAAATATCATCTTAATTTCTAAAGATGTGGATGCTGCATCGTGGCAGGGTGCCATCAATCTCGTTATCAGTCTGTGCAGCACCAACAGTGGGGGGGGGGGGGCACACACACTAAAACCTCTGTAAGATCACACATGCTTTCACATTCAGACATCAGCGACTCAGGGATAAAGAAGCTTAGGCTACAGACTTTCGGTGGATCGTTGTGAATACAAATCGCTAATCAAACAAACAAGCTATTCATGTAATATGTTGAAGTATACATTATTTATTTCACATTCATCAGTCCGTCCACTTTGATCAGCCTGTGGGGAGGATGATGGAGCGTTGGAATCTCAGTAGCACTATGACCTTAAAAGCTTGTTTTCTAATCCAGGAGGACTGGACTATCCAGAAAACTCCATGTAACCACCCTGTCTTGAATCCACTGACTCTGTGGAGTATCGGGCATGTCTTTCGGAAGGAGGTCAGCCAGCAGAAAGAAATGGTTTAGAAAATCTGCACTTGGTGTTATTTCGTGTGCTGCACTCACAACCACAGCTGCTTGAATACTGCTTGTGTGTGCTGTGGGACTACGTCTGTGCGGTGGCAACAATTCACAAGGTTTTACATATGCTTTGGTTTTGATCAGTACACTAGACTGGCTGGAGATCCTGAGTCAACTGCTTTCTGCTCGCCTTGCTGATCTTTGACAGATCTGAGCAGACTAACGTGCATGTCATGTCGGCAGAGTCTGCAGCGGCCAGTCGGATCATGTTCTAATGGAGAAATTCTAGTGTAATGTGCAAAATGTCTCGTGAGGTGCTGTAATGATGAAATAATAAGAATACATGTAAGAATAATAGATAGGATGACTACAGTTTTTTATTGTTAGGGCACTCTGCAGTGTAAAGCAGCCCTGTCACTGTTTAGCCCCCCGAGCAGTGACCCAAACCACCTCTGGCCCTAGACATTATGTTTAGGTTATATAACGTGGAAAAAACAAAACAATGAAGAAGAAAAAAATATTTTTCTCCCAACATATTCCCAACTGTTCTGACAAAATACCTTTTATAAGGTTTATAATTCACTAGATTCTAATTCAGGAATTCTTGTTTAACTTTGGGGAAATAACTGATGCCTAATATGTCCATGGTGTTCTGTGATCTGCGGATGAACAGCTCTTTTAGTATTCATAACTGTGTAATTAATTGCTAATTGCCTATTTAACGCAATTTTGAACTGGCTTATTAGCTGCTGATAAGATGTTCTACACTGCCCTAATGGCTTAATGTTGTGTAGTGGTTGTACTGATTGATACTGAGTCTACTGAGACGGGGTCAGATATGCTAAGGTTTTAACTCCTGCAACAAAGAAAGTGGCAAATGGAGGGCAATAACCTGCAAGTACTATGAATATTTCCCATTGTAGTCAGAGGTATGAATGCAGGTTATTTAGTACATAGCTGTGAAATATATGATGTCTAGTTTCTGCTGTTTGTATGATATTTGCAGTGTAAAAGTGCCATTAAACATTTTTTTTCACGTACAAGAGGAACAGGATAAATGGCTGCATTCATAAAACAGGATTTTAGGACATGCAGTAGCAACAGTTTCTAACTTTAACAAACCTTTTTACCTCTGAAAAATGCCAAAATCCATCCATAAGGCCTTCTTGTCCATCTATTTCTGCTCCATCACCCAGGTAGAAATCCATAAAGAACAGATGGAGATCAGAAGAGGCTGCTAGTATTGCTGCACATGGAAACAAGGGGCCAAGTGCTGCAATAATGAAAGCAGACTCCTGTGGAAACCCTATAAATCTATTTATGTACACAGTCTATACTTCTCTGAATCACATCTAAAATCTAACCAAAGCTTATCTCAGCCATAACAACATCCCATAAATCACCTGAACAACTAATGGAAAGAAGTCTGCAGCGCTGAGACAGAGTTAGAACGAAAAGGGAGGGTCTACAATATTAATTGTTAATCCAAGGGACACTGTAATCACTTTCTGTTTTAAGATGAGCTGTATTCTTAGATTCTTCGTGTAATTACATTTTTGATTAGGAACATTCCAATTTAAAGTTCAGGTGAACTGGCTTATTGAATTTGTTCTGTAAAGTACTGCGGACCATCTCTAACTTCTGGTTGTTTGTGGATAAATGTAGCAGTTGTTAGGGGAGATAACTGCAGATTTCAACATTTCATGACTACCTTTTAGCTATTATTAGAGGTTTTATTATTGAGTTAAGTGAACAGGTTACAGTATACCTCGTACGGTTCGTTGATTCATAGTTCGTTAGCTTCACAGGTATATGGAGCTACTGTGAATGAATCAATGAACTATGAATCAATGAACCGTACTATGTATACTGTAATCCTTGGTAGTGTGACCAGTGTCAGTCTTACTCTCATGGATTTCCACTGAGCTTTCTCAAAGCGTGTTCACAGAAGCGCATCGCTGAGAGCATGTCGTCAAGCTGACTCGAGAGCCAGCTCTTGAATTGAAGAGCTTTAACAAAACGTGAGGTGATCTCTTCAAATTCCCTGCTTGTTATCCCTTACATCACATCGCAATCCCGATCTAATCAAGTGACTTTCTCTCTGGTCTCAAACCTATGATTTAGAAAAACAGCATTGTTTGTAGGTTTGAGACTATGAATCTCAGGAAGCCCATAATATGAAATATTAAACATATTATGATCAGGGTAATGCAGTTGTTTAGTTTTTAAACAGATACATAGAACTGTTTAAACTGATTTTAAAGTCATCTATAAGCTGGTTTAAAATGATTGAATATTAAAAGTATAATTGTTGCTACATTCTGGAAAGGTTAGAAACACAAAGAGAAGGAACATAGATGGATCTGTGAGACAGAGATGGGGGATATTTCTTATTGTGTTGTGGTTTTATGGTTTGGGGTTCTTATTTATTCTTATTTTTTATCAATATTTAAGATTATCTGTGTTCTCTTGAAGTGCTTAACGTCAATATAAATTCCACCATTTGGTCTTTTGCAAAAATGCAACCATTTAAAGGTGTTGTCTCATGTATGATGCACCGGGTGTCACATACATAAAATGCTAGTATTGTGCACTAAATACTGTACACGTCAGGATTTAAGGTGTCACTTTTCCAGCACTATTATGCATTTTGTACCTCAAAACGATGGGAGTGACTTTACAGTAATTTTAACTATCATATCATTACCTGATTAATTTGTAGCACTTGAAATGTATTACCTGCGTTAAAACACTTTTTGTAATGCGACTTGGCAAGCATTTTGTGCATGAAGTGCAGTTTTCTACTGTACTGTAAGTCTTGGTCAGCATTAAATGCACAAATTGCAGACGGTTGATGAGCAGTTTGTGTGTGAAAGTGCATTTTGTGCACGGTGGAAGTGATTTATGGGTCTCAGTGAGAGAAACTCCATCACATTAACTACAACTTAGTAATGGGACATTCAAAATAAGGTTTATTTTACACTTCAAGTAATACAATTGTTAGGGAATGTACAAGATCTACTGGATGGTGAAAGATAGTGTCCTGTTCTAAAAGCAGGCAAAATCAAAGAAAACATTAAAAGCGTCACAGTGTTGCAATCATGTTTATTTATCCATTTTTGGCATCTAACTTAGATTGCACATCAAATGCTATTCTACAGGCAAATGACCTGCATGCAACTTCATTTAGCAAATGAATGAAATATGTACAGACATTTTTTATAATGTATGTAATATGAAAAAATACAATGTTATCCAGAAAATGGTATTTTAATTTCAATTATTAGAAAAAATGAGGACATGTTGTGGTGGTGGTTCTTACAAATTAATTTTGGATTCACGTGTTTGCTTTCTCTGCTTATTAACAATCTGCCCACGGCAGTCAGATAATATACATTTGTGATCAGACAATATATTAACACTATTTGCAGTGGCGAAATGTTGATTTATTTTGAGCTGAGTTGCCTATAACAGGTGAACGTGGTATCTAATTGCACATGCCGATTATCAAAAATACACTGCGTATTTAAAGTCATGAAGACAGGCCTCCCAGAGATGATAAGTGGTATTGTGTGTTTCGTATTGCAATAACGTACCAAGCACCTGGCAAAGATATCGATGTTAACTGCACTACATTCATTTATGTTCTATCAACCTGCAGGAGTAGGTTTCTGTTAGCTATCGTACTGTAAGTTGTGTGTCTGTGCGTATAGGGGCGTGTAGATATGTATAGGGTTATGTATCTGTAGTTTAGTGGTTTCCTACAAATACTGTGTGCATGCATGTGTGTCTTGGCCGAGACACAGCCTTGGCCAACCTTATTCACTGATGATCACCTACAGAAACTGTACATTTTCTTCAGTTTTTTTCGCTCATCAGTGAGAAAGGTCGAAAATGCATTCAATGGTAGATGAGAGAGGGAAATTCAACTTGGTCTTCCTTCTTAAACTTCAATGATGTTGATAGACGGCACAGAAGGATGAAACTGCAACAGACAAGATAAATAAAAATCAGTTACTGTTGCTACTGACTGATAATAGAGAGAGTTTCTGAAGTCCTCATCAGAACTTCTCTGACAGAAACCTTATATCAACATCCGACCACCTAATGAGGACTGGAAGGAGAAATAAGCTGGCACATTGAGAAATCCTACAACGATTGCCCCTCCGCTAATTTAAACAAGAGAACTCAATATGTTGCTACGTTAAATCCTAGCCGGAGGTCAACACTCACAATGCAAATGACCTTGATTATCGATTGGTCATGGCCTCATTACTGAGCTGTGACTGCATATATCTGTCCACTGCTGTCTCTTACCTTTTAAAGGCATTTCTCACATACTCAAAGCTCCACCAGTGACTCGATTTGATATCTTTCAAGATGCGGACTTATCAATTATTTAATTTACCACTAAACACCCCAGGATTTCAACCTTAAACCCACTGTAATATTATAGCACATGCAACATATATTTTCTGCTTGCTTGTAGGTGTTTTGTGCTGTTGGAGACTGCGGTTGAAGAATGGATCCTTGGCGATTCCTGCGATTACATCTGTAGGAAAGATACTGTTTCCATTGGGTGCTTTATTGAATGCAAGATGTACTTTTTTGCAACAATAGCCTATATACAAGAACTCTTCCCTGAAAAGGATAAAATGAATTGCCATACAGTATATAAGGGCAAGCTTAACAAATAAGCTATATGGTCAAGCATTAAACTTAATGGTTAAGGTAAAGTTTCTGCGCAGCCGTTTACTGCACTAGTTATGTTCCAAAAAGTGGTAAGCATTTGATTATATAGCATGGTCTAGAATAGATCTATGTTACTGTGAATGCATTATAATTTAAATAAAAGGGAAAATATAAAGTTATGCTTTTATTTATTTATTTTTTGTTAGTTTACATCTTGCATTTCAATCATGGGAACGGTTGCTTGCTGTTAATCTATTTTATATGAGAATGTGTAGCAGAGTAAAGCACAAGAGAAAAGGTTCTGGTAGGTTCGCCTTAAGCCAACAGAAGTATATGTGGACCTAGGCGAGAGGGCCGTACTACATACACCATCACTGGGCAATATTTTAGTTCTTTGTCAAGCATCATCTCACAATAAATCCATCATTAATCATGGCATATTGGAGCTTTTTGTTTTCTAGCTTGTACAGCAGAGCCTGATGTACCTGTATTCTACAAAACTACAATAATCATGTTAATATCCAGCATAACCAAGTTTGCAGTTGTGAAGTGCCAAAGAGGTGGGCACTTCATGGTGGCATGAGTTGGCTGAGGACACTGGATTAGATTACATTAATGTTATTCACTGGAGGAAATAGTTTCTGCAGCAAGGTGCAAAACAAAAAGAAAAACAGCATCACTACCTCACTTTACACATCCTTCAACACATTGGGCACATTAAACACATATCGAGGCCTTTTTCACAGAAGGCATTTTGACATGTCTCAGAAGGAAAAGCACAGGTGTAAATAAAATTAATGATGGCTGAATTCATTTTAGCTGCTTCACTTTCAGTGTCCTGGTATTATGCACGCTGGCTCCCTGTCATGACTTACTGTGGCACTTGAATAGAACTGAGCCATCGCTAATGTTATTAGTAACACCTGTACTACGACGAGTCAAAATGTCTATGAAAAAATAGCCTGTGTTGTCAGGACAGTACAACACAGTCATTTATATAGATGGTGACACTTCTGTCTGCAGAGAGAGACACTGTTTTCCATGAGCTTATCTTGGGAAATCCATTCGGACAAAAATTTCTGAAGGGATCGGGACACGGGATGTATTAATTCAGAGGATTCATGCTCACCTTGCTCCTCAGCAGTCCTCCACTGTGGTGCTCTGGCGTGCTTCTCTCTGACGATGGCTTGGCCTTCTCCTTGCTGTTGCTGGAGTCGTTGTCCTTGATGATGTCATACTGCCGGCAGAACAAGGCAATAACAGCTGCCGGGAGGTGAAAAATGGGCACACGTACAACACACACACACACACACACACACACACACACACACACACACACACACACACAAAGAGGATAGGAATTCAGTCATGAGGAGGCAACTTTCACTTACTGACATGTCACCACTTCCTCTAACTGAGCATGCTGAAAGGCCATGTGGATAATAGAATTCTGCTTCGACTAGGAGGGTGATGCCTGGGCCTTTATCTGAAAGCTTGGAAGACAGTAATTCTCCACGGAGTTTGCTTTGTTTCATTTTGCAGTCTGCCAGATGCAGCTCTGCCTCCAGTTTGAATAAGTACTGAATGCTTACAATCAACTTTCTTACTTCACTGAGGTTAAACATTTCTATGAGGATGCTATCATTAATTATTCAGAAACTGATATACAGTTCTGGTACTCAGAATACTCAGAAGCATATCGTAATTTATTTTATTAACATTAGTATTCATGCATCATGTGAGTGCTCTGCAATATTACATCTACATGTCATTGTCTCTTTGTAGCAGGGAGACATTCATGGAAGGCATTTCCACATTTCCACTGGGTTTGTTTCATGGTTAAATTACAGTCGCATTTGTATAATAAGAGGAGTGATTTGTCTGCATTTAAAGGGTTTACATTACAGCTTAATGTTTAAATGTGCAACCAAAATGAAGCGACACTTTCCTCAGGATATGAGCAAAAACATCAGTTCTACAAATTTGGTGATGTTTTTTAAGGCCTTCACTACATTTTAAGCATTTTTTGGCCACTTACTACACAGAAACCTTACACTGTACAATGTAGCAGATGAGATTGCATCATATTAAAGCAATTACCGGTTTAGTTTATAATTAAATTCACTATTTTCAAACCTAGACCAAGCAGCAGAAGGTATAAAGATAAAGAATAAAAGATAAAAAGATAAAAGATAGAGTATAGAAATGTCAAGAACAGAAAAGTACAAACAAATAAATAAACAAACCGTATTATGCACATTATGAACTTTTGAATATGCCTCACAAAATGAGAAAATAAAGTAAATCTGACATTAAACTGGACTTGCTGCAAATGAGCAGTGCATTATGAATACGCCACATGAGGTGTTTTTATTAATTCACTCCCACTCCTCACAGCCTCCGTGTTACTTTGGTTTCTCTCTCGTTAGTATTCTTTAACATCTCACTCTGGTGCTCGGAGGTGGGAAACCCTGCTCCTGGCAGCCTGTCAGATATGCCACTTCTCATTGTGCGTCAACACTTCATTAATCAGCACACTTCCTCAAAGGAATAGAAAATCCTACTTGGATAGAGAGCTTAGATGCAGAGAATGCTCTGGAAAGCATGATTTGTTGGTTTGACAACGCTGTTGGGAAAAAGCCTAAACGGGAGGGGATGTTTAGAGTTTTTACATTTATTTCTGAGTGTGTGTTAGTTAGTTTTTTGGACTTTCACTTAATAGGGATGCTATAAGTCTTGTGCTGGATGACTGTGTTTATTGATTAGTGGCTTGAGTGGTATATCAATTTACTGATGTAGCAACAAGATAATCTGCAGTGACAAACCTCTCACAGTGTTCATCATTGAGGCTGACAATGTTAACATTTTGCAGATCTATTGGAAAAGTCCAAGTATCTTTTATCTTATAAGCAACATTTTGATGTCATTTGATAACAACTGCTCAGTAACATCTGATTTTTGGCATTGGATTTATAGATATTAGACTTTATTGGATCTATAATTGGCCTATTAATATCCTTTAAACGATCAAAGACACACATGTTGTCGTGTCACCCTGAAGGACTAGGAGACAGTATCACCAGTATTACAGATAAAACATTAGTCAGGTGCTTATGCTAGAGTACTGATGAAATTTTGACAAAAAAAACCCCTCTACCTAGTCTTACTAGTCTAGTACATATAGGCTCAGCTCCAGTGACATTAAGTCAGAATTCTGTACATGTATCATACTTTGTGGTACTTAAAGCACGTGAAAACTTGGTTTTTCAAAGTGTTTCTGTGTCAAATGAAATATTCATGAATAAATATGCAATAAGTTACATTTTGTGGAAAAAAAACATACATAGTTATTTATTTTAGAGTTTAACACTCAAAAACACATCTGATCTGTTTCATCAGGACTGTGTGGGTGTGGGGTGATCAGATTTGATTGAGGGTGACCTGGCAACACAAGCAAACAACAACAGCTGTCAAATGTAGCTAAACTGTGATTGCTGCATGGAAATATGTGACATCATTAACCAAATACAGTCTACAAACCTACCTGCCCACATGACCAAGACCACAACGATTATGATCATCTCTCCTGTTTGTAGATGCCGGGACTTGTCCAGGCCCTGCACAGTGGGGTCATCTAGCAGAGAGGACAGACAGGACAGTTGTCGTACTGTAAATACAGGCTGCTGAACACAAAATACTGATGACAAAGTACTTTCCTTTCCTTCATATTTATAGAAGGGACTTTAGATACATTAGACACTAAAAAGCAATCCAAAAGAACAACATCACAAACAATGGCCTCAAAACATTACTATAGAGTTGAAACAAGACCTCTGTGTCTCAGTAAAAGCTGAACATTATAACCTTCACATAGGTCGTGTTACTTGCAGAGCAATTTCACAGGTTTCTCCTGATAATGGAAGATGTTCAGCTTACATTCGCTCAGTGAGGACTGACAAACATGGACACTTCGTTTAGCTCTCATGACTTTTATGCCATTTAACAAAAACTGTAGTCAGAAAATGTAGTGGGCATTACCACATATCATATCAATCCTGTAGCATTAATCCTCCTTTAAGTGGATTGACTATGGGCCTATTTCCACTCTCCAAACTATCTCTTTACCGACATGGATGGAACTCTTCCAGAGCACCACTTTTCCCAATTGCCTCTTGTAGTGAATCAAGTTGTCAAGAAACTGGCCCCGAATCGTCAGCTCTCTTCACATAATGGCTCTTAGGGAGTGGGGTCAATTATACTGCCACGTTTTTTTAGTCTTGGTAGTAGTGTGTATGGGCGTGTGTGAGTGGAGAGAGGGAATGGGTACATCACAGTGGAAAATCAAAATGAGCACAAATCACAGATAAGTGCTTGATGCAAATGTATCAATGTGTACGACCTGTTGTATGTGGGGGCTACGTGTAAACTCAACTTGGAAGTTGGAAAAACAAAAAGAGTAGAAGAAACCATGTATGTAAATGTCTTAGAGGAAAAATACGTTATTTTTGTGGCCGTTCTGACTATGGGTCATGCTACCTTAGCACTGGTCACTTCTGTTGTAGGGATTCAGAGGGAACACAAACTCAAGCAAAACAATATCAAGGCAAGTAGCACAATCCTCTCACTGCTTTCCAAATGTACTAAATTCCCTCTTTTTTTCCCTGGGCACCATTATCTTGCTAAGCTGCATTGGAGGGATACTTTTTGGTAGAAGGTTTGTTGCCGGGACTAACACTGGCAATAAACCTACACACTACTCCCGGGAGGAATATATTCACTTGACTTGGCTAACTCCGACTGCTGAAGCTCAGGTGAACTACAGAATGCATTTTGCCAGTGTGAAGAGGAGAAATGATTACAGTGACTAACTCTTTCAGCCTACATGTGACATTTGAGTGTTGTAATAAGATAGACCTGTAAAAATCCCAACCACTCCTTTGAGAGCCTAATCTAAGTTTAACCTACATCATCAACCTGTGTCTTCCCATTGCACAGTGAGCTCCAGCGTTGATATCAGGCTGCACATTACACTTAAATGCCAGGTCAGGACTCAGGTCAGTCCTAAGTACGACTGGTGCTCCTACGAGTTGTTTATTAATCCCAGGTCTCCTCGATCTCTCTGAATGCAACCCACTCAATAGTAAACTACTTTCTCCTGCATGTGTGACAAGTTATGTAGAATTATGTCTGTGCATAGAGAAGCAACTGGTAGAAGTGATGGGATGATGACATCACATCAATAGCGGTTTCAGTGATGACTCTTTGAGGCTTTCCAAACTGAACCACTTGTCCTTGTTTACAGTTTTCTAGTTTATCTAATGACTCTACTTAACTTGAATAAGTGCTTTGGTACATGCAGACTGTGTAGCATACTGATATACAGTATGTTCATATTTGATGCAGTAGGTTTTATATCCCAGAGTGAGTGACCAGAATTTCCAGCTGACCTGAGAAACATGTCCTGCGGCTGTATCATACATATTTCATGTCGGCACCACACTCCAATATGTGCTGTGTGATTCTCTGCTAGTGGAGAATGAGCGGACTGTGGTGCCTCTGGTGCACCAAAGAGTTTCTTCCAGCCTTCCTTCAGCTCACCCCAAATCCCATGATGTTGTCTGTGGCTATGAACTGTGTCGGGAAACAGTGTAACAACACTCCAGAGGTGATGTTCTGGTGTCACAAAGATGCATCGTGTGATTTATTCCTGCATTATTATGTCTCCTTGAGACTGATAAAAATTGTGTTTTTTAGGGTTCATTACACTGCAAATCATTTTAAACTGATTCAGCTTAAAAACATGTTTCCCTGCTGCCTTTAAAAACGTGAGTTGCCTAAACTACAGCTAAATAATTAGTTTAAAGACATCTCATGAGTTGTGAAAATGTAAAACCAACTGAGTTAAGAGAAAATTTATTCAATTAATGTAAGACAATCAGTTGTTTCAAAAACTGTTCAGTCACACTGACAAGCATTAAACCTCATTTTGTAGCTGTGGCTGCCACTTGTGCTTGAGAGTTTGTACAAAGTCAACACAAGGTTACTCCCTTGGACTTAATCAAATTTGAAGTGTATGAGGGTAGGAAAGAATTCACTACTAACCTGCAAAAATATGAGAAATTGTGTACCAGTTAAAGTTAAAAGAATATTTTGCAGGGAGCGAACAGTGTGAAGCATACCTTTGTCTCATTGCTGTTAATGGGAGAGCCTTCAGTAGGTGTTGCGTATGACTCAGCAAAGACAGCTCGGCGTCTCTTTGAAGTATCACACAGTAATTGTGTCTAAGGAGACCACCTACCTAGTTAGGTTTGACTGCTCAAGGCATCCATCCTTTGAAAATAATCTTTTTTTTTGCTCTCCTGTGTGAAACAGCTTGACAGCTTAGTGGCAGGAGATAACATTTTAGCAGTTTCATGTCTTTTGTTTGGGGATGGTTTATTTAGCATATTTGGAGATTTTTGTATTGACTGTGGCATCACTGTTCAGGCTAAAGAATTCTACATGTTAATTTTCCCACTTTTATCACAGGTCTCTGTCGTTAAGCAAAAGAGAAACACCTATAGTATGATAAATCATATATTTTAAATCCCTTTTATTTCACAAAGTCCCTTCATTATGGTAAAATGATACCTCCTTGAAAAGAATTCTATTTGAGATCTTCACAAATATGTTTACTTTGCAAATGTACATACATAGACATTGCTTAAAATAATGGAATACTAATAAACTGCCAACATAAAACAAACATTTTATATTTTTTTATGTCTATCTAGTTGCTGCACTTCTGCAAGTTTTTAATCATACAGCTCCTTTGATGACAGCACAACATACCTCACTCTTGAAGGGGATGCAAAGCACATAAATGTATACTCTGATTAAAAGCTTTCCGTGGAGCTAATGCAATTGAAATATATATATAGATCCTGGGAAAACAAAATCCATTGTAGCCTATTTAAATTCAAATTCTCCAGCAACACATAGCGTGTATCTTTCCAGGAAAGGCTTTATATGAAATAGATGGATTCTGAATCTGGCCAGGACAAGTGTACATTCAGCGGCATATGCACTAATATGTAATCACATTATCAAAGAGAATTGCATTGACGAAAAAATAAAAGCATTATTGATTCACGGATATCATAGCTGCGGCTCTTGTGCAATACCTGGTATACACCGCAAATCAATTTAGTTTCAATCGGAGGCACTTAGCTGTGACAAAGGATCTCTGAAATGGAGCCAGCTAGATCAAAAAGGCTTTTAAGGAACAATGGTCAGCAGCAAGCTCCTAAACAGAAAATGTCACGTTAAATTAAGGTGCATTAAGGTTTATGAAGAATACATATGTGGTTATTTCAGGAGGAAACATTGTGAACATCCCTTCAGAGCGGGCAAAAGCTTGTTAAGAGAAAGATCTTTAACTTTCAAAAGAATTTAGGAGAAAAGCTCAGTTTCTCATGTTGATGACCTTGGAGATAACCACATTATGCATGTTGCATGTTACTTTTTTTCGTTGTTTTAATAAATGCACCAGTAGTTTCTTTTTCCATCACACCAGCAGAGTTAATTAGGTTACTGTGTTTGTCTTTGCAGTCATTCAGCTAGGGTCTTTATCAGAAACTGGTATAAAAAGAAAATAATAGGCTATCTATTAAAAGAGTATTACCATATATATGTGTGTGTGTGTGTGTGTGTAATATATATATATATATATATATATATATATATATATATATATATTATTTACAGTATATAGACACACTAATGCATGAAAACTGTAAGGAGGGGGAGATGGAGTGAGACAGCACCTGGACGTGCCTACTTCCCACGTCCATGGTCCACAATAAATTTCCCAACACTATCAGAGTCAACATATAGAATGGCGCAGAGCCAAACATGAAAAGAAGAGCCAAGTAATAAACTTGACAAGAGATTCATAAAGAAACTTGATGCGATTGGACTTTGAAACTGGGACATGAGAAGTCAAACTCCCACAAATGAAGGTCATCTACTGAATGGGCTATTTTTCTATTTCACTTTCGCCGATCTTGACAGTTTAACTTATGGTATCAAACCTGAGTCAGCTGAAGAGAAACATTGATTAGTCACTTACATCAGCAATTCCTATATTAACAACCTCAACCAGACCATGACATAACAGAGGGAAATTATTTTGAAGTATCAGGCCTGCTTCTAGACTAATGTCAATAGCAAGCTGCCATCATTTTAAGAGTTAATGTATTTGGCTCATCCCGTAATCATGGCTGAACTAATTCAGAGAAAATTAGCAAAGGAGATTCTTCTGAAAAACTTATTTTAATGGAAAGCAAATAGCTTCTTCTCACTCATTCCTCATCGGTGCCATAAGAAATTGAGAGCTACTGAACCTATTCTCTATTGGTCACGGTCCTCATATTACCACTCTAGCCCATGAGCTGAGCCCAGACACTGAATCCGAAGTGTTTTAGAGTGTGTGTCAGACTCCTGATTAGGCACCCGGAGTGATATAGAGTTGCATAAATTCACAGGAGCTTCCTTGCAGCCATGCTTGAATAGTCTGTCAATAATGAATTGATGTCTAGGAGAAAATAAATGTGCAAAAAGCACAAAGAGCCCCCTCAGAGGGACGCTGTGAGAGGAGGCTTCAGGTTACTTACACTTATGTCGGCAGTAGCCTTTACTGTACCTCATTTTCAATGTCAGGATGCTTTAAAGCATTCAACAGCCAGAAGAGGCTTTAGGGCAACAGCAGGAAAAGCATCTATAATGGGTTGCCCCTGTCTTTGCCTTGGGAAAAAGGCCTGTGGCAGACCCTGTACTGTAGAATTAAAAGCAAAGCATTATGTTATGTAACAGAGTGAGATGAAACACTGCAGAGATGAAAAATTGCTGCAGTGACCTATTGTGACCATATCAATTATACTGCATTTTGACAAACGTTTGTCAAACGACTTGAGGACAGACTCTGAATTAACACAATACCTGTTGTTGTTATTAACAAATCCCATGAAGACAATAAAAAAAAAAAAACATAGATCCTACTAACAAGAATTGCCTGTATGCCATAGGACTACCTTATCATTCAAAAACTATTAAAAACCCATAACAGAGCCACATCACTGCACTGGGTCAATTATGTTTTTCTTCATTACAATGAACATTTAACTCCACAACTAAGTTTTTTAACTCTTAATGACGAATCCATATCGGGCAGACGTCACTTAGCTTGTTAAGTTCCTTGTTCACTCTGCTTCGCTAGTTTGACCACACTGGCCATGTTCAGCTAATGAGGGAATATGTCACCCAGTGCAGCCTTATGTGTTTTCTGGGTTTTAAATAGTTTTAGCAATGCTAGCAACATCGCTCTAGGCAGGGGTGTCATGCAAGCCAAAATTCAGCAAAATTCTTGGGGGTATTATTTCAAAACTTCAATAAATCATTCAGTCAGTCATTTTCTACCGCTTGTTCCCGTTTGGGGTCGCGGGTGACTGGAGCCTATCCCAGTGACTTCGGGCCTTAGGCGTGGTAACGTTACACCCTGGACAGTGGCCAACTCGTCGCAGGGCTCAATAAACCATTTATCAGCTAAATCAGTAGTCTCCCACTTTATATTAAGGTAAATACTATATATTTATGTAGATATTTTCACGTCAATGATTTGTGCTGTTATGGTTATTGAAAATGACTCTCCCTTAATCACTCACTTCTACACTAGCTTCAAGACTGCTGCCGCTTCTCTTGAAAAAGACCTAACCCTTGTTTACTTCACCCAAAAATTTAAGTGGTATAAAAAATACACATAAAAAGACGTTATTATACAATGCAAATTCAATTTAGAGAACATAGATAATAAAGCCACGGAAGAAAGGATCCTGCCAACATGGTGATAGCTGTATTCTCAAACACATTGCATAAGAAACAACACGAGTACCGATGCTCCATTGACGATAAAAGCTCAGACTGAGCAGCAGTCCTTGAGAGATCCATCATCACTAGCCTAAGTACATATAACCTGTAACCACACCTAAACGCTGATATAACTAGAGAGAGCAGGGGGAAAGCAATAATAGCCAAGTGTGGGATTTTCATGCATTGCAATTAATTTTTTGAATTTCCTTTTCACACGTTTAAAAAAGTGATTGATGCTCTACTAACAACTTCAGCAAAATACCTTTAAGCTGTAGCCTATATCTCCTCCAGCACTGATGCACAACAGAGTGCTGTGTGTGCCTACCTGCTGCTTCTTTTGGAAGAAACCACCACCATAGGGAAAAGGGTGTGTGACTTTTTGAGGTATGATCTATGACATAATTAGAAGAATATGTTTGGCTCATAATATATAATGATCATAACTACTTATAAAAATATGAATAATCCAGATATCACAAATCTGGTGGGGCACGTGTCCCTCGAGCTTGGATGGGCATGACGCGTCTGGCTCTAGGGATGGCAATGTTGGTCTGTATGTTGGTCAGTCCACCTCTATCGGATGGATTGCCATGAAATTGAGTTTTTACAAAGGTTTAATAGTATTTGAGAAAACATGAGCCCCTAATCTTTGAATCACGCTATATTATTGTCCCTGTACACAGACAGAAAAAGCTTTTTTCAAATGAACTTGGCCATAGGTATCTATATCTTAATACCTATATCTCAAATTACCTTGATTGGAGCTGTTGGAGGGGAAGCGGTCTGACTTCTTGAGGGTGCGAAAGTGGACCTTCTTGCTGGCTTGGCTTTCCCCATAGAGGCCAATTGACTGGACCTGGATGATGTAGTCTGTCTCCTCCTCCAGGTCCCAAAGGACACAGGAGCGGCTGGTGGTGTTGACTTCCCGAATGAATCGCTGCATGTGTCCTTCCTGCCTCTAGGGATTGGAGGAAGGATAGCGAACAAACAGAATGGATTGAGCCTTTTGATTAGATACAATAATCAATACAGTGGGCAATGAGGTGATCAAGGTGACCACACAGAAATACCAGCCTTGCAAATGTGTCCCTAAGGAAGACAATCTCTTCAGTAAAAAGTCAAGTTGCTTGACTTTATGAATTTCATCATCTTAACAGGGCAATATTGCATTAATGATCATGCAATCACCCTCCAACATCATAAAAAAGCTAAAAGCAATCATGTATCTCTATATGGGCCTCTATGGAGGTGACCAACCAGAAAATATTCAAGGTACTGGAGAACGACACGCTGAGTACTTTATTATGTTTAAAGTTGACACTTTATTTTCCCATAGGAGTGTTGACTGGAAATTGAAAAGTTGTCGAGTCAATATTCTGATTAATTTAGACTGCAAGTACCTTGAGTCACAAGCGTTTAAAGTCTCAGACTTAAAGCTATGAGAATTGCTCCTCCTGCTTGCATGCAGAGCTCTCTTTTTAGTGAGCTCGCTAGCACATCTACACTTGAAGTGGCTCTGGGCCAGATGTCTTCTTCTTATGTGTTTTTTATGGCCCTGCTTGAATGAGAGATCTGATAAAGAAAAAAGCTTGTTACGCTCTGTAAACAATGAATAATGTAATGATTAAACCTCCATATACACTCAAGGCAATTACCAAATGTGTTAAAATTCAGCTGCATAACATGATGAACAGCCGTAAGAGACGTTTGGGTGTTACATACAGCCCATCAGTCCCTGCATAATGTTTTGAGTTGCATAAAGCATAAACATGATTATAGCAGCATATTCTGTCCTTCGCTGTTGGCATTCATTGGTCTTCCTATTTTAAGCCTTTGAAATCTTTTCATCCTGAAATATATAGTTTGGCAGCTTCACATACTTATGTGCATTCCCACTGCACCCTTGTTTTCTCTTGACAAATCGACCATGCCAAATCTTATTCAAATTCCAGGCTTGAAGGCAAGATTTGGCCTCTCTGCATGCTAAGCTAAGCTTGAAGGGACTTCTAAGAATATACATCCAGACGAAAACACATCTTTATTCACCCAGGATCTTGTGCATATATGCTACTACTGTACTCAGTATGCTGGACAAAGTCATGATACATAGTGAGGTGTTAGCTGAACACAAAAACTATTCTCTATGGACTTCGGTGATTAGATTATCATTTTATTGTCTGAAAGATATTTTGTCAGTCCCAGCTCCCATTTTATTCCAATGTGTCCACAGGCTATCAAGAACTGTGACATGATAGAAAATGAATCCCAGGTGCACTTCTTCATCCTACTGGCTGGGTAGTGTGCCAATTCCACAGGACATAAGGAAGGCTCAATGCCAAACTACAGATGGCTACGGCCAAAAATATAATGGATGCAGTTTTGCTTTTTGGGGGGTGTTCTGCTAAGCTCCTCGATCTCGCTGATTTGCAGTAGAAGTTTAGGACTTACCTGTTGTGAGATAGAGAAGCCAATTATTATGTCTCCCTCTGGAACCTCCCAGGATATAGTTGCCGAGTCAGCCCGCAGGTGCATGACGGACACATTTATGGGAGCTGGTGGCCGGTCTGGAGGAAAGGAAACAGAAACAGAGAGGTGTGTTAATCCAACCACTTCTCTAGATATTAAATAAACCCATGCCATCTGTGTCCACACAGCACCTGGAAAGTCTCAAGCACTGTGTTGGCACTTTGAAACTCACCACAGGTGTTTGTTTTGAATTAAAAGTGAATAACCGAGTCTTTCTCTTAAAATTCATGTGGTCAGATTTTGTGGATGAATTAGTCAGTGGAATGAGGAATTCAACAGCAGTATGGGACACCAGGTTGTATGTGTCATCATGGTACAGTACAGGCTGCTGGGTCTCATGTGATCAAGCAGTGGACTATACTGAAAACTGTGTTGACTTTTTTGTAGTTTTGTAGCACCTGCGTAATGTGGAGTTTGATTTGGTTTAGACTTTTGTTCCACTTGCACATTCCTGTTCTTTCTTTCATCTCCGAGTACGAGCTTTATTGTTTTCTGATCCACTGTCCTCAGACCATTAAACAGCACTATCACACAACTATAACAGTGTTGCTTTAATTACATTCATCACTCATTGCTACTGGATTACTTCAACTCAGTGCTAGTCACATTGAAACACACTCTCTGGGCATTGGTTTGGTGTCCCATGGGACATAAAATACATACAGGACATACTGTCAAGCATACAATTGTTTCCAAAGGCAGTCTCAGTGAAAAACTAATTATTGGACCTCTCCGGAGTTAGTGCAACATTTGTAATGTGTGATTTTGAGGGGAGGCCACTGATAACAACCCATTACTGTATCAACTCCTCTGACCAAAATCAAAGTAAACACCTCATGTAGTTATTAGCTGTTCTAAATCTAAAAATCACAAATATTTATACATTTTCTCACGTTTTTCAGCCTTGTTTGTCAAACTGACAGACAAGCCCTGTCCACCTCCCTCGGACGTTTCTTCACCTAGTCACTTCACAGCCATCTATCATGATTGGGTGGCCAGTGAACATATTGCTTGCGAATTGGGGTAAAAGCCTGGGATTCAGAAGCCAGGAGAAACAGAGGGTGAAAGATCTAATAGAGGGCCCTGTACGGCTTCACAGTCTTCAAGCAATCGCTCGGGTCAGATGAATAGGTAAGATGGGATTGGCCCGGGCAGATGGGCTCCTGGACGCCATCCTCAGGTCTCTTGTCGTTACCATGAGGTCTAATGGACTTTGTGTGTTGTCACAGAAAGTAAATGATGCTATGTTGAGACGGTCAAGTGAGTGGAAATGTCTTGAGCTGTCAGATAGGTGAAAAAGTTCACAAAAAGAATAGTTTCTTATGGGGATGGCATCGGAGAAGACAATACATACATATAAGTAGACGGAAAGACATACACTTTGTCTAATGTGTTGTAACTACAGTATCACAGCTGCTCTCTAAGGAGAAAGATTTCTGTTAACAGCTTTCTGTAGCAGTTCATTACAAAGCGAGTATGAATTAGTTGTACAGTCCATTTGTATTTCAAATGCTTTCATTAAGTCATGGGGCACGTACGTAATAACCCATAACACAGTTGTCTTGATATGACAGCCAAAGGCGTGTGCTGTACAAGGACAATATTTCAGCCAAAAATTGCGTTTAAAAATATGAAAGACAAATTGATAAAACTGAGAGCTATTTCAAATGATTTGCCATTTTATATATCAGTCCCTCTCACATCCCTCTCCTCTTATCTCCCCATGTCTTCCCTTTTATCTCTCTCTCTCTCTCTTTTGCTTCTTGCACTTCTGCGTGTTTTATCTCGGAGACAATCAATGATGGCCTCTGCGTTCAGTGCACAAGGTGACATTGAGGCAGAGCTCAAGACCCTCGGGTCAGACGAGGCTATCAGTCTCCCTGTCTCAGCCCTTGTGGCACCGCGAACCACAGGGGGGTCAAGGTCAAACACAGGGATGACGCTCGGGTTCCCGGGACACGCCCAGAGATTGGTTTGTTAAGGGGAGCGGATGAGATGACCAAGTGGCCAGAATAATGCTTAGCCTGCAATGGTGCAAATTAATGTTCCAACTGCAGAGAGAGCGGAGAGAAAAGTGGGCTTGGCTTTTGGTATCACTGTTTTCAAGAGGTTAAGAGGTTACGTCTGTCTCATTTTGTCCATTTAATGAGAAGCTTATTTATGGAAGCAGGTGCTGTATTGTGTTCAAATAGACGCACAGCAAGTTAAGAGGGAGGGCAAGTCACATAATATATTGTCCTTGATCTTTGGAGGGAATGAGTCATTCATGTTGTATATTTACAATAATGGTTCCTGTGTCCTTGTGCCTTGGCAATGTCAAAACGACTGCTAATTTTGTGTCATGAACATTTGAATGACCTTATAAGTGAATCTATTATCAGTAAACTTACATCACAACATGCTGGGACAATAATTGGCTGAAATCTAACAAAGCTTCATGCACTTTAAAAATCCCTTCTCAGAGGTTGCATATGGCATATTATATCTCATTACAAAAGTCTCACAATGAACAGGCTTTCTAAAAGCCACGCAGAAGCTTTGATTCTTGCAACTGCATCATCTCCAATACTCACTTTGTCAAAATAACAAGGATACTCATTTGTTTTAACAGGCAAACACTATCAAGCCTAGATTTCCATCAGCACGTGTCGTACATGGCGCACGCTTCAGAGTCAGGTGCAACATTTGTCTTAGACTGGACACGTTCATTTCATTTCTCTGGAAGCTCATCGTCCTTTAGGTAATGGGGGTTACAGACAGCCACGCATGGGCAAAAAAAGCAGCCACTAACCATGATGCATCGTCTGCGGGTCATTTACTGGTGAGGGAGCAAGTGACGGTTCAGTTGAAGCAGGCCATGAATCATCACTAATGTTTAAGTGCCCTCGTCCTATATGATGTTTCCATTGCAGGCCAAGTATATTTTCCACTTGAAGCACCTGGGTAAAGTGACTTTTTGGAGTGTGGAACATAAAGAACTAAAACTACAATCTAACATGTATTCCTTCATTTAATATTTTAGATAGCTCATGAAAAATAAGATAAAATGTTCTTAATAACTTAATGTTAATCTCCAAATCACTGTTGGCTCATGAGCAGGCAACAGATGACTTGATTTTCTAATGCAAATATTTTTATTGATGTCCAATAGTCCAATCCTGTTCCCATCTAGCTTGCTTGATGTTCCCTTCTGCAGTAATAAGTGTCATTGTGGATACTTCAATATTTGTTGTCGGCCACGTGTCCTGAGTAGGCCCCACTCCACAGAATGCGTTACGTAAGATCTGAAATCAAACAGAAATAGGTTACAGCGGCCGAGGAGTGTGTCAGTACAAACAAATGGTACGACCCTCTTGGGATGTGGGCGCACTGCCAGGATGAATCATAGCACAGCCAAAGCCCAGCACATTAGCGACTCCCCATCTAACCAGAGTGCACAGAGAGATAGTGAAAGTGCAGGTGGATCTCTGAATGGCTGACGTGGAAAGGAGCCCAGTTTGAATTTGTTAGACCGAGGTATGACCGTGGCATCTTTTATTTTGTCCTCTATATTTGCTTGCGAAGCACAAATGTGCAATTTATCCTGATTTACAGTTACGTTTTTTTTTTTTCTTGGTTGATTATACTGTATGTTCACAACATAAGAGAAGAGACTGATTGGAGATGTTTTTCAAACAATAACATTTTATATTCATCACAATAAAACAGCCTGTGTAGTATTTGCTCGCAGACCATCGTGGATAACCGTGACACATTGATTAAACAGAAAGAGAAAAATGAGATGGGAGTAGAAAATTGGAGATTACATCACCTGTCGGATTTACCAGGAGCACAATTTTATGTCATGTCCACTTCCAGGTGCCACTTCTGTGTTTTTTTGAGGCTGAAGAAAACCATTAAGGTTGAAATGCATTGCCAATGCAAAATTCAATATAGCTGCCTTTTTGTGTTTGCTTTTTGCACCTGATGTGGGGTATGAATGATAGCACTCGTGCAAATACAATTGTCACTTCTTCATAGGGCGCTCCAATTTAAGTTGCTGTTTAAAGACCCTTAAATCTCATCACTATCGGTGAATAAATACTGTATCTGGATCCCAAGCAGACATCGTAAATCTATGCATTTCTTTTAGAAAGTGTGACAGCATCCCAGTTCTTTCTTTTGAATGATTTTCAAAACAGAAATGATGAAATCAGTTTAAAAGCTCATGCACTCATTTACAGTTACAAGCATGACTCGTAAAATGTCTCAGAAAGAGACAGAAGCTGCCACCTCTTAATTCTACAAACAATATCAAGTCTGACATGAATGAGTGCTCCGCTCATTATTCGGTAATAAATGTTCATAAATGTTCCAAATGATTGGACGGTTCACTAAAAACAGAATAAAACTCACAAAGGGGCTTCATTCAAATTGCTTCAAACACATTTAAAAGGCTAAACAAGGTTGTATTATCAATCAGCTTTCAGTCTCAATTACCTCTAAGCTAGTGACAGTTTAAAGGGCTGCTTGTAATGTAATCATTTTCTAATACTTTCCGCAGTCTCTTGTGAGATAATATATTCTCTGACATCAAATAAATAAAGGCAATAACTCATAACAAGTGCCTAGAATTTTGATGTGTTGCCCAGTCAATCTTCCATCAGCTTCATCTGGATGTGTTTCAAACCCAGTCGTGGGAAGTCTAAATGTTCTCCTGTGCACAGCAGGAGGTTGTCACATTGCCACTCGCAGGCCCCCGTGCTGCAAATCCCCTGGTAGTGTACATGTAGCTCTTAAGCAATGTCGTTTAACTCAGCCGGCCGCAGCACTGCCTGCCCCCATATTACCTCTGAAGACCATTTTCTTGTTTCATCTCCCCTCTGAGATCCTGCCTTTCTTTCACATTGTATACCTTTGTAGGACCAGTGACTTCATGTGATCTTTGATTAAATCTCTTACAATAGTACACTAGTGCCCATCTATCTAGTGCAGCAACAACAGTATGTTTGTAGCTTCGTACATGGATACATATGGAAGGACTTGTTGGCTAAATTCTTTGCTTTTTCCTGTACATTTCAGAGCCTCTCTACAGTAGGGGCACTTACTGTCTCTTCCTTTAGGTACACTCTGTCTTCTTTTTCACAGACTCAGAGGCTGTGAAAGGGCAGTGGGACCAGATGGGACCAGGTGCCAGTCTAAGGTTAATGTAATCACTGGCCAAGCCCTGAGGCTTTTCAGCCACAAGCTAACATTGCCTCATCCTCCCAAAACTGTAAAGGTTAGCACGCAGGAGCAGATGTATCAACAAGTTGTTTTTTATTGGCTACTGGGGGTGTTCACTGGATCTACAGACACCACTGAACACCAACAAGTGTGGGCCACTGTATGAGACTCAAAACACTAATATAAAATCTGGGATTGAATAAAATCATAGTCTGTGGTTTATTGTGTATTTGTAAAATGTCTGCCATGTGACAGCAGATAAAATTCTGACATGAACATTGGCCCTCGCTCTAATGGATTTAGCTCTTACTCAGAACGTGTATTTGTCAAGAATGTGTCACCAGGTTTATGAGCAGCAGATTGCCAATTTGAAGAATGATATGAGCCTGGCCATCCAAATCAATCCAATAATTCTAATTCACGTTTGCTCACTGCCTTAAGCTCCGCTTAGGCCTCATGTGGGATTCATTGTCATTCAGCTTGACGTGTAAATGTAAATATGGGTACACACATTCAAGTAGTTCTTGTCAGTTTGGACCAAGAAAATGACAAAAATCAAACACCTTGTGTGGGTTTTTACTGTTTGACTTAGGAAGAGTGTGCATACTCAAATTTTTCTCAATGACATTTAGATACTTGGAAGCTCAATGTCGACTCCAATATATCAATATCTGGATCAAATGTAATTTCTGCAGGTTTTTCACAAATCTGCAATTTTAACAGTCCAAATGTTAAGACCTGTGCCATGTAGATCATTGTGTAATCATGAGTCATGTTGAAAAGCATGCTCAGTGGATGAATGAAAAGCTTTGAGAACAAATTTCAGTATGGTGAGATGAAAGAAAACCAGGCGTTATTATATACTAGCATTTACCATCCACTATTACATCTTGTTAGTATCACTTTCAAAATATTTAAGCAA
This sequence comes from Coreoperca whiteheadi, assembly GCA_011952105.1. Taxonomy (NCBI): domain Eukaryota; kingdom Metazoa; phylum Chordata; class Actinopteri; order Centrarchiformes; family Sinipercidae; genus Coreoperca; species Coreoperca whiteheadi. The sequence continues at coordinate 13,385,037 of CM022481.1, read as the reverse complement.
ATTCCATTGATTGTGTTACCTAAGAGAGACTTCACTGAAATGCTCCCTTTTCCTGCTTTGCTGTACAGTTTTTTGGACAATGTCACCATAAACCAAAGAGGCTTACAATTAATTTAGACCTTCCTTCTGAAAGCTGTGTCACTGTGAATCCCATAGTCTCTTATTATACATAGGGCTGACACTAATGATTTCAACATTTATTTATTTATTCATTATCAACAGCCAAATGTATATTAACGAGTGTCATGTATATTATTTTAATAGTGGCTTTTCCTGCTCTTGACCGCCCCATGCAGAACTCCACTCAGATCAGAGATGTTCTTGCATTTCACATGTCAACATGACAAAAGCTCTGAATATTTGTATCAGGCACACAGTACACACACCCACAGAAACCATGAAGTGCCAATCAGATTCTCTCAAGGCGCTATGACATATAGGACTCAGTTCCCTTGAGATGTGAGGGAGGAAGTGATAGAGGTAGACAGGGAGATAAAGAGACAGAGATACTGTAGATAGATAGCTGATAGAGAAGATTTCTGTTACAGAAATAGGAAAAGTTCATAAACAGAAAGTCTGACGCTGAGCTTGCAATGGAATGAATGCAAAAATAGCTATATAGGGTGTATATAAACTGTTGGAAATGAGACCACATACACAAGCATCTCCCTCATGATTGATCTCACTGAAGGCAGTGTTGGCTCTGCAACTGGTGTTTCTGTGGCACATAATGTTAGAGAAGCGAATGCCACTGTGTACTTGTGGGCCCCAATAAGAGCTTTTATGAGGTCACACTGTGCGGTAGTGCTGTGATTGAAGAATAAAATGGTCTTTCTTTTTAGTCAAGCAACATTGAGAGAAAGTGCCTTCCAAGTGAGCTGACCCAATGGGAAAAGGGCTGGATGTGGCTGTAGTGCAGATAGGAAATTATTGGCAGGTTTCTTGCTTTAAACGTGCTAATATTCTGTTGTTTTTTTTTTAAATAAGATGCATAGGTAGAGCAAACTGTCAAAGTTATTCTCAAGGTTACTATATAGCTATGAATTTAAATATAAAACACAAAGGATATTTTAGAATAGACACCATGTCTCGTTTTCATACATGATTCAAAGAAAGTAAAGACAGGTATAACAGCCCGTCTTGTACTTGCTTGCATCTATTCTGTACTGGTTAAACAGGTGTTACTGGATGAGCTGGCTATTACGATAAAAATACAGTAAGTGAATAAAAAATATTGTATATTAGCTTTGATGTGTGTAAATGAAGGGTGGAATTAAGTACATTATCAGGTGCAGATTAAAATCCAACCAAAGCCTCGTTAGATTCCCATCAAACACAGTGACCTGTTCAAAGTGCACAATAGGCTGATTGGTTTGACTCCTCCGCTATAGAGGCGTATACTTACTTGCTCCTACCAAGAACATGCCGCTGCCAAAAAGCAACAGGACCACGGAGTTGACCAAAACAAGCAGACGAGCCATGTCTCGGTTCGGATCGTTGCTCTTCTCGGATTAAAGCGCAGATCTCCTATGCTTAAAGGGCAACAAAACTACTGCAGTTCATTTTTACAACATGTTTTTTACAACGGCTCCCGGCTGAGCTGGTCAATAAACGGATAACCGCTTGGAAGTACGTAACAAATGATGCCTTCAGAAACAGTTTTGTCGAGCCGAGGCGGGTTCTTCATTTAGGGTTTAAATCCACAAGTCCTTCGTCCATGACCGAGACTGAATCTGGTGGCTGTAGACGTCCATCACCCCTGGGTTCGCACGAGAGCTCAGGTATGAACAAGTCGTAGAAAAGATGACGCTCAGAGGCTCGTCGGTCCCCTCACAGGCTGAGGGGACGCCGTGGGGCGGTTCGGCACCATGGCCAGCGCCTAAGTCTTTTAGACTGCCCTCGCGCTCCGCAGCTCACTGTTTACGTCTCAGACCTGAATGTTGTTTACTCACGCACGCGGGGCTGGGCACCCCGCAGCCCTTTAACGGTAGCCCCCCCCTCACTCCCTCCCTCCCTCCCTCCAAAGTAGCCTACAAGACCCTCAGGTTTCTGGCACTTAGCGTTTCAGCTCGAATGCAAGCGCAGCACGCCATGATTAATCTCCCACGTGTCAACAGAGGAGGGGGCAGCATCTATACGCCCAGCTGGGCTACAGCCACCACTCACCCTGTCGCCTGCTTCTCCTGCTGCTCTGATGTTTCAGTAGCAATGCCAGAGGCTAATATTTACGAATAGGGTGAGGAGTGCTGGTATAACAGAGTGCTGTCTTGTTGTGATGCAATGACAGTGGCATTTGTGAGAGAGAATGCTTTCTATTATAACAGACTGCTCTGTAGTATTGCTCTACTTCATTCACTAAACCTGTGATGAGAAATGTAATAAGCCTGAAGTGTTTTATTGAACCATCCCGCCCGTGTTCTGTGCACAACCCCAGCAGCAGCAGGTCGACATGCCTCTCACCTGTCATACAGTGCAGCAGCCCCCAATGACACACCATGTGATCAGGAAGATGAATGCCGTTGATAAGCTGAGTGTATTGCCTCATGGGACCAGCGTTTCAAGTCAGATTGCTTGGCTATAGGGCATCTGCCAGCACATGCAGGCTACTGCAGTCTCTATTCATGACACAACAAAGAGGTCATCAAATGCGTGGGGGACTGCTTATTATACAGCTGCTAATTATGAAACAGAAGATGAGTGGATATGGAAACAAGAGCAAATATGATTTTGTAGCTACAATAAAAGGAGCAAAATAACTCCTTAGACAGAAGTGTGTTTCTCCTTCCAAACCTTTATTTTTGTTTGTGAAATTAACCACTCAAAAGCTTTTAGTGCTCACCCCTGAGGTGTTGCTATGGTTTCTATGTGCTCACCAGTCCTCTGAGCTGAAGCAGACAGAGAGAGGCTTTTGTAAAAAAAAACAAACAAATAAATAAAAGATGACGTTTAGGCCAGATATTAGAGATTGGCGTTACCATGACAGCTGTCTATTTGTAGCTGACATTTCTGTGGCATTTATTTCAAGAACAGCTTTTGAACAGCAACTGAAACGTGGGGTTATTGTGGTTAGCACTCAGCACTCACTGCATTCTTTTGTGTTGTTTCCTACATGTAAAGTCAGTAGGCTATATTATAGAGCTGTCTCCAATGACATTTCTGTTTCTTTTCAACTTGTGTATCTAACTCTATTTCCTTCAAGTTATTTACGGAGCTCATCTGTAGCACAAACTCAGGTGAATTGTCTCTGTGTGAAAGTCAAATTACAATTGAGCTTTTCAGTTAGAGATACCCCATGGCTTGTTTCATTGTAAACAAATAACCTGTTGTTCAAATAAAGACTAATTGTGATACTGTCTTAGCGTGAGACTCAAAATCAGGATTACATTTTTTTGCAGTGACGTGTTATTTGTGTCATTCTTACTACATTCTTTCAAGTAAGTTGTGGTGATTTACAGAGGAGAGAGAGTTCTTGGCTCACACACAGCTATATCCGCGACTCTGCTGTGCTGGAGATTTATATTCTTCGCCCCTAAGAAAAATACTCTTGCAGTCTCTTTTCAGTCCTGTAAGATGTTAGCCATCCTTGGATCCCACATTAAAGAGAAATACCACAGAGTGATGTAGCACTAGCACCTACAATCTTTAGCAGTAACATGAGCCAGAATTTATGCAAAGTCTTGGCAGCATTACTTACTTCCCTATTTTCCTAAATTACTCTAATTACTAGTTCACATGTGTGTCCAGCGAAAAGGTATTAGAGATCTTAAAGTAAGTTGCTGACTTGTTGGAATACAACATGATTGAAAATATTTATAATAATTTCTCATCAAGCGGCTCAGGCTCAAGTTAAAAACAACTCCCATCACTATAGATTATATAGTATATCACTGTGGAAAAAAGGAAACAATCCCTTTATTATTTCATATTAATCAACACACTGAGGAACATCAAGGCAGCAAGAGCTGTAGTCTGAAGAATTAAGTGTGAATTAATGGTTGAGTTTTCACAGGGTTTAAGCTTGGAGTACCTCATCTTATTGTAAGTCTTCAAAAACGCCTATAAAGTTAACTGATGTGAGTGGAAAATAGAAAATATCTCAAAACTGATCAAAGTGGTAGATACATTGAGGAATTATTTATAGCAGCATTAAAAACAGAATGAGACACAAGCTTCAGTCACACTGGAAAATGTGCTATAAGGGATTCAACGAACGGCTGGAACCAAAATGATCTACACAAGCAGCACTCAGGCTTTTGGCTTTTTAATTTTGCATAGAAACACACTCAACATGCACTTCAATTCGGCTTCATTCTAATTTTGGACTGAGTTGTTTGTTTTTTACATAATTGCTCGACTGCACCAGTACCTCCTGCTGCTCAGCTGTTAAGTGCGTGAGGGAGAGCTTTCCTTCGTTTTGTGTTTAACCTGGGTAAAACATTGGAGTCCAACCAAATGAATCCAAGCTCTGTGCAAAAGTACACAGTTCACCATGATGGATGGATTTTCATTCTCAGTGTGGGAGCACCATTTGTGACTGATGATTTGATACTGTATCAGAGTTACACTCCTGGGAACACATACATCCCTGCATGTTTTGGAATATTGAAACAGAGAATTTCTTTATTGCTGCCTGTCAGTGAAATAGCGTGGTTCCATATGATTAAAAATCAAAAAAGTTAGGGACACTGGCAAAGGGCTGGAACAACTACAGGTTATTCTTGCTCTGTTTTTTTCCATCTTTCCATCCAGAGTCAGATGCCGACTTCCTGTGTTTACAGTAAATGTTTGTATTTTACAGATTGCATACAGAAATGCCAGCAGTGTGTCAATGTACATATATCGTTTGTGCTGTCAGGTACTTTAAAAGGTGTCACTTTGCCCTCACCTACGCACCAAAATACATTTATTGTACTGTATGAGTGCAGGTGTATGTGCATGTGATTTGAAAAACACGTAATCTTTAAACTGACAGGGTAGTTTATTAAATCCTTAAATATTAAGCTTTTATTTCCTCTAAGAGGTTCCCTACCTTTTTTTGTCTGACATGTCCCCACAGCTCTATCCAATGAGCTCAAGTGCCCCTTCATGGAAACCACGGTTATTTACCACTGATGATTATATAAAATGAGATGTTGTCACAATTATTTTTACATAGTAGATGTAGTGATCCTGCAATTGTGTGTGTGTGTGTGTGTGTGTGAGTGAGAAAAAATGTTAAGGTTCGGTCCTTTTTACCTTCCATTGTAAACTTTAAGGAATGTGTCACCTTCACATTACTGGACTGTTTGATTGATCTCAAACACTTTAACATAGAACATTTTTAATGCAGGCGGCGTCTTAAGGAGCGTGTTTCTAATGAATAAATTAAGCAAGTAAAAGTGAAGATGACCTTTTAAAAGGCAGAGGGTCACCTTCAAACCTCTTCCAGGTTTTGAACCCCATTTATCCCTATACTCCCCTGCTTTACGTCCCATTTAGTTCCGTATTGCTTAGTCATCCTTTCATTTGAGAACTTCTGAACAAGATCTCATGAGGACAGTGTTAAACATATACCAAAAATAACTTCACCTGGCAGGAGGAAAGACTCAAAATGTTAATTGCTTGGTGTTCAGTGGCCAGTAAAATAATTTTATAGGTAATGACAAGGCAGAAAGATGGGAGGGATTTAAGGAGTGACTGCAGACTGACTGTTTTTACTTCATTTTGTCCATTCTCCTGATGACCCTCAGATACTTACAGTGTAAGATTGGAAACAGTATGCTGGATGAGACCTTCCAAAGAGTTTTCTTGCTCAGACATATATCAGTTACGTATCAGTCACACGAAAGTGCTGTGATGGGATAAAAGCATTATACCTTCCACAGTATATTGTACATTAATTATACCTTATATTAAAGACATTGTAAATGCAAAAGACAAAAATTGTATCAGTTTCATCATATTCTTCATATTAATCATATTCTTCTTGATTTCTTCTTTTTTTTTTTTACATTGAATGTAAAAAACAGGAAAGGAGAGACCAGGAGGGAGAAAGCATAGTGGAAGAGACAGCCATCCAAGGTCAAAGCCACATATATGAATATTTACATTGACATTTGGAACACAAACCACTATAGGAGAAGGGAGATGGCGACAGCAGGGATCTTAAAATGGGTGGGAGCACAGCGCTGCATACTGAGCAGGGATGATAAGCTGTCCTGTTGGTGAGCTAACAAAAGATTCACTCAAGACTCACTGTCCAGTAAAAGGTTTATGTGATGGTATGGAGTTAGTTTAGCTGAGAGATAGATGCTTGTACTCTGCTTAATTCATTACTGACTATTCTCTTACAAGGAATTAGATCATTTAGCCGTTTAACACCCAACAGCACTCAATGAGCACATTTTAGCCCACATTGCGTAGGCCAGCAGTATCCTTCAGTACTTTTTACTGCACCAGCGCACATGTAATTCAATTTCCCTGAAGTTACCGGTGCCCTTGACTCATCATTGAGCACAACCACGGTGGCCAATCACCAGATACATTTGTGGGGGTTGGTGGGGCTCCTGTTACCTCACGGCTTTAAGGCTTCCTACAGTAATTTAGTTGACACAGACTCATATATCAAGAGAAAATATCAATCTAGCAGATGGTTTCCTAAATCCTTCCCAACCAGCCAAAGGAAAGGAAGCAGCTCCCCATAAATTGTGCCCCTCTGTGCAGATTTCTTTCGTACTGGCTTCATCATGGAAAATTCCATTAGCATGAATGGAGTCTGCATGAGACTTTATTTTTTTGTTAGGAAAAAAGAGAATATAATTAGCCCACTTTATAGATCAATACAACACAAGCCAAGTAAAAAGCCCTCTCTTCTCTTTTTTGACTTCATAATTTTCTTTTGTTTTAAGTTTAGCATTTTTTCTGCTCCAAATGATGATTAGCATGCACATGTTAATGTTTTTGTATGTCAGGAGTTTTTCCTTATTACGCATCAATTTTTAAACTTGACATGGGAAATGTGTAAGCATGTACTGTGCTCAGCAGCTTAACAGTCTGCTGTTTGGCACTGGACAGGAAGCACACAGTGGATTTACCAGCGCTTTTTAGCTGAAAACAGCTGCCTGTTGTGTCTGAAAACACACTGATGAGCGCTGAATGGCACTGTAGAGTTGGGTTATAATTCTCTGTGGGTTTGTCACTATGAGTGACTCCTTTTACACTACACATACTGATGTCATTGGATGCATCGTTGAAAGTACCGCTTTAAGAAACTAATGGGTGACTCTACACACCCATCAATAAGCATCCCAACTATGGATTGATATTTCCTAAATAAAACCTCTGGATGCGTCTACAGTACTGTACTGTAGGATGGCTTCACAGAGATGTATTAGTCTTTCTGTAACTCTTGACACATAAAACAATTGCCTGTTTGCAACACACACCTGAAACCATTAAGAGAGCTATTTTTATGTTTTGATGTAGTCTTGACTTAAACCTTCTTGTTTGAAGCAAGTATTTACAGACTGAGGTGTACAAAGATTTGTTTTTTGTAATTGTTAGTTAATTTATGTTAAGTAAATAAAGCTTTATATTACGAGTAAAAGAGCTCATAAATTTGGTATTTTTTGCAGATTGAGTGACAACAGTAATCAGTTTTGCTTTTTCTTTCAAGTCAAACTCAGTGAACAGATTAATTAAATGTGTATTTATAATATTTTAAGTCATAAATGAAATCTGTGAATCGCGTGAAACTTACACATTTAAGTACATGAGTGTACAAGCCCCTCTCATCCTTCCTCCATCCTCCAAATGTTCATTTTGTAAAATGCTTTTTAGGCTTCGTCTTTCATTGTTTCAAGAGCCCTCACATCTATTGGACCAAACACTCCATTCTCCATGACTCCATTTATTTAATGACATCAAAGCCCAGGAGAGAAAGCATGTTTATGGGGAGCATAATCCCAATTGAACACCATTGAAAACAGCAACATTATTGGAAGATGAAAGCACATCTCTTTTCATCTGTGGTTATGTGCTCTCTTTTTTTTTTTGTCCCAGAGGACAGCGTGGGGTTATCCTCACAAGATGCTAATGATGTGTTGCCTTCTGCAGGGATCAGTCATCAATCTGTGTACGAGCCACCATTTTCCGTCATTATCCGTCTATGGCAGCAGTAATGAACAGAAGGAGGGGAGAGGGTGTTTAGGCCTCCCAACCTTTACCCCACATGTCTTATCATCTTGGGTTAACATCATGGCTCATTTCAAGATGAGGCTGTTTATCAATCACACTGCAGTGTATTAATGGTAGTTATATATGGTGATGCTGCCAGAGGTACACAGCAGAATTAGCAAAGACAAATATGTAAATTAATGAAGGAGTGACAAGCAAAAACCTTAAAGCAGGGTAATGCAACTGTTATAAAGTAAGAATGAAGATTTTATATTATAATAATTGTTCCTTTTGAGCCTTCCAGATTAACTGGACTTTAAATTAAAGATCATCTGCTCTTCTTAAATGTCTTCCAGCACAAAAAAACACTTTTAGATGCAAAGAAAGCCAGACAATTATACAAATAAAGTGGTTAGAGACCACAGCTGTAATGACTCTGACCACCGTGTAGGATCTGATATGTGAGGTTGTACACAGTGGAGCACTTTAGCACATAGCAAATGGAAGACCGAAATATGGAATACCGGAATTTGTGATTACAGCTGTGATGTACATGCGTGTACATAATGCCATTTGGAGGATGCGCAGCATGTTTTGAGTATGAATTTCCCTGCCGGCAAGGTGAATGTTGCATCCTAACTCAGTATTCAATGAAAACATTAAGTAAAAAAAATAATAAAAAAAATACGAGACACAATGTTTCCATTATGGTAATATATCATTTGAAGTATAGTTTTACAGATTGTTTTGAATGAAGGATATTTGACCGTCATACATCCTTAGTGGCACAAGTCTTTGCTGTTTACGGCAGAGCACATCATGGGAAACTGTGTGACACTGACCTCTGCAGGATGACAAAAGTATAGTAATGACTGTAACACTGCGCTTTTTCCTCTTTCACTTTTCTGCATTTGAAATATTTACTAGCGTGTATGCATTTATTTTTTTTGATTAGTACTGTCAGGAAAGGAAAAGGAACCACATGACTATGGGAAATTGTTCATTTCTGTAATTAATGAAGGTTAAACATCCAAGACACCACACGCATTGAACAGTCCAAACTGCCATTAATCTGCCTTTGCTTGCATTCATAAAAAAGACTGATATTGCACAAATTGCCAATGTGTCAGCTATCTGATGCTGGGACGCATTTAATGGAATTAATGCATTGTATAAGAAAATTAAAGATGCGGTTGATACAGGCCTCTCCTATTGTTGTTTCAGTTGGAGACTCTCTAAAGTGTATGTGAGAAAGCCCGGAGCCCACTAATACAGAAACCAATCAATCGCTCTTACAGGCTGTTTTGATGATACAACAGGAAAACTGGCCAGTGGTACATAAACATGAAGTCACTCGTTACACTTAGGGTGATGATGGTGCACTTTGAGGGTGTATTTGCCTGTACTGTTGATTAATGAGAGTTGATGGATATTTAAGAAGATTTTAGTTTTAGCGTTCTAGCTATGTGGCATTTGAGGAATGCTGACTCACACTTCCTGTTTCCTGTCCATTCAGGATGTGGCAGGGTTTAACCCCTGGCTGCCTCGGCAATTCGACTCCCTTATCTTCAAGATACTGTCTGGGCCCCCAGGGATGGTTTAGTAAGAGGATCAAAACCACTGTAATTTGGGGTCAGTTGCTTTTAAAGACTTCCTGTGGGCTACTGTTGTCTCTCAACACTTGATACTGAGGTAAACCTTTACGTGTTTTACCTCGTTATCACTCATCATTTTTGCATTTTCCTCCATCCACCTGTTTCGACATCAGACTAAAATGAAAATACCAGATTTAATATAAATGGGATTATATGTGGTTATTGGTTTGTATGGGACATCCTGTGCATGTAATCCCTCTTTACCTTTGTTTCATTCAGAGTGCCGTGTAGTTTATGTCACACTTCTACACATACACTTTACATGTCAAAAAAGCTGTTGAGCAAAAAAGACTTTAAAAATGTCTCTCCTTGTAAAGTTTTATGGTAAGTGTAGAAAGTGCATAGTTTCGTTTCTCTGTGAACTGATTAACCCTTTCCGACAACAAAATACAAAAAGTGATGTAGCCACTAAAACCTTGATTTAAAATGCACGTAAACCAACTGGAATGAAATATAAGAACAAATCCAAGTTCTAAATAATGTAAATATTTTTATTTAGGAAAAAACATGTATGCAAGTATAAATTCCCTTTAGAAAGCCCTGTTCTTTTTTATGTATCTGCTGAATGACTAAAGTAAAAAAAGTGCAAAGTATTGTGCATGTAATCTCAGGCTACTTGTTTCTGTACCATGCAAATGTTTAATCTGTCACTTTACCTGTGCCGACTTCCTCGGGTCCAAAGGCCTTTTTACATCATGCATGTACTGTGTTTGTATTTCCGTATTCCTTTTAACCGTCGCAGATCAGTCCTAATCGTGTCTCCTCATACTCTGTGGCTGTCATCGAGGATGGGAGCCATAAATAGTAGGAGTACAGTCAGGATAATAAAACTTTGCGTTTAAGTTCTGAACGTTTCCTTTATGAAACGTTTTCGGACACTCTTAGCTGCTAGAGACAGAAGAAGCCAAAAATAGCTTTTACATTCAGACAGAAAGTAGACGTAAAAACTTTGTCCATTTGAAATGTTTAAAAAGATAAATTGTATCAAGGTATAAAGAAGATGTGTGGTTGGTCATCATCCTCTATCCATTCAAGTCTTTCATCTGTCTTTAGGACATTTTGTTGTCTTCAGGTTATCGACAGGAATTTTTTAAATTTTCTTTGTCTTTAATCACGGCTGTATCTCATATTGTCCCTCCGTGGCGATAAAGAAGTCATTGAGAGTGTTTTGAAGAAATTCAAAAGTCGGCCGGTCCTCAGGCTTCTGCCTCCAGCATATCATCATAATGTCATAGAGTTCCTCGGGGCAGCCGTCCGGACATGGCATCCTGTACGACCTGTCCAGGCTCCTGATCACCTCCGGGTTGGTCATCCCTGATTCAGAAAAAATAAAATGCAGCAAGTGTGAGATTTTAATGGATCATATTTTTCAATTTACTTTACAATGCACCATTTGCAGTGGTTTCTAGACAATATAATAAAACGTAATCTGTCATAAAATTTTATTTATTTCTCACTTCTCATACCTGGGTAGGGTATTCTTCCATAGGTGACTATCTCTGTGAGGAGGATCCCAAAGGACCATACATCTGATTTGATGCTAAATGTGCCAAAATTGATGGCCTCTGGAGCTGTCCATTTGATGGGAAATTTAGCGCCTAGTTGTCAGAAAGAGGGTGAGAAAAGGCGGATAGAAATCGTGTTACTGGGTGGTAACTGTAGAGAATATGTAGTGTGTGTGTGTGTGCGAGAGAGAGAAAATGGGTGTAAGGTGGGGCGATATGACGACATATACCCTGAGATGATATAGCTTTGATAACTGGTAGTGATTTTCCGGCACCATTTATACCGAGGTGGGTGATTGCCCAAAAACAGACATTCCCATCATCATTATATCTAGAATGTTGCCAGAATAATGGTTGAGATAATGTGCATACAATTTAGGGATTTAAATTATGTCTTCAGGGCCAGAGCCACCACTGAGAACACTGAAGTCTGGGAATTTGGGGGTTTTAGCAACTTGTAGAGAGTTTCCTGCACACGGTGGCTATTTTATCGGCTGATTGCAGTATTTGTTAGACTCTGTGTATTTATTCCAGGAAGTCAAGAGAAGTCTTTGAAGCAGTGTTACAGTATTTCACCGGCCCACACTTGCTCCATATCGTTTAAAAAAAAAAGGCACTTGCTGTCTAACACACTTTCTAGCTTTTTCTTTGGAAGTGTTCCAGCATACAGTATATCTATTCTTCTTTTTTAGTTTAAATGCACTTATTGTAAGTCACTTTGGACATAAGTGTCTGCCAAATTAATGTAATGCAATTTAGACCTTCATGTTGCTGGAGAGGGGAAATGTTATAGAAAGTATAAGTTGACTGAATAAATACAACAACAACAATAATAAAATCTGAATTTCTGATTTTTAAAAAAATTAGAGACCTTCTATTCAGTGTCTGGTTAAAATTTATGGGGGTGGAGGGTGCTTTTGGGGACTTGAAATCTTAACCTCAGTATTTCTAAAATCCTGGCTACGGCCCTGGATGCATTTGTGCAACGTGGGGAAACACTGCACATACTGCACCTTCTTGAGCTGTGTATTCTGTCTCGATGATCCTGGCCAGGCCAAAGTCTGCTATCTTGCAGTGCAGGGTGTCGCTGACCAGAATGTTGGCTGCGCGCACATCTCGGTGGATGTAGTTCTTCCTCTCGATGTACGCCATGCCTTCAGCTATCTGTCATATAGGAACATTGGAGACAGCTCTTTGAGGGAATCATCACGTCAAATGCAAAGTCAGAAAAAAAAGTTGTTAGTTCAATAATTTGTCCCAAGAGATAAGACAACTGCACTTGACAGATATCTGTTTTATAGCACACTGAATCCATAAAATAAATGGAGATTTTGTACACATGCTTGTATGTGTTTCCTGTGGTCAGTGTGTACAGTAGTCTCAGTTGAGCATATGCAATTGGGAAGCTACAGTGTATGCTTGTGTTTACATGTTTGATATTGGCAGCAAAGTGGTTTAACAGGATGTGCCAACTCTCAGGAAGTGAAAATGCTTTTTTTGGAGGGGCAAAAGAGTTCTGCAGGAGCTCAGTGGGGATGGAAAATAGCACGATTTCCTGTCCGGATGTTAATAATTGACGTAGGGCGAGGCTTTCAAGCCAGACGAGCAAAAGCCCCACCACAGAAACCGCACAGCTACTGCTGACAGTTTCCATGTGTATTCACATCATGGCTGGCGTCAAAGCACATACTATAACAGACGTTCGAAGTGGTAGTGTGTATAAATAGACTTTGAGGTCTTGAGTAAGACAGCTAGTGTTTTTGTTTTTGTCAGAGAATGCAAAAATCTGTGAATTAAATATTAATGTCAAGTTGTCCCAAACAAAAGCCGTAGCAGTGAAAAAATTTTTTTCAGAAATAATATGGAATAATAATTACAGAAGCACTCAGGCAAAAAAAAGTGGAAAAAAGGTTTCTGTATTTACGGAGAAAAGCCTTTCATTATTTTACAGAGAGATGTGGGTTAGCAATATGATGAAAATGTCACGTAGATATGACTCTGTACATTCACAGAGATCATGTTGTTGAAATTATGTGATTAGAATTAAAGGTTGCCCACCTGTGCGGACATGTCTATCAACTTATTCATCTTTAGCTTTTTTCCTTCGTCTGTTTTAAGAAAGTCCAGAAGGCATCCTGCAAATGAGAAAAGGAGAAGCACAACTCTATCATCATAAAAAATTACATTTTCAAAGACATACTGTAATTTTGTAGATAAATTAAATGTGTTGGCACAGAAATACGACACAACCAAATTCATGTGATGCTGCTACAATATTAGTACAGCATTACTAAGTAATAAGGGTACACTCATTGTTTTTAAGGCTCCAGCAGGTATATAGAATAATACAAACACCTGCCCAATACAATACAGTTCGATACAAGTCTGCAATAATTGCTACACTTGTGAAGCCTCAGGTAATTTTTGAGTCTATAGTTTATGGTGTTCCAGTTAGTTTGCCCTCTCCCCAACAAACCTCACTGCATAATGTAATCCAGTACAATAACACCTCATAGTATGGATTTAAAAATGACCATAATTTAATTTAATCTCTGACATAGTCTCATAAATTTAATGTTATAAGCTTTCCATATTTAGTTTTTAAATTCCTTGGATTTGATTGTATTATATTGCAGAAGTGTTAATTTCACTGTGGTCACTCCAACTATGTGTTTTGTTCACATTGATTCACAACTAAGTGTGAAGTCTTAAGTTTTTTAAAAACAAAGTGACAAAAATGAACTGTAAATGGTTGGCACCCCCTTTTTAAATTCCTTTGGCGCTAGAGCTGCAACGATTAATCAATTAAAAGTCATTTTTCAATTTCTCTAGTTCCAGTTTCTCAAATGTAAGGATGCTTCTCTGTTTAACTTTATCTTTGTAAATTGAATATATTTGGGTTTTGGACTGTTGGAAATACATTTGAAGATGTCACTTCAGGCCAAATATAACATAAAACTTAAAAATATGATGGACATTTTTCACTACTTTCTGACATTTTTAGACCAAACGATTAATTGAGAAAATAATTGCCAGATTAATCAGTAATGAAAATATTCGTTAGTTGCAGCCCTATTTGTAACACAATCGATCACCCCTCATTGGAGAGACTTTAATCACCACAGATCTCCCCTCGTCTCCTCTTCCTCTTTGTCTTACCATTGATCATGAACTCAGTGACAATGAGAATGGGCTCCTTGGTGACCACAGCATGGAGGCGCACCAGTCGTTCATGCTGCAGCTGCTTCATCAGGTTGGCCTCCTGGAGGAAGGCCTCAGGCTCCATCGTTCCCTCCTTTAAGGTCTTAATAGCAACCTTCTGGGTGTTCTTATAGTAACCTGCAGTAGGAATTAAAACGAGGTGCTTAACTCACTGTACTCTACCATCTTGGCTTATGAAATGTTACCAATGAAAGGATGAATTGTTAGCGTTCTCTCACCCATCCACACTTCTCCAAACTGGCCCGCGCCCAGTTTCTTCACCATTTTCAGTGTCTCTCTGGGAATCTCCCATTCGTCATGTGCCCATGGCTGCTGGGGTTCCTTAGGCCTACAAGGGGCATACAGCCGCTGACACAAGCCGTCTGCATTACCTGCACCCAAACATGATACATGCAAATGTAATACACACATTTTTAACACACAGTTTTTCTGTTGTGCTAAACTTAGTTACTGAAACAGTACAGGTCTGATGTGCTCTTTTTTCCCTATATTATTTTGAAAGCTTATCTGCGTGTGCCTGTGTCTGCTTCTTTCTAATAAGTTGCTGTGCGTTGGCAGCCATTCTAGAGCTTTGGCCTTCTTATCTTGTGGTTTAGTCATAGGAGTGGAAAGACTATCACTATCTCAAACAGGAAATGCACAATGCATCACAAGGGTCTAACTTCCCCCTTTAATTCTAAGTCAGTGCAGACGTCACAGCAGCAAACTGAATCTGAATCCAAATCAACACATAGTGTACATTTTATAATTACTGATTAGGAAACATTTCAAGACCTATACACAGACATAACCTACTTCTTTTGAAATGATGTAGCTCTAATGGATTGATGAAATGTGTTTATTACTTACGGCTGTAGTATTTAACCAGTTCCTGTAGAGATGGGAACGTGTTGGAGGGAGAGATGTAGTAGCCACCTTTGTCCATACTGCGGATCTTGTAGTGTTTTACCACATCTCCTTGTTCTGGTACATGATCTCTGACTGACAGTGAGAAGGACCCTAAGAGGGACACAAATAGATTGCACATTTACATGTAGAGTTTAATACATGAACAGTTTTGAAATTGGAAATATTCATATGTTTCTGAATGTGTTTTCCTGAGATGCATTGCCACTAAAATTGTGATTTGTGGCAAGCTCACAAGAAGAGACTGGCGGCAGTCACCTCTGCAGGTCTCACTCTCTCGGACTAGAAAGGCACCCGGTTTGTTTCCAGGGGCTAAAAGCAGTCGTTCAGTCTCTCTCCTACTGATCTCCTTGAAAAACCATCTGCAGAATTGAGGATCACAAAAGACGCTTTTTACAACCATTAAAAAATGTTATTTAACAGTCCATAAAAGTTTTTTTTACAGTGCTGAACTTTATCCGCCATGCAGTTTGATAATATATACAAAACTTTTCTGTTTCTGTTTGTTTCTTACTTTTCCACCTCCAGTGTATCTGCCCTGGCTACATAATTACATGGTATGAAGCCCTCCTGTCCGGTCGCCAACAATTTAGCCACCCACCATTCTCCATTTCTACAAACAGACAAACATGGCAGATCATTTCTTCAGGTTAGAAGTCATTTGTTTCACTACTGCTGAATACTTACTGTACACTAGGGACTAAGACATGGCTACTTACTCTTGTAAAACCTTAAGTTTGTCTCCCTTTTTGAAAGGTAGATCACTGTCGTTGGTCCCTTTGAAGTCATGCTGTGCCACAAACACAATGTCATCTAAAGACAAGTAGAGCAAAGAGTTATTTCAATAGAAGGGATCTGCCAATAACAACAGTAATGTCATTTTAGTGATTGTGAATGGTGGTCAGTTTAGATTTCAAAAAAGTCTTGCAATTATTTTTTATTTGGCTAAACTAGACATAAAAGTTAATATGGTGGAAGTATACCTTACAAGCATAGAGCTAAATTCAAAGATCAGCATTACAAACGCTGTTCTTCTTGGAGAAATGAGGATTCTATAGCTTTCATACTGTCTGTGACATAAACATGACTTTCTTTTCGCAATAATCTCATTTTGTCCCCAGAAGAGAACAGAGGAAATACAGCCAAGATTTCAATCGCTAAATGTAGCCTCCTCTCACTGCTTTTAATGTCTCTCACAGCAGCAGTTGACCTATTATTTTTAGTAGAAAATGTGTTATATGTGTTGTGTTCAGTGATTACCATTATCCAAATAGGTGTTTCCACTTCGTCCCTAAGGAACAGGAAAAAAGTATGTTTTTTAATATTCAGTAAGTGTGCAGTAAGTCAATGAAAAATACTTGCAATTAATTTAGAGTAATTAAACTAGACTGATTTCAAATCACAGTAAATTACTATACGTTGTACTTAGTTCAAGTAAGTAAAGCTTTTTCCTTTAAGTGGTCTACTTACTATGTGATTTGATAAGTGGGAGGCCTGAGAGTTGTGTTTTCCTTTGTAGAACTTGTCATCTTGTACTTGTTTCTGGCCACTGCAAGCGCAGCCCATCCTGCGTATAATGGAAATCTTCTTCAGCTATGCTGCATACTACAAACAAGATTTACTCAGTATAATAGTACAATACACGTCGTAAATGTAGTTCATTCTACATTATCAAATACCACCACCCGTACTAAGTCCCTGCTAAGAGCCTTAGATAGTTACAGCATGAGCGTTTCTGTGCTCTTACCTGATCAAGCAGATGAGCTTTACTGAAGCTGTTTTCAGTCTCCAGTCCTCCCACTGCAGGGCCTGTGAGTCTGTGAGTTCATGCCCGGTGCTGAAAAATGAATTAAACTTGCTCAAAATTGCTATATCATCTGTGGAGAGTCTCTTCTTAGTTTTACGTCTTGGTTACAAGTGCACTTCAAAGAAACTGTTTCTCATAAGAGGAAGTGGAAAATAGGTTTTCATTTTTATACAGGAGCATTTGCATGTACAGTTTGAGATACAGCCAAATTGTCACTGACTTAAAAACAGAGAAACAACGTGCTAAAAATAACTGATGAGGCAGATGCAGAAATTAACAGGGAACTCTACTGTTTGCGTCAATGTGAAAGCATCATGTTTTTCATTCATGGTACACTTTTTATGAGAACTGCATGTTGAAACTTTTACATAGAAAAGAAATAAAGTTACACTGAACATCACTTAAACCACTATGGAAGAAAAGAAAAGTTGTTGGAGCCAGTTTAAGCCACATTACTAGTAGTTGAATATCCTGAATGGATTTATGTTTATCACAAAAGTGAAATGGTTGTCCATGCAAATTGGCAAGTTAAAATGGCAACACATGTCCGTTAGCCTACTGTATGCAATCAAAACCACAGAGTATAGGGTACTCATTACTGTAGTCACACATTATTTGTCTTGCTGTTCATTGAATGGCTCGTGATGTCACCATGTTTGTGTCAGGACACTGTAACAGGAATATTGGAAAAATATAATTTAATTATGCCATAAAATCACATATAAAATTGATTTTATGATGACAAGCCTACCTAAAAATATCAAATGATGTGTAATTAAAACTGTGGCGGGAATATCATAAGTTGAAGTCACATACATGTTGAGCAGCGACAAACTTTCTATAATCATTATTTATATTTAAGTGTAGCTTTATAAGCTTCCATATACTTCCCACATCTGTTTCCATGTGGAGAAACTGATTTAATTTAAAGGAAAAATAGCTTTCTTGTCACTGATCTTTGCAACCTTACTTTTTCTGTACCTTATCAATACTTTCATCGCGCTTTTTCCACACACTACAAATTTTTCTTAGTCTAAATTTATTTAATCTATAATGTCATGTGACCTCTTGCGTGATTAACTTTACTCTTGAAAATGTTTTTTTTTGGGTCTCCAAATGATTTCTGTAAATATTCAGTTTTGATAACTATGTGACTTTATGGAACAGCAATAAAACTCTGTTAGCGTTCAAATGTTTGCTAACATCACTCTTTTTAAAACTACATTTTACACTATTTGTTATGATTGTTCATTGCCCCATTATAACATTACAGTACCTGCACTTCTGTTAGCAATCTGTAGTGTGAGATAAACATACAGCAGATAAATACCTTGAACTTGTCCCCCAGGCTTGTGTCTTCAGAAGTGCTCCAGATACAAAATGTCTTCAATTTCCTTATTGAAAACCAAGTCCTTGTCAGTGTGTCACTCTCACTTGGTCTTTTTTTTCTGAAAGTCTCTCTCTCTCTCTTTCTCTTTTGCTCTCTCTCCTTTTCTCTCTCTCTCTCTCTCTCACAATGAAGACCACGGCCTCCCCTGGGGGACTACATAGAGTTTACTGTAAATAGACCGCAGTTTGTCTAATTCCTTCCTTCGCCTCTGTGGCAGATCATCTAACAAAACCGTACAAAGATCATCTCACCCGCTGATTAAACTTTAAAATTAGTGCCCTTTAATCAAACCTTCAAAGAGTTAATGAATAAAGTTGAAGAATACAATTAATCATACTCACAAATATAACACAATCAAGGTCAGATTCATCTATAAAATTATAAAGAGAAGGAAGTTTACTGATTATTATTTTGTATTTCAAAATGTGTTGGTGGAAGGTCCATAATTTGTGCTAATAGGTAACTGTGATCCTTTTTTAAATTGCAAATGTCCATGCATATCAAATGAGATCTGCAGTGGAAAATGGGTTGCACTGTACTGTATGTGTCTGTATGCGTGATTAGTGTTGAGCAGGTGTGGTTGAGTGCTGGGTACTCACATGCAAAAGAGAGAGTATGGTTTCCATGACATATTTCTCAGTTCCTCTGTTTTGTTTAGCCACTGCATTTTTTATCTCTACAATTCTTAGTGAACTGTGATACATGTTTACAGTACAGTACACATTCTTGCCACAAGATGGACTGGTCGACTGGTCTTGAAACCTTCAAATTGAGAAATGGTATTGGAGTGTCTGCACACATGGCTCATGGGATGAATGGAAATATTTGTCTTATTTACTTGTGCAAGGTCGAAAGGTCGAATTGAAGGAAAAATTTGGCACAATCTTTTAGTTGTTTTATGTCAAGAAGTAATAAGTATTGTTGTAGTATTAAATCTTCATGTTTTGCCAGATCTGCAAATTATGCTCATCACCATTTTTCTAATCAATTTTACTTAAACATATAATTTAAGGTTCAGTTTTTTAGATGAAAGTGTCTAAGAGTGTCCCCCTTACCTCCTTATCCTACTCTCTTTGCAACCTTCTTTTTACCTTTACTGCATGCTGACCAGCAATTGGAACATAATATGCAGTAAGTAGGACTGTGTATTACACACAAAGTTTTCATCCAATACCAAGTAATCCCAGGGCCGGAATCACTAAAAGTGATTCAGATATTGATACTATTAAGAGCAGCTAATGTACTATCATGTAGAGGGCAGCCATTATAAGACAAAGACATAATTAATAGGCTTTGAATAAATGTTTATTACCACCAAATGAGTGTTTATTTTTATTTTTCTGTGTTAGGTTACTTAATCAAATTAATGTTAACACAACACAGATCTGGTAAATAACAGATGATGTGAATTCTGTGAACTAATGAGCTGAGTTATTTCTTGTGCATAAAATTAAAAGCAGCAGAGGCAAAACATTCATGTGCCCAGATGTGTACTTGGACTGCTTCTCTCCTGTCGACCTTATTCAACTAACGTCGACAATTTCTTCATCTAAGCCTTCGACCTGTCTCTTAGACCCAATTCCAACTAGGCTGCTTAAAGATGTTATACCATTAGTTAGTATGTCTTTTGTAGATATGATCAATCTGTCTTTACTGACAGGTTATGTACCACAGTCTTTTAAAGTAGCTGTTATTAAACCTCTCCTTAAAAAGCCCGAAATCGATCCAGGGGTTTTAGCCAACTATAGACCTATATCTAACCTTCCCTTTATCTCTAAGATCCTTGAAAAAAATGTTGCTAATCAGTTATATGTCTTTCTAAATAACAATAGTATATTTGAGGATTTCCAGTCAGGTTTTAGAGTGCATCATAGCACAGAAACAGCACTAGTGAAAATTACAAATGACCTTTTAATTGCATCAGACAATGGACTTGTCTCTGTACTTGTCTTGCTAGATCTTAGTGCTGCATTCGATACCATTGACCATCAAATTCTATTACAGAGACTGGAACATTTAATTGGAATTAAAGCAACCGCGTTAAGCTGGTTTAAATCCTATCTATCAGATCGATCTCAGTTTGTTTATGTTAACGATGAATCATCCGAGCACACCAAAGTTAGTCACGGAGTTCCGCAAGGTTCTGTGCTTGGACCACTTCTATTTACTTTATATATGCTGCCTTTGGGCAATATTATTAGAAAGCACTCCATAAAGTTTCATTGTTATGCAGATGATACCCAGTTATATTTATCGATTAAGCCGGATGAAACTGATCAGTTAGTTAAACTTCAATCATGCCTTAAGGACATAAAAACCTGGATGACCAGAAATTTTCTGATGTTAAACTCGAACAAAACTGAAGTTATTGTACTTGGCCCCGAACGCCTCTGAGACTCTCTGTCGGCAGATATAATTCCTCTAGAGGGCACTGCCCGGGCCTCCAGCACCTCTGTGAGGAACCTAGGAGTTATCTTTGATCAGGATCTATCCTTCAACTCCCACATGAAGCAAACCTCACGGACTGCCTTTTTTCACCTACGTAACAGTGCAAAAATCAGGCACTTCCTGTCTCGAAATGATGCAGAAGAATTAATCCATGCATTTGTTACTTCAAGGCTGGATTACTGCAATTCCATATTATCAGGCAGCCCAAAAAAGTCCCTTAAGATTCTCCAGTTGATTCAGAATGCTGCAGCACGTGTACTGACAGGAACTAGGAAAAGAGATCATATTTCTCCAATATTATCTTCTCTGCACTGGCTCCCTGTGAAATCCAGAATAGAATTTAAAATCCTTCTCCTCACCTATAAAGCTCTTAATGGTCAGGCACCGTCGTATCTTACAGAGCTCATAGTGCCTTATTACCCCACTAGAACACTGCGCTCTCAGAATGCAGGGTTACTTGTGGTTCCTAGAGTCTCCAAAAGTAGAATGGGAGCCAGAGCCTTTAGCTATCAAGCTCCTCTCCTGTGGAATCAGATCCCAGTTCGGGTTCGGGAGGCAGACACCATCTCCACATTTAAGAATAGGCTAAAGACTTTTCTCTTTGATAAAGCTTATAGTTAGGGCTGGCTCAGGAGAGTCCTGAACCATCCCTTAGTTATGCTGCTATAGGCCTAGACTGTCGGGGGACTTCCCATGATGCACCTCTCTCTCTTCACCTCTGTCTTCCTCTCCATCCGTATGCATTCTCATCCCATAAATGCATGTCACTAACTTGACTTCTTCCCTCTCCCGGAGTTTTGTGCTTTGTCGTCCGTCTCTTCTTTCTTACTTCAGTCACTTTCAGCAGGTATTTCAGTGTCCGGAGATGTATCTGGATCTGTGACTATGGCGACCTGCTGGGGCAGTGTTGCTGTGTCTATGGTGCAGGGGACGAGTGGCTCAGGTCCTGCTCGTTGGGCTCCACCTGGAGCTGCTCGGTTGTCCGTTTGGACCCATCATCTTCCCTTATGTTTTACCACCTAAACATTTCTAACATAATAATATATATATATATATATATATACAACAATTTTGCCATCATGGCTGTATATGTTATAGTTTTGATGCTATAAATCTATTCTGTACTTACGACATCTATTACATGTCTGTCCGTCCTGGGAGAGGGATCCCTCCTCTGTTGCTCTTCCTGAGGTTTCTATCATTTTTTCCCCTGTTAAAAGGGTTTTTTTGGGTAGTTTTTCCTTAATCGAATCGAGGGTCTAAGGACAGAGGGTGTCGTATGTTACAGATTGTGAAGCCCTTTGAGGCAAATGTGATTTGTGATACTGGGCTATATAAATAAAATTGAATTGAATTGAATTGAACATGTTCAAACATGAGACAGATCCATATTTGTTTCTGTATCGACGCTATTGACCCTAGTAGCAATATGTCAGGACTATAGATACTTTAGGTATTGATCAGCACAGCCCTACTTTGAGGAGTGCTCTTTGAGGAGGACCTTGTAAGCTCTCTTACACAAATGTCTTGATTTGTATTTTAGTTTTAATGTTTCTTTTCTGTGCAAATAATTGAGCAATGAACTACTAACAAACACTACTCTGAATTTGAATTTTAAAATGTATTCAAAGTCTATGTACTGATTCTGTATTTGCCTGTATTTGGTTTACTGTCCTCTAGGTCGTCTGCTTGGTGATGTTCCCCAGTGTTGACACTAGAGGGCGCAAAAAGCCATTTCTTTTTAGAACCCTGCATCTCCTAAAGTATGTCTATTTCAAGACACTTTGCCAGCTTTTCCCTAAATTCATGCCATTTCTATTAATAGATAACCCTTACATTGACCTCCTCTATAGAAATGATTCAATGGAGTGTTGAACTTTGGGGACTGTTATTGCGTAATGCTTGCATATCTGTATCTGGTGCAGAGGGGCCATGTGCGGATGTGAATACAGATGCAGAAGTCTGTCACATCGGGGAAAAATAATCGCAAGCTGATGTGCGGTCAATCTATCAAAGTATAACAATGCTTTGGTTTTTCACACCATACCGTACAGTTAACCAGGTCTTTCCTATTCTCACCACACAATGCACTGAAGAGGGAATTCACCCCTCTTCTTCTACGGTGGAAACAATCAACACAAAACAATGTGTCCTTGAGTTATCTAGCAGTAATTATGACCCCTTTTGTTTCTGGTTTGCATGCTAAATTACTATTAAATGTCATTAAGAATGAATCAAAGAACCTGTAAGGAAGATATCCTTCAGAGTATGTTGTAGCCTATAAGTTCAGGGAACAATAAATCTTACAGCACCGGAAGTGTTTGTTTCCTATGGGGGGGCTTTATACAACACGCAACGTGGGGATATTACTCTCTGGGCAACACTTCACAGGTTTTTTGTTTGGACCACCTGTGCTGTGAGTGGGGAGCTGTGCTGTGCTGTAGTTCTCTGAAGGAACAACCTCACTTCACTCTGCACACACATACACACATATACACACACACAGGCTGCAGGTGCATGGTTGGAGTGTTATTGAGTGCGTCCTGGTTGCTAACTGCTGTTTCTCTTTATACTCCCTTCTTCTGGTTTTCCATCAGCCCTTGTTTTCTTCCCAGGGCTTGGCGGATGCTTGTGTACAGCTCTGTTGGGGTCCCCAGACATTGCATCCTGCCTGCAGAAGGGTCATAAGTGGCCCCACAGGATAACCTGAACAACGGTGGGAAAGACAGGGAGCGTGGGTCTACTTTTCTAATGCGGTCCTAGGCACCTCTGTGCCAAAAGCATACATGCTGCCAATGAACGCTTTCAATTCCCATTATCAATGTGAGTGTGCACTGCATGTGACTGAAAATGTCTGTATATGTGATTACGTGCGTGCTTTAGATTTTTGTGTGTGGCCAAACTAGACACACTCATTATGAAATACAGATTATAAATTAAATATTTACTAGAAGCTGAAGTGTTTAGTCAGTGTTGTGTCAAAGTTTATCAAAGTTTTGATTTATTCTCTCTCTCTCTCTCACTCACACACACACACACACACACACACACACACACACACACACATATCAACACACAGGCACGCACTTTCCTCAATTTTGATCCCCCTCTACATCACACGAGGCCCCTTTTTGACTTCCTGTCTGTGTGGGAACCATTTCTGTCCTCTGTCACACATGGAATGAGAGAAGGTCTCGCTCCTGCATTTGCCTTAAAAAGACAAAGTGATTGACAATAAACAAGGAACAATTGAACTCCCCCATGCATTCAACAGGCACTTCTGCTGTTCCTCTGGGATGTTCATGAGCTTTGGGAGAGCTTCAGTTTTCCGATTGCTTTCCCTCCATTAGACAGCAGACATCAAGTGCACTGGTGAATCTATATTGTAGCTTTGTTTGTGGGGTTTACTGTAAAGACAGCGTTTGCTGAATATTTAAATGTATTTTAGTGCATGTGTAGTAAGATGGCAGCCTTCATACTGAGTTAATTCACTAAATTCAGCATATTTATTTACTCTTATATGTGTTTCATAACTTTCATATGTGCAATATAAGGATCCATTGCTATGATGTTTCAACTGTACCTGTCACTCTCTTTGTTTAAAAGACACATCTGCAGTTATGTAGTTGGGAGCAAGTCTATGCAGCTGTTCCAGAGGCAAGTTACTCTGAGGTAAACATGGCTGCGGGAAAGCCCCTTATTATTGTGCTCCGGATGACGTTCCTCACTCTTCCAGTGTTTACCGTGGAAATAACTCTGTGCCAGCATGCAGGTGCTTCCTCAAACACTCTTTGCTTTTCCAAAAGATTTGAGGATTGAATTCATCTCACCAAATCAAACATTAGTGCAGCATTATTATGAAAGAGGTAAAGATGAATATTGAGTAGAGGAATAGTATCATTGTATTTGTACTTGGAGACTCTTGTGGTTTTTCACCATATACTTTTAAAACATTATTTTTCAGCAACAGTCTAATTGGGAACTGTTTACCACTTCTCTACCATGAGGAACAATGTCACATTATGCACACAGCAGACCTACTTCCACATGAATGTGGTTGGCCGCCATCTTAAACCTGCTGACATGATATTTGAAACTATACGCTCTTACAATTTTACTCACTAAACACCTAGTGAAAGAGGAATGTTGGGTGAAAACAAAGTTTTAGGAGGCAGGTCAAAATATAGAATAAGTGAGAGCATCCTCAAATGCCAAAATAACAAAAATCGAATTTCTTTAAAGCCCATACACACCCATGCTCTAGACTCATCAGTCAAGACTGCTTGCACATGTACTGTTGATTGACATCTCCCTCACTCTCCAGTTAGTTTTGTTTCACCTATTAGGGCGGAACAACCTACACCTTTTTCACATTACATACATAGAGTTTGGTGATATTGCATAATTCCCATCGTGTATCCACTCACCTTCAACCTGAGCAGAGGTCTTTTATTGATTGCTTCTTTTGTCCAACCAGCAACCCAAAGACTCATACTATCACTTACTATCATAAATGACAAAGAAAAGCAGCAAATCCATTTAAGAAGCTAGAACCAGCAAATGTTTGACATTTTTGCTTGGAAAATTAATAATCGTTGGCGCTCTAACTTGGAGTAGGTTGATGAGACAGGTACGATTCAACCATACAGTCAATTGTTGGCCTAAACAATAAGCTTAGCTTTGTAGTTAATTTTCATTACTACACTCTTTCCTGACCAGGTGATTCCTCAGTGTATTGGTAAGTATTTCAAGAAGCTTCATTTTGGTAGACAAGAGCTGTTTCCCCTCCAGTGTTTGCGCCAAGCTATGCTAAATGAGTATCAAGTCAAGTCAAGTCTGCTTTATTGTCAATTCTTCCACATGTACATTACATACATACAGAGAATCGAAATTGCGTTACTCTCAGACCCCCGGTGCATACAGAAACCTTTTTGATTTTTCCCGGTGTGACAGGAAACAAGCATGCTTCCCAAAAGTACTCACAGTAGTAGACTGTTGCGTGCAGGCAGCAGATGCAGTAAAAAGAACTTAAGACGCTGCATGCCATGTTCTTGTGTCCATAGGAAAGACTGGCCTGCCCCTCACTGTGGTGATACGCTAACAGTCAGATTGACACCGATTATGAATGTCACATGACCACAAGAGACTGCAGATGAAAACTCTGAGAGAGGCACATCCGTCACCTCTGTCTAATGGGGCTCACAGTAGAAGGAGAATGAATGAAGTCTCAATAGACAGACTCACACACTCATTCACCATACCTCCCCACAGAAGTTGATTATACTTGTGTAAGGGGCATCTATTATGTTTTCAATTATCTTGCACAATTCAGAGACTCAAGTGACCTGTATTCTTTGTTGTGCCCACAGTTATGTTGTTATAGCCCCTCCAAAAAGCACCCATCATTACCCATAGTAGTGTCCAAGGCCAATTCTTTAGCAGACATTGATCATTTGTATTTTATGCATTTTGAAAACACAATTTAATTTTGTATGGAAAAACTTGTGATTGTGGTGAATTTTTGATCAAGGCAATATTTCAATTCATGGCATTGTTTTCACTGATTATGATTAACCATTTTGATTTGGTTGTGATTCTGTTTATTTACCATAATATAATTTTTGTTATTTTTACAGTTTTATATCTAAGTAGTGTTTAATATGATCTTTTAATATGATCTTTCAACATGCTGAAACACTGATATTCATGTTGTACTCAATTTGTGACTCTGTGTTTGAACGCAATACATACTTACCCCCCCCCCCAAGAATGTTGGGGGCTGTACCTCCACATTTGTAAAATGTCAGTTTTCTTTTAATTATGAACTTTAATTAGAAGTGGTATGAAGCCTCGCGAGAGATTTCAATGATTGTTTTATGTGTTATAAAAGAATAACAAAAATGACTTTGAAGTACATTTAATTTCAGAGACAATACGTACAGTACATTCAGCAAAGGTAATAACCTCTGTACCACAGAGAATAATGTATTTTCTTACTGTTAAACATTGTTGAATGGTCTAAAATACAGGACAATAGGAGAGCCTGTCATGATACATAAAACCCTGCCATGACTACTTTCCAGAGATGTTAGTGTTCATCTGCTTTAGAAATCAATTAAATCTATAATGATGTTACCTGACTGAATTGTGAAGATGCTTATACTGATTTTAATCATCATCCATTTTTTTCTTTAGATCCAGCACTAAAAAACTCCCATGAACAGTACTGTATCTGCACAATAGTAAGTTAAACAATTAAAATTAATATTATCAGCAGTTTCTGGCCTTCCAGAAAATTACAATATTAACTAGAACTTACTTAAACCTGCAAAAAAATGTTGAGCAGCAAAAACGGTGTATATATACTGCAGTAATTTGAAGAAAACCTACAGTACATGTGCATGTATGACATTTTGAAGTCATTGATTAACAAGTCAGTTAATGTAACAGTCGTAGATCCTATCAAGTACCATAAAGCATAGTTTATCATTAGTAACATGTTCTGTCTGAGACTCAGATTTGCAGGTAGGTAATAAATACTCTATGATTCATAGTGTATGAAAATAAGTCCCATTTAGCTTTGCATGCAATCTATGAAAACCTCCTACATAATAGTATATTCAAGTTTTTAAGATTCCATTTTCATACAACTGTATGATTAGGAGTTATTGTGCATGTGTTTCGTTAGTGCTCGTTTAACAAGAACTTAACATGGAGTGAGATCAGTCCTTTTGCATTCTTCACTTCACAGTTCTTGTTAGGTCTCCTCTGCAAGACGATGACAAGAATGACTTCAGACTGCTCATTACTTGTAGTAGCATCAATATCCTTAGCTGTCTTCTAGTTATTTCCTACTGTAGACTCTTCGTCTTACGCCTGCATCTCACTCTGTATCAGTTCCCCCAAGCCTTTACAGAGTCACAGTCAATTTATGATGATATCTTTTTCAAAGTATTTGACTCAAGGCTTGTAACTTCTTCTTGGCTGTTTATTTCAGTCTCAGAATCTTCAACATCAGCATAAGCGCCATCCTCAGATTCTGCGTTCACTTTGATTAAAGTATCAAATGGGATTAATGTTGTTTTCTGATTTGCTGTTTTAGCTGCAACTGGATTATCTGTCATGCTTATAAGAAAATCTCGCCGTCCATCATCAGTTTCTTCCGCTGGTTCGTCCGAATCTTCCTCTGCCTCATCTTCTCCATCAGCTGAATCTCCCTGGTTTCCACTCCAGTCTTCATTGGCTGTCTCAGTTTCCTCCTCCTCTTTTTTGTCTTCATCATTATCATGGCTTCCATTTGAGATGTTAAAACATTCACACTGTGTTACATTTGTTTCTGTCTGTTCATCATTATCTTCATCTGAATCTTCCACTGGTTTGTTTTCTTCATTGTTTTCCGAGACTTCCTCCACATCCTCATCCGTTTCTGGCTTCAGCTCCACCACATCATCAGGGCCTTCTGTTTCATCGTTTGTCTCAGTTAAAGCATCTTCTCGATGCTCTTCAGTCATGTCACTTTCTTCGCATGTTTGTTGGGCTTTGTCAGGATTAGTCTCAGATTCACTGACGGCATTCTCCGCAATCTCTTCATCTTCTCCTTCTGTAAGTTCCTGTCTGTTATCTTCTGCAGATTCATCTTCTGTGTTATCGGTGGATTCTTCCCTTTCAGTAATCTCATTCCCTGTCATTTCAGGCCCTCCCAATTCTTCTTCTGCTGCTTCAGTCTCACCTTCTGTTGTGGTAGCCTCTGTGCAACCAATTGCTCTAGACTCTTTAGCACTTTCATTTTCAGCAGATTCTTCCCCATCATAATCAGCCTCTTCTAATTCCTCTCCAGTTGTTTCGCCTTCTACTAGTTCCTCATTGTGAGATGTATTTTCTTCTTCTTCGTCACCACATTTTTCTTCTTCTTTAACAAAATCTTCAGTGGCACTGCTTTCTGCAAGTTCATCAGCAGTCACGTCAAGATGTTTTGCATCACTTAAGGTCTTATATTCATCAGTAGCCTCTTTATCCTCTTCTGAATTTTCGTCTTCTGCACTTTCATTTACAGTCTCATTCTCAGGCTTGGTTTCTGAATGCTCTTTTCCTGATTCATTATCATTTGTGACTATGGAAGAATCCTCTTCTCCTGCACTCTCATTTGCATCTGTCGTTGCATTGTTAACGGATTGATTTTCATCTTTGGCTGATTCATCGCTCTCTTCCTCTGATTCATTTTCAGTCACAGCTTTTGAGCTTTCTTCTCTCATGGATTCAGGATCAGCATCCACATTATCGTCCTTTTCCACAAGTTCTTTTCCATGTGTGGTTTCTTCCATCACCTCTTCATTTAATTCATCAGCTTTACTGATTTCCTCCTCACCAGAATTTTGTTTTTCTATGGCTACCTCAACAGTCTCATCCTTGGTGTCATCCTCATCTGTGGTAAGAGCCTCTTTTTCCATAGCAACCTCATCTTCAGTTGATGCTGTTTCGAATGGTTCTTTTGATAGTTTGTCAGCTGAGTTATCATTCTCCTCTGTAGTTTCATCATCATTTGTTGTGGCATCCATGCATTCTGCAGAATCATCTTCATAGCTAGCAGCAGTTTCTTCCACATCTTCAATTGTCCATGCTTCCACAGCCTCGTCATTGTCAGATTCATGTTCAGTTGTGTCTGCCACATCTTCTGCTGCATTTTCCTCTTCAGCCGTGGTGGCTTCACCAGCTTCTTCCTTCAATTCATCTTCACTTGTGACAGAGATCTCTTTTTCTTCAGCAATCTCATCTTCAGCTGTTGCTTTTTCAGCTGTTTCCTTCTCATCTGACTCAGACTCATCTGCACTGGTGGCTACCACAGCTGAATATTTGCCAGATTCATGTTCAGTTGTAGATCCAACTTCAGCCTCTTCTCCTGCATTGCTACCTTCTGCTTCACTTGTGACATATTTTTCCACAGCACATTCATCAACTGTAGTTGCTTTATCATTGCCAGCAGTTTCATCTTCATTGTTCGAGACAGCAGCCTGTTCTCCATCTTCAACAGTCCCTGCATCCACAGTCACATCTTTGTCAGATTCATCTTCAGTTATGGCTGCCATATCAGACTCTTCTGCAGTAATTTCATCTTCAACTTTGGATTCAGCAAGCTCTTCCTTTGATTCATCCTCACTTATGACATCCATCCCTTTTTCTGTAGCAGCCTCATCTTCAGTTGTTGCTGCTTCCCATGGGTCCTTTGACAACTCATCACCCGTGGAATCATTCTCCGCTGCAGTCTCACCTTCACTTGTGGTGGCATTTTCTGCTGAATCATCATCACTGGTGGCAGCTGTCTCTTCTCCATCGTCAACCACCCCTGCTTCCACAGCTTCTTCTTTGTCAGATTCATTTTCAGTTGTGGCTGCCAAAGCAGTCTCTACTGCTGCAATTTCATTTTCAGCAGTCTCCTCCTTTGATTCATCTTCACTTTTGGTCTCTTTATCCACAGCCATCTCATCTTCAGTTTCTGCTTCTTCAGCCGGTTCTTTCGATGATTCATCAGCTGTGGCTGTGTCAATGTTCTCATCTGCAGACTCATCTGCACTGGTGGCAACAATCTCATCGTCATCATCGACTGTCCCTTCTTCAACAGCCTCATCTTTGTCAGATTCATTTTCACTTGTGGCTGCCATACTGGTCTCTTCTGCATTTTCATCTTCAGCTGTGGTTGCTTTAAGTTCATCCTCACTTGTAACACCAATCTCATTTTCTGCAAGCTCATCTTCAGTTGTTGCTTCTTTAGCTGGTTCCTTTGACAGTTCATCACCTGTGGCATCATTCTCCTCTGCAGTTTCATCTTCATTTGTGGTGGCATTTAAACTCTCTGCAGATTCATCATCACTGGTGGCAGCAGTCTCTTCCACGTCTTCAACTGCCCCTGCAACCACAGCTTCCTCTTTGTCAGAATTATGTTCAGATTCATGTTCAGTTGTGTCTGCCACATTTTCTGCAGCATTTTCATCTTCATCTGTGGTGGCTTCAGCAGCCTCTTCTTTTGATTCATCTTCACTTGTGACAGCAGTTTCTTTTTCTTCAGCGATCTCATCTTCAGTTTCTGCCTTTTCAGCTGTTTCATTTGACAAGTCAACAGCAGTGCCTGTGTCATTGTTCTCATCTGCAGACTCATCTGCACTTGTGGCCAGAATATCTTCTTCCACAGCTTCCCCATTGTCAGATTCATTTTCCGTTGTGGCTGCCACAGCAGTCTCTTCTACTGTAATGTCATCTTCAGCAGTCTCTTCCTTTGATTCATCTTCACTGGTGACAACAATCTCTCTTTCTACAGCCACCTCACCCTCAGATGCTGCTTCTTCAGCTGGTTCCTTTGATGATTCATCAGCAGTGGCTGTGTCATTGTTTTCATCTGCAGACTCATCTGCACTCGTGGCAGAAATCTCATCGTCATCATTGACTGTCCCTTCTTCCAGAGCCTCATCTTTGTCGGATTCATCTTGAGTTGTGGCTGTCACATCAGTCTGTCCTTTGCCTGCATTGTCATCTTCAGCGGTGGTGGCTTCAGGATTCTCTTCCTTCGACTCATCCTCACTTGTGACAGCAGTCTCTCGTTCTACATCAGTCTCATCTTCAGCTTCTTCTGCTGGTTCCTTTGACAATTCCTCAGCTGTGGCTGCGTCATCGTTGTCATCTGGCTTCATCAGCTCCTGTGTCCTCATTCTTGTCTGCAAAATCATCTGCACTGGTGGCACCAACCTCTTCTTCATCGTCAACAATCCCCTCTTTGATTCCTCTTTGTCAGGTTCGTGTTTATTTGTGGTTGCCACATCAGAGTCTTCTTCCTCATTATTATCTACAGTTTCTTCAGCAACAGCCTGTGCAGTCAATTCTTTGACGGTGTCTACTTCTTCTGCTTGATTGTTTTCAGACCCATCTTCTTGACACACATCATCTGCTATCTTGTCATCTGCTGCAACTACAGAGTCATCCTCAGGGTCATGGTGTCCTTCATCCATTTCCACTTCTATCAAAGCTTTGGCAATAACTTTTTCTACAAGTGTTTCTGCTGATTTTGTTTCAGTGTCATTTTCCGAGTGAGGTGTACAGTTGAATGCCTGTGTACTGCCTTGGTCACCATTCTTCATCATTAGAATCCTCTTTAGGTCAAAGTCCATTACAACAGGTGCAGTATTCATAATTTCTGCAGGAAGTGGCAACCGAGATGTCAGTTTTTTCTTAATGCATGTTTCACATGGACAGTATTCATTATCGTTTTCACTGCGCTGGTCACTGTAAGATGTGCTTGTTGCTGAATCATCACTTTTTTCTGCTTGGGGATCAATTGATTTTTTGAGCATAATCTTCAGCCTTTGTCTTCTCTCTTCTGTCTGTGTTGTTGAAGCACGGGACATCGCATCTTTAGGAGGTCTTGGTAGGCCTGCGCGACCTTGAATTCTCCTCAGTTCTCTGTCTATACTTGTTTGGATTCTTTTTTGGACCTCAGTTTTAAGTTCACTTATCATCATGTCAAGCTGCTCATTATCATCCAAATTCCATCGGACCTTGAACTCTCTCATTGCATTGATATAATGTGTCATAAACTGCTTTTCTATTTTAGTTAATAAGGTTAAGACCCAAACAGGATCAGGATCTTTAGAAATCCTTTTGGCCAGCTGTGCTCTTTGAACGAGGGGAGGACTCTCAGAACAGGTGTCCTCTTGACATTCTGTGTCTAGTTTTTGGCCATTGCTGTCATTTTCCGAACTCTTGTTTGAGGAGGGTGGTGTTTCAGGGAGTTCTCTTGGACTATCATTGCTTCGAATTGTGTCATCTGTTGCTGGATCATCTTCCTTTTGGTTTCCCGCATACATTCCTTCTACTTCTCTTTCACATGTCCATTGAGCATCTGCTTCGGCTTCACCTTCACTGACTTCTTCTACTTTCCTTAACGTATCTGCAATAGTGTTTGGTTGAGACGCATCACCATTCACACCATCGCTACTCTTCCCAGAGCCCGTGGAGCCACTGTTGACATCCACACCAGACGATGATGTGTGGTTGAATTCATTGTTTGAAGACTGGTGATCATCCTTCTTTAACACATTTTCTGGAGGCTCACAAAGCCAAAGAGACTGAAGAATATTCATTAGCTCTTGGTATCTTTCATCCTTTTCATTTGCATTTTTAGGATTATGGTCTATTAATTGCAACTTTACAAGGCAATCCAGCAGACCTCTAGCTGAAGTGCTTAGTTTACGTCCATACACTGGAGAAATTTCTGGTAAACTGTTACATCTGTCAAGCTTTGGATTTAAAAGTACTTTCATCATCTGTACAGAGGAGTTAAATATTTTTGAGGCATCATCTCTCTGAGTACAGGTGTTATCTGCTTTTTGTGCCTCTGTGCTTGTTTGGCAGTCACTATTAGGTACAGTGTTCATCCCAACACCTTCATGTGTGTCTTTCTTATTTTCAGCTGCAGAGTCATCATTTTTTTCATTATCCTCTGTTCTATTAATTTCCTCTGGTGTATGGCCAGTTTTTTGTCCATCATAGTTTTCATTAAATTCCTCCATGTCATACATATCACCATCTGCTGGTATTGTTTTCAGCCATTCATTCACAACCTGAGTAGGGGATGCATTTGGTAGGCTAGATGGGACCAGCTCAAAGTCACCAGCATTTGTGTTCTTGTGACTGCATTTGCTGCTCTTGTCACTTTTGTTATCAGTGGCAATGTCTGCAGCTTCCAATGGACATTTTTTTATCCTCTTAGATACATTGGATTGTGATTCTCCAGTGGCTGGAGTCTCACACATCTCTTTGACAATATCTGAACTGGACAAAGTTTGTGACAAATCACTTTCATTCGACTCTGCATGATGAATCACATGATGTATATTTCCTTTTCGTTGTTGTGCATTCTGACAGGTTTCTGACACAGAAGAATTTGCAACAGACTTTGGTTTGGCAATAAACTCTTCAGTTGCATTTTTTGTGCCTTGCCTGTTTGACTTGCTTTTCTTAGAGTGACAACTCCACTTATCAGCTGTATCTTGTTGTTTTTCTTTCTCATGCAGACTAGATGTGGATTTACTCTTGTCTTCAGGATTCGCAACTTCCCCTGCATTTATTGGAGAAACACTGCTCTTCTCCTCAGCAGGAACATCAACGGCTGTGGATGTCACCAACTCCTCTTTATTTTCCACATATTGATCAGTTAAAATATCAGTTACTTTGGATTTTCGAGATTTCATAGACATATTTGACTTGACAGATAAAGAACTTTGTGGCCGCCCTTCACTTTTCTTTTCTTTACCCTCAGTTGTTGCTGACTTCTTTGAATGTGCTGAAACCTTAGACTTTGATGACATGGCTGTAGGTGCTCTGTTTTCACTTTCCTCAACTGTCACAGTAGGAACTTCAGACTTACCTAACATTTCAGATTGATTGGATTTTGCTGACACAGGGTTATGTATTCTCTCCTCCTCTTCATGAGTAATTTCATCACAAGGAACATCAGATACTTTTGATTTCTTTGATCTCACTGATATATTTGACTCTGCTGACATGGCACTTGAAGCTCTCTCAAATTTCTCTTCAGCATTTACTTCATAAGGAGTGTCCGAACTTTCTACAGAAGGAATTTCAGGAGCTACTAATTTATTTGATTTAGTTAAATTATGTGAATTTCCTGATTTAGTTGACATTGCAGTATGTGCTCTTGCATCAGTTTCTTCATCATGTCCAGTCCTTTCACTAGGGGTAATTACAGATACGTTGGACTTTATGGTTCTTGCAGAAACATTTGACTTCACTGACAAAACACTTGGAGTCCTCTCTGTCTGTTCACAAACTTTTGATTTCCTTGACCTCAGAGACAGATCTGACTGCAATGATTTAAGTGACATGGCACTTGGTGTTCTCTCTTCAGTTTCCTCACAATCAGCCACATTTTCTTCAGCTGAAATTTTACTGGTTTCTGAAGGACTCGATTTTCCAGTAGTCTTTAAAGATTTATTTGACATGGCACTTTGTGCTCTCTTTTCAGCTTCATTTCCACCATCCTCTTCACTGTTGACATTTTGAGGAACGTGAGAAGTTTTTGATTTTGTAGATATTGATGTTACATTCGACCTCACTGATTTGGCAGACATTGAGCTCATTGCTCTTGCCTCTTCTTCAGCGTTTTCATCAGTAATGTTAGCACCATCTTCAGCAGGGATCTCAGAAGCTTTTGATTTCTTTGATACTGCTGAAGCATTTGACTTTCCTGATTTTGTTGATTTGATGGAGGTACTGCTTGGTGCTCGGTCCACAGTCTCTTCATGATTTTCTTCCCCTGGAGTATTAGAGGCTTTTGACTTACAAGACTTTGCAGAAATATTTAACTGTGTTGATTTGGCAGATCTGGCTGATTTAGCTGACGGGTTGCTTTGTGGTCTTTGTACAGTTTCCTCATCATTTGCAGTGTTTTCTTCTGAAGGAACTTCACATGCTACTGTACTTGATGAAACAGAAATATTTGACTTACTTGATTTTACTGACATGGCTGACTGTGTGGATTTGGCTGACATTGGACTCTGTGCTTTCTCTCTAGTTTTTTCTTCACAATTCCCATCATCGGAAACGCTAGAAGTTTTAGAACAAACATCCGAAGCATTTGATTTAGTAGATTTTGAAGCTTGTGATTTTGCTGATTTAGCTGAAAATGTGCTAGGGGCTCTCTCTGTAGTTTCCTCATGTTCAGCCACATCATCAGTAGTAAAACCAGAGGCTTGTGACTTAATAGATATTTCAGAAACATGAGACTGAACTGATTCAACTGACATGCAGCTCACGG
This sequence comes from Coreoperca whiteheadi, assembly GCA_011952105.1. Classification (NCBI taxonomy): domain Eukaryota; kingdom Metazoa; phylum Chordata; class Actinopteri; order Centrarchiformes; family Sinipercidae; genus Coreoperca; species Coreoperca whiteheadi. The sequence goes on along the minus strand of CM022481.1, from coordinate 13,349,129 downwards.
CTCTTTCTTCAGTTTGCTCTTTGTCATTTTCTTCATTGGGGCTCCCAAAGCTTTCTTCAGCTGGAACTTCAGAACATTTGGACTTTTTTGAATTGGCAGAAATATTTGACTTGACTGACTGAGCTGACATTGAGCTTATTCTCCCATCATTCTCTGCATCAGCAATTCCGGTACTGTGTACAGAGATGATGTCAGAAGCTTTTGATTTCTTAGATATTTCTTTAAAAAAAGATTTTCCTGATTTGGTTGATTTGGTTGACATATTGCTTGAAGCTCTTTCCAAATGATCAGAATCATAAGCATTTTCTTCAGTCAAGACTTTTGACTTATTTGATTTTGCAGAAATAGTTGACTCTGCAGACGTTGCACTCTCTGCTCTGTCTAGATTTTCTTCCTCATAATTTCTCCCCACAGGAGAATCAGGAGGAACTTTTGAAGCATTTGATTTCATAGATAATGTTGAAGCATGGGACTTAGGTCTGGTGGTGATGCTTTCTTCAACTGAAACATCAGCTGAACATTTTGACCGACTCGATCTTGTAGAAACATTTGACTTGACTGAATGGACTGACATTGAACTTACTGATCTGCTTTCATTGTGCTTCTTATTTTCCTTTTCAGGAGAATCAGCAAAGTGATCAGTAGGAATGTCAGAAGATTTTGATTTCTTAGATACGACTGAAATATTTGACTTTGCTGATTTTCCTGATCTGACTGACACATTACTTGGAGCTCTGTCTTCAGGTTCTTCTTGATCAGATGTATTTTCTTCAGCTGGACCATCCAGTCCTTTTGACTTTGTAGATTTGACTGAAATAGTTGACTTTGCAGTTTTGCCTGACATTGCACTCTGTGCTCTCTCTTGAGTTTCATCTTCTCCATCTCCTTCATCAGGAGTGCCAGTAGTTTTTCCAGAATGAACTTCAGAGGCATTTGATTTGATAGATTTTGTAGAAGCATGTGAGTTTGCTGATTTAACTGACAAAGCACTTGGTGCTCTTCCTGCAGACTTAATAGATGTTTCAGAAACATGTGACCGAACTGATTTGGCTGACATGCAGCTTGGTGCTCTTTCTTCAGTTTGCTCATCGTCATGTTCTTCATCAGAGGACTCAGCGCTTTCTTCAGCTGGACCATCAGCAGAACATTTAGCCTTTTTTGATCTGGCAGAAATATTTGACTGAACTGACTGGGCAGACATTGAGCTCATTGATCTCCCTTCACTCTCACCTTCAACATTTCTTTCCTCAGGATTGTCAGCAGTGTCTTCCAAGGGAACTTCAGAAACTTTTGATCTTTTAGATATTGTAGAAACATTTGACTTAGCTGATTTTCCAGATCTGACTGACATATTACTTGGAGCTCTCTCTGCATGTTCCTCATGATCAGATGTATTTTCTTCAGCTGGACCATCCAGTCCTTTCGACTTAGCAGATTTGCTCAAAATAGTTGACTTTGAGGTTTTGGCTGACAAAGCACTTGGTGCTCTCTCTGCAGACTTAATAGATATTTCAGAAACATGTGACTGGACTGAATGGACTGACATTGAACTTACTGATCTGCTTTCATTGTGCTCCTCATTTTCCTTTTCAGTAGAATCAGCAAAGTGATCAGTAGGAATGTCAGAAGATTTTGATTTCTTAGATACGACTGAAATATTTGACTTTGCTGATTTTCCTGATCTGACTGACATATTGCATGGAGCTCTGTCTTCATGTTCTTCATGATCAGATACATGTTCTTCAGCTGGACCATCCAGTCCTTTTGACTTTGTAGATTTGACTGAAATATTTGACTGTGCAGTTTTGCCTGACATTGCACTCTGTGCTCTCTCTTGAGTTTCATCGTCACCATCTCCTTCATCAGGAGTGCCAGTAGTTTTGCCAGAACAAACGTCAGAAGCATTTGATTTGATAGATTTTGTAGAAGCATTTGACTTTGCTGATTTGGCTGACAAAGCACTTGGTGCTCTTCCTGCAGACTTAATAGATATTTCAGAAACATGTGACTGAACTGATTTGGCTGACATGCAGCTTGGTGCTCTTTCTTCAATTTGCTCTTCATCATTTTTGTCAACAGAGGACTCAGAACCTTCCTCAACTGGAACATGAGCAGAACGTTTTGACTTATTTGATCTTGCAGAAATGCTTGACTCAACTGACTGTACTGACATTGATCTCACTGATCTCCCTTCAATCTCTCCTTCAATAACAATTTCTTCAGAAGCATCACCACAGTTTGTGGAAGGCTTTAGGCCTACAGAACCTCTTGATTTCTTAGATATTGCTGAAGCATTTGACTTAGCAGTTTTAGCAGATGTTGTTGACATATTGCTTGGAGCTCTTTTTCCATGTTCTGTAGCATTTTCTTCAGCTGGAAAATCACTGTGCTTTGACTTATTAGATTTGGCAGAAATATTTGACTGTGCTGATATCACTGACAGTGCACTAGGTCCCCTCTCTTCCTCAAATTCAGTAGTATTTTCTCTATCTGAACCATCACAGCATTTTGACTTACTTGATCTTGATGAAATGTTTGACTTGCAGGATTTATCTGACATGCAGCTTGATGATCTCACACTGGTTTCCCGTTCAGCATCTCCTTCATCACAAATAGCATCATTTTTGGGAAGAACTTGAGAAGCTTTTGATTTTGTAGATACTGCAGAGGCATTTGACTTTGCAGATTTTGCTGACTTTGCACTCAGTGCTCTTTCTGCAATTTCCTCATCATCATTGTTTTCCTCCGACCTACCTTTAGAGGCTTTTGACTTACTGGATATTACAGATGATTTTGACTTGACTGATTTTTCTGACATGGCACTGGATGCTCTCGTGTCAGGTTCATCATGTTTGTCAGGACTTTCTTCAGCTGAAACATAGGAGGAGCTTGGTGTATCTTTAACCTCATCCTTGAAGCTTGCTGCTCTTTCTTCAATTTGCTCGATATAATTTCCATCCTCATGACTGCCATCACTTTCTTTATTAGGAACTTCAGATGACTTAGATTTGCTAGATTTTGCAGAAGTATTTGACTTCACCGACTTTGCTGATTTGACTGACATTATGCTTTGTGGTCTCCGTTCACTTTCCTCTTCAGAATTTCCATCATCTGAAATGTCAACACTTTCTCTAGCATGGAGGTCCAACCTCTTTGATTCTCTATATCTTGCAGATGCATTAGACTTAGCTGAAATAGCACTAGTTGCTCTCTCCATTGGTCCTTCTACGTCTTCAGCATTCAATTTATTAATTGCTTCATGGCATTTTGACTTTCTAGATCTTGCAGACACGTCTGACTTGATGGACCTAGCTGACATTACACTCAATGCTCTTTCACTTTCCTTATTTTCAGCCTGTTTTTCCTCAGCTGAAAGATCAGACACTATAGATTTTTCAGATGCATTAGATTTTTCTGATTTCCTGGACCTCGCAGATGCATTTGACTTCATGGATTTTACTGACATGGTACTTGGAGCTCTCTCCACAGTTTCCAATACCTCCTCCTCACTGTCAGCTTTAGCACAATGTGTTCTTGCATCTGTATCTTGCACTTCAACCTCAATTTCAGAGGTTTTAGACTTTGCTGATTTTGCTGAGATGGTACTAGATGATCTCTCTTGAGTATCTTCCTCAGTGTTTTCTTCATCTTGAAGCTTAGATACTTTGGAATGTGCGGATCTTGCCGAGCTATTTGATTTGGATGACATAACACTTGACACTCTCTCTTGATCTTCTCCAGCCTCTTCAGCTTCCTCTTCTTCCTCAACATTTTCGTCTTCATTTTGTGACTTCAATGACACTGGAGAATGTACACTCCCCTCAGATTTGTCCTCTGAATTATCTTTAGGTGGAGCTTCAGAAATATTTGACTTCACCGACAAAGCGCTTTGTGCTCTCTGTCCAGTTTCATTCTCATTTTCTTCGGCTGGGTTTTGAATACTTTCCTTTGCTGATGCTTCAGATGCTTCTAATTTTGATTCTACAGAGGTGTTTGATGTAGCTGACATGGCACTGGGTGTCCTTTGCTCAGTTTCCTCCTCAGCATGTTCTTTAACTGGGAGAGAAGAGACTCTTGATCCCTTTGATTTAATAGAGGCTTTAGATTTTGATGACATGGAACTTAATGCTCGTTCTTCATCAACATCCTCCTCAGATTTATGCTGTTTACCTGTCACTTCTGACTTCATTGATTTTTCAGATTTAAATGATTTAACAGACATGCTACTTAATGGTCTTTCTTTTGTCTCTGTGTCATCATGTGGTTGTATTTCTTCAACTGTAACATCTAAAACATCAGATTTGGATTTTGACGAGGCATTTGAATTAACTGACATGGCACTTTTGGATCTTTTCTCCTCTACATCTTCAGACTCTGTATTCTGTATTTCTTCAGACTCATTTGATCTGTCAGAGGCATTTGATTTGACAGACATGGCACTTGATCGATCTCTTTGTATCTCACCTTCTTCTTCAGATTGGGCCTTGATTTGTCCTTTTGTATCATCCTCAGGATCATTAGACACTCTGCAATTACATGCGTATGATTTCCTGGTTTTTCTTGACTTGCTTGAGTGCCCTGAAGCATTGGATGTTCTAATTGTAGGGCTTAGGGATAAATGTTGCATAGTTGATCCTATATCCAACACTGTACTTCCAGTGGTCCCTTCCCTTTCAGGTTTACTATTCTGAGAGGATGCTCTAAATGCATTCAGTTGTACACCATCATCCTCATCGTTTTGATCCTCCTCATGGTCTGTTAGTACTTCAGAGGATGCAATAGGAAAACTGTCAACACAGACATCACAGTTGTCCAGTGTGGAGGACTGCACCTTGCACTTTGGTGAGCAACTCCTGATGGTGCAGTACTCTACAGTTTCAGCTGCTTCAACAGTTTGCTTCACACAAGTTTCTTTCTCCACCACTTGTTCTGTATGCTCTTCACTTGATCTAGAATTAGTTTGCCTTTCAACCACTGTCTTTCTAGAGACCACTGTATGTGAGGATGCACTTGAGCTGGACGTTTGAATGCGGCGACTTGCTCCATATGTCCCTCGGATGTTTTTCCAGATGTTGTAATCCTGACAGTGACTGCAGCAGTGAGGACAGTGAGGCTCCTCTGTATGTCTTTGATAACGCCTAGTGATGTAAGCCTCCTCTTGCTCACCAGCAGAGATGTTTTCAGGTTCTGAATAGCGTCTATCACTAACCTGTGCAAAATAGGGGTTATTATGTCCTTGGTGGTACTCACAGATCCCGCCTGTTGTCTTTCTCACTTTTGTAGACCAATGTAATGTGTCATCATTTTGTAGCCGGAAGCGCACTTTCATTTCCATAGATAAACTGCCATCTTTATTAACACGAACCCGTTTCTCTATATCATCATCTCTCATTCCATCACCAGTGTGTGGGCAGGAATCCACATTATCCGGAGAGTCGGTTCCATCTGGTAATGACTTATCAGATGACACTGACTGCCTGATAGATCTGTTGTCAGATTCCAGTTTTGGTTTGATGACATTTGTCTTTGTTGGAAGTCCTTGGTTTACCATCAAGACATGAAAAAACACAGAAGAAAAAATCCTTAGTCTCTTTTTCTCATTGCGTACAATTAAAATGTATATTGCAGATCCTTTTCCAAAGAAATAGTGCTTAGAATTTAATTAATAATTCATTTTAAAACATAATTCAGAAATGAAGTCTGTGACAATAAATGGTTTCTCATACCCTCATGTCCTTCATTGCAGCGACTAGAGCGTGACCTCACACTCAGCTTCGGGAGTTTGTCATCAGATGTTTTCCGAAAATTCTCGATGATGGACGGGTGAGAGGGCTCACGTCCCACACAGACAAGGACGCTGGGGCACTGCATAAGACTCGGAACATTGTCAATCTGAAACCGAAGGACATAAAGTGTTAGTTAAGCCTGAGTCTGTCTGAATGTTACTGAACAAAGTAGCAAAATAAAGATAATAGGCAGAGGGATTAGAAGCATTTTTGATTTGAAACAGTTTGCATTAACTTCCATGGACATGGCATAATTTGAAGTAGATGGAGAATTTTACCAGGTAGATTTCTGGCTGAAACATACCCAACCACTCATCATATTTTATGTACGAGATGCATTCTCTTTCTTCAGAGACTGCTAGTTTGAGCAAACTGAATGCAGAACACTTAAGGAAGTAGAATGAGGCATATCTTTTGCATAGTTTTACAACCTTAACACTTACTACCTGTATGGTTCCTAATTATTAAGGAGGTCTGTTCTTCTGTTACACTCATCAATCAATCTGCGAGAATGGTTCAATTTACCACGGTTCTAACAGTTTCATACAATTGGCCTTAATGAGGACTGTGGCATTCACAGGGAAACATATTTTCTGTTTCCTTGTATTTCCTATATAGTATAAGATATGCCATTTGGTGGGCATTTGTAACCCTACAGTTGAGTGCATATTTATTGGTCATAGTGGGAATTAAAAGCTGCAGTATTGGTGCTATATTCTACCCACTGAGCTACAGAACCTGTCCTTTAATGTAGCTCTTATGTGACCAAGATAGAAGCTTCTGTGGCCACATTTCATATGATATCTTATTACTCAAATAGCATCAAGTATGGGTTTTATGTATTTAATATTGTTTAATATTAAACAATATGCACTATATATGCCTCATTTGAAAGTGTCCAGTAACCAATTGTAAAACTTTAATATGGTAGTCTGATGCTAGTTTGTTGTCATAATTTTAGTAAATTTACAAAAACTTACTAGGACTATAGTAAATAAGAAATATTCATATGGAAATATTTAGGAAACAAGCGTTATGAAAATATTTGAATTGTGTGTGGGCATTGTCCCTTCTTTTGTGCAACTGAATGCTCTAAATCCCTGCAAAAGAAGGTTGTGTGTCAAGCAGTGAGTCAAGATAAATATCCTAATCCTAATCCAGGATGATCTGGGAGAAACTTCACCAGATGACGATGCATTCTTGCACTAGGGAGCTGCCATTGTCACTTGTAAGAGTGGGAATTGCTCAGCAGTATTTCAGGCTAGCTGAGTATGTGGAAGTAGTAGACTAAATGGTACAAGCAAACACAGTGGTCTGAGCATTGTAATCCATTAACACAGCGTCATTACTATGATTTATTTTGCTATAGAACACCTCCCATCCACCTAAAATGTATAATGCAACAGAAACACTAAGTCTCTCTATATGCCTGTTAGTGTTGCAAGGTTATTAACACAAATGGATGGCTAACACCATGCAAGCTAATTATCATCATCATCATCATCATCATCACCACCACAGTGGGGTGAATTAAAATAGAAGTCTCACAGGTGATTAGCCTGAGTGGCTGAATGTTAATCTAGGGGGTGATTGTGTACTGACCTGTTTTCCCTAGCATCTCCATACAAAGGCCGAATAAAAGTAGCTACGATAATTTAATAATAATACGATATGAAATCAATATGTATGTATAATTTCTAATGCATATTTTTATTCTTTATGTGGTCAAGTAGTCTGTATGTAGATTGTATAAAATACTGCTATTACATTTTGATGACACTTAATGTCTAATACCGCTGCTTCTGTGCACTACTGACAGCTATGAAACTCAGAGAAAACATGAAGACTAAAATATTGAGAGTTTTGTTGATTTTAGTTTCCTTAAGAGCAGCCAGTTTTGATGAAAGTGCAGTTTTGAATTTTAAATCCACTGTTGGTAAAGGCAGATGAATGGCTTCATCCATGGTCACACAAAGCCCAGGTGAAGATAATTAATTGCCACTGTGGAAGACACATTTCTGAGACACCTCTAGTATCAAAGTAGAGGGAGTGGAGTTTCAACGTTGACCTGTTTTTCCTCTCTCAAAAATAGCTCTGATTTGACCAAGATTAATGGGGTTGTAAGAGATACCCACAATATAAATGTGTGTGTGTAAGGGAATATCCCTGTTTCATTCCCTCATGCACACACTCAAAATATTTATTCCACCAGACTTAGATTAACTGCAAACTAAACAAAACTGATATTGTATGAGTGTATTTGTTGTGTAAATGCTGAAATTTAAATTGAACACATCTAGTTACAGTGGCGTTTCCTCCAAGATGAAATTACCATACTGGTAAAAGAAACTGACCAGTTGGACACAAACATAGAGCTCGTGGATTTGAATGCTAACAAAATCAGGTAAGGGATGTTTCGGTACATTGCAGTGGGATTTCAGAAATGCTTTGGCACAATATGGAATAGTTACTTACAGATGGCAAAGGATTTTAAAGTAAGCATAAATCATCCTCTTATTGTTTTGACTACCCAATGTCCTTATTTATTTCCATGACAAAACATGCAGTACTTTAAAATCACTTAGTGTACAGAGGAAGAGTATGTCTTTCAATATACAGCCAATAATGCAATACGTTGATGGCATGTATATTGTGAAAACCCACCCAGTACCTAACGTGATACTAATAATCATAATTCTATGATGTCAATTATTAAAAATGTATTACTTAGTATTGTGATCCTTTCACCCTCTTGTTTTTGTTGTTGTTGTTGTGTCTTTGACATTGATTTTCTGCATTCCATATTGCCATTTGGTCATGTTCAATGAGCTAGAATACCATATTCTGAGGTTCAAAGATCTGCCATAATTTGTCTTAAAATAACTTTTTGAAATTGTGTGTTTGCAGTAGGGCTGGTAGTTGACAGCTCTCAACTGGGATTTAGTAGGGAATCAGTCCTGTCACTAGAGGCCTCTCTTTCACTGTGGTTTTCAATTTTAGGCATTTATAACAGCAATGTGTAACTACACTTTAAACATACTTTTCAGAGTACTTTTTAAAAGCCAAATTATTGTAGACAATCACAGCTCATAGTACTACTGTTCATTTCAGTTTTGGCCATCCCTTTCAATTCATTAAAACACAAGGGAAGGTATTTACTCAGGGTCAAGCACAGAGACTTCCTCTTGGAAAAATAAGTTTCCTGAACACACAATAGAATAAAATCTCATACAACCCCTGTACTCCAGAACTCTCTGCAGGCTATGTAAGAGTATATCAAGAAAAAAATAATATGAAAACTACATATATCTTTACATAATCTTCTTGTTCCAGGTGTTTTTTGACCTCACCTTGCGGCCATCCAGAGTGTACAACTTCTTGATGTGGTACTGCATGAGCTCAGAAACTTCCTCTAAGAAAAGCCCAAAACTGCGTAGACTCCTGCGGTGTAAGACGATGGTCTTCCTGAATGAGGGTTCGCTGTTCTTCACGAGCACCAGCTTCTTATTGTACCTGTGATGATGAATGTGGCTGTTGTGGCCTGAATGTGCCACAGGGTGCTCCTCGGGCCTGGCCGGTCCCCTGACAACATACTGGTGCGGATGATGGTGCTGATATGTTGTATGAGTGTGATACAAAGGTGTGACCGGAGTCTCTACCGCCTCCAGGGCCTGCACATGTCTATACTCAGAGCAAAGGTAGCATTCCTCCATAGGTTCGTGATGGGCCACCATGCCATGGTGGGGGATCCTGGGGAGCTGTCTGGTGTGATGCTTGAAGGGGAAAGAAGACTTGTGGAAGTCTTCACCACCTACAGCATCAAAACACTGGAAGTTGCGTTTGTGGGAGGACATTTTGGGTGCTAGTCTCTCTGCTCTGGATGAAGGATGGTCTCAGGTCAGCATAGGAAAACACTTAAAGGGGGTTGTCATGTTTCTCCTGAGCTGCCTACAAGGAGGTGTTGTACCACACATCTGCATGGCTCCCACTTATCCCAGACTGAAAGAGCAATTAAAACAAGAGGTGAAAAAACAGAACAGGTTGATGAACAAGCTAGAACACAGCCTAAAGTGATTAGTTAAATGCTCAAGGCAAAGCAAAAAAAACGCAACATGACAGAAATGATCCTATCTTAGCCTGCGTGCAGACAGTGAACTTGCACTTGCAGTTGTATGCCCATTTTAGCTTTTCGTGGTAACCCAGCATGGCTCCTCAGCATCTTCTCTGAAGTACTTAACTCTATAGTAGTACCTAAACGTGTTTGATGAGGGCTGACATAAGGCTCTTCTGAAAAAGAAATGCCTTTCAAAGAGCCACCTTTAAGTCTGGTGGTGTACTCCGCATATTTCAGAATCAGAATCAGAATCAGAAATACTTTATTAATCCCTGAGGGGAATCTCTTTGTAAGCTGCTCATTATCACGTCAGTGCACACAAGAATGGAAGTACTAAGCAAAAATCAAAAATATAATACACTATAATACAGGTAACTACACGTGGGTATAAGTATAAATATAAATAAGTAAGTGTAAAGTACAAAGTGGGTTTACCGGTTGAGGTTAATTTTACAGTATAAAGTAATAGTTCATGAACTGTCAAGTTATGTGTAACTTATTAACAATATATAATGGGATGGAGGATATTGCACAGTCGTACTAGAAGTATAAATAAATTTAAAATTTAAAACAGGGTGTATTTCACAGTAGTTTATATTTATCTTGTGTCTAGAAGCACTAAGTAAAAGGCAACTGGACTTGCTGTTTTATTCTTGAATACATTACACCACTGATCTAAGAATCTTCTTAGGGTCAAGATTCAGTACTTCTAGATATCTTAAAACCTGGATGACACAGAATCTTGTGGAAGATTATTTTGTTGGCATTAGCTCCGAGACCAACACGCTGTCTTACACTTTTCCATATACTTTTCATACTTATTCTACTCTTTTTATTTAGACTATGCTATTCTATTGGTCGACACAAAACAGACAAATGTATCCAGTCTAAGAATAGATTTATTTAGGAGCTGTTGAAATCACTCGCCACTGCAAATAATTTAAAGCGGGATACACATGACACGGTTGTTACAGACTGCTGAGAAGATCAAAGAGTAAATGAAGACAGGGATAATGAGGATACAGCCACAAATAAATCCCCCAAGTGACTTTAAATAACAAGCTTAAGTCTCTGCTAGCAGTGAAAGTGGACATTACCTCTGTGATTGTCACTGAAGAAAAATAAATTCTTAGCCAGCTTTTCCTGCAATCAATAATGCAAGGATTACCAATAAAAGCAGCAATTTCTGCAATAAGCACAATGCATTCTCACTGTGACAATATTTGGAGGTAAAGATAATTCATTGTTGCCTGATGGAAAGGGATGCAAGCCCACTATGAAATGCAAATAAAAACGAGTCAAATTGTGACTCAAAAATAGGCTAAGCTTGACTGACGCATATAAAGAACAGTTTTGGCTGTTGTCCTTGTTCTTGTATTAGCAACGTTGTAGATACGCAAATAAAGCATCAAGTGTTTCCTCTAGCTGAACATTTTGGCAGAGAAAAGAAAAGTAATTGATTGCTGTAAATACTCTAATATGTCATGTTGCCAACCTCGGCCTTTAAGTCTTGAGGTTGAACCTATATTATACCCATTTATAGCTTACAAAGGCATTTTGATTGTCTTGGAATCTAATTTGAGTAGAAAAGGTTAATCTGTCCTCCATAATCCAGGATTATGAAGGTGAATTCTATTTCAGTTAACTGAATTCCGAGTTGTCAATACATTCTTCTGTCAATTATGTTATAATATCAATCATATCATCTGTCTCCTACAGTTAAGTAGCCCTGTAGCACCCAATAATGTTATCATTTCCTGAAAATGGAAAAAAATGTGCCCTTAACTTGATCAAAAATTTTATAAAATATCCTGACTGATATTGTAATACCTAATGGCTGTTTCGATTAGATTGACTTGCCCAGACATGTCATGTTGAGTTCAACATTCTGTTCTGTGGAACTCAACATATTCAGCATATTCATAGAATTAATATTAAAAATAATAATAATTGTGGTATATTGTATAGGCTATTGCAATTCTGCATCAGTAGGTGGCATAATTGAACAAATTGCAATAGCCTATTCCACAATTATTATGTTTTAAATCAGCGTTGTCTCAGGCGCTCAGGAGTTGCGTTTTTTCATGCGCTTGCCAAAACAATTAGGCTGTGCACTCACAGAAATTTGACAGTCTCAGTCTCAACGCAAAGTGATGCTAACTTTGCTTTATCAGGGAAAAAATCACCAGGGGTGTAAAAATTACCCAGAAATTATATTTAAAAAGCAGTATTTCTCATGCTTTCGTGGTCGGGCCTCCCTTTAAAACTAGAAAATCTGTGATTGGATTCCCCCCATCATAATCTGTGGGGGTGCAATTGAGTAAAAATCAAAATGTCTATACTTTTACATGTAGTTAAGTATCAAGGTCAATTTTTTTGTTAATATCAGATTTGATTTAAAACCCTTTTTGAATACAGAAATGTCATAAGATCGGACAAGTCAAAGGAAGCACTTAGCAATAAGATTCACTGTTGACTCAGATGAACAAGAACATTTCATGGAGATTGAATCAACTGTTTAGCCTTCATCGCTCACTTCTGTAACTTTATCTAGCTTCTGCAGCTTTTTTCATCTTTTGATGGTGTCTAATCTAAGATCCACTCTGGTCTAATGCCCAATGACCAATCACCATGGGTATGGGCAGGTTAATTTCCCATTATAAGGGATTTTAGTTTAATGCATCTTTGCCTGATAACAACCACTTGCTATCTGTTGTGAATTTCAAATACTACATAGACCCTAGAGTTTACATTTCCATACATAAAATCAGTGTCAAATATTAGTGTTTTCAGTAGGCTAACATGGCACTAACAGTATACTTTTTTTACATTATTACATTATCCGTCAAAATTAGTAATCAGTTCTGACAATGTTTTACAAAATCAGTCAGCACATTTTATTATATTACTGGTCAAGTTATTACATTATTGGGTGCTATATGCCCTGTACAGCCACACTGGATGCTGACATTGTCCATCATATGTTTCACAACCTCAGGAACAAGCCAAAACATAACATCAAATATAAAATGTTTAATATGCAAAGCTACTGATAGAAATTACATCAAATCTGTAAAAATGTAATGTTAGGGATGCTTTTTTTGCAGGATGCCAACATTACAGGTTCCACAGGAGGTTTCACCATACTGTAAGGCAGTATTGTCTACTCCAGTTTGCAAAGTTGCAGAATGTAGTTATTTCAAGAACAGCAGAGACAATTATTCTGCAAACTAGCTGCTGCTAAGTAAATTAAGTGCCTGTTTCTACTCAGTGCATTACAAATCCAAAAAGTATTTCTCTTTTTCTTTATTTGCTATGACCAGGAAACATATGTGGCCTTGGATCCCTACAATAATGCTATTTATCCCTAAGGTGTCATATTAGCCAACTGAGGCTCCTAAAAGGGTTCAAACAAGGAAAATAAAAATCACATCCTGGATACAGGCCAGCCTGAGTTCATCCAGTTTAACATGGATTGCGGCATCCTTTCTTTGTGCTACTGTTAATCAGACAATCTACTACCCAAAATGACTTAAATTCTAATTTAATTTGATCTCTTGCAAGTTTAGTTTCCAGTGTCATTCTTTTAGTTATTAGTGCATATTTCTGTTTCTATGCAAATAGCTTTTAATATACAAAAGATAAAGCAGTCCAGCCAAAATGCACAGCATATAGACTAATGTAGAAGTATGTATACTCACATGATCTACAATCATAATCCGGAGGATGAAAGAACCAAACTGAAAATGAATAGTTCCTAAGCTACAGCGTGTGGCACCCAAAGAAACACCAGAGCTATTGCAAGCAGAGGAACGAGAAAGCAGTTCAAAAGCCTCCCTCCAGGAGCGGGCCTACCTGCTAATCAGATACATGGGAAGCTAAGGATAGAATGAAAAGCCTTGCTAATCACTCTGAGATTGGACTGAAATCTGCTGAGGCTTTGGACACATGACTTGGACTTCACCATTGCATAAAGGGAGTTCAACATGCTTTTAGAAAGCAGTATATGGCTCAGCGACAATCTATGACTCGGAATAATGTCCCTTCAGTCATATGGCTGTAGTTTTTGCAGGAATAAATAATTTTTTGGTCATAATGTGAAAGGATTCTTGTTACAAAAACTTCATATGTCACTATAACTAGAATAGAAATGTGTTAGTATGTCATTAATGAGAAAAAATTTTTATTATAACTAATTATAATATTTCTTCTTACAGATTGTAAAGCCTTTCAAAGCAATTTTGTGATTTCGGCTATCCAAATAAAATTGACTTAATAAACAATTTGGCCCATTTTTTCCCAAGAAAGACAAGGATTGCTAAAAACGTCCTATCTTTAGCGTTGTATACTGTGCTGGGCTTTAACAGACTAGTTTCTGGTGCACTTGTGCTTTTTGTTACCTTGTGTTGTTATAATTGCTTCCATTGTCTTTCTCATATGTAAGTCGCTTTGGATAAAAGCGTCTGCTAAATGACTAAATGTAAATGTAAATTGATACCTCTACCTCTTTTATGACAGATTTCTCTCTGTGTGGCTCTTGAGCTCAGGCTCAAATGGACACACTTGATCTTTCATTCTCAAGAGCATAAAACCTTTGAAGACATTTTCTGTCTTCCATGTATGAAACTCCATTGTAGTTGTGCGTAACTATACAACTCTGTGACATGAGTTCTACTGTTTAAACTGGCTCAGTGAAAATACAGCACAAAACTTTTTATGTCTTGTATATACTTTGCTACTTTGTGTATTGTGTATTGCAGGACTGTTTTATTTAATTTGTCATGTAAAATGTCACCGAATGTCTCTGAAAATGCAATTATCAGGTTATTACTGTTGTTATTAAACAAAATGGACTCAGAAATTTCAGACGTCTCTCTAATAGCAGTGTTAACTTTTTTGTTTGTGTTTATTTTCTGTCTGGGTTGATTTTTCTTTTATCACTCTTCTTTCCTGCCATGAGAGCTGATGTTGTGTTTCTGTTTCGCTTAATAAAACCTGCTATCTTACATTTAGCAACGTGAACAACAGCATAGTCATGAGATAGACAAGTTTTCCAACGATATTCAACCATTTCACGCCGGCTCTCCTAATTGCTGCCATGTAATCATCGCCACGGAAAGAAAGCAGATACAAATTTACATATAACACACGCCCAACAGAAGACACAGAGATGTCTCAAGGGTCACGTCAAAATAAATGGGAAAAAAATGGCAGTGTTTAAATTACCTATTTATTTTCCAGGGCACTGTGATACTAATAAGAGAGGCTAATTAGCCGACTTAGCTGCCTGGTTGGTAAAGTCTCCTCAGATAGATTGTTGTGACAGAGCATTTAAAATGCTCACAAGGCTAAAAACATCTAATTATACTTGTTTCATCTGCATTTTCTTTACAAGTGAGAGTGTGTGAAGCTATTTTTGAGACTGTACTTTGCTTGTTTAAATATCACTTGGAGTCAGCTCGCTCTTTTCAAGGACAAAGGAACTGCCGCAGAGTACGTGAGGGGTAACCCTGATCAGAGGCTCACAGACGGCATGCCGATCCCTCCCTATGATGCCGGGAGTTTCAAGAAGTGCTTCATCACAGGAGCACCCACTCCCACAAAGCCTACAAACACACACACACGCAACGCACACAGTGGGGCAAGCCCTCGTGCTGCCATTTGTCTTCAGTCTTAAGGAGCTTCAAGGGTCGTGGTGGGGTAGAGCTGACTCGAGGTGGGCAGATTTATTGTGTCCTGACTCATGGGAGAAAATAGCAGAAAGACCCCCCTGCTGAGTCATGACGGTCAGTGAGTGACTCAAGAGGAACTGCTGAAAACATGGTTTCGTCCCCTGACTGTGGGGACTGACTTTCCTGTGTGAGGAAGGCACAGTCCCTCACTCCTTGGAGTCAAATTAGAAATAGAGGTTACGATTAGAAGGAGGCATCATGAAGAGATTTTGTATTTTTTATTTAAATGTCTGAATTCTGAAAGAAATACTTTTTCTCTTCTGTGATCAATCAAACAAACTACTCCATCCACCGGCAGCCTCTCAGAGATTTAAGTGCCACAAAGCCACGAAGAAATGATTTGAACCTGTAGTCTGCATTAAGTTGAATTAAATATGATTAGCAGGCATTTCAGTCTCCAGTCAGCTGTCTAGCCTTCCACCATGTGAATGCAGTTTGGATCACAGTCACAGCAGGACACCGTGAAGCTCATCATCCGTCAAGCTCACACGTGTGCACTGATGCTCAGGCTTAGCACCCGCCCCCCCTCCTGGCTGCAGTTAAAATATCAGGGCTAATTAGGTAGTCGCAGACCTATTGAAGCTTTACACCCAGGAAGCTGAAGTCTTGACAAATGACCCCAGTTAAAGGGCAAGACTTGGACGTTTGAACCCAAGTTGAATGTAAGATGCACCAGTACTCTCACTTACAGTGATGGCCTCAAAGACTAACAGTGTTATGTAATTGCATTCATTTAGGCTGCATACCAGTTAAAAAGTTTGAATTTTGTCATCAAAAATAATAAAGTTATTGTTGTTAACCTTCCATGATGAGGTATTAAATAATCATTAAAATTATAGTGTACGAGTACACAACAAATACTAGTAACTTTGATCGTAACAGCAAAAAAATAGACAAAATTGCAATTAAGTACAAAAAATACAAGGTTTTAGGATTTCAAATGATAATGTTTTCTAATAAGTTTTTTTTTGTTGTTCTGTGTTTTGAAGGTGCCTATCTTAAGTTCATGAAGAGCTTGAAAAATACTCTTTAAACATGCCACTTGCCAATATCCATGAGGTTCTCAGCAGTGTGCTTGTGTACTTATTATTATTCTTTTACAAAACAACATGAAGAGGGCATGCACAGCTGTTTATATTGCTGTGTGTGAACGTAAAAGTAACGTTAGCTGCCACAGCAGAACTCCGGTCTTGCTGTTTGAGGGAGAAAAGTTTCACAGGCATCGAGGGGTCTGGTATGTTATTTGACTAAAAACTATTCATACTTTGAACTATTATTATTACAGTATTAATGGAGAGTGCTTTAAAAATCGGTAAAACAGTACAACTTGTACAGATTTTCTCATCCTCGGAATTATACTTATCAATATTGTTGTTATTATCATTATCATTCAAACAATGAATACATTCAGAACAGGATTCGAATAGAATTATATTTTAAATAAGACCAAAAAAAAATGTCTACAACAGCTACAACTATATCTCAGAGTCAGTGCAATACAATGCAATATATGAAATCATGATCACAATATTGCATACAGTTGACACACAAGCAAGCAACACACACACACCTCTGTCTATATAGATTTTTCTGTCTCATTCTTACCCCTGCCATGGCCACCCTTAACCTTTTCCCTTATAATGTTTCCTTCTCAGATTGTTTCCCACACTTTTTGGAATCTGGTATCTCTGTGAGCATCTCCCCGTTATGTTCTCGTAGCAGTCAGCCGTGGCAGCAGCTGCAGCACCACAGCAGGTCAGTCACAGTGAGCCAGTTCCAAACACTGTCAGCAATCTTTACATCTTGTCATGGTCACATAACAGTTGTTAAATCAGCCAGTATACCTCCTATGTTTGTCTATTGTCTACAGTCTCAGATCACCTCCAGCACTATCAGCAGCAACAACAACAGCAAGGGCAGCAACCACACAGCAACATATCCAGCAACCCCCTCAGCATCAACTGTTCCCTATAAGTTACATCAGGACACAATGTTTTAAAGCTAGAGCTGGGTAGAGCTGAGCTTTTATACTTTGAGCACCGTCCCTTCCAAAGGTCTCTTCACAGCCCTGCCAGACAGGCTTTTACCACTGTCCACTCTTTGACCTTTACCTGTCACAGTGCGGTCACAGTGAGGATCACAGGGAGGGAGTATAAATATAACCAAGAGAAGGAGCCAATGCACATTTACACACAAAGCACATTTACACAATCCTACAGTAGCAGGCCCACACTCTGCACAAATCCTGCTGTACTTACAGGAAACCTCTGGAGAATGCTAATTGAAATGTCCTGTTATATTTATCCATTTGCAGTTTTGTTTTATTTATTTATTTCTAAGCTGTACAAATCTGTAAGTTTGGGGTTTAGCCAGGCAAAGATAACAGATGTGCACGTGTTTCACTATTTTAATTCATTTTATGTAATGAGGCTGATGCCACATCAAAGGTTAACACACATTATTGCTCCATGTGTTTAACTTCACCACAATAAATTCAGACTCTACAGTGCACTATATACTTTAATGCTTGTGTCAATGTGTGCTGCATTCCCTGGGGATAGTGTGCATCTGTGTGCGTGTGCAATTAATGTATGGCCCTTCCCATTCATAATTTCAGAACAAAAGTTACTATTTTTACAAGCTGCCAACAAAAGACATGAGGGTTGAGGGTTAGTGAGATCTAAAAGTACTCAAACAGCCTCTTGGCCTTATGTATGATTACATGTAAAAATGGCATGGCAGGAAGTATAACCATTATAATGTGTTTAATATAATTGACTGAAATTTCAGACAATGTCTATATCTGCACAATCACTGTAAATGCGAATCTCATTTCACAAAGTCTCCAAACAAGGAGATGCTCAAGGCAATGGCATCTAAATAGTGTTCTCTCTGGTTTTGAGATTTTTTTTAATAAGCAAAAAAAAAAAGATATGGCACACGCAACATAATTCCCATGTCTTTCTTAATGTATCTAATAAGCATCTCAAACAATTGTTGAAAAAATATTTATTATTGTATTAATTATCTTTTCTTATCAACGTTTGTAAGGCTACATGCCACATTATTTAGAAATGTTGGTTTATTTAAATGAGAACCTCCTTGTACTCGGTTCAACACGGCACTGCTACTGCTGTGCTGTCAAACAGGGGTCACGCTGTAGAACAGAGTGGAGAAACAATCCCAATTGTTATATTTAGAAAGACAACACATGTCATCAGTAACGGTGAGAAGTCACTTAGTCTTGCTTGTTATGAGCTTAAACACATGGAGCAAGATTATGTCTGTGAGAAGTTGGATTCGATCCCTCATCCTCCACGGGAGACTGCGATATGAACGCCGCTGCCGCTGTGCCGTGAAATAATGAAGCAGGCATGATACTGTTCTTGTGCAGTTGAGAAACAATACCTTTGTTATATTTAGAAATATAACACGTGTGCTCCTTGTCTCAGATACGGTGATCAGTTACTTCGTTGTGCTTGTTTAGCTTAGCCGCACTCATCGGCTGTGGCTTGGTGGCAGAGCGGGTCGTCTACCAAATCGGAAGGTCGGTGGTTCGATCCCGGCTTCCCCCAACCGTGCGTCGAAGTGTCCTTGAGCAAGATACTGAACCCCAAATTGCTCCCGAAGGCTTCGGTGTGTGAGTGTGTGTGAATGGTTCGTTTAATTTGTACTGATGGGCAGTTAGCTCCTGCTATCAGCGTGTGAATGGGTACATGTGATATGTAGTGTGAAAGCGCTTTGAGTAGTCGGACGACTAGAAAGGCGCTGTACAAGCACAGTCCATTTACATTTACATTCATACGAAGTGGGATTCGAACCGCAACTCCACCTGGACGTAGCACCTTAGACCGCTCGGCCATCCTGACAGATACACAGTACTGCTCCTCATATGTATAGGGAAACATGACGAACGAGAACACGTTGTTAATAATAGAACAGTAATGTTATGAAAGGAAACCGACAGTCCTGGAATACAATATATTTAGGAGCGGGAATGTGCAGCCTTGGGAGTGGACCGGAGTCAGGAACACATGTAGCTCCCCACAGCCTGTGAGCCACCTCTGCCCTGTCTTCATGGTGACCTTTAGGCTGCGGCTGCAGCTCCTCCCTGGGCCACTAGTTGCTAACTCCTAGAAAACTGCATCCAATCAATGGAAGAATCTTCCAGCTTCTCTAGTGAAATCCAACAAAGAGCCAGGTATGCGGTTGTTATTGTAAGTCCATGTGTTTTGTAGTCATCCCTGTAGCACACTTGCCATTGTTGGAAATTGCAGAAGTCAAACCAAACTAACTGTCCAAAGTCAGGCAAATCCGTTTACAGCTGTAAGCCAATAGTAACATTTGCTAGCAACCAAGCAATTAACAAGAGTAACGTAAATTGAGCCGTTAAAAAATACTTGAGAAAATGATGAGCAAAGTGAGAGTTACAGTGCTGTACGTATTCTGAAAAAAAAACAAGACAAATAGACCTAGTTTAGATGTATGTATTTATTATCTCTGTGTCGTTTGAATAGTGTATAATTCACTATGTAATATATAATTTATGCAATACATAGTTGGATAACTATGAAAAAGTACACAAAAGTGGTAGAGGACGTTTTAACAATCTAATACTAGGGCTATCAGTAGCTTTTGATGTTGCCTGATATTCTATCTATCTATCTATCTATCTATCTATCTATCTATCTATCTATCTATCTATCTATCCTTGGTTCTGTTTATCTTGTGCTGGTTAATTAATTGCATTGATAGCACACAGCTGGAGCCAAAGAGACTAATTGCATCAAAATAAGTTAAATCAACACATGCTGTTGACAGTGGTTGCAGGGTAATTTTATAGTGTGGCATGCATATCTCATGTTAATCTTTACTTTATATGTTTGAGAGGCACTGTGGAATAATATGCTTAAGTTAGCCTATAAGGTCACGGGCTGTAATTAATGAGTTTTAATAGACACTTAGTTTCAAACACCTTGGGAAAACTGCCCTGTGAAAGTGCACACTGTGTAATAATTTGCGGATGCAGAACTGACCATACTACAGGGTCCAGTCTGAGTACAGTGTGTGCTTAAAAGAGCTGCGATTCTGGAAAATGTTTTGACCCAACTTTATTTGCCCCCATGTGCTGCATTGCCGTTTTGGAGTGGAGAAGCAGTTGAAGTGTCCAGGGAGCCTAACCCGTGAAAATACTGTAGCGGCTACAGTGTAGCCTACTTATTATCAGTCCATGTTTGAATGTTAGTCTTATAGCTTCTGTGATGGAAAATGAATAGTACTCACAGTGTAAGCTGAGACTTTCAACTTAGTGAGTTTAGTGAGTTCAGGCCTACTTATAGGTCGCAGTGGATACGTGACTGTAGCAGCTTGATTTGCTTATCAGAGCTTTCAGCTATCACTGCTATTAAGTATTCCGCCATCTGTAATAAACATAGACCTATCCAGCTCATATCCTGTTTTGAACCTGTCAACATGGCACTTTAGCTGAAGTGTCTGAACTCTTGGGAGAACTGTGTGAGTCATTTCCATGTGTCTCATTTTTGATGTTGAGTCTTTAAGGAAATGGGGCTGAGCATCCAGCAGGAAGGGATTCCTCCAAGCTCAGACATCAACAACATCCCCAATACTACACTCATAACGTAAGGTCGGAGGAATGGGAGTGAGCATGGAAATGATGCCAGAGTGACCCATTGCCAAGGTCAGCCAGGAGCATTCTTACCCACAAAGTCTGAGTGTAAACTGTGCACATCAAGGCAGCGGAAATGCTGTGTGTCACGACTGACGTACTTTATCTCGGAATAAGCAGCTGTAAATGAGGTTTGTTGTTCCATGGAGGAACTTGCATCACTGATCGGTCATTTTACATAAATCTTACACTTACACAGTTTTCAGGCCCTGGATTTTAAATTATAATTCCAGAGATGTAGGCAGGATGTGCTTTTTTCTATACAGATGAATATTGATGAATAGCCCAATTAATAAATATTAATCAGGGCTACAGCTAACAATTATTTTCACTATTGATTAATCTGCCGATTATTTTCTTGGTTAATCGGGAATCTTTTCGTCTGTAAAGACAGAAAATAATGTCAGAAAATAATGGAAAATACCAATCACAATTTTTTCAATTAAATTCTTCACATGGCTTTTTTTTTGTTTGACCAACAGTCCGAAACTCAAAGATAATATTTAAAAAGCAGCAAATCACATATAAGAACCTTGCAAATGTTTTGCATTTTTGCTTAAAAAATTACTTTGAATTTAAGATGTTTAAACTTTGATCATTTTTGCTCTTATATTAGTAATAACCAAAAGTCAAAACGAATCTCAGTATACAAATTTAACCAGTGACTGTAATTCCTCCCTCACCCTAAACTTTTCCCCCAAAGTATGACAACACAAAAAATCCATTCCAAAGTCTGCCTAACACACCAGTGACACTCAAATCTTTACAGTGCAAATGTCTAACATATAACAAATAATAATGTGTGATGTGAAGATAAATAAGCTAAATTTTTTTTTTTTTTGAACTGAAAAAAGAAACCACTGAAACAAGTATTACCAAATCCAAATGTACAGTCTGTATACCTGTCACTTTTGAGATTGAAAGAAAGGGGCCTAGAAATCTTGACAAATATGGCCACATTTTTGATAACTTTACAAGTGTAGCATAGCGCATTTAATTACTTTTCTGAGACTAATACAGTCTCAATGTTATTGTAAAATTAGTAGCTTACCCAGACACCATTACCTTGCTGCTTTGCCTTTTGAAACGTGTTTTATGAACCTTGTGGCTGTGACTGTTCAGCGTGATTTGCTGAGATTTGTTGAGAGGTAGAGGCAGATACAGGCAGATACCTGCTACCAACCGTTGTATATTGTTAGATATAAGTTAGCTGAATTCTATGGAAGGCAGACAATCAAAGCTGTCTTTGATGTTTTTGCAGCCATCTCTGTTTTTAAGTTGCTCTTAAATAACCCAATAAATGGTGGGGAAGGTGAGAGGGCAACGTCACCTTTATAAAGCAGACATTTTTATGTGTGGCCTACTGAAGCACTGATGATTTTCTTATCTGATATAAAGCCAACAGAACATCACCCATGTTTGTAATACATATGTGTTGTTTATTTTATAGATAAATTGCTTAGAAGAATTAATTAGAATCAGTGGACGCAGACAAACATGGCTGCCAATCGATTACGGGCTGTGTCCTCACTGTCATCTGCAAGCTGTTGTGGCTGAGTACACCAAGTATTTTGAAATAAGAAGCTAATTCCCTCACAAAGCTAGCAGAAATCCTCTACCACATAAATGAGAGTACATTTCCCTACATCTTGGGAGAAGGATTTGAAAGTTTGGTTCAGCCCAATTCTCTTGCCCCTTCCTAACCGTGACAAAATAGACAAGATTCACTATGGCTACGGCTATGTACTGAAATTCCCAAAGAGAAAGCTGCTTTGATAGTAATGTCAGCAGCATTATAAGTGAGGACAGTGATGAGGATGCAAAAGAAGATGAGGACCCACTTCCTGGACCAACCAGAAAGAGGGGAAGGGATGAGGATGATGAGGATGATATAGTCAAAGAAGAGGTGGACCCACTTGCTGGGGTGTCCAGGAAGAGGGGAAGAAATGGGGAAGATGAAGATGAAAGAAGCGCCAAAAAATCCAGACGGTAACACCATCATAACAGAGACTGTAACGCCTCCTCTACCCCATCCACACAATATCCCCAGCACCCAGCATCCCGTGATCAGCCTCACCCCAAACTCTTCTATATCTGTTCTATACCAAGCTCTGGATCTACATCTCTAATGTTGGCACTAAAGTCCTCATCTAGTCAAAAAAGGAAAAAGAAAAAGAAAAGAAATAAATAAATGTAAAACTTAATTTGACATGCTAACTCATTGCCTCTATTTTTAGAAACCAGAATATAACAGTATCAATAAACAGAATATTTCATCAAAATCTTGTCATCACTGGAAATAATTTTTGTTGCTGTCACACCTGTACCATCTTTTTTTTTTTTTTAGACGTGAACACATTTATTCAACACTACAAACAACTCCTTTCACATTACATGTGGGCATTTGATTCTTAAAGTATTTTTATCACTGATCACATGTGCTTAGCAATCTGATATAACTGTTACAGTGTATCCACACTGATTTTATGAATGATATACAGTAAATATTTCAAACTTAATGGCTCTCAGTGTGTCTCGCATTCTGTCATCAGGCAGTCTGGTGGTTTGCTTTGTCTATATTCTCCACAGTAGCAGTTAAAAGGGGCTCTCTCACACCGCTGAACTTATAACATCACTCATCTAAATCATTAGTGCGTCTGCTTTTCAGGATGCACACAGAGTAAACTCTGTTGGTGCAGGGTGGCGGGGCCAGAGCCACGATGGCAGTATGTGGGCCCACTAAAATGGAAAAGATGGGGAGTGACCTAAGATCAAAGACATGTAGCCCGTTTAAAGAGCAATGTCCAAACTCACTTAATGTTTGGACATGGTATAAGCTGATGTTTTTCTGTGAATTTACAACAGCAACATCTCAGAAAACGACCAATTTTAAGCTTTCTAAACTTTGCAGGAATTAGCCATATCCTTTGCCGTTTGACTGCAAGTCTCACCTCAGACCTGATTATACAGAGTTGTCAGAAAATGAAAACATTACTTGAGATATTGTAATTATCTCAATAAATACATAAATCAAAACATGTAATGCCTCTTCCAGTTATTCCCACAACAACAGATCACACACAGAATAGATAAGGATGTTCTATCGCTTAAATGGAACAACCACATTGCAATTAGGAAGCACAATAGGAACATCCTCCTCCATATTGAGGTGAAGAGTTACACCACCCAAGGGAGAATCTGCAGCAGTCAAACACAAGCCAGATAGCGCTGCAGCACACATAGAGCAATGCAAGCCATGCTATTAGAGAGAGGGAGAGAGAGAGAGAGACCAATGCGGGCCAGGCTGTAAAAATAGGACATGAACTGCAATTGTGCATCACTTGTTTTAAAAATAACAAATCTGTGCTAGTATTTTATAAGTTTTTATACTTCTTGACTTTTCAGTGCTGTTTCTACTTTAAGTACAACATTTTAATACACTACTAGAAAGCTCTTATTAAAATGGGGAGTTTACAGAAATGCACATAGTTTTGGAAGAGAGCACATTTCTCAATCCTTTTTTGTACATTCTGCAGTAAAGCCTGTGCCGATTTGGTAATCAGGCTGCGCTTATGGGTAAATGGAAATCTAGCCTTCTCCTTCCCTGGGTTGGCAACCATGTGCTGGCCTCCCTCTGTGCTTTTGCTGGTCGCCTGTATCTGCTTAGAACAGGTGCCGGATCCCGTTCAGCTGCAGCATTCACAGCACAGGTACGGGTGGGAGGCCCTTGGCTGCTCGTACAGTCCCCCAAGTTTTCCAGGGGTCCCCATCTGTGTCCCTGCGCATCCTCTGCCACATGGCACCTGTCCCTCGACGAGTCTGGTCCATTCTTCGTCCGGCGAAGTACACGCCTGCCTGCCACCCCACACTCTGCCTGTTGTTGAGCCACAATGAGATGAAGAATAGCTGCACCCATAATCCCTTGCTGTGAGATGTGTGTGTGTTTTTTTTTTCTCCTTCTTTTCCTCCTTTGGCCAGATTTAGGGCCAAGTACAAATTGTAAACAGGTTATTATGCTGCTGTAACACACTCCAACTGGAAATGCACTCCGACAACATTTAGTGTTTACTGATGTAAGTGTGTCTTTATCCGTCGCACAGACTAGTTTAATTTGGTGTAAAGTTCACTGCATTTACTGTGATGAGGATGTTGTAATGGGTTTGTTGTTTTCTATTTGCAAGGCTTAACAGGAAACACATGATTATTCCCCCCAGAATCACTTGGAATGAAAACTTTGCTTCATCCAATTGCAATTAATTACTGCATATATTAGATTGTATAACAGTAAAGTAAGCAATATGTCGTGCTCATAATAACTTTCTTCATGCCGCAACAATACAAAAGCTAACTCAAACACCGTAGCATACAGTAACTACAGTATGTAGGTTTTAAAGGGCATTTCTGTCTTAGACATTGATATGCCATAGTCACGTAGTTCAAATCAGCCACTTCCTCTTGATCTACAGTTAATACGTCATATAGCACAAACGGTCGACCTCCAAATGTGACGCGATTGGACGCTCCCTCGCTTGCTACACAATGGACACTGGACCAACCAGACAGTCAGCCTCCTCCGTGCCTCCGGAGGACACGATATTTAAAGTGATCACTGCTCACCTCGGTCCCAGCAGATGGATAATACTTTACACAGCTGTGCAAGCTTCATCCACACACACCGAGCCTTACGTTGTTACCTTGACAGTCGGTGTGGAGTTAGACTGCCTTGTTGTTTGTTTGCCGAGGGAAGTGACATGACGGCAGAGGAGGAAATAGGAAACATAACAGACTACCTGACAGACTCATTCCACGGGCTTGACCTGAGACTGGAACTGAGCCAGTCAGCAATCAGAGAGAAATAACAAGAGGAGGCTCTTTTGTTTGTTCAGCCTATATCCTTATATTCACAAATATTGTAAATCTTGTGATCCTGTAAGTGTGTGAAAGATGCAGTTAGTCAAATTAAAGAGATTATGCACTCCCTTCTCACAGAAGAAGGGGCTTTACAGACTATTCCTGCAAGTGCCTGTGTGAATAAAGTGTAAGGTTTAAATGCAGTTCACAACAATGTCAGGTCAGTGTTGGTTGACACATTATTTTCTCTTTCCTCTCTTGTTGATTTATTACAGCTAAAACAGCAACGATGGCTGTCTCAGGTTTTCAGCAGAAGGCTCTGACTAAAGATGACAATGAGTCATTTTCTAGTGAGGAAAGGATTGAGGCAGACAAGTTGAGCGTTTTGCCCTCACTTCCCGAAAACTTAAAAGTCACAGGATCCACAATTCCCAGTAAATACTCCTGTAGAGTTCCTCTGGGCACAAAAGGGATTTTGGTGCGTTAATCAAAGATAAGTGTTATATACCCACAGGAAATATGAACTGGTCATTACTTAGTAGTTTGTTTGATAGGTGAAATTGAATCACATTTAAAAAAAAACAGCAGCACCATTATAATTCTAGCAGGAAATGCATATAAATTATACCTTTATTATGAATTGCCACTATGTAACAATGTAAAATGTGTGTTATTTGATCTTGACTGTTCGCTGTCCAGTGAAAACCATCTATCTCCAATTTTGGTGATTTGATTTGGTGTTTATGGATTAAGAAAATTCTACTTTGCCAGCTAATTAAATAATTCAAAAAGACATTGGATTATCTGAAAAATGCATTGTCATGAAGCAGAAAACGGGACTGTTTTCCTTAGCTCATGAAAAGTTGACATTTTAGAGACACATCGTTTTATGTGATATTAACTTCATTTTATCCTCCTAGTACATTTATTCCTTTCCTGTATCTCTGTAGTGGCCATAATGGTTTTCAGAGTCGTTTGGACATTAAATACTATTAAAATATGAAAGTATATGGGAATAATATGATATAATGATGAAAACACTGCTTTATTCTGCAATCAAGTAAAGTATTCTGGTGTGTACTAGTCTAATGTGATGATGCTTTGTTGATGCTTGAGTCTTTGTCCTTGTCCGTGTTACAGTGTCCTACCCTGAGGTGCTGGATGGGATTGTTGAGACATTGCCGGCCACCTTTACCAAGGGAGTCTGCAGCAGCACGCTGAGCTGACCCTGACGACGAACCAAAGACTACTTTCTCACCCCATATGCCTGGGGCACCACCCGTCCGGCTCCCTCATCCAAACTACGGTCGCACTCAAATGGACCCTCCGCAGAGTTTTGAAACCCTGCAGGCACAAAGGGTAATGATCTAACCCCTAAGAAATGAACTCAACATTGGCCAGCTGCAAACACTGGCACTTGATGAATGTTGTCATTCTGGTCAGTTTAATCACATTCACAGCGCGGTGTGTCAAAAACACACGATCATGGCTGAATATGGTCACAGAGAAAAGTCATTTTTGGTACATATGTTCACCAAAAGTGTTGTTTTCTGGTTTCAGAGTAAGAAATCCGGTTATTGCTGTTGTGGATGTTTGTGGTGTGTCTGTGGTCAAGGTACAACAGGCCAGGTTGACAAAGCCTCTCCTGAAAAATGGTGGGTAAGTAAAGACGGGTAAGTAAGATGCTAATCAGAACGGCAGTGTTTCCTCCTGCTTGCTGAACAGCGGGTTCCCTTCCCTCTCTCTGGCTCTTTAATGCAGGGCCCAGCCAGGCCCAAACATCCTGACGGAGAGAGGCTTTTCCCTTATCAGTCAGGAAACACCGCTCCTCCGCCACATCCTCTTTACAAGAAGCACGACTCAACCGTTCCCAAAAAATGCAGGAAGACCAGCCAGACTCCAGGATTTGTCAAAAGCCCCCTGAATTCCTTTTATCGAAAAAGAAAAATTCAAGAAAACAGAGAGGGTGAGAGGGGAGTGGAGAGGAGGGGGGGGGGGGGGGGAAAAATGAGGAGGGGGTAAAACAGTCAACGAGGCCCTGGGATTTATTTTTTTTATTTATTTTTCACAGATTACGAAAGGTCTGCATCAGCAAGATAGAACACGGGGTGAGGGGGTGGGGGTGGAAGGGGGGTCCAGAGTGTCTAAGAATGGCACCCAGAATAAGACTCCAGGAAAACAAAGGATGGTTGAGATGGAGGCGGGTGGCGACGGCTGTGCCTGTTTTACACTAATCCTCTGAACCGGGATGAAATGAAAGCGAGAGGAGACGGATGGAGAAGGATGATGTGATGGAGGGTGGAAAAAGCGAGCAGGGGAGTGGGTGTCAGAATGGGCCACTTGCAGTACAACAACTAGACAGATCCCAAAATAGAAGAATACATGGTGTGACACTGAATTCAGAGATGGACAAGTAGCACACACCATTTTTTCCCATTTGTGTATGAAAATTTGAAAACTAATGTAAAAAAACTACCAAACAGGAGTCCTACTTTCTTTTATTGTTTTTATTCAGGAATCTGATTGTATTAATTAGGTGCTATGTGTTTCATCTGCTACTGCACAATGCCTTTTAAGTGTATCAGTTATTACCAATATCTCCTGTTTAGGTATAATAATGAAATAATAAAAAGGAATTATTTTGTTGTGATATGTTGTCTGTGAGCGCATTATCCAAGTAGCAACTGCATTTATATAAAAATGGAACTTTATTTTAAATTATTGTCTTTCACAAACCTAAGATCAGCATACAGTTATAGTTACCATTATTATTTATCATCGTAGAGGTTATGATTATATATTATTAAGTACTTGAGAAGAAGTATAAACGCCTTTTTTCTTCATTATACACTGTTTTGTTAAATTGCATAAGAAATGTCCAACTAAAACCTCATTCAATTACAACTACTGAGGTAAGACTCCCAAACTAATGAGAGCGAGAACATATAATACAAACATTCGGATGGAAAGCGTCGATAATAGCATTACAGTTAGCATTTATGTGAAACATCAAAGGACTTAAATTAGCTTCTAAAGAGCATCTGTACATGCCGCAGTGGCAACAGTAACTAGTGACATTTACAAGTGGACGACAAGTCTTTACGATTGTTCTTCTGGTTTAGAAATTTCATGACAACTGGAGGTGGCATACTATAGTATTTTGTGTCTGCATCCCTGAGTTGTCCATCTCCCTTTCTTCATATTCCTTGTTGTTCTTTCCTCGGCTCCAGACAGTCATATTGCTCAGCAATCATTTCAGGTATTAATCATGGTGGGAGGAAGTTGCTCATAGATGCTAATACGGGATTTGACAATAGAGATGAGAGCACAGAAACCTTTCCCTTACTGGCACCCGAGTGCAGCGTCATCCCAAATTTCTTATCCCATTTTAAACCCTGCAGTGTCTCTGATCTGTCACAAGCGTAATGGGTGCAGCAACCAAGCTTACGAGATGCCATAGTTGTTGTAGTAGGCCGCCGTTGCATCCGCGAGCACGGAAATGAGGCTGGTTTCTGTGGCGCTACTGGGACACGCAGTGGCAGAAGCAGTGGCGGCAGACGCCACCTGGATGTGTCCTGTAACAGTCATACTGCTGCCCTGCTCAGGGTGGAACCCGGTCCCGGTGGAGTTCAGGTACTGGTCAAACTCATTGCGGTCCACCTCACCCAGAAGCTCAGCCTGGCTCAGCTGGTCTAGAGTCTCCAGGTGACCCTGTGACTCTGGTGGGGGGGACAGCTGACCCATGTGGCCCTGGTGGAGCCCGTGGTGAATGTGGGGGAAAGAAGATGTACTGTAGTAAGACAGCGGATGGCCAGGGATCAGTCCACTGCTGCCACCAGTTTGGGACATGTGAGGAATGTGACCTATGTGTGTGCCCCCACAGTGGATTTGGGTCTGTGTGTAGTCAGTGTGGTAAGGGGGCGGGCTGCCCATGTGTGTCTGATTCTGGTGGTGCTCATCTGGACAGGAGGCTGAGGAAGAGCAGGAGACGGAGGAGCTGCCCGATGTTGAATAATAAGAGGGGGGTACATGCTCGTGGTCCATGGCATCTAAGGGGGACATCTCAGGGGGCGTGGGCAGGCCGTAGGGGTAGGTGTCAAAGCTGTTGTTGGAGCCGGCTGGGTCTCTGAAGCTTCTGACGCTGGGCAGAGCAGGGCTGGGGCTGGAAAACCTGTTGCTGACACCATTAGGGCTGCCGTCGTCTTTGTCGAGGGGGTGACTGAGGGCTCGCTGGTCGGGCAGGGCGTTCTGATCGGGGCCCAGCCCGCTCAGGAGGAAGCCAGGGTCCACTCGCTTGCAGATGCGTTTCAGCTGCTTCTTTCTGCGAGGCCGATATTTATAGTTGGGGTAGTCCTGCATGTGCTGCACCCGGAGCCTCTCTGCTTCCTCCACATAAGGCCTCTTCTGAGGGGGAGTCAGGGCCTTCCAGGACTTGCCTGAAAGAAGAGGAAAGAAAAGATTTTTTATTTTTTTTTTAAATCTTCAACAAATTAGTTTGCAATTTCCTTTTGCACCGTTTTCATTTCATGTTTAAAGTCTGTTCATATTAATTAATATATTTTCTCAGACTAACAATTTCTACAACTTGTAAAATATCCATAAATATGTTCTCAATCATTTTTAAATTTGTAGGCTTATACTCCTTTATTGGATAATGAAGATAGGCTATTAAATTCATATGCATAATTACAACATGTTTTCCAAAATTAAACAGTTCATTCAAGTTAAATGGCCCTATAAAACAGAGTAACATAAAAAAAAATGAGATAAGTCTTCCTATACGTCAGAATTGTGATTTACTTCTCAGGTATATAAAAATTTTAAAGAAAATGAAAGAAAAAAACATCTAGGCTATATTAAAACTTTGAGCGCAACCTCAGTAGGCTATTTAGCTTAACACAACAAATTAAACACAACTGCCGATTTTCTCTTTATTTATGAAAGCACATTTCACATGTATTGCTGTTCTCGAGTTGGCTTTAAGATTACTTCCGATATGCGAGAGTGCCAGATTGTCAGTTTCACATTACGCACTAATCCAAGTAAATCTTAACTCCAACGCAAAATGACACATTTCTGTCCACAGTCTTAACGAATTTTAGGGTTCAGTGACATTAACTTTGAAATTCGTGGGATTTGGGCGACGCGCTCCAAAGTGTAGACTACTAAAATGGCTGTGAAGTTAATTGATTTACTTGGTTTAATTTAGGACACATTGCGATGAAAAACGTTGTTTTGTTGTATTGTCTTTAACATCTTTTAAAAGTTTGGTTTTTTTTAGAAAAACTTTTGCCGTTGGAAACAACACTTCAACTTTTGTAAAAACAGCCGAGGCCTGAAGGGAATTAGTGTTGACGGTTAAAAAGTAGGAATAATTCTAACAATCATGATAGCCTGATAGTAATAATTCGTAGTGATTAATAATACCTAAAACTTGAAATAACTTTTTTCATCTCACCCAACATTTTGCTGAGCTCGGCATTGTGCAAGTCTGGATTTTGAACCGCCAGCCGCTTGCGCTCATCTTTGGCCCACACCATGAACGCGTTCATGGGCCGTCTGATCCGCGGCTCCGGAGCCTTGTCCACGGGGGTCCGGTGCGGGCCATGTCCGTCGGGCACGTCCCCGTCTCCTGGAGGACACTCGAAGGACTCTGGCCAAGACGAGTACGCGCTGATGAGGGCTGCCATGTGCGCGCTCTCTCCTCTCCAAACTCAAGATGCGCTTCTCACTCTGTCGTTGGCAAGCTGTGTTCTCTGTCGAGGTGTACTGCAGGCTAATCAAAAAGCTGAAACACTCCAGACACTGCTTTTTAAAAACCCAGAGGTGTTTCACACACTGACTGGATCACTAGAGCTACAGGCTACAGTCAGATGTCAGCACAGGGTTTAGGAGAAACCACAGATGGGCTCAGGCAGCGGCTCCTCCTCGTGAGTTATGATTCAGTCTTTCCTGGTGGATGGGGGGGAGCGCTTTATATTTGAGGAGCAGGTTCCAGGAGAAGCCCCGGAGGACTCTCGGCTCCTCCTTGATTGCAAGTTGAGCCCCGTGAAAGGGAAGAGAGAGAGCAGCAGCATTTCAACACTACTAACTACTTAAACTGGCCTCGCAACAAAACAACCCTTTCCACTGACAGATAACGTCATTTCTAAACTCATAGTCTTCAAAACAAGTCACCGTGCAGGTCATAGTTAGTTTTTCTTCATTTGATTAGCCTGACAGGTGTTTTTTATAGTCAGTTGGGTTAAATTGGATCCACGTTTGTCTTTGTCATTATCTAAATCGAAAATCTCCAAGTTTACACGTCAGTGTTGCTGTGATGACAATGAGAGATTTGGCAACTTTAATATTTATTTTTGTTTGTCAGGAAAACCTATCCTGACAAACTCATCTAACCTGTTCTGCAGTATTCAAACAACAAGGTTAAGTGCACTGGTTAAGTGGTGTTTCAGATTTCCACTGAACTAAGCTACCAGGGTGTCACAGTGCTGGCATGCTAATAGAAACACACTCCCAGTTTTGAAAAAAAAACAAAAAAAAAAACTTTCTTCCTATATTTTTAACAAACAAACGCATTCTACAGACATTAACTAGCTTTATAAATAGATTTCCCCACATAATTCCTGCTAAAGCCCTGCAAATATCTGTATTAAAATGACATCCCTCAGAGAAGGAAAGGGGCCGCTTTTTAACAGTTTCGTTGCTGATCAGTTTTGGAACACATCTGTGGGTGAGAGGAGTGATAAAAACTACTGAACACACACTACAAACAAATCAGTTTCCTTCTGTGGCCAGAGGCCGGCACATATCAAATCCAGGAGTTCCTGTTGACAGGATACTCTTGGGCTGCAGCCACAGAGTAGCTCACACTCTCACACACAAGGGCGCACACACACACACACACACACACACACACACACAGCTACTGACCGCCTTGGTTTGCAATATTTAAAGAGGGAGAAACATGACTACAGATACTATTTTTAACTCTTTGAATTAAAGAATTTCCAACTGTATTCCTCCAGAGTTAATCCACAGGCAACATGGATGTTAAATTGTAATTAGTGCCTCCACACCCACCAAACTGAAGTGTCAGTGCCTGCCACCACCCCCAAGAAGCAGGATACGGCACACCTGATGCCACAGATTGTGTGCAGAGCACGCACATCAGCGACACATAGGGCCGCACTTAGTCTTGCTGTTCTGACATTGATGCGAAGCCAGTGAAAGTCAGCATAACAGAACAACTGTGAGCTGATGGAGACACAGGAGCGAGAGGGAGTGGCAATGTGTGATACAAAATAACCGCTGTGTGGGTGGGAGCTGTATCAGCCTGCTGGTGGGTCACCCTTTCAGTGCAAAAGACATGTGGTTACTGGAGACTTGCGGACGGGCTTTGTCTCTGCGTATGAATTGATAAAATGATGCAGACTCACCTTAACCTTTAATTTAGCACAGCTAAAGGTTCACTTTATACTTGTCTACTATACACTCTTAACTTGTACTTTTATTTAACTATCTTCGATGTGGAGTAATGGGTCTTAAAATAAAACTGAATTGAATCTGATTACTTGATAGTATATGAAGACATGGAGAGTAGAAAGCACCTACACACTTGAGATGCTTACAGTTATGGGCTCGGAAGCAATCCAAGCCCACAGTTTTTCATAACTTACAAACCCCTAAATAGTGACGAGGAATGCTGCGTTGCTTGGATGTGTAACACTGAACAGCTGCAGTTTCCTTTTTCCTCCTTTGCTCATACCACACTGCTGAACAAGACTGGCTTGTTAAGTGATCGCCTGTCAAGTCAAAGAAAAGATTTCATAACCTCATAAATCACATTTGGAAGTGGAAAGGGTGACTGTTGACATGTTCAGATTACCTTTACAGCTGATCATCGGATATAAGGTGTTCACTGCTCGACTGAAGTTAACCTATTTCTCCTCACCTCTCGTCTATAGCATCTTTATATAAATCAATTTCATCAACCTATGAAGGAATAAAATAAAAAAAACATGCATGCATGACTATTTAGATTTATTTAAAAAGTGATTTAATCCTTTTAAAGCGCCAAAGTTTGTCTAAAATTTTCAAGCAAAACATCCGATTGCATCCGTTCAGATTTGTCAAGACATAACGTGAAAGAGACTACTCATTTCTGCGTGCTTCTTTTGTTTTTACAAGATTCACAAAAACTGTTTCTGGGTCACTTTAATCAACAATATGAAGAGTTTCATTTCACCAGGAGATATCCGTTGTCTGAAGAAGTGGACAAAGATGGTTAATAACTGCTGGCAAGAAAATAAAATCCATGGTAAAATATTGCTTAAATAAATAGTAATGCTGATGCGTATTGGATGGTAAGACACAAATTATGGTAAAAATGCATTTTGACATATTGTTTGCAAAACATAAAATAAATTGTTCCGAGATAGTTTGGCGGTATTTTGGAATTTAGCAATTTGGACCCTTTTTATTCACTGAGACATCAGACAGAAACATGGCAGCACTCATCGAAGTATTTTTAAATATGATGGAAACACAGGCTCTTTTAAAAAAAAGTATGTCAACTTATGAGATCTGTATTAATACACTTTAGACATTGTGGACTCCATAGAGAAACAGATGTATCTAATAGATTGAAGGAGTAGTTCAACATTTTGGGAAATACACTTATTTGCTTCTTGCCCAGAGTTGGATGAGTAGCTTGATACCACTCTCATGTCTGTTCGATAAATATGAAGCTACAGGAAGCAGCTGGTCAGCTTAGCTAAGAATATTGACTGGAAACAGGGAAGCAGCAAGCCGGGCTCCGTCTAAAAGTAACATCAGCCTACCAGCACCTCTAGAGCTCACTTATTAACACGTTATGTCTTGTATATTAGAAAAATACGTGCGTCCAAAAATTTCAAACTCTTTCGTTAAGTTGAGGCATTTTACCATCTGCTCCAACAATGCTGCATCCCCGCGGCCAACAGTACACGTTTGTGGCTTTACTGGGCAGCTTCAAGGTTTTAATGTGATCAAATGTCTAACCTCCCTTTTCCCCTTACTATAGCGAAGTGTGAAGAGGTTTTTAGATTTGCAAATATATATATATATATATATTACACACACGACATTTGATTTGCTCATAAAAGGCAATTACTCCATACATGTGTGCCCCCATGATGATTTGGACAACTTGAGTACCAAGTCCCCCCGAAGCCTAAAGGACTGGAGGAATTGGAGACCAATTCTATTAATTCCACCCTATTCTTGAGCTTTCTTTTTCTTTTTCTTGTCCTTTTTGGATTTCTTCAGTACCGGCTTCTCCTTGTCCTCTTTAACTACATCGCCCACTTCCTCTCGCTGTTTCTTCTTCTTTTTGTGAACAACCTCAGATTCTACAGTTTGATCCTCAGTTGGCCTGTGTCCATTTAGTAGCTCAGCTTCCTTATTGTGTTTTTTAAGCTTCTTCTTCTTCTTCTTGGACGGAGGCAGCTCCTCACAGTTCTGGACCACACCAGAGGTGGCGCTACAGTTCTCACTTGTAGCGCCTTCATTTTCGACCATTTTCCTCTTTTTCTTATTTTTTCCCAGATGCTCCTGCTGTTGGTCCTTTTCGTCCTCTATTACAATAGGCGCGTTACCGTTGTCTTCTGCCACTTCCAGCTCATCTACTGACTTTTTGCTATTCTTCTTCTTCTTCTTCTTCTTCTTTTTGGGCTCTTCTGAGTTGTCGCTGCTGCTGCAGATGGGACTGGGTTCCTCGGATGGACCTGATATCTCGTTGGCTTCTGCCTCCACTGAGGGTGCTGTACTCTGGGCCTGTCCACGAGCCTTCTTCAACTGAGCCATTCGCTGTGCAAAATACTCCTGCATATTCAGAGTACTAGTCACAGTCTTGGTGATGGACTCTGTATCCAGTTCAGAAGTAGCAGGAGTAAAATCCTCCTCCGTCTCACCCTGAGAATCACTGCTGTTGCTCTCCTAGACAAAAAACACACACAAATGAGAAGACAGTTGGGATTTAATGCAGCATTTAGAGAATCCACACAGAAATAGAAAGCGCACAATGGTGGACCGAGGAGCTTAAGTGATCGTCAATCATCGTGCAAAGATTAACCAGGCAGATTTTGGTGAGTGAAAAGAGGCCAAAATAGGACGTTGATGTAACAATAGGTGTTAAAGGATCACCCTAAAATAAGCATCGCAGACCTAATCATCACACATCTGACGTTTATCATCATCTGCTTACAACACTAACACTATGTAGCTCCAGACAGCCAGCTGTGTGTCCTTGCACAGTCAGCTCCTTAACTGCCATCCTCCTATGACAGCTCCTCAATAGTCAAGCATTCTGGTGTGAAACAATGTATGATGAGTCTGACCACAGACATACTTTATTTAATGAATAAAACAAAAGTGTTGACAGTGAACAAGAGATTATATTTCAGACCACATGGTGCCACTACGACACTGCTTTGACATCAAATATAAAGAATATGACTTTCGGGAAATCATTAGAAATATTTACACGTACTGTATATTCCATTCATTATACTGGATTTATTCAAAATGATTGTGTGAAACAGCGGAGTGACTTAAAGCTGCCTTTGGTATCCATCACATAAAGTACTCAGAAAGGCTTCTAGGCTGAGTACACTACTCTCCTTTAAACACAAATGGTGACTTTAATTGGAAAATCAACACTGACCACAGCTCATACCTTAAATATTCAGTGCTTTCAGGGAAACAAAGCTAATAGCTTTGGTGACTGTCAGAGGTGTTGATTTAATTCAATGTTCATTTTGTCTTTTTTAAAGACGCTGGAGATACAGACAGGAAACGTAGGGAACAAGAGAGGGCATGACATTCAACAAAGATCCTCATCTGGAATTGGACGAGGGGGATTACGGTCATATGATCAGGGTCTCAACCGCTGGGCAACCAGAACACTGTTCCCCTTTCAAAAAGTGTATTTTGAAGAGCTGTTAAGCCAATATCACAAATATCATTCAAGCAACTCTGGCGAGAATCCACAGTATACGTGACCACTGTTCTTCTTGGCTAATACAGGTTTCTGGTGTTTGTCATCTTGATTTCGAGATATGAGACTTTCCCCCTGCAGCATTACATAATTGTGCAATGTCTGCGAAAGATGACATAACAATTCAGGAAGGTGTTTGTTAATTTGTAGATAGAATAGATTTTTTGTCAGAGAACGAACCACATTGGAATCAAAGTGGAGGCTGCTCAGAGCAACAAAAAAAAGAACCGAAAAAAAAAGAAGCCTTCTACTGATTCCAGTGAGGCAGTCAGGAGGTGTTAAAAAGGAGGAAATAGCAGCACTCATTCATTTGCTTTGGTTAAACTGCCTACAATCTGGGGACATGAGTCACCAACTCATCTCTCCAACCTTTAGGCTGCGTTATTAAACAGGGCCAACTTTACAACTGTGAGCTACAACACGGTCTAGATTTTATTTCTACAGCATGAACAATATGTCACCTCACCCCTGCGACCCATTTGTCTTCATTTTCCTAATGGCCTACTCAATGCATAATGATTTGTCCAGAAGAATACAGAAGCTCCTCCAGAGAATTGCACTAAACAATACTGCCGCTCTGTGTATTACCTCTCAGATGCTGAAGTGGACGGCATTTTTCAAACCCTACAGATTAGAGATGAATTGAAAACACTATGTTGTGCCGAGTCACCTTATGCTTTGGCCTTTAAGCTTTTACGTTCAGATTACACCACTTCGACCCTCAACACTGATTGAGATAGACAGGCTGACTGATGGGCTAGTAAAACAATGTGGATGCAGATCTGAACAGGTCTTGTGGGACCCAAAGAGACTGAAATGCAGAGTGATGTTATCACACATACTTTCTCGGGGGTTGAAGTATACTGTATCTACATGTATCTATATATACCAAAAGTATAATTTCTTTTAAACCAGCCACTTCAGTGAAACTCTATATGCTATTAGTCTTAACTCACTGAAAGGCTCTTCATAGTCAATATATTTCCATGAGGGAAACAACTATTTATTTTGCGACCCAATATATTGATTAATATAGTAAGAAATAATTACTCTGCAAATACACACCAGCTTCAAATTTTCTTTTAAGCTTTAAATTTTGCATGAAAAAATGGAGATTTGACCAAATATAACATTCTTGAGTATTAGACATGTTAGAGAATCTAAAAAAGAAGGAAGGACTCAGAAGACATTCATGCTGTCATGAAGGACATGATTGAGGCTAAATGATAAGGCGGGTGTTCAAACGGACTACAAAGTTTTCCACCACCTCAGACCTCGAATAGAAAGAACCCTAACTTCTAACAAGAGGGATAAGGCCCTTCAGGTGAGGTGCCATTAAACAAAACTTTCCCATTTCCCAGAGAAAATCTATACTTCCTATTACTGCACAATGGCATCCTCTCTGCTTGGGAGAGTGGAGATGGGGATTAGAGCTGACAGTGCCAAACAACATGTAACTGGGATTTGGGAAGATGGCTGGGGGCCACTTTAGAACTGCCTGTGAAATTACTCTCAAGAGAGGGAGAGGGTGAATGAGCGAGGGAAAAAGGAGAGGAGAGTGACTGAGAGAGAAACATCTCCTCCATCAGGGGAAGTGGCTGGAACTTGGTCTGTGGTTCATCCTCACTGCCTGGGGATCTCCATTAGACCCTGATCCGACAGGAGGGAAAGTGCTGCGCTGCGCACAGGATGGACGCATACACACACACACACACACACGTACAGTGTGGATATAAACCTACAGATCCAGTCAGCATTACTGGCTGCCCTGGAGATTTTTGTGTTTAGGGCAACATGTTACTAAGAAACAACTCGGAAGTAATGCTTGAGATCTTGTTTCCCTATTTCCAGGTGTGTGTTATATTCTCTGGCCTGTTATTATCAGTCACCGTTTCTGTGTGAGTGCCAAAGCTTATAGTATACAGCAGGCACAAGGCGATACCCTCAGAACAGAATATATGTATCCCGACACAAGCTGCGTGGTCAAATATTTTATAGTCACAAAATATAGCAATAAAAAAAACATTTTATGAATTTATAATAAAATATCAAAATGTAAGCACTGCAGTATCAATATTTAATCACGCCTAATATTCTTTCTAAACCTGTCATTAGGAAAATTATAATGATGGTGTAGTATTAATATATTAAAAAAAAAAAATAGGAGAACATTTCTGTCTTTTCATCAAGACCAGTGATATTTTCTTTAAGAACTTGAACATGTTTTAATGTATTTATTATGTAATATTAAACAAAATTTCTGCAGTACTAATTTACTTTTTTGAATTGTTAGTGGGCAGTCACAACACTTGCAGGTGGCTCACAGAGAAAAGCCTAAAGTTGTTGTCAGTCGTAGCTTCATGTAGTTTATTTTTTAGTTTAGATTGTCAGAGAATACTTTTACTCATTGAACTGGCTAGGTGAAGCCCTGGGAACAAAAAACTAAACCTTCAATATACAGTGCAGACTGAAGGTAAGTAAAACTTTCTCATGCAGTAAGATAATAATGCCTTAGTGGTTAAGATTTTTTTCTTGTAATGCTGATCCTTAAAGAGAAAAACTAAATTTGACACAACTGAAATGTTTTACTATATGAACGCTGAACCACATTTTGAAGGGCATAGTTTATTTCCTATAATAGTAAATGCACTTTAAAGGGGATTTGCACCTAGAGCTCAAGAAGGGACACAACCAGTTTATAATTTAGAACATTTTACATAATTGCTGGAACTAGGGAAGAATGATTGAAAAAGGAAGTCCCAGGCTGCAACACAGTGGAGTTGAGGAGTGGAGGGTTGGAGAACCCACCTATATCCAGCCATGCCTATTCCTCCTCCTCCTCCTCCTCCTCCCGGACCCAGAACCCCAGGAAAAGGATGCGCTCAGTGCACTGTGTGCAGTTCTGAGATAAGGCTCCTTCGGCAGTGGAGCGATCTGGCTGGCTATCGGGCCCTTCCTGCTCTGCTCTCTCCCATAGCGGGGGCTGGGGCTGGGCAGGGAACACAGGGAGGGCCCGCAGAGGGTCCCAGAGAAAAGGAGAGGGTGGGAAGACATTCAACAGGCCGCCTCCTTCAAGACACTCCAGTTCTATCTGTCCCTGCTAATGTAGCCAATGGAAAGCCAACGGTGAGACATGTGCCAAGGTGCCAAGATACTGAGGCCAACATATTTAGGAGGAGAGTCAATCAAGCCAGCAGAGGGATGGTGGAAAAGGTTTACTAGAGTGTATGTGAAACTTTTTTGACCCAAGAAATGTATTGAACTTTATTCAATGAACTGTCTAGATTTAAAACCTTTACTGAGCATGCAAAGCTACTTTATGTCAACTTATTTCTGAAGACAGAATACAATTCCTAAATCAAATACTTTTAGGGATGTCCTCTTAAATTGAGTATTTTCTAATTCTAATTTGTATATAATTGTGTATAATTAAGTACTAGAGTACACAAAAGTAGGTCTACCTAAATAGTAAATCAGGAAACCAATTCAGGTTTTTGTGATAGTTGAAAGGCTCTGCATTTAGAAAATATAGCCCTGTAGTGGTTTCCTCAAATATAGAGACTTTTGTATATTATCTGTAGAGTGCCAGTATGGGTATGTTGTGGTTTGAACAGGGTTTTAACCTGCAAAATGTCCCTGAAATACTGCAAAATATAACAGCTCAGTCTGCACCACCAGTTGACACTCACAGCCAGTGTGGATTTCATTAACTGAGTTGTGGAAGTACAAACAAATTAGTTAGTTAGTTTTGGCTTCAATTCAAAGCACTACCAATCAAGCAATTCCTAATCACACACCATCCAATTGTTTTCATGAACATAATCACAGAGGTCCTGTAAATGCACAGATAAAACCACGTGGTTGTATAACATGGGTGTAAACTGCATAACCCAATTGACACCTAACACACTACTTTTTTGCCAAGTGAAAAGAACGTCAAATAAAAATGTCTTCATAAAACAGATTTATACTCCAACCAGATTAAAGAGAAGTTTTAGGTCTCATTGACTGTATTTTTAAACTGGCCATTCCGTATGTTGTACAGATTGTAAAGCCCTTTGAGGCAAATTTGTGATATTGGCCTATATAAATAAAACTGATTTGAATTGAATTCATGGTAGCTCCAAGACAAACAGTAACGAGGTCAGCCTTGCCATGCACTACCAGCCCTTCAAATCCTTCAAGGTGTGGGTATGAGGTTGAAAAATAAAAAAATTATAAAGAAAAAATAGAAATTAAAGAAAAATGGTGCCTGAGTATCAGTCATGAACAATCTAAATCTCACGCAATAGTGTAAAACTGGAAAAATCTCAAATGCAAGGTTGGGAGGTTTACTTGTTACAGACGTATTAAAAGTTATTGAAACAGGTAAATATTAGTTATATTACTATAATATTAGAGCTATGTCTTACCAATCAGCTAGGTATAAAGTCACCTTGTGGCTCAAATGCTAATTAGCATTTGACAAAGCCGCAGTTGCCCATTTATTTTCTTAGAAACTGCCTGTTTGCATTACTTGCTGTTTTTTTCAATAATTTCTAGCCAATATTGGTTGGGTCTGTAATTGCATGAGTTTGCCCTCATTGTCCTGCCACAATAATAAATCTGGCGATACTCAAGGTCTATGGATCAGGCCCTGATTAGCCAGCTGTCTCTCCCTGATGAGCACACAAGTCCAGCAGCCCATCCTTCATGAGCCGGATGTGGGTGGACAGAAAAACAGGTGGATACCTTATTCCTTGGTAAATAAGCAAACCTTCGGTTGACCATCAATATTTTTTAAGTAATATTACTGCCTCTAAAGTGGCAGTAATATTTATCTTTGTCCTCCACAGAAACAATATTTACACAGAGTAAATATAGTTAGAAACCGTAAAATCATGTACTGTAATTTCATTAAATGCCACACATGCAAGCTTCCACAAA
Organism: Coreoperca whiteheadi; assembly: GCA_011952105.1. Taxonomy (NCBI): domain Eukaryota; kingdom Metazoa; phylum Chordata; class Actinopteri; order Centrarchiformes; family Sinipercidae; genus Coreoperca; species Coreoperca whiteheadi. The sequence continues at coordinate 13,306,999 of CM022481.1, read as the reverse complement.
GCAATGCTTTTGCTAAAGGCATACTTTCTGTGTGGAGTCAAGACAAAACACAAATATATGGGTTTTGAAAAATTGCACTTTGTGCCCGGTGCGAGAACGTTTATCATAAGTAACAAATGAAGACAACATTATGCATGCAGCATGCCCTGCGCTGGTTCAACATTGCAAATGCTTGCCGACAATGCCACCCCCCCCCCC
>CM022481.1:13259808-13306776 GCA_011952105.1 Coreoperca whiteheadi | reverse complement strand
GGAAAACACGGGTCTTTTATACCACTCTGAGGTTTTTAAAGGGGAGGGCCGCCCCTGCGTTGGTTCAACATTGGAAAGGGTGGCCGGAAAGGCCCCCCCCCCCCCCCCCTCAAGAGCATAGGGTTCCCCCACCCCAACCCCAGAGAGGGAAGATACAGTGATTATTTTCCCCAGCTGTGATTTATTAGATTAAAGAGTCAGTGATTAAACGGTAGTCGGTGGCTGTAAACAGCCGAGAGGGCTGGAAATCTTTGGGCAGTTAGCTTCACTAGGCGGTGATTACCCTGGCCCCATATATTCTAGCTTAGGCCCGTAACTAAGAGACGGACGCCCGCTTTTTCTTTTTTGTCCTGCGCTAATCTGTAAGTGTCAGCGAGCTGGCATGGCCAGGAGGGAGCAGTCCACAGAACTGCCAGGGAGGTAGGTGGTAAATGTGTTGGTGCGTTTGTCTTTGTGTGTGTGTGGGGGGGTTTACGTGACGGGTCTTGATATTTTCAGCGGTAGAAGCAAAAGGGCCTGTCAACAAACATGCTCAAGAAAGGGACTGCTTTTCCTTGAGGCAAGTAGATGTTATCTGAGAATGAATTAAAGCTCTTCAGATTCACAATAAGCCCGGCACCCTGCGTGAGGGCACAGCCCCATTCAAAGTGCGGCAACCACATTGCAAAAACACAGATTTACACCGGCATCCCCTTTCAACAGATCAATGCTTCAAGTTAATGGACAACTGAGCTAAAAAGACAAATTCTACTTTTGGCGCCGTATTTCTATTTATACAATGCAGTGGAGTGCTGCAGCAAGTAAAGAATAATCCTATTAGTGTACTACCAGGACAGACAGTTGACGGTGTGAAGAAGTTAACAACAACAACATCTTGATTCAAATTAATTCTTAAATATTAACAGTACTAGCCACGTGTAAAGCAAAAAGCCAAAGTTTACAGTCTGCTTACTTGCATGAAGCCAAGCTGAAATATTTAAGATGTCTCTCTAAATTGATTATGCTAACTAAAGACATGTTAATGGAACAATTTATGCCTCATCTACAACAACCAGTTACTAATAAAACGCTTTCTAAATAACAATTTAACACTACTACACTTCCCTTCACAGGCCTCAGTAACAACCTGTGAAACCCAAACTAGAGTTTCAGACAAATTCTGTACCGATTTTGCTTCTGTGCTGTCAGCAAAGTTTCAGTGCTGAACTCCGCCCATCGCCTTGCCGACGCATCTGCCAAGCGCTCGAGGCCCCAACCCGCGCCGAGGCCCCAGTCCCATATTCCTTAAGATAGTGGTATCGGGGGAGCCCCCGCTGACGTGCGATCCTTCATGTGGACGACGCGTGGGCAGGAAAAACTTGCAACAGGTGCCACCCGATGAGGCTTGATCCTCGGCCTTTGTGCCTGGGCAGGAGTGGGAGTGGGAGAGGCCGCAGGGGTCATGCTGACCCGAGAGCGGGGTGAGCCATACCGACTGTCTGACTGGAGGGTTCAGACGTCAAAACAAACCTTGCACCAAATTACACTCAGCCCATTTTTCTTCCCTGACCTTTTTAAGGAGTACAGAACTAATGAAAGGGCTGATATTTTAACAACATTGATGTTTCGAATAGTGAAATCTGTTAATCGGCTGTAAAACTTATTATATGCATGTTATTTTTTATTGTTTTGATTAAGTGGCTTAATCAGTACACTGAATATTCAATTCAGTGATTGCATTAAACAAACGTAAAAGGATATAATAAATTATGCTGAGGATTCTTCATAAAATCAATATCTGGAAAGCTATAATGAAAAAACGGAAATATTGAAATCTAATTTTATTTTAACATTGATTACAGTGACAAAGTGGGAAATTCAGTATCTAAGGAATGACCATTGTGCAGTCATATCATTATATACATTATATTTTTTGTAAATGTAGCTTTAAAAGTAATGAAAGAAATGTATAAGGAAACGTAGGCGGAGAAATAAAACTATGGCTTGTTTCCACCTTTCATCTGAGCTGGCGGCTTTAAAAAATGACTAACTTTTGTTGATGTATGAATCGGCGGGGAGTCTATTTATCAGCAGGCCCTCTGCGGTCGCCCGCTTGGGTCCCTCAAGTCACAAGCCGCGTCGCTCCCCTTTGACTGATTAATTAGCCAATCAGAGGACATTTTTCACTGGGCGGCAGAATGGTTTATTTCAGCTAATGCCGGGCTTTCGAGCTGAGGCCCGTTGGAGCCTCGTCGGCTCTTTCGGCCTGCCTGAGTGGCCGGGCAGAGGGGCAAGGGAGATAAATCAAGCCGGGCTGGCCCTCCATGTGGCTCCCCTAACTAAACCCCCTGAGGAGGGCACGGTGGTGGAGAAGGAAGGGGAATGAGAGGGGGACGCAGGACGGCCAGGGGCGCTGCTCGCCCGCCGATAAGCACGGGGAGCACAGGGCTGCCAAAGTGCCTTCATTTAGAAGTGGCCGGGGCTTTTTGATATCTCGGCAGAGAGAGCCTGTCGTTTGTCATGCCGTGAGTAATTGTGTTGAGGGGCAAAAGAGGAGGCAGGAGATGGAGGGGGCTCGCGAGCGTGGGATGGGTGATGGATAACAGAGGGCCATGTAGATGGACAGGTGCTCCACCACAACTTGATAATTCTCACTGGTCAGGGAGTGTAAATAATGGTTTTAAGCATACATTTTCAGGTGGCTACACGGTAAGGTGAAATTAGGTTGTGGGTGAAATAGTGGTCATCCATTTATCTTGTACTTAACACTTTGTATTTAACAAGTAATTTTGCACAAGTGTAATACATTTATAATAAAGGTATGTACACTGAGTGGCCACTTTATTAGGTATACCACTAACACTCTATATAATTCAATACAACAGCTCTGCCATAAATTTTCTTTCTTTGATGGTGTTGTACTGGACTGCAATATATTGAGAAGTGTTTCAAATTTTTTCGTCCTCCCTCAACACTTCTCAACATAATGCAGGCCACTACAACACCACCACTACCTACAACCTCGATGCTCAAGCATATTATTGAATTTACACGCCCATGACAGTGTCATAAACAAAAAAAAACAGGAACATTATAGTCCTCATAAAAGGACACTAAGTGTATGTTTGTGTGTTTAAGTGTGTTCTAAATAAATAGATGATAGGTGTGATGGTAGTGCTTAAAATCCCTGCTCTGTCATAAATACTGAGTAAGGAGGGAGTTGATATGCATTTGTTATGCTTTTAATACTCAACACTCACTATTTCACTTAGAGGTTGGGGTATTCAACCTCAATACATTTTGAATATCGTCTGAAATCCCTCTTTGGCACTGATGATTAAAAAGTGTCATTTATCCAAAGTGGACATCGACATGCTTGCTTAAGCTTGTTTATTATTTGATCAGATATCTGATGATCGAAATCATAGAACCTCTCTCAATAAATGTTTTTTTATTTTTTAGCCTACTGAGAGGTCAGAACTGGACTTTTTATTTTTTCATGTCAGAGAGCTACTATACGTTGGTCTTAAATTGTCTTTTCCTCATGCATCTGTGGCTGTTTAAAGAAGATCAAAAGCCCTCCTCCTACATTTTAGTTTCAACTTAAAAAGACATTTTTATACAAAATAAATACACCATAAATTAAAATGGAAGTTGAAAGTCAGGACAGGAGGTTACAAATAAACATAATTTAAAGAATAGTAGTTCAGGTGAAACCCAATAATGAATGAGACTTAATGGCTACTTGTATTCGACCAATTAATATGAAGGGTTAATAATCTGTCTCATGTGCTCGTATGGTCTTTTCAACACATCCAGCGCTGCTTTTGATCAACAGAGGCGTGTGGGACAGCTGAGTGTGTGTGCCTGTGTGTGTCTGCCTGTCTGCGTTTCAGGCAGCGTTGTGAGAAGCGATAAGAGGCGAGCAGGAAGCACATCACTGCGGGAGGAAGGAAAACCCCAGCAGTGGGGGACTGGTGGAAGGGAGGCTGGAGAGACAGCAGTGGGTGGTGGGTGAAGTGCTGGAAGATTCACGAGCGAGACGGATGGCAGTTCTGGGGGAGCTGATCCAGATTTGGTCGAGTCTCCTGGCCTCACCTTGTCAGGATGCAGATATGTGGCTGCATGTGCAAACCCCAATCGACTCCACCACTAAACCAAAGCTCATAACGTTGATATAGTCACTGCTTAGGAATACAACTCTTTGGTTGTTGTTTTTTTTAGGATTACTCCATGTGTGTATATTGTAGAGCGTATTTTGTGCTGTAACAGTACTGTAAGCACAGATCAGGGTGCACAGAGGGTCACGGACACGCTCACAGGAGAACCTGCACAATGCCTTGAGCTTGATTGGTCCATCACCCTCTTTACCTCTTCCCAGCAACCTCAGATGTTGCTGGGCTTCAACACAAGGCCTCATGGGAAGCCATTGTAATTGTGTTCGGTGTTTTCGATATGGTCATTGGTGTCCCTCCTGGCTGAAAAATAACAACCCATAACCAAATGATTAGGGAGAAAATGATGGTGTGTATTGCTTGCATTTCCAATGTTAATCAGCTAGGGAGCAGCAGCCATTGTGATGTTATGGCTCGGCACCTGAAGGGGAATAGAGGAGGTTTTTCTTGTGCAATTTATGGATTTTAAGATGCCAATTTCTTCAAGCTAAATGCTTGAGATAAACGGAGGAAGCCAGCAAGAGGGTTTTCTGTGTCCAAATGCTACATTTGTTATTTTCCTTCTGGTTCTGTATGGGATCCGCAGAACTTGTGACACCAAATATACCAGTTCATTAAATGAAGATTTATGAATTGATAATAAGATACATGGAATTGCTGTATCTGCTTGTGTCACTTGTCATGTCTTTGTAATGATAATCCCACATTTAATGTTCATGCAAAACCAGAAAAATAACTTAAGTCCCATCTGTTAGCATCCAAAACATTTAATATCTAAAACTGTATTCACAAATCTCACTGGTGGCTTTATTGCGATTTTAAATGATGATCAAGTGATGTATTTATTTGTCAATATTTTCAACTGAGTGAGACAGATAATGGTTTGTGTGACTGAATTATAGTCCCTGTAAATGTATAAATAAGTTCACCTTTGGTGCACAGCAAGTTTCATGAGCAGATAATTGTGTTGAATTTCTAACATTAATAATAAAAATGTCCGTTTCATTCGAGACAGCCCATTTCATTTCATAAAAAAAGAAAATGACCAAAGACAGGTTAATTTAATAAGTACTGTTTTGTTTTTGATAAGTAAGCCAAAGGAACTTACTGAGCCTGAAATGCAACTTGCACATTCCTGAGCCTTGAAGCTACGTTTCAAAAGCATGAGAGCCAGCAAAGCGCCAAATGGCAAAGTGACGTTTGAAGTGACTAACCACCAATGCCAAGAGCTAAAAGAGAACTTTTTTCGCACGCGTCATCATTTCAGATTTCTGCACACCTCACCCCGATTTTGATTTGCCATTAATAATGCCCGCTGGCATTATAACTACCTGATGTGAGCGCTCCAAGACAGAAGTAGAGAAGAGAGAAGTGCGAAGAGAGGAGTTGGGGGTAAGAGTGCAAATCCTTTAACTGGATTTAGGTGCTCTTGCCGCCATCAGTGGCCTGTTGGCCGTGTTAAAGCCGCACGCTGTGACATGGCTAATCTAGGGCCACAGGCTGCTCAGGAGCTGGGCCCCGTGGAAGCAGATGGATCAGAAAATCCTGCACACTGTCGATCACTTGAACCCACTGTGGAACTATGGAAATAAGTTGTTTGTTTTTTATTTGAAATTGTTGCTTTAATTCACCTTCAGGGCAAGAGGGAATATTTTTCCAATTGTGGATAATGTAAATGATCTTGATGTGTCTTACCTGCTCTCGGTCGTTGGCAGATCTTCCTCGCTTCCCAAAGATACAGTTAAGGTCTGTTTCAGAACGGGAGGACAGATCCTTTCCTAAAGGGAGGGGGGGGGGGGAGACACCTTTTCAAAATCAAATAGAACATTAAAACTCACTTTACTCACACACACCCCACACACACAAAAGCCCTCCTACCCAAAACAAAGAAAGATAATGTAATATAAATTTTAAATGCAGACATGTTAAGGGGAACTGTTTTACCTAGGCAACCTGTAGTGGTTGCAGTTGAAAGCATGTGTATGTTTGTGTGTCTGTGTGTGTGTTGGGGGTATAAGGTAAGAGGAGGTGGTCTCTTGAGTAAAGAAAAAGGGGAGTTTTTGCGTGGTTTGCTTCTTGCTCCAGGGATAAAAACGCAAAGAAAAATAAACCGACGACATGGTCTGCATGCCACGCCTCCGGATTCCCATTTTCAAGCTGGGCCTCAAAGACTCCTGAAGCACACAGTCGTCTGTCTCAAGCCCAGGTCCTGTTCGTACAGCTGCATCCTCTTCCTTCAGCGGGGCTCTGATAACACTTGGTTATTTATTGCTTTTAAACCTCTATCTCCTCCACTCTTGGCTTTGAAAGCCATTGCACATGCAGGTCTAAGAAGTAAAACCAAGAAAGTATGTTGAAAACTAAAATAAATGAGGAGGGGGGCCTGTGGTGTTTGTCATCTAGTGAACTTTGGTCAAAAGTAAAATTCTGCCCAATCGGACCTTTCTGCTGTTTGGATGAGGAAGTACCTGTCATTCTCAGGCTTTTCAGGTGAAAGTGCAAATAACAGTGTTCTGATAAAAAAGGAGCTTAACCCTACTTTTCCCATAAACAGTCAAAAGGTGGCTGAAAGCCATCACGTAGTATGAAGCATGGGCACTGCTAACGTGCAGTGGAAAATGTTAGTGAATACATGCTGGTTTCCAGGGAACACGGTTGGCAACAACTGTCAGTACAGATAACTAGTCAAACGAGGCCAACAAATCAGAGACTCTACAGAGAAATACACAAATCTGACAAATAAATTACTAAAAAGCAAAATAAGATTGATGGTGCCCCGTTATATCAATGGACACGGAACATGGAAGCCAGATGTGACGTTTATAAGGAGACAATTCAACACCACAACTTTGCACCTGTTAGCCAAATAACATACTGTATTTTACATGGTCTGTCATGTTTTCTCAAAACCTTTCAGTTTAAAGACATACTGGCTGAAATGCAAAACTGTGTTTTATCAAAAGCTCAAAGACTGCCATGAAGCCAACTTCACAGAGCAACGGTTAGAGAGTCGTAGTTAAATTCTGCATCAACCACCCTTGCTGCCGTGACAGGTGATAGATGGAGGACGCAATTAAAACTGGGTTACTGGTTTATGCTGTGGGCCCCGGACCTAGAGATTTTGGTGCCTTTCCCTACAAAGAAAGGCCATCAATCCTCAGTGCTGGCAGTTAGGGAACCAGGCTGAACAGGATATCAATAAAAAAAAAATAAGCAGGAGAGTAAGAAGGAGGCCTGCACTGAGACGGAGAGGGAGATGTTCGGAAGGTTCTCAGATGCTGCTGTGGCCACATTTTTTGTTGTTGCAATTTTACAGATTTAATATCTTAGCCAATCAATCAATGATAAATTACTGGACAAGACTAGTATTTGAGTTTTGTATCCAGTTACAGACTACGTGAACAATATCGTTTTATAGTCTCTTACAATATTTTTTATCTGACTGGATATGGTTTTTAATGATAGATTCAATGGTTGACCTCTGGCTGCTCGCAGACAATCTCTGCACATGCAGAACTATGAGAGTGGTACCTGACTTTTTCAACCTCCCATGTAACAGGCTTAGCAACACTAAATCTATTACCAAGCCTTAACTTGGCAACAGCTTCACAGGGAGGGGAGCCGGCACTGGAGCAGTCAGTGGAAGCATGCAAACAGGCGTGGCGGGTTATATGTTGCCAGGTAGCTCTTTGGTTGCTCATGCCAATCCAGACCACAAGCTTGGACACAGTAAGGCAATGTCAACCTCAGAATAACAGAAAAAATACAATAAATAAGTAAAGTAAGACTTCCTGTAGCTGTCGCTCCATTGTGAGGACCATAAATATTTCCAACATTCAAACACCTTTAAAACTGACAGTTTCAATGTCAAAGTGCACTGAAACGTTATCCCTGTCATACCACTTAAAGGAAGGTGGAGTACTCAACTCTCAAGTTTCCAATTATGTTATGTGTTGTTTATGGACCAACAGGCAGTGCCAGCGTCCCTTCTGTTGCATGACAACGGTTGCGCCTCTTTGAGAAGAAACAGGTTAAAGAGGTGTTATGTTGCCAAAGACAGATGAATTGAATCGTCTACTGCGTACAGAGTTACAAACTGGCTTAGGATTGAATTCCAGTGAAAACATTGCCACTTGCATATCTCCAAAACTGCTGCCTTCTCTTCTTTCTGACAAACTGACAAATTAAAGATACTGAAAGAGGGCGGATGTCCAATGTTTTAATATAAAAAACTATAGTGGTGTCAGGTGCTACATGCTCTTTAGCTTCTCCTTATATTTATAAACAGCACGTGGTGATAATGGAAGGGATCTCCTCGAATGGATTCAAACTTAAAGTCCTGCAGGATCAGACTTAATTAGTTGACGACAGGTCGGGGTACGAGTGTATCCTAATGCAAAGACGATAAAAGATGCCCAAGTTCACGGTCAACACAAATGTCCAGTGATGAACAAGAGGTCGAAATGAATGGTTAAAACTCTTGAGCAAGGTATTGTTTGCAGCTCTTTTCATGGGGTCAATGGGGCTGTTTTGGGGGTGGTGGGTGGACATCGCTGTAAGGATAAAGAAGTCCAAATAGAAGTGTAGCAATTCAATAAGCTCACAGTTTTGTGGGATACACAATACACGGTTAACATTATGATGCATTCAAGATATTTGACATCATTTGAAGTAAAAACATTTTAATACAAAATGCAAATAACTTCTTACATTCTCATCATGCCTAGATGATATGTACTCATTCATTTCAAAAACCAACAACAACTATGAACTTAGTTGGAATAACAATGTCCAAACACTATAGTTGGTCATAAATCCAAATTTCCAAAGCAAATATGGTAAATGGTGTCGTGTTGTAACGTCAAACAATGTGAAGTGATATTTAGAGATGACATGGATGCATTCATAATCAAAGCAGAAAACAGATTCTCGCAGCGTCGCAATATGGAACACCAACTGAGGCAAAAGGTGTGTCTGTCAGAGTCAGAAAAGTTTCAACCTGAGCAAAAATTCACTGTTATACCGAGTTGTCTGACTTCAATAAATTGTGTATAGATAGTGAGGGCAGGAAGGAGAGCATCCGGAGGAAAATAGGAAAAACAAGTCATCATCATCACACCCCTAATGTCTGTGCTTCGTGTCTTAAGTGTGCATCTCATTCATCAGGGACAAGCTCTTTTTCTGGCTTCTGCCAAATTAAGATCACAAAAACAGGGTGAGAGGGTCTGGGGGAGAGACCGAGGCCACGTTTTATCTGGCGGGGTCATCTAATGGGTCACACAGCCCCTGGGAGGTGTTGTTTTTTTGGGGGGGGACAGCAAATGGACATGCCAGATGCCCCAAACAGGAAACGGGAAGTTGCTATTGAATGACGTAAAATATAAAAGGCTCTTCCAGGTGAGGCAAAAGTTGAGATATTTTGTTTTCCCATGTATGTTGACCTGATGAGCTACATTTGAACCTAATAACAAAAACGGTTATAGATTAGTTACTTTAACACATGTTAGTATTTGATGAGGTTTGACTTCTTTCTTCAAAAGGACTTTCAGAATTACTGTTAAAAAAAAACAAAACAAAAAAAACCCGGTATGAATTAATATCTGCTACATATTGCAAGTTTAGTCCAACACAAAACACCCTTACTAATGATTAGCCTGACAATCCTACTAAGAAATTGTGCCTGTAATCACTCAACTATGCTCCGTGCTCAAGTACAGCGACTCAGCAGTAAAATATGGGCTAGTGGTTATTCATTTTGGTCTCCAGTGGTCCTGAACACAAAATTCCTCCTCGTGCCTATCAGTGTACTGGCCTTGACCAGCAAATCTTGACTTCCTGACGTGTAAAGGAGTAATGAAAGTAGAAGGAAGAGTTATTAATAACCTCCCCTAGCACTGACCGGGCCAACTGACCCAGCACAGGCTGACAGAGCTCGGATCGGCATCTGTGGCCTGAGCCAAGTGCACAAGGCTCAACCTGAAGGGGGTGTCCTGTGAAGCGAAATTAATGGGTTAGCGAGGTATGCTGAGCCTAAAGCCAGAGTTTTCAATGTCACGAAAGTGGCTCTCTTTTAACCTGGCTAGATCACCACGGTAACTTATGCTGTTAGAACCTGCTCCGGAGCAGGTTACGTCCAGAGTTTCGGATATAAATCGGCTGTGAAAAGCGCCGCCTTTTCACTATTTATTTTCCTGACTATATTCTCTCTGAGCGATATAGATTCTCAGCTGAGGGAATACGTCGTATATGCAAACTTGCTGAGCCGTACGTTAATGCCACCGAACATAGCCGTGCAAATACAGTAGCGCAAACTGTTTGCTTTGCATCGGGAACCTACATGCATTCAGTTGGTTACGAAGAAAACCATTTTTCCCCGTTTGCTTCAGGTCATATTAACTCTTTAAATGTTACACAGCATCGTCCATACACTAAAAGAATGATGAAGGCACAGCAACCACATACCACTTTGGATGATGTTTTTATGCTTGGTCCTGATTTGCTGCCAAGTCCGTTTTACACTGCTGGTACCGCAGGTAATAGAACATGATTAGAAAATGTATTAGTCTATTGGTATTTATCACAGATAATAATAAACCAATAAAACTCATTTGACTTTGATTTGGCCAAAATCTAAAGTGATTTCCACATATCCTTTAATAAGGGACACTGTTAGACCTATATGCAATTCTTGAGTATAAGGTTTCTATATGCTGTATCGAGTTCAAAGTTTAAGAGCTCTACAATGCAGTTATCCCGTTAGAAATAAACGGGAGGCATTGAGTCGATCAGCAATTTTCAGCCAGCATTGTTCTTTTGCCATATTTGCAGCAACAGTGTTGCTTTTTGCTGTAATATTTTTGTATGTTCTTCACAGCTCTCCATTATAACAACCTGTTCCTCTTGACTGAAGTAGAAGACAGCACGCGATAGGTCCATTTTGTGCAGAAGAAGAGTCAAATGACGCGTCAAACGGCCCCTTTTATGTGAACAACACAGAGCCTGGTGAAGAAAACCTTGCTTAACAAAGAAAGATGATAACCACCTTGGTGATACCCATTAACTCTGATTGGGGTTTTAGGTTTGGCCGAGCCAGCTAACGCAAAGAAAGGCTGGCTACGTTGAACTTGTTTGGCAGTACATCCCTCGGGGATAAAAGGAGGCTGTTGGTGGAAAGGTGGAAAACTAAAAAAGTTGAGGCACCAACTTGAGTTGTTGCTGGCAACACCACCAACAAAAAAGAAAGAGGTGTTGAGCATAAATCAGTAAACGCTTGCCCGGAAACAATTCTATTTACAAAGGCAGATACATTTTCAGAGGAGACCTTTGACTATGTGCTGAACAGTTGATCAGTCTGGCTGAGTTTGTTATGATACTACAGAAACAGTTTACAGGTAATCAATCATGACAAAAGAGTGAACAATGAGCACCTTCCTGAGCCATGTTTATCCCTCTGCTGCTGTAAAGAACTGTCCACTGCTAAAAGATAAACCCACCTTTAGTGAACTTCATGTAATGGACCCTCTTTCTGGAAGTCTTGGACTTCTCTTCCAAGTTGAATCCTTTCTGCTCCTCTGGTGGCGGTTCTATAGAGAATAAAGAAAATACAAGAAAGAAAAACATGATCACGTGTGGTTACAAATTTAAGATGTTCAGTGTCATTGCACCTCTTTAGCGACTCGGATATAACAAAATTCTTTATGTGCTTTGTTTCCCACAACAGTGATGATGAAGATGTTCATTGTATGACAGTGACTGTATCCATGTTTACGCTCCTAAATGTTGCAGTGCAGCACCCTCTACTGTCTAATACGTGAACCAACCAACCACAAAAAGCTGCACTGTAATATGTTGTAGACACTTAGTTTGACACAGAGCCACAGTGTTGGGAAGGTTGCCACTGAAAGTAAGAATACTTTTAGTTAGTTGGTTTTATTTATCCCCGTAGGGAAAGTACATATGCAGCATAGTCACACACATTTAAAGTTTCACAACTGGCATATACAAACATCACTTAAAAATTGAAGATAAGATAAGATGAGATAAGGTGACCAGACCAGCTGGCCACATCAGCTGGTACACATCACGTATCAACTCTAGATGGCGATTAATAAACGACATACATTTTAAACAAATGCACTGCCAGTGCGAGTGCATGGACTATTTCTATATTACTGCCCAACAATTAAAAGAGAAATCCAAAATTAATCACAAATACATATGAAAATATAACAGCTTTGGCCAGATCTATTTAGCTATCAATAGTAACATTCTTTTAAAACGCAACCAAGCACAGCAAAGTACTTTGACACACTACGTGAGCAGTGGTGTTGCGAGGGATAGTCAAATTTAAGGACCTTGTTTTTGGTTTTATACTGAAATCACGGGAGACATTTTCTTTAATGCAACAGGGAGGAACATGTGACACTGTTTTGAACAGTACACAGAACCACCCCATGGGGGCGACTGCTGTTTGTACATACCAGTGCTGGTATGTTGGTTGTTCTGACCATGGCAGTTGTTAAGTTGAGCAAGAAGCTCATTGAAATCATCTTGGTGAGCGATCCAGTTATCCTGTGAACACAGCACATCTCAACACAACAGAACCAAAAAATGTCTCTTTGACAAAAAAATATATACATCTTTATAGAGTCAGACGATTTCGAGTAACATGGGAAATAAATATGGTTTTTTAAACTAATTTGCCAGTTCATCAGGTACATCTAGCTAAAACTAATGCGGTCTAATGCAACAGTCCTGCAATAAATCCTATCTTCATTACGGTTATAAAGTTCAGTTTTTTTGTAGACTGTTATAACTGTATGGTAATGAGGCTGCAGTTTGTGGTGCTGTTGAATTTGTATTGCGTGTTGTACTGGTAGGTATTCTATTATTTTGTCCAGCCCATTTATTTAAATTAGGGTAGTCTAAATAACAGAAACAACTCTGTATAATGCAATACCATACAACAGCACCACATCTTCCAAAATAGCCGCACAGTCGAAACAACACTCTTTAAAACATGAAGTTAGGATTTGTTGCAGGACTGGTGTATTAGACTGCATTGGTTTAAGCTAGGTGTACCTAATAAACTGGCAATTGAGTGTAGAGTATATTCAACCAATTTAGAAGGCTTTGATAATGGTTCCCAAAACCAAGCCTTTTTGAGTGGACCTGCCATATGCCTCTTAAAATTGGGAACACTGAGCTCTGAATGCACCACGTGTGCCTGGTAGAACTGCAAACGTTTGTATGAAATTAAGTTGTTACCTGTAATTTTTAACATAATAATTAACTTGAACTGCAACATCATATTACTGTAATACTAGTATAGTATCACTATGGTGCTTTGAAATCAGGTATTGAGGTCTTAGAATTTGAGTAGGAAGACTGTCATCCAAAGCTGTAATGACATGAAATTAATCTTAAAGATGGAGGGCAATGTTCCGCAAGAAAAATGGCAATTGTTGTTCAAGTAGTTTAAATACACCCCCTCAGATCACATAAAATGCAGTGCTCCCATGCATTAAAACATGCATCTACAAATAACCTTGTGAGCAATAACATGTATATAATGATGTTCTGATTACATATTCTTTTTAGGTTCTCTTGGAAAATCACTTAAAAATACTTCAAATATTGGAAAATTAACAGAGCAACAAAATGTTTCATCCAAGTGTTAAGTCAGTAAGGGTTCAATGTGCTCACCTCATAGCTGGCACTTGTTCCAAGACCATAGTTGTTGTTTTTAACTTTTACTTTGATATGGTCAGTTGAGCCTTGCTCACTTCTGCCCAGGCCCTTAGAGCAAAAAGAGAGGACACAACACTAAGATAAAGATAGTTCACCAAGTCATGTATTCACAGCCGACATCTAAAGACAGTACCAGTCAGTGTTGTCCCAACCTGGAACAGCAGAGATCCGTCTCAGCGCTCACCTTGCCCTTGGACCAGCCCATTCGCTCCAGCATCTTCTGGCCAAATTTGGAATCATCTTTACTCCAGGCGCTGTTCCTGGGGTCCACAGACCACTTCTGTTTCCTCCGGGCTGGACAGAGAGCAGCAACAACAATGATCACAGTAACACACAGAGAGATCTCTGAATCAGCCCTATCACACCGCTGTAACACTGTGGCGCCGCCCCGCGCATTTAAACACACACATTTGAAAAACCTTCTAATATAATGTTCGTACTTGATCAATAAATCGGGTTTCTCCAGCAGAAGCCGTGCTAATCGCATTAGCAATACGAGGACCCAGGGTCCCTGTTTACTCGATAACCAGCCGCATAATAATCAGGACAACGAGGTGTCGCATGCATGTAAACACAGTGACAGACAGCTGACAGCGTTGCGGGAATCCGAGCAGAGGCAATGTTTCATAATCCAATTTCCCGACCATGTGTCGAGAGAACAATGTGGCACAGCTTCCACGTTTACTAAAAACAGATTGCAAATAAATAAAACATATATTATGGTCACTAAGGGGAACACAGTTAGTTAAAAATAGCTGATGGCAAGTTACTGCAGTTAAATGCAGAGTTACAAGAGAAAACACGTGTGTACACACTGCTTTAGTTGATGCTAATGCTAATGCTAGCTACTCGAATACTTGGCCAAGTACAAAATATTGAATGTTTTCGGAAGAAGGTTTCTTGACAGCTGGTGGCGGGGGTGGTTTGCGAATACAAAACACCAAATTCCATATTGATACATTGAAAGAAAGTAAGACATATCCATCAAAGCTCTACAAGAAATGTACTTACGCTCAGCAAGCATGGACATCGTGGGGTCCTTAAACAGCTCGATGAAAGTCGAGTAAGGTGCCCAGAAAGTGCCTGAAGACAATATGTGACCACGCTGGTTGTTTGTCATAAACGTGCCTTTTTAAAAATATGTGTCGTGTGTTGTATTCCATACGGATGGAAGTGTATTAATTACTCTATTGTTTAAACTATTGCTATTTTCGTTATTTTGTTTGTATCACTGCAAATGATTATCTTCGCCAACAGAGGGCGCCACAGCCACGCAGCCACAGCATGAAACGTGCTACGTGTGCTGGGTCACCCAGGTTCAATGTACCCAAAACTACAGCTCGAGCGATAGGCCTACTGGATCCCTGAGTGTAATACTGATATATCAATGTAAAGAAGAAAATATGGCTAGTAGCAAACATGTTAACAATGTTTTCTTTTATTTATTGGCAGACATTTAATTGTGACTAAGATATACTGGGGAAGGATTTTTCGTTATAATATCATAGGCTAATATACAGTATGTCATATAAAAATTGTCTACTGAAATTTAACAATTAAAATCAATAAGTATAAAAACAAAAAATACCACAACATACAGTATATTATCCTTGAGACAAGGATCAAGTAGCTTAAACATTCAGACAAAAAAACATTTACTTAGTGCAGTTCTCTTTTTGCATGTCTTATATATATGCCAGCCAATATCAGTTGATATCAGCCAACTAACTTAAAAGTCAGGTTCCATCAAAAACAAAAGAATGATGTGCCCAACTCTAACAAAGCATGTGTTCTTGATTCAACACCTGCAGGCAGTGTGGAGAGCTGAGGAGCTGCTTTAAATTATAGGAACAAAGAAGTAGACAAGCATCACTTTTCTTCTCTGAACACGGCTCCAAAATACTTTTTGTTTTGTTACTCTTCTCTTTTGCTGCCAAGAAAAACACTTACAAGTAGCACTCTGAGGCAGCAGCTTTAACCACCACAAAGTAAGCAGATAAGCTGTAGATGTCAGATAAAGGACAGTAACAGTAGCAACAGTGACATTAGTGGACTAGTAATAGTGTCAGGAATAGTTTCTCGGATGTTATTGGTTTAGTCTCACCGATAATTGCTGTTAGGGTGTTGTAGAATGGAGCCTGAAGTGTTTACAGTTAAGTGCTGTAAAAAGTCTGAAATCATTCCAACGGCACACACCACTCCATATATTGAGAGGTTGCTTTGCAGTCATAAGGTGTTCTGGTGGCTGGGAATGAGTGTCCTTGAATTACATATGTGTTATAAAATCTTTTTCTGGGAACATTTATCAGCCCTATCAGAAGGAGATAATTTAGTCTTGATATGAGGCCCGTGTTTACAATTCTTACGTGCCTGAGGACAAGAAATATCTATTTATGCTAAATAGTCCCAGAAGATGTTTGCAGCTTAGTTCTTTGAAATTATGCCCAGGATAAAAAAAAAAAAGGTCACCTTCAGGAGTTGTTTTTCTTGGGAAGGAGCCAACGTTCCAAGTTCATGTCACTAAGGAAACTTTTTTCCCATCTGAATTCTTAAAGGGAAAATTGATGTCAAATTAATGTTTAAAAGTGACTAAAGAGTGAGAAACCGTAAAAGGGTGATATTTAAAGGGTTATGTAAGACAAAAAAAATTGTGTTTAAAACAAATGCAGATACTGTTACATTAATGTGGTTCAGTGTTATTAGTTTAGAGTTCCTCTCTTAGAAACTGACACCAGTCTAGCCTCAGTAACATATGTTCTCTCCTGAGATGCAATTATTTTTATCTTGGCATCTGTACAGCGACATAGATACCATACTGGAAACATTTTAAATTAGCACTTTCACTAAACAATTTTTCCTTTTTGTTTTTTTAATCAAAATCTAATTCTAAACAACAAATTTAGGACAAAAATAATGACTTTGAGCACAATTTATGCCCCTGATATTTTCAATCCATCCTTGCCTCCATTTTCCTTAAGCTTCTTTGCTGAGATAATCTTTGGTTTGGAGTGTTAGCCTTTTAAATGAGAAGTTATGGACTGAACTGGAAATTGGCTCTCACTCGATCTCCAACAGCATATATTGAATGTGTAACTTCTTGATAAATAAACTCTGTAAATAGTTGTGGTTAACCTAAAAGTTAAACATGCACTGTATAAGGTAACATACTGACAATTCCACAGAGTCTTGTCCTAATGGCACAGCTTTACCTGTCTGATTAAAGTGAACAAGATCATCACATCTGCTGGTCCAGAGTCAGACATCAGTTTGCTTCTATAATCGTCAAGGCTGAGGTGTGTGACGCCCTAATCTGACGCCAAATCTGTGGTTAAAGCTACCAACCTGAAGCATGGGATTAAGGGGAGGTTGTGTAACAGTGTCAGAAGCCTGAAAGGGATCAGTGACAATGAATACTGTCAGCTTGACTCAACCAGATTGTCCTACAAACAAGCTTTCCATAGAGCTCTTAACATTCTGTGGTATCACTGCACCTGATCTTGCCATTCCTGTTTTATTTTTCTGATTTTGAGTTCTCTGTGTGTTACAGCCATTACGGCCTAATTTAAAAATTATAAGAAAAATGCTTTAGTATGCACAGGTCACACAGTGAAACTGTGCACCCGCAATGCAAAGGTCAAATCAAGTCAAACATAAATGTGACCATGAGTCATAATTTGATTGATTTTCTGATCATAATAGTACCAGTCCTGTTCCAGACTACTGGAGCCGTGAAAAAGACATTAAGTGCTTTGCAAAAGAATTTCCTTAACAAAAACAAAATTAAGAACTTCAGATCAGTTCTTTATTGGAATTTTTGTTTTTGCAGGGAAAAAAACACAAAATCATAAAACATAAAGGCAATTAAACCCAATAAGGAAACAGAGATTAATAGCAAGAAATCTGTCAAAAAAGTGCCAAAAGATTTTTGCTTTTGATGAATCACCAGTCCCTTCTATCTGTCTGTAATACTGAAACATTACATTAGATGAGAAATAGAGAAGCCACAAAGCTAAAACTATGAGGGAGTGATATACAGTAGGCCCTTCAATTATTCTGGAGGCTGGAGGGCAGGGGGAGGGTGGTGGTGATGGGGTCTTGGGGTCTATTACCATGGCAACATGTCTCCATGTGGAACAACAGTTGTGGCACAGAGTGTTATGGCGCTTTTGGTCCACCGCCCAGCAGCTCCCTCCACAATCTTTTTCATGTCTCGTCCTTCACTTTCTGCCCCAGTCCCACGTAAGCTGCTGCACACTGTTTGAATCTTATTACATGATGACGAACAAACCACTGGGGCCCAGGCAGCCGAGGGAGCTCTCTGATTGGCCGGTGGGAGGCAGGCCTGCAAGTGTGTGCGCACACCCAGGGAGACGTCTTACATAAGGTTTTCCCTTACTAGAGAGAGAAAAAAAATTTTTTTTTTAAAGTGAAGACTTGTCACATGCCTCTTTGTTTCTGTCTCAAAACACATTCCTCCACCAGCCTCAAGCAGGCCTACCTCCTCTTGGAAGGCTTGGTCTATGAGGCACACACACACAGTCCCATTCACATAGGCCTACAGAAATGCAAAACTAAATGTTTGCCTCTGCGTATATGTGTTGTAAATCATGAAAGCTAGATGGATTAGTCCACAGCAGACTACGCTCAAGACCGTCTCCCATTCGCAGCTTTAAAGTCAGCTAAAAGACACTCTGTTCCCAACGGAACATTTCAAATCCAATGCTAGTACATATTTTTTTTTTATTTGCAATTCCACATTTCTACCAAGCTCCTCAAGGTAGACAAACTGCAGTCCTTCATATGAGGGAGAACAGAAATTACATAAATTATTATTTAAACAGGACTATAGCATCACAGGCACCCGTAACTTAAACACAAATGGTTTGGCGTCTTTGGTTACCTGTTAGTTTTCTCGTCTTTCTTTGTGAACTGAATCCCTTTAATAATTAACAATGAACTACAAAAAAACTACAAATTGCTGCTATTTTGCCTTCAGTGGGATACACTTTTTTAGTCATGCTAGTAGGTATGATTAAGGTAAGAGTTCATTTCCAGGAAGTGTTAACATTGTTTTGTCCCCAGTTATACAAGCTGCAAAAGCTCAGGAAAACAAAGATAATATTATTTGTAGAACTTCTGCTGGATGTGGGAACAGTGTGAAATAATTCCTACTTGAGTCAACAGGATGTGTGAAAAAGCCTGCATACAATTTCTGAAGGTTTGTTGAAATTTGTAATGAGAAAATGATCATTTTTCATTCCAGGCGGAGAGCACACCTGCAGTTTTATTGACACACATTCACAGAGGAGAGGTGCTAATCAGTGACGAGCGGGCATGAAGTGTTTCTAGTCTGCATGCTCTTCAGTCTCAGCAGGGGCTTCTGATTGAGACCAAATGGAAAATGCACCTCACCTTACTTAACATTGAATTTAGCTGAATGGAGGGAATCTCCCGGTGCACTCAGTCTGCCCTCTGTGGCACAAAACAAAACCAAACAAGGTCACCACCAGAACACTGGCAATTACTGACACAGAGAAATTGAAGAAAGGCTATCAAGCATGCAGTGAAGGACATTGCTGTGCTCAGGGTTACAGTTTATGATCCCATTCAGGGGGAAAATACAGCAGCTTCGGTTTAGTGCATTTATTGATGTGCTGAGGAGGACACTCTTCTCATCTGGGATCATTTGTTGAGCCTTCGGACTATACATGGCTTAAATATTTTCATCAGTTTATATGCTTCCTTGCAATATTAACCCGACTGCTATGTACGAAATAATGTTGGGGGAATAAATATGTATACTTGTATCAGTTAGACACACACTGGAGAAAATGTGAACAAATGAACCAAAACCAGACAGTTCTATGAAAGCTCTTGCTATAATTGAGTCTGTCTCATTGGGCTTGCTGCTAATGTGTGACTCACTTTGCAATTAATATGAAGACAGTATAGGGTAAGATTTAAATATCCAAAATATACACTGTAATGTTGTCAATCATAGCTACTCAGTGATCATCCACATCCAGTATTAAAACATGTAATTAACTTACATTCTTTACACTATATTATGAAACAAAATGACAAGACAGCAAAATAACAGATTCGGTTATTCATCACGGTGGGTCCATATTATATTATTTAAATCTGCAATGTAATTCAGTCTGTACGTAACACAGCCAATAAAGGCTGCACTTGGACAGTGATTCTGAGAACAATTCACAAAACAGGAATTTCAGTTTGATGAGTCACAAATGTCACCTGTCTGACTGTAAAAGTGCAGAAGACAAAAACAGTTTCAAGTTTTAACCTTAAACTGCAGTAAGGAAACATTTACAACTGTACAGTTACAGAGAAAGACAAGTAAATTGCGTTCACGTGTAAACTGGTATCTTGACGGCTGGATGGGTTTTCTCAAATTTCCACATATGTGCTTGTGCAATCTTAGATTCTCTTTCAAGTAAATATAATGCTTTGTGTTACTTTTGGTTTGGACTCAGAAAGATTCCAAGTCTGATCAATAACGGTCAAATTAGGGGTGAATCGCTTGCATTTTGAGTGATTCTACATGTCACTGCATACAAAGCTTTACTCTGCAGAATGCCCATCAGGATCACTAACTGCATGCTCTGGTGCATCGCATTTGCGGTGGGTTGCACGCTGCAAGTAATGGTGTAAGTGATATCCAGCTAATGCTCGACAGCTTGCATAACTCACAACCCAGTAAGACTGCTTGGCTCCTTCATACTGCTTTAAACCAGAAGGAAAGGAATTCCTTCAAAAATGTAACACAGCTAAAACTCTTTAAGGAAAGACAGACAGGTTCTCAGCAGTGAAGTGTCCACAGTTGAACTGTGAGGACATTTTGTACTCAAATGTTTGCCAAGGCACGTTCTCCACCACCCTGAGGATAAGAACTGAGGAAACATTGCCTGTGGTTTGTTTGTATAAGAGAGTCTACATGAACTTGTTAAGAGATTTAACTGTGAAAATGAGAACACAGAGACAGGGAGAGGTATGTGGAAAAGAGGTTTTATTGTCAAAGCTTGATGTGTGATTGAAAGAACTGACAGAACCTGCTAAGACTTTCACACAGAAAACCCTTTCAACATTTCTTGTTGAAATACAGAAACCACCGAATGTGGCTAAACATAAATGTGGCATACAGTGTCACATTTCTCTTTTGTGTCAAAATAATGGCAGAGTTGATGAAAAAAATAAAACAACATAAAAGTGGACAGAAACACTTAGAAACAAGAGTGTTAAGAAATGCTTTCACTCGACGAAGCTCCCACATGTTTAATACCAACGAGACAGAATAAATAATGTTATGTGGAATAAACAGAAGAACAATTCTTAAGAATTACTGCTCCGCACAGCCCGAAATACAGACGCACTGTATAAAAAAATCGCCCCAGCAGGCGATTAGGCTCATTTACTTGTCAGTAATTTTAAGTTACAAATCTGCGCCAAGTGCATCAGAGGACACAACTTTGTACACACCTCAATCCAAAATTACTTGATACAGGAGCTAGGTCCTGAATTTGTACAATCCTTGGGAATTTAGCAGAAAACTAAACCCTGACCGGTTTTCCAAAGAAAATGCTTACAAATACACAATGCAACATTCTCAGTTTGTTAAATAGATTTTTGCCAAGAACACATTGCAAACATTTTTTCACAGGCCACGCTGTTATCCCTGATATTGCTGACAACCTTCCACCGACAGAGTGCTCCTCACCAGATCTCCAAGGAGAAAGAGAGTAAAGTAGGGGTAGATAGACAGGAGCAGGGGAGGATTGTCTAGCTCGCACTGACCTTTACATTCTGGAGATACAGTAGCCTTGTGTCAGGCAAGCAGAGCCCTTCTGATTGTATAGAGAGAAGTGAGAGAACGACTATGTACAGGCCATGTTTCTCTATTCTCTTTGGTGAGTCTTTACATTATGTACAAAGAATATTCGGACCGATGTTGTGCGCCACCCCCCCTCAGTTAGCATGAGCCATGCGCGTTTCTGTGCCAAAGAAGTTCAGCATCGTCTGGACGAGCTCTGGTAGATCGTAATCGTGCTTCCAGCCCCAGTCCTTCCGTGCGTTGGAGTCATCGAAGTTCATCGGCCAACTGTCAGCTGGAAAGAAACAGATGAGACATAGAATTTAATTTTTTGTCTTAAACATGCTGGTTTTGATTTACAGCCGATATCAGTTTATTTGATTAAAGGTTCCTCCCCAGAACCTAACTAAGTTAACTAACTACAGATCTGTATTTGCCAACAGCCTCTTTACTGTAAAGCGAGACAGACACAATCTTCTTCTTGCAAATGAGAGGAAAAATTCATGAGCAATAAAAAGGCACCCTTGCTCTTGTTTTAATACACTCAGGGGTTTTGAGGCTACAGCCTTACTTGGCTGGGTATGACCAGTATCTTATGATTTATGATGGCTAATATTAGCCAACTTTAAATAGATACTGCTGTGTAACTGACATTACTGAGTCAATTTGTTGACATCTCTTATACTACATTTTAGCATGTCACAGATAAGAAATGATGTCTTTAAAGGGGCTGACTTAAGAGAATCTTAGAAAATGAAGGTAAATTCATTGTGTATTTATCAGTTGTGGCCACAGCAGTCAGTGTTCAGTTAAGGTTTCATGGTCTCGCTTTGAAAAATCAATGAGTGACTTACCAATGGCCTGTCGTACATGGTCAACGTCATACGTGACTTCCAGCTCGGGCATCTGCTTCTGGAGCTCCTGGGCCAGTTCCTCGGGGGTGAAGCTCATGGCGTTGATGTTGTAGGTCCTCATGCTCAGCGCGTCAGCTGGCGCCTCCATCACCTCCAGCGTGGCACGCAGGCAGTCGTCAATGTACATCATGGGCAGCCGCGTGTCGGGTTTCAAGTTGCACTCAAACTTGCCAGATTTGATCGCATCATGGAAGATCTGGACGGCATAGTCTGATCAGAGACGGAAATAAAAACATCATGATTACACCAATTCTGAAATAATCCCTTCTGATCGACTATTGAAAAAAAAAAAAAAGAAAACGGAAACAGTGTGGAAGTATTTTAATTAAAAATTATTTAATGATACCGCAGTTATGAAAAACTAAACTGATAACAGATTGTGGGTGTGGAGGAGGGTGTGTAGCAGTTCAGACAAGTGAAAATATGGCGATAGCGCATCGAGTTGTCTGCTGGCCTAAAAATACAAGTCACGACAACTCTCTGGAGGTTAGTTACATAACAAACCTGTCACATGACAGGAGCGGTACAGGAATAGACGTCCATTAAAGTTGAAACCTTGTATATGGTCGGAATATTATCTCTCTCTCACCTGTTGTGCCACCTCCAGGCATGGAGTCAGCAGAGATGATTCCTGGGTAGCGGAGACAGCGGAAGTCCAGGCCGTAACGGTGGTGGTAGTACTGTTGAAGAACAGAAAGGAATTTAAAAATGCAACAATTTAAATATGGGACGAGAAGAATAATGCTAGATTAAGTTGCCAGTATATCCAGAGGAGTGCAAGTGGTTTACGTGGGGTCTTGTTTTGGAATGACAAAGAAAGCAAGAAATCTGTGATCTAACCTCTCCCATCAGCTCAGCATGGACTTTGGAGACACCATAGATGGTACGAGGTCTCTGCACACAGAGATCTGGCGTGGGGTTGCGGGGAGAAGTGGGACCGAAGGCACCGATGGTACTAGGGACAAACAGACGCAAGCCGTGCTCCGCTGCAATGTCCAAGATGTTGTGAAGCCCTAAGAAACAGACAAAGAACCACACCATGAGAACACCTCACCTGCGTTTAAGGGAACATTAATGTTTGCGGTCATGAACATAAGACTCAATCTTTAGACCCAATAAGACGAAGTTAGCAAGTCACTAACTGGCTTACCGGTGATGTTAACAGAGCGTGCCAGGGCCACATTCGCCTCTCCTACCGCACTGAGGAGGGCGCTGTAATGAACCAGCCAAGTGATGCGGTTGTTCACCACAATTTCCCGCAGGTTCTTGTAGTCCAGGATGTCAGAGTAGATGAAGGGGCCTGACGGAGATAGAGATGATTGAAATTTTTTATAAATCAACTGTTCAATTCGTCTGGTACAAAGTACTTATTTAGAACGTATCGTCTCATTATTAGGCAGAAGCAGTAAATATTAATATTTGTTTATCGTCTGTAATGACTCTGCTTGTGTTTCAGGGCCAATTCCTAACAGACTGCTTATCTGACCTTCCCCTTTCTTGGAAGAAATGTTCAAATAGCAATTAACCAGCTCTTAATGTGTTCTGTCCTGTTGCATGTATTTTCTCCTCATATGTCCTTAAAATTAAAAATCCAGTTCAATTGTGGTTACAACTCTAAGCTTTGAACTGGGGTATTCATTACTGGACAGTAGCAGAACAAAGTCACTACAGGTCACATATTGACACGGAGGCATTTATCAACAACATTTTCCAGGAAAATGTGACTTCCCCTTGAGCATAAATGAATAAAAAAAATCAATAAGAACTAGACAGGCTTTATTTGCCAACACTGTTGATCTGTCATTTGGCAAAAAAACCTTTTGTACATTTGTAACACATTAACAACCCTTTCTGTCAAAGGCCTGAATATTTGAAGGGTTTTAGTCACACTAGAGGAACCCAACTTTGTGCTCTTTGATCTGATAAAACAAATTAACCATTCTGATAACATCTAGGTCTTGCTCCATGATTTAATGCATGCTTATTTTCCTGATTTGGACAAAAGCATTTAAGCAATACAAATCAGATACACCCCCCCCCCCCCCCTGCAATCAGGCCTGTCTTGAAAGTAAAACTTAAACATTGTAAAAATCTGTCTTGTGAATATCTGAATTTGATGAATTTCACATTGCGGAACTCAGTTCTAATACAGTATACGAGTCGACTCACCACTGTGGAAGACGTTGCTTGGAGGTTTCCTGATGTCAGACAGAATTACGTTGTTCTTTCCAAACCTTTTCCTGTGAAGCACGAAGCCGACTTTATACAACTTGAAAATGCATCAGAAACTGTTCTCACGTTTTTACAATGTATATGACAACTGGCCGTCTGCCCGCTGCATGCAAAATGAAGTGCAACGTGTGCACAGACAAATGAGAACTCTTACCTCAACAATTTGGCGAGCCCCACCCCGAGCTGACCCAGGCCACCTGAGAGACAGAAAACACTAGGCGTCATCAGAGGACACTGCACCCAATAAGTCAGTTAATAATCATCAGTGCTGGTTTCCATGGAGACTGGAGTGAGAAGAAGTAAAGTGGGCCATAGGAAAAAGGTCACAGCATTTGCTGCCTACACTTTGTTTTTAATGTTCATCCCTTTCTGCTTTCATCGCCAAAATTGTAAGAAATCCTGCTGGTCTTGGCTCCCTGCAGAGAACATTTTGAACCAGCTCACAACTTTGCTTCATAATCGCCATCTTACCTACAATGCATGACAAAAATGCTTGTTTAAAAAGGATTGTGCTCTATGTTTAAAGGGTGCTGTAAACTAACAAACAGATGCTGCATACCCGTAATGAGCACCTTGGGGTGGTCCGTTTCTGAGAAGGACACGGAGTGGAAGCTGGCGTCAGAGGTCACCTGCCGGGGGGAGAAGCTGATGTTGCGTACAGCCACTGTTATGGGCCGGCAGCCGCACCCCGGGGTGCTGAGAAGGGCCTGCTTGGCCACCTTGCTGAGGGTTCTGATGACAGGCATGCTGGTACCTGCGGAGGAAAAGAATGTGTTCACGCTTTTGGGTGACATCTGGGCTGTCAAATACCACAGGCATCGGCAAAATTCCGTGAGTCAAGTTTTGTGGGGGTTTGTTTGCTTTAAAAAGGAGGGGGGAAATTCTCCTTTTTGTTTTAATATGAATGGAGTCTCAGAAAGCCAATTTAGATCTACATATTCTATTTATTTTACAGCCATCATCTGGCAGCCTCTTTCAGTGCATTTTTTGGACAGAGAATGAAGTTCTGTGTCTTGAGATTTGAGCTCCTCTCAGACCTGAGGCGCCAGGAGACAGACAGACGGAGGACTGCACGACAGAACTGGCGCTGAGGCAGACTCTTTCATTTACAACCCTTTCAAAGGTATCTGCGGCAAAATGGTGAAACTGCAACGGTGACCAATCTGCAGAACAATGAAAACTGCCTGAGATGCGAGAAAATGTGCCAGCGGGGAAGACACGTATGCTACATTCAAATGCAAATTTTAGGATATGGTTTCCAAAGAGGCGCAACGGAGCACTCGAGCGCCAAACATTTTATCGACTTAACTCACAGTTAACTTTCACGGGACTTTACTACAGATATGGCCAACATTTCAACATGCATTTCAGTTTTGGAAACCCACACGGCTCCAGAGCAGATGGAACATCAAGGTAGCACACAGAAAGCAGTTCAAAGTGCAGCTACTATCATTTAAAGACGTTAACGGCGCTGTAGATTTAATCTAACGAAAAGCTGCCTGTCCGCGCGCTTCATTTGTTCATCACTGCGCCGCCCCGACCTTTGCGCGACGCATCACTTTAGAAGGGAACTTACCGAAAGTGCTGAGAGCTTCCCAAAAAAGGAAGGAAGAGAGTAACTTGAAGAATATTTATACTGCCCTGCCTTCAACGAGAGCCAATCAGGGAAAGAGGGCGTAAAGTAGCAGACGGAAACGGTGCCAAGATCGGGCCGACAATCAGACAGGACAGGATTTGGAAATATTTATGGGACCCTATTTTTTTTAGGAATTACTTCATAGATAGTTTGTATTGAAGGCCTTATATGGAGTAAAAACTATCTAAGTGTAATAGTGTTATATATATATATATATATATATATATACACAAGAGCATTATTATTATTACAATTATTATTATACCGGAGATTATAGATTGGGCATCAACAGTAAAACTAAATGTGTGCGCTAACAGCCCGAGCGCTCCTGTTCCATCTCCTGACCGTTTGCCCTACTCAAAACATGTGCTGTTCATTGTTGTGCCAACAAGGTTTTACGTGCTAATCGTGTGGGCTAACTTGAGCCATTTGTGTTAAAGGGGGCTGCTCGGAGGTGTTCCTCCTTCTTGGAAATGATGCGGCGCGTCACGATCGATCCTTTGAGACGTGTCTATAATTTAGACCCTCAGTGGATGGGTTGCTGAGCGCCATTTAGTGTGGATGCTTTTTCCACATGGACTAGGATTTTCGTGAGCAGTCTAAGGAGCTTGACACATGTTTGGGACGAGTGAGATCAACCAGCATATTGTTTTAGATATACTTTTTTTTAAATGGGGATCTGTGAGACGCAGTCAGCCATCCCGACAAACGGAACAAGGCCAGTGCGCCGGAGTGAAGCTGTTTTGGCACACGGCCTGAGCCCAATGTGTCACCGTTACACTTGCACCGTGATATAATTCAGAAGGGGTCTTGGCTTTCGCCGAAAAATGGGCGAGGGTTACAACTAGATAGACAAAACAACTCCATATGAGCACAGAAACTGTGAAATATCGGTTAAGCATAATATTGGAGCACATAAAAAGCACATTAGAGGCCTAATGAAATAAAATGAGCACATTAATAGAGGCTGCACGTGGTCGCGATAGACATTAAATGCATGATTGCACTCGCATGTTTTCATAAATGAGGTTAGAGCATTAATTTAAAAACACATTTCAGTTTTTAATACAGGAAATATAACGGAAGCAGTTTACTCACCGGTTAATCGAGGCTACAGGACTATAAGCAGCCAAATCTCCTGTCTGACTTGCTTTAAGAGAATGAGATACTGATCCCGGAGCCCACCGCGCTCTGACGTGCTGCCCGTGTTATCTCCGTCCAGTGTTGCATCAGCTGCGTCTTCAAGCTATATATCAGCGGCCATCTGGTTTCAGGGGAAGCCGGCTTTCTCTTGGATTGGTGGAGCCTCGGAGGTGCGGTCCTCCCTTACAGACCACTCCCACAGAGCGTCACCGACTACCCAGCGCCCCGCTGCTCGGCGTGGCGGCAGATCCCATCCCTGCGTCCATTCACTGCGGGTCAGACCTGAGGCCACGAGTACGGTTTTACGCATCGTCTCCAATCGCACCGATTCCACACACGAGCGTCCTCGCTGCCATGTGACATGTGGTGATTGGACTGGGAGAAGCCTAATCAGCGATGGAGCCTTGTTGTGTAGGGGATGCAAACATGGTGGAGAACAAGGCGATCATAACGCAAAAAAAACCCCGGTATTATCGCACAAATAGCCTATCATATTATACTGTTTCTTTTCATTAACGAATAATCTGCCAATTACATTTTCGTCACTAAATAGTAAAAACAGCACATCACAATTTGCCAGAGCCCAAATCTACCTTTTGGAATCGCTTGTTTCGTCAGAGCAACCGTCTAAATCTCAAATATATTCAGTTTACTATCATAGAAGACTAAGTGAACCAGCATTTATCCACATTTGAGAAGGTGGAAGCAGAAACCTTTTCGCAGTTTTGCTTTAAAAATGACGATTAATTGATTATCAAAACTGCTGCCATTTTTAATTGATTAGTCAATCGACTTTCTGTCGATGGTTTCAGCACTAATACATTATACCCTATACAGTACTTATAGGCTATTTAAGTAGGCTTTAGTAGGCCTATATTTGTATGTCAACATTTACGTCCAAAATCTTTAAAATGTGAGTAAAACTATGTTTGGTTGGGTTTTACACCAGATTATGTTTACAGAAATTTTAGATGGAGTCACAAGAATATGAATCTCCATTTATTAATTAATATTTTCAGTTCAAATTTCTCCAAGCATCCAGAGATGGTTTCCAACTTGCAGAGTATAAGAAGTAGCCTACAAGAGTACTTTTTTCTTGCCTTTATATACTTATAACACTTTAGCAGTTCTATTTTATAACCATTCTGAACCATTTAGATTACTGCCAAATGTCCACAGAATTTAGAATTTTGAGTATCTATTTATCTACCTACATGAATGAATTCCTAGGTCGCTTAAGCCCTTTTGCCCTTTCCCCTTAAATAACTCAAAAATACATATTTTCCATCTTACCTGTAGTGCTATTTATCCATCTAGATCATCATGAAATCATGACGCAGTTACTCAAAAGATAATCCACAGACCTGTTGTGAGCAGTTTCATGTAGGAACTATCGGTGAAAAGAAATTATTTCCTACATGAAACTGCCCACAACTAATATGCGGATTATCTTGAGTAACTGTGTGATTAGTTGGGTTTTTCAAATGTCTTTTTTGCCACTTTGAGCACCACAAGTGTGACATATAGTCATTATATTCAAAAAATGCAAACATTCTCTACAGCCGATATCTCCAAACCCCGGCGACTCACAAAACAATTTAGTTGGTTAAATAGCACTACAGCTAAGAGGATGTATTTTTGATTTTGTCCCTTTAACGTATTTTCATCTCAAGTAATATTACCACTGTATGTTAGTTTAGGTGTCATATTTGTACGGTATCCCTTAACTGTGTTATACAACTGGAGTGATTCTATAAATATCATCGTGTATAAACAGAAGTACTGCATGTCCTCGAGAGCAGGACTGTAACAACAAGCAGGACCAATTTATGTGTCTATACTGTAGCTATAAAAGTCCTATACAAATACTGAAACAAGTCAATGAGTGATTTAAACGTAGCCAGACTACACATAAAGCAAAACAAAGGATAAACCCGACACATCTTGAATTCAAACACTTAATGATTAGTTAACTATAGTTTGAAAAGGCACCGAATCCCTGTGGCTACACTGCAGGTTTTTGTGACCTGACAGTGAAAGTGAGTGGTTGAACTCAACATGCGCTTTCATTTGAATGTGCAGAACAAAAACAGAAACAATGTATGTTTATCAAGGGAAAGGTATGATGTGAGTATGTACACACCCTATGTTTGACTTTGAGGTTTGTTTGCAATAGATAGAGGAGGGCCAACAAGGTTGACCACGTCTCTTGAGTGGAGCGAGCAAAAGGGGGGGCATAAGATCTGTGCTGAAACATGATTGGTGGAAGGGGTTCACACCCCCACGCCTGTCATCACTGGGGAGGAAATGACTTGCTCAAAAACAAGTTAATCTGTAAAGTGACACACTTTTGTTAAAAACAAAATTGTCTTCGAGGAAATCTTCGCATCCATTTCCAAAAATCACAGACATATTTTGCCTTATGTGGATGAACAAAGATAACCCAATTTCTCCACTCCTCCTTCCCAGAGAACATGAGAGGAAAATGATACCTGATCACTGTGAGATGACACAGTTTTTTGTTGTTGTTTTTTTTAAGGGTTAGTGTAACGGTGAAGCGAGGTCTAACCCCGGCTGAGAACATCAGGGCAGCAAAGACAAAAAACAAAAATTTCTGGCTGCAATTGTGTTGCAATTAAATAGAGATTAATTAATAAGTGTAATATAATTCAATACTACAGTTGTACTCCAGAAAGTACCACAAAGTACCTAAAATTGACACGACACACACAGTCCTTCATTGTTCCAAGAGGCTGTCAAGGCATCGTGTGTTATGTAAAGTAAGGCTTTGAGCCATGAAATCAGAGTAGTGACAGACCCAAGCCCACATTAATGTGGAAAGGAGAGTGATGGGTGGACGTGGCTGCCATCACATGTCTCCATGAAGCAGCTGAACCCTGGCTATTTATTCCCCCGGTCACCTCATCAGATGATCCTTTCGTCACAGCGATGGCAACATATTTTGTGGGTTGGCTGGGTTGTTGTTTGCTAATCCTTGGGCAAGCCATATGTGGACAGGGCATGGGGAAATTGAATTCTATGTCACCTGCCAGCATTGTGGAAACACGTTCCTTCGTCACTGGGCAGTGACAGACGTGACCAGGGCCCCGGCAATGAGACATTAAAGCATTGTATTATTTGTTGTTTTGAAGAATCACAATCAGTCCTGATATTTTTAAAGCAGGAACAACACCATTGACATATTCTCACCCTGTGGGGCTATTAGCTGCTAAATGCTCCTAAATGTTCACCAGCTTTGCTTAGCTTTGTATGTGTGCCATTTGGTGCTGGGCAGGTAGTGTGGGTTTTTAGAGCCTTTTCATAAAAACAGCTGCACACTGCGACTAGAAACTGGGTCGATGAGCAGTGAGTGAATCGATACAGTAAAGTTGCATTAAAACCAAAACCATGAGCTGAAAAGACACTAAAACGCTCCGTAGTGCTGATGGGAACTGTGCAGTTAATCTAACGTCTTTATAGTCGATGAAATGTTAAGACTGAAAGAAAAATTAAACAGGCACTTCAGAGTTACACACATCTTGCTCTGAGAACAAAAACTCTAAATCAAACATCTTTTGTGCTATAATTTTTTTAATGGCTTGAAAACTTAAAAAAACACTTAATCTTATGAACAATAATATCATTTTACAGACATCGATCAGCAGTGATAAAATAACTGAAATGTTTAGTTTAAATTTTGATTTTCCTGTAAGGCATTGCACATAGCTGATAAGTACAACAACAACAGACAAAAGCATTATTTTTCCACAGCTCTGATATTCTTTTAGAGTTTTCTTGACTTTGACAAAGCAATGATCATTTAAGGATAATGTTATGCATAATGCAAGCATAGGAACTTTGTACAATTTTAAATCAGACCATTACATTGACTGAACTCATTGTGCCATTCATACACACACAAAGCAATGGTAGATACGGTGTCTATTTTGGCAAGAGGAAAACATTTACATAAAGCAGTTTTAAGCAACTTTCCCTTTATAAAAGCGGTGTAATGTAGTGGTTGGAATCAGATCATTTTAGTGTGATTATTACATTATTCTTGAATTAAAAAAATATATATGAAATGTGTGAAGATGACATCAAAACATGGAGAGAGAAAATGCTTTTTTTTAAACTGGCAAAACAAACAAAATTGGCCAAGAATGAAGACTGTAGATTTAATTTTACCCCAAAACTGCTGTTTTGTTTGGATTTAAAGTGCAGCATAAAACTTTATTAACAGTATTAATAGGAGCTACCTTCACCCATGGACATCATTTACAGATGTGCTTTAATGTCACTATGCCATGAGAATTGAGGTCATGTTGTTTTGAACGTGTTTAGCTTCCTCCTTAATGACAGTACAATTAAAGGTTTAGAAGAAAAGCCAACAATGCTTTTATGCGGCTTTCCTGGTCATGGACGTGCTATGATGAGTCCTGGGTTGGTGAGAAAATGATCACTTTGGACGCAGGACATTGACACTCGAGTGAATGTTCCCATGACACGCTGTCTGTGTCATCTGCAGTGAGTCTCATAGTTTGAGTTTACATCAGTTGGATATATTGGCATGTTTTCACATGTAATATTAAGACATTTATCATCTAATATGGAAACAGCTGTTGAGTACTAACGGCAAAGATGAAGCTAATCGCAAGAATTATAATTACAAGAGTATGTTTCTGATACTGTATATGCCATACCACACAAAGTGCACTAGTTCTGGATCTTAAACCACAAAACAGCAGATATGCATTTTGTTTATTGAACACAGTAATTGCTATATATCTTTAATTACCAAAATATAAACTGGTCCTTAAACCAATAGCTCACATTAATATTATAGTTTAACTTTTAAAAGCCAACAAACGTCCACATGATCAACTTTGTAATGTCTTGCTAATAATTATATGACCAACATGGCCACCATTACTGTGGCAACAAGACCCTCAGTACCATCATTACTATTACTATTATTTTGCATCATACGCTCAAACATATTTGACTAAGTTACTGTTATGGATGATGAAACTGGAAAACATATTGGCCAAACATAACAAGGCACACTGATGGCCATAACATTTTATAAGGTTTGGTTAAATATGACTTTCTTAATGCCTCTGGCCGTGCTACTTACTGGAATGTCAAGTAATGATCTGATAAGCGTACAAGAATCAGGATATTTTGGTCAGATCCCTATTAAACAAGCCTCCCCTCTCATTGTACACTACAGTAGGTGCTGACCCTACCTACGCTTATTATATCATCTCAATGTGCAGCAAGTCACATGCTGCCTTATAGCACCCTATATGTTGCCATAGTTACTCTGCACTGCTTCATATACATTCAGCAGGATGTTTGGTGAAAATGTGTACCCTGTAGTAAATGAACATATGAAGGACCAATATTCCCTCCTGAACAAAATCAATGCCGCAAAAGTCCTAGGAATCTAATAAAACACATTGGGAGGGAATGGACTCACTCACTGAATTTTTAGATATCTGTGTATGTAAATGAGAGCCAGCGAGTGTGAGGCGTGGGCGTTTGACGCGGCTTAGCAACTGTGAAATCAGCTGACAATCCAAAGCAAAGCATAATTTAAGGAACTGAAAAGGCTTTTCTGAACACACAGGTCTGCATGCATGTTAATATTAGAGTAGGGATGCAACTAACAATTATTTTCATCATCTTTTATTTGAGTTTTTATTTTCTATTAATCAATGAATCTATGAAAATGTCAAACAAATAGGGAAAAAATGCCCGACCAAATTTCCCAGAGCCCGAGGTGACATTTTCAAATTGGTTGTTTTGTCTCTGACCAACAGTCCAAAAACTCAAAAATGTAACATTTAAAATTATTTATGACTAAGAAAAGCAGCAAATTGTCACATTTTAGAAACTGGAACCAACAAATGTTTGCCATTTTTGCTTATTATTAATCGATTATCTAAAGAGTTGCCACATTTTCTTTTGACTCAGTGTTTCAGCTCTATAGAGGACTATGAGATGAGGAGTGTTTGGCTTTAAGGAGCACTCTGAGAAATAACTGGCTGTGTTTATGTGGTTTCTGAATCCTTCCCTCTCACTCCTGCTTACTTATAATTGCAAAATGCGCTAAAAATGTTATGCCCCCCCCCTTTAATGCATGCCAGGTGTCAGGTCACTCTTTCAGTCCATTCAGTCATGTAAGCTGTGTGAAAGATAACTGCATGAATGTAAAATCGAAGAGGTTGATTTTGAAGTTAAGGTGGGCTTAGGGCCATTCCATTTCATTTTTCATCTGTGCAAGAAACCATAATGTAACAACAGTGTACAAAATCCAAAATTCTAATTGTTTGGATTATATATTCTCAAACATCTGAAAAGAATTGAAACCTAATTGAAGCCTAAAACCAGCTGGACATTGATCTGTTTTCATATTTATTTATACATTTTCTACCTCTTTCTTCCACCTCGGTTCCTTTAGCAGCTCTCTCTCTCTCTCTCTCTCTCTCTCTCTCTCTCTCTCTCTCTATGGCGTCTGCAGCAGAGGATCTTCAGTTTCCAGCTGGGCCAGCTGCCTGCGCAGGCTGTTTACTTTGTTCTGAAGCTCCTTGTTATATTCAATTATATGTACCATTTCGTCGTAGGCCTCATCCAAACACCTGGAAGAGCGGTTCCAGCGAAGGAACACTCCTGTAATAGAAAAGGGGGAGAGCACTGTCATTAATCTTTAAAGAACAAAATCTATGAGAAGGAAGTGATTTCTCTTATTCCTATTATGCTCTAACAAGACTAAGAGCGTACAGCCCTGCTAGGGGCTCTGTGAGGCTTAGGCACAGCAGTGCTTTGAGCTAAACGCTAACGTCAGCATGCTAAAATGCTCACAATCACAATACTAACATGCTGATGTTGAGCAGGTATAGCATTTACCATGTTCACCATCAGTGCATGTTGGCCCTGAGAGTAATAAAAACACATAAAGGTTCTTCGGGCTGAAAGTAATGTCAGTACAGAGTAAACAGTGCTGAAAAACAGAGCACTGATCGCAAAACCATCCTCTCCCTACACTTACACTATGATGGTGAGTGGGGGACTTTGACAGGGGGACTTCTGGGACTTATACACTGGAAACACGCTGCATGACTGGAATGTACAACACAAAATTGTAAATGGGCTGCATTTGTATAGCGCTTTACTACCTTATCGGAACAAAGCGTTTTACTATATTTCCTCTCATTCACCCAGTCACACACACGCCGATGGCGGCGGAGCTGCCATGTAAGGCGCTGGCCTGCTCATCGGGAGCAACTCGGGGTTCGGTGTCTTGCTCAAGGACGCGTCGACACATGGACAAGGAGGTGACTTGTCGGCCATTAACAAAGCAAGTGTGGCATAACGGGGATTTACTGTGCATCCATATGGATAAAATGTCGCTCATCTCACTCATTATTGAGATAAATTATTTTGTCATGCTATTTATTTACATTTGGGTAGATAATAGCTTAATTGAACCTGAAAACTGTAAATCAATAGGAACATTCCTTCGAATTTATGTTGGAATTATTAAACCTATAAATAAAAATGTGGTGCCTCTAAATCAGAAGTGGTGTTTAAATACAGTGGTTTTTGATTCCACAAAAGTAGGAGGATGATGCATGCCTGGATCTGTGTCTCCGGATAATACAGTGAACTAAGGCAATAGAAAATTGCAGCCTAAGACTCCCATTACTAAAGCATTACAACACTGCTCTGCATGTTTAGTAAAATGCGAAAACTCATCAAACGTCAACTGCCTGCCTAGCTGAAGCACAACAAGTGTGTCCTCAGACATTTCAGGAGTATGTGGTTGGTGTTCTATAAAGATTTGATCCACACCATCAGTCCCTATTAGTGTCACCACAAGAGCTACAGATATGGACTTCCATAGAGGCTTTTAAGTTGGCCGAGGAGCGTGCCTCATTCTCTATGAAAGAGTTGTGTAAGCAGGATGTCTGTTGCATTTCACGTGCTTCAGTAGTTCTCATACATTGCAGTTCATATAAAATGAGCCACTAAGGCTTTACGCAGGAAAGGGGGGCCCCCTCACACATGACAGTCTGAACCCAATGACCTCTCATCATGAATGGTGCTTGCTTTGAGCTGATTCGAGACTAAGCAAGTTCGGGCATAGACGCCCCTGGAACGTTTTTGGAGTACCTCAATGCACAATTATTGACAATAACGCAATTCTTCTCATTTAAAGAAATTTCAAAGAAAAAATTAAAACAATTTTACGAGTTTTACAAATTTTACTACTAAGTTTTTTTTGCTGGAAGAAACCCTACCACATGCTCCAAGCTCCTTAAAATATCGTTACTTAGAAAGAAACTCATTCGGACTCATTTAAGATGTTCATTGCATTTAATGACTTCACTTTATATACCAGAAGTCCTGAAATATTGGAAAATGTATTCCCGGGAATCTAATTAGTTCCATGGAATCTTTGACTTACAATGACCATAAGTCACAAGAAAACAAATGGGTCGTTAGGGAGTAGCTCTGCTTAGAAATGACAGCAGCCTGAAACAATCTCACACTGTTACTGAGAGAGTCAGCTGAGGGAGAAAAGAGCAGTACGCATTCACTTCACCCACCACAGATTTTTCTTAAGCATCATGGAACCATCACAGTATCACTGCTCATTTTGTTTACCACCATTTATGTGCAACATAGTTTATTTCAAAGTAACACGGTGGAAGAATTGTTTTAACTTTGACTTCTTAATCTGTTTAAATGAAGTGATTACGCAGAGAGGTTCTGTGCAGTATCTGTAACATTCTGACATCCGTTATTAAGTCATTATGTCACACTAACAGATATTTTGTGGTGTAATAAAAGCCTTGAATTCAGACATGAACTATATGAGATTGTTGCTACAGACATGTATAAAGGTGTGCCACAGGAGTAAGATTAGCGTGAGTACGACTGCTACCTGATAACTAGTAGTAAAACCGTCACTGGCTCATCTGTCAATGAGGCTGCCTTCTGTGCAACCAATAATAAGACAAACACGCAAGCCAAATGCATCATCGAGATGCCTGAGAAGCAATCTGAGCAATGCTGAAGATGTAAAGGTGCTGAAAGCCCAATGAGGGCAAAAAAGGTCATTTGAGCTAAACGGCCACA
The DNA here is from genome assembly GCA_011952105.1 of Coreoperca whiteheadi. NCBI lineage: Eukaryota > Metazoa > Chordata > Actinopteri > Centrarchiformes > Sinipercidae > Coreoperca > Coreoperca whiteheadi. The sequence goes on along the minus strand of CM022481.1, from coordinate 13,269,969 downwards.
TGCAGAGTTTGACCTCTTCATGTAACACGGTTCATAAAGTCGGCTTATCAGAGGAGGATGTTCACTGCTGAGATTAGAAAACGGTTTGTTTACACAGTATTTCAGAGTAAATTTCAAATTGTATCATTCATATGCTCATTATTTTATTACAGCTTGTTAGGTTTGTACAGTACATTACTTAAGTTCTAGATAAACTCAGTATTTCTGTTGTTTATTATTTACTAAATGTTTAACATTTTTCACACAGGGAGGGGTTTCCTGTGCTTTTGACATGTTGTGTCAAAAAGTCATATTACTGGACAAAGGGCAAATCAGGGCCTGTTGCATGTATGCATGCCTGCATTTACGTTTGTAACTTTGAACATAAGGCCAAATATGTATGTTACAGTATTTTTACTAGTGGCTCACAGGGTCACCCAGTTTATCAGTGCTGCAAATGGTGAAATCAATGGCGCCTCCTTCTGGCGAGGTTTCAGAGTGTCTGAGCATAAAATGTAACCACAGATGAGACAATGAACAATTTAAGACACCATACCTGTGCCTATCACAGTGATTTCCCCACCCATTGCTAACAACTGTTTTAGGCGTTAGCAATTGGTTGGTCTTCAGTCTAAGCATAAACTAAAACCATAAGTCAAATCCGCAAAGCGGGTAAGTGCACAGCATGCAGTACTGCTGGTTGATGCAAACAGAAGCAGCCTTTCTGTGTCAAACAAAAATATAGGTGGTGTAGCCTACTCCCAGTCTGTCTATATATATACACATATATATATATATATATATATATTAGTGGTGGGCCGTTATCTGCGTTGACGCGAGACTCTTATCGGGCGCTACAAAAATAGCGCCGTTAATCTATTCTCAAAGTTGGGTTGGTAGCCCGGTCTATACTATGCAAGCTATGATAAAGCTAAGTGGGTTGGTGAAGGGAGAAGAACCTGCTCTGCAGCCACCCGGGGAGGAGAACCCTGAGACACCCAAGAAGAAAACAGCCCTGCTACTGATCGGGTCACACTCCGAATCGGACGAGGAGACACCAGAAGACAATACTGTGGAGATGTGCAAGGTAGAGCCCAGTGCCAGTCTAGATCAGTGTCCACTGAAAAGGTGGTTGGAGCACACTGCTAGCTAATGGTAAGATGGCCCATATTGCCCGTAAATACTCGGGGACTCCTGCCACAACTGTCCCATGTGAGAGACTTTTTTCTTTAGCAGGCCACATTGTGCAGAAGAGGAGATCTAGTTTGTCACCAGAAAATGTGAACAAGCTGGTGTGCCTGAGTGACTGGTGGAAGAAGGAGAAATAGAGCTTGGACTGATTGACACAAAGCTACTGACTGTAAACCGTTCATCACGACCTCTTATGTAGGGCTACAGTTCAAAATTCATGATTAACTGAATAAACAGTTAGTAAACACAAGTACATGTGATTGAACATAATTTATTTTCATCACCAATTATCATAGTAGAACAGCTTTCTCAAGCAGTTTGTGAAGCATTTTGGAAACAGGAGATGAGCCCCTGGTCTAATGCGCCCCCTGACTTACTTTTAGTCATTATTTGGGTAACAGACATATTCTGAATGCCTTCGGCAGAATTCAAATGAGCCATTTTTATTTAGATTAATTCCAAGATTACAGTGAGATTAATCTAGATCCAAAAAAAGTAATCCATGCCCACAACTAATATCACACCCACACACACAGGTATACACAGGTATTTTGGTATATAAGTAAGTATATAATGATTTACACATTCCTCCAAAATGTACATGTACATCTGTCTTAGTGTGACATTGAAAAATTGTTTTATGATGAGAATGGCAAGTAGTTTATCTCAAACCTGTTTTTAAACCTCCTTAAGTTCACTGTGCTTGTTGCTGCTAGTTTATGTCTTAAACCTTTGTGGGTGTTTTCACTTCTAGACTATTTCTCTGCTCATCTATCAATTACCTGTGATATTATGGGATAACTATGATCGGTATTCTAAATCTTTTGTCCAAAGACCAGTTGCGTTTGCTCTTGTTTCGCTTTTTTATTTTTATGTATTGCTTAGGAGTGTTACTTCCCTTATCCAGTATAACACAAACCCAACATGGCTGCTTTATACAATTATATTTAGTGTTGAGACACAACTGTTGCAGGGTGTTACCAATGTAATGGACTGGCGTTATTTTCTTTCCAGTAGACACAACCTTTTAGGTCACCTACTGTATATAATCTCAGTCACTGCATGTCTTTTGAGTGTGTTTTTTACCTTCCCACAGCAGCAGACTCTGAGGGGCCACGGAGGGCCAGATCACAAGACTGTTGGCCTCGTAGAGCGGGTTGGTCAGACGCTCCAGTTCTTGGGGCCGATTCACCCATGACCAAAGGGAAACAGTCTTCTCAGCCAGAGACAGTTTGGCTCTATGGAAAGGGTGAGAGGCGGTTAGGTTAACCAATAAGAACCTAACTGCCTGTATGATGACACATCGCTGGATGTTGTTGAAAATATTCTCCTTTCCCTCAATAAAAACTTTAGAATTGACTTTGGGAAAGTCACCTAATTCACAACTATTCTAAGTTAGTAAAGCTGCTTAGTGGCCAGTAGCTCGAGAATGTGGAGGAAAGGCTCCATAACATACGCTTTAAATCAAAGTCATGAATAGGACATTACTACACTAACACTGCAATTTAACTTTTAGAAACACTGGATTGCATGAATATTGTTTTTGATTACATGCATTACGTTCTGCAGGTGTGGTGTGTATTACAGAGCAATGCAAAACATAATCAAAATGGGTGACATAAGGTGGTATGCCAACCTGAACAGACTTACCTCTCAGCTGTATTGTTGCCCAAGAAGGTGCCAAACTGAGAAGCATAGGCGTGTTCAAAGAGCAGCACTAGGAAGCGCTCGCTGAATTCAAAGGAGCATGGAAACTGGCGAAGGATCTGCCACACACAGTCCAAGAAGAGCAGGAAGACAGGAGCCTCTTGTCGAGGCTTGCTGTTGGAATAGGCTGACTGGGCGCAGCGCTGCTGGAATGGGTGACCCGCCTGGGATAGATGGTTGAAGAGGTGAGAGGGGTCATGAGGAAAAATGCAAAGAGAAATACTTACTGGGCCTGATTACTACACCTGTGTGGAAAGGTTTGGTATGACCAACATATACCAAATACAAAACTGTATGTAAAAAACAAAGCGTGCAATTTCAAGCTTTTAAAATCGAGATATTCTTAATAATTCTCAGTCATTCATTTTATCAATAAAGGTGAAAAAGATTTGGCCCGTGCTTCAAAGGTCAGATAAGCTTACCTGGAGCCACTCTCGCTCCACCAGGCCCTGGAAGCCTCTGATGGTCCTGCAGGCCGGATCAAGGATGATCTGAGCCAAGGAGGTCACCTGCAGGGTGGAGTCTGCCCCCTCTGTGCCGTGAACGAGCACGGACGCTCCCTCCCTGACACGAACACACATGATTACAGAGTGTCACCTGCTACTCTACTGTTTTAAAGAAAACAGAGAAGCAGCACAGATTCAATACTGAATACTGTGATTTTCTCGATTAAGTACTTCCAGAGAACTGTGACAGTATTGCATATATTGCTTAGTATTTACTGGTCCAGGATTAGTATAACAAGCAAACTTTGCTCCCCGACCTGTCGATACACTGGGCAGCCAGACAGGCCGTGGTGAGGATCTCCTTGACATGAGTCTGCCAGCTGGAAGCCTCTAGCTTGCTTAACCAGCGGTCCATATTGTGCGACTGGTCGTTACACGCCTCCACAAGCTTTATCAGGCTCTCCTGCAGGACGTTAGACCTGGAAATGACAGATTTATCATGTTAGAATAGTTCATTTATATTGAATATAAATTTCAGTCACACGAATACATGTTTAAAAACCTTTTTTCACACACAGTGTCAGTATCACATTCTATCCAAAGAGTCTTAACAATATGTGTTTTAAGAAGAGCACAGAGATTAGTCATTACTTTATGGAGCCGCTGAAGCCCTTTGAGACCACACACCTATCGATTGCCTTGTGGATCCTCCTCCACTGAGAGTAGTTAGCCTCAGACTCAAATCCTCCACCTCGAGCTTTGGCCTGCTGGGCAACATTGATAGTGCGCGTGTCTATGATGTAGCCACGTTTGCCTGGCCGCAGGGTGGCATTGATCAGCTTCTCGTCTTCCTTACACCGTCGCCCGTTGGTGCCTGTCAGAGGCTGCCCTGCTCGCATCATCACCTGAAAGAGGAAGTGATTTGAGGGAGCAGTTTTCTAAAAATAAACATTCCATAGAAATAAAACTAAACCATGCCTACAGATAGTGATATATTACGATACAATCAGGCATTACACAATTTAAATCCACAAAGACACAGAATAATACAAACTTCATTTCCCAGGTGCTCACCATGCCATTTTTCTTGTGGTAGTAGCTAAGTACTGGGAAGCGGCCACTGTGACGGAAGGTAGCTACTTTCCTCAGTGTGTCATCATCAATATCTTTGGGCACTGCCACTAACGGGGGGTATGATAGACACACACTGAAGTCCTTGTTGACTGCGCTCAGTCGCCACTCATCTGTCTGATAAAAGGGATGGTGACGGGTTAAAAGAGGGGTGTTCAGCATGTACAACAGACGGCTGAGGGCATGTTAAGTGTGAGCGTTTTTGTCACTAATCATGTCCTTACCATAGACTCCAAGTCTTTAAAGGCATCCTCTGGAAGAAATGAATTCCAGCCATCTTCTATGACTTCAAACATGGGCCGGTAGAAGAAAGGGTACATCAGGGAGACTGAATCAAGCGTGGACAGAGCCTAGAGAGGAATAAAGAATATGTATTGGTTAATCACATGTAGAATTTCATTTGACATTAAAAATGGAACGCCCTTTCAGATAGTAAAAGTGAACATTTTGCAGGTAAAAGTAATCTGTGTTGGCTATTTGGCATGAAAATTATGTTGTGTTTTTTTTTTTTTTTACCTCAATAGAGCTGGTAATGTTGAGACACTCCTCCATGCCAGGGACATCGAGCTGGATCACCCTCAGGTCTTTGCATTTGACTATGATGCTTCCCAGAGTCCCCACAAATCTGAAAGGGAAGTCAAAGATGTTATTCAAAAAGGTGAGCACAGCAGCTGTCATGGGAAAGACACAAAGGCTCGATGCTGACAACGTCACCTCGCAGGGAGAATACAATGAGGCTGTGGAGTGGTGGACAGCATGGCCTCAATTCCACCCAAACCGATTTCTCCTTACATGTTTTGTTTTTGAATATTAAAAAAGTATTCTTTCTTCCTTTCCAAATGTCTCCATGAAAATGCAGCAGGAAGTCCGAATTAATCCAATATAGGTGCCAGGATAGCGCATTCATGTGCAATCATTAGTTTGTTTGGGATTTTTCTCGGCCAACGTTTAGGCCTTGGTGCTGTTTGCAGCGCCGCATCATGCTCAACTGCACAAAATAAATTCTCCACTTGTAACAAGAGTATCTGAGACAGAGAGTATCTGAGGCTGTTGTGGCAGTTGCAGATACTCTCTCCACTGAAAAGGTCAAGCTTAAGAGTACTATAGAAAAAAAATAGCAGTAAGATGATCAGATCTGGTGCATGCAATCACAAGAGTTGCACTGAAAAGACAGGTGTAACCATAGTCAAACACAGCTCTACTTTCCTCCCGCGTAACTCAAAATGATTGCACCAAATACCTGCTGATCTGCCTCTGCTTTCATAAAAGGTTTTATGAAAAGGTCAAGCAAGGCAAAAATAAAAACCCACTGCACAATGTCCCATTTCCATGTCTGATTGTCTGTTTAGTGTGAGTAATGAAACTGCAATTTGACAGGGACTTTGCCTGATTAAGGAAAATGTGTAAACAATAAAAACAGCTGATAAGAAGCTCATCACCTCTTCTCTATAGAGTCAATGTTTGAGTGAAGCAGCCACAGCTCCTCTGTGTTGTCCTGTCTGGAGGAGAGAATCAGGTGATGACCAGTCAAACACAGGGTCCCCTCCACTGTGGGCATGAAAGGCCGATGTAGGACAACCCCATCCACCCTGGGTGTCTTTATCAACTCTGCAAACTCCATGACCTGAAGAAAAGACAGCTGACTGTTTTTTTTAACGCATATGGACAACGCTATTGATTAGCTAACGTTACTACTGTGAAGACAGACTAACTAAAGCGCTGCTGTGCTGATTTTAAAGAACATCGTGCAAGTAGATGTCAAACCAATAAATACTGCAACAATCTGTCAGCTAGATGAGGTTAGCTTGATTCAGGAAATGAAGTGGCTAACGTTAGCTAGCTAGCTAATCGTGACAGACCGTATACATTGTCCGTAATTTCTATATTTACGTTAGAATGTTAACATCATACATGTTGTAAATGTACAGAACAAAAATGTTCGTTTTTCGGTGATGTTAAAATGATTTATCACACAATTACCTGATTATCTTTTCGTTTAATTTGTTGTTGGGCTTGACTGGTACGTTCACAAAAACACGCCGACTGGAAACAACTGACTTGTGAAATTTGGCTCCGGCCAATTTGCATAGCAAATTACAAAATTCTTCTTTAAAAAATAGTAATAATAATTTACGCCATGCTTTCCAATGATTTTGAACAATGACGCTACCGTTAAATGCCTACACAGAGTTTATAACGTCAACTCGGACTCAATGGGACAAAATTATGACGTTTAAATATGAGATGAAATATGAATGTAGGTCTATGTAAAATGTAGGTTCATCTCACTTGTCCAGGTAGTAAAACGTCAAGTCAAAATGAAAGTATCCACTGGACTTAAATTAAAAGTTGAAGACTTTCCATCAATAATCCGGAGCCTCAGTTATTTCCGAACTGCACTTCAGTTTAAGGAAAGATTTGATCCATTTTAGGGTGGGGTTTCCCCTTAACATTTAGTCTAGGCTATAGTAGACTACAACTAGTGAGGTAAATGAAATGGGGTTCAAGTATGGAAACAGTCATTTTGCCTTTGCTCTGAAAGCCAAACACAATTTGAAAGATCTAATCCAAGTTTTTTTCTGAACCGTTTGTGAAGACACTCCAAGGTCAAACATTTTAGATTAAAATAGTTCTCAGTGATAAAAATAAAGAGAACTAGATTGTCACATCACCAAAGATGTTGATTTAACTGATTGTGTGTTCAAGCATTAACTGGAGATGATTAGTAACATCACAGGGGTATGTATTTACTTGTTCATTATGAAATGAAAACTTACAGATTTCCTCCATGGCACATCTTTTCACATTCCTGTTGTATATGGGGACCTGCTTTTATTTTTCAGGCTCATCCATCTATCATCTATTCATGTCTTGCCCTATGAAGCATGTAAAAATATCAAAAAGGGACACTAGGTGGTGACATTGAAAGATATTTGAGAAAAGTCTGGCGTTAAAAGACTGAACAGCATCTATAGATCCATAATTAAACTACACCTTGATCTACGACGCCTGGAAGCGGAAGGTACGTTCTGCATAATCATGAGAAATAAATGATTGTGTTGACCAGCTAAATGAATGTGTGTGTGTTGTTTTGAAAACACATCACAGATTGTAAAAAGGCCCCAGACTCAAAGCAAACGTCCAGGCACCCTACTTGGTGATGGTGACCTGTAAATAACAAACTATTAACAGGCAGCAAAAGCAGGTGGACTATATTCAATAAAAAGAGCAGGCAGGCATGACTCCATCAACCATTGCCGAGCTAACAATTTATCAGATGAAGCTTGAGCTAAGTGTAAATTGCAATTTCTTGCATTATAGACGCTCAAGTCATTTCTTGATTAATCTCAAGTAAAATATAAAGATGTGTACACTTGTAGAATAGAGATAATAAATACAAGTTGAGTCTAGACTTGAAGATCATAAGAGAACTGACTTCCCTATCAGCTGGGAGTTAATAAAAAAGGGGGTGCAGTAGATAAATGCCGTTGCCTGAAGATTTTGTCTTTAGTTCTTAGGATAGCGAGGGAGCCTGCCTGCTGAGATCTTAAAACACATGAAGGAACACACACCAACCTTAAATAGGAGACTCCCTAAAGAGGTGAACACGTTTGGAGAGAGAAGAAGAAGAGCAGATGGCTTGGCAAAGACTATAGAGGGCCTGTTTGTTGTAGACACATCTTTGTCAGGGCAGTGTGTGTGTGTGTGTGTGTGTGTGTGATGTATTGCAAATCAGTGCAGTATTTGCTTCAGTTGCAGCCTGTCTGGGCTTCAAAATAGATGGTTTGCTCTGGGCCTTTCCAGCCCACATCATAGAGAATGCATGTACAGATGCCAGGGCCCAATTGAATGTGAAAACCAGTGTTGCTTTACAAACCAAATAACTGCCCTTCCTCCGAGGAAAAGATGCTTTGCTGGGGCTGTTTTTAAAAAGAAGATTGGCTGATAAAAAATAGCTTTCAAAGCAAATATTCACTTCACAGCCATACGCAGGATACAATAGAGTAACCTAACCTCGATGTTTTATTTAACAGGATGCTTAGACAAATGTGTTGGTGCAGGAGGAGATGATTTACTTTAGCATCTGTTATAAAAGGTTCAGTCATAAAATGTTAACTTTTATGGCAGCAGCTGAATATTTAAAGAGATAACACTTGATGAAACACACTTTGAATAAAATATGAATAAAGTTGTCACACACACAAAACTACATTTCCCATTCAAAGTACATTGATAGACCCAGATGAGTAACTACAACCTGTAACTGTCAAACTGTGAACAAGTTGTTATTACTGAGTTTCTAAATCTGTCTTGAGTGAACTGAACGCTGTATGCTCGCTTGCGTCACACGGATCAGATTTTGACATTTATTGACGAGCTCTAATCATTTTGCAACATCTTCCGGCAAATTTTAGGGATTGACAGTTTGTACCCACACCTACACCATTACTCACTCAAGCTTTTCATTACATTTCTGATATAAAGACAATGTCTCATCCAACCTTCTGTTCTGAACGATTTGTTTGGTGTTTGTTCTGTTATGTGATGTTGTTTCGTTATTTTGGGCATGTCCAGTGAATCAGAGCAGTCTGTCACGGCAGATAATGATGACTTAAACGTGGGTGCAGAGTCTAATACCAAAATTTGTTGCGTGAGCTCTGTGAGAAAGTTCGTGATTTCTTTACTCAAAGCTCCATCAATAGCCCCACTGCTTCTGAAAGTCTGGAGAGACTATTTTATATCTTAATCAAGCTTAGGAAAAGAATGGTAGAACAATACATTTGTTAGCTTTTTTTGTAAATTTAAGTTATTGGTTTTGCAGGTTTGCTCATTCATGTCTGTGTCACATGAAGAAGTTTTCACATCACACACATCTACTAAAGCTACAGTCATCACATCGCACCTCAAAGGAAAAAACTGGGAAAAGGTGTAAAAGCTCCTGAAGGACTCATTACTAATTACATTCTTTGCATTATTTAGTGCATATAACACATGTCACATGTGTTGTATTGCTAAGGCTGTAAACCTTGTAAGCCTGAGCAAATTGCTTCTCTATTTGCTTTTTATCATATTTTCATACGTTGTGAGAGCTGGTTTTCTCAGACCCATCATTTAATGAAACATAGACACGAAAAACTAAGCAGGGAACTTATGTTTTCCCTTTGATTTTCACATAGATACCTCAGATTTGCACATTCAAATTAAAGATCTGTGATGAAATTAGTAACAAGTTTGCACTTTTGTTGCTCAACTCGACTCAAGACTAAAATTTACAACAATTAAAACAAGAAAGTGTTAAATGTCAATACATAGACCTCAACAGAATAAAAATAAAATAAACACCAGGGATAAAAAAGTGCAGTGTCTTCAGTACTGGAGTTTAGGTGTGCTGAAAATCTCCCTCTTTTCAAACCTTGTTTCCAGTATTAAAGACACAAATCATTTTCTCTTTTGCTTAGCTGTAAAATCCACCAACATGAAAGTGAGTACATCCAACTGTCATAGACTCTACATTATATGTTTGTGTTGTGTGTTATAATGACCTAAACATCTTTGGAAAGCCTCAGCAGCAGCAATACTCAGACAAACTGGAAAAACCTCCTATAGAATTGTCATTGGCTTCTCATTACTACTTGTGTTGATTACAGAGTCACATGTCTGAAGATCAAAACATAAAATAGCCTTGCCCTCAATGCATCATTGAGTT
>CM022481.1:13211052-13257798 GCA_011952105.1 Coreoperca whiteheadi | reverse complement strand
AGAGGTGTGTGTGTGAGTGTGTGTGTGTGAGTGCGTGTGTGTGTGTGTGTGTGTGTGTGTGAGAGAGAGAGAGAGAGAGGAGGGGGGAGAAAGGGGGAGGAGAGAAGAAGGAGGGGAGAGGTGGGGGGATGGATTACGTCGGCGTGGGACAGTAGAAGGATTGTCTGCTCATGGCACTCAGCTTGCAGCTGGAGGAGAGCTGCAGAGAGGGGAAACAACTGAACAGCAGGGAATGAGATAAATGCACAGGTAAAAATTGGTCAACCATAGTTGGATGCACGAGTCACGAGAATTGAATTGTCTCAACTTGTATATTAGATTATTGTTACCAGGTGGGAATAGATCTGCAGTGGAGGGAAAGCAAGACAAGATGTGCTACGTCTGTGGCGCCACTGGTGCGCTATCTGGGGACAGAGTGTGCGACGCGCTGACACCCCGCTTTTAGATGGCTCCAACATTTGGGGTGCAAAACAGGTGTCAGGGAAGTGTCGTCACGAACCCCGGAAGCCGGAGGAGGTGGGAACATCAGTGGGAAAGATGGCAGCGAAATCCGATGGTCGCGGGGTCGTCACCGGTTTCGCCCAGCTGCACAACCTGGACGAGGTGGTGGGGACGGGAGAGGACGACACTCAGAACGGCAGCTCATTCCACATCTGCCATTGCTGCAACACCTCGTCGTGCTACTGGGGCTGCCGGAGCGCCTGCCTGCATTACCTCCGGGGGAAGGGGAAGGGGAAGGGGAGAGATGCGGCGCGGCCACCGCAGGAGGAGCGCCTCTGGCTGGACTGCCTGTGGATCATCCTGGCGCTGCTGGTTTTTTTCTGGGACGTGGGGACCGATTTATGGCTGGCCATCGACTATTACCACAAGCAGGACTTCCTGTGGTCAGGCCTGACCCTGTTCTTCGTGCTGGTGCCCTCGGTTCTGGTCCAGATCCTGAGCTTCAGGTGGTTTGTGCAGGATTACACTGGGGGCGGTCTGGGCTCCGTGGAGGGGCTGAGCAGTCGAAGAGCAGCCAGTCTGCAAAGGGACAGGTGCTGCCGCCTCTCTGTCTGGGTCTGGCAGACCGTCATACACATCTTTCAGATGGGACAAGTGTGGAGGTAAGACAAACTTCCAAGTTGTGCCTTTAAAAGAACCACTCAAACCCCATAAAGCACGGTGCTCCAAGCCCCTCTCACTCTATCCATTCACTCAGACTTCTAACCTCTTCTTGGCTGTCACCTGGTATAACCCGTTGTTGTGGACATGACTGGGGTGAAAATCAGCTCCGTGGTGATGCCATTACGCTCGCCTCACAGTCTCCACTATTTGGTGTCACACATGCCTTGTATTTGTATTTTCAAAATATCTAGTTCCATCTTAAGTCTTTTGCAACATGTTTCATGCTCTCGGCGAAATGTGAACAAACTGCCACAGCTGCACAGAAATTGCACCGCTGTCATCACAGTGCGCCATTGCGCTTGTGTGGGGAAGGAAGAGGGCTATTTGTTCAAAGACGGACAGGTAGCCTGGTAGCTGAACGTCTGTGTGTGTATGTTTGTGTGCGCGTGTCTGAGTGTGTGTCAGGCGCGCCGTTCACATCACAGTGCATCACTGCACACGGTCGCCTCGATTAACCCGCTCCCCCTCCCCGCATCGAATAGGCTACTCCAACTCTGCAACTAGAGGCCAGACGAGCATCTGTTTTCACGGCTCACAAAATTACATCTTCCCCCCACAGACATGATGTCATCGATTCCTCTGCGACGCTCGACATCTTTGGTCCCCAAATCCGCTTTTTGGCCATACAAATCGATGCGTCGGGGGACCGCGGGGCTACTCAAGGTGTACGCGTCTGCGCGTAATCTGTGACATGGCTACAGTAGTAAAATGTGACACTGGTGTGCGCAGCTTATCGAGTCCGTTTAGGCTGCTCAGTCGAAGCTTCTGAGCAGCGAGTTGTTTTTGGTGCAGACAGACGCAGTGGCTGGCATTTAATGGGGGAAAAAAAGTAATGCATGACGGCTGCTCTGAGAGGACTGCCAGCGGCTGAAAAAATGTAAAACAGCGCACTGTGAGACTCAGGGGAAGGGGTCAAATAATTTCATCCTGACTTTCTGTTTCTCAGTCGACGTTTGAAGGGTTTTTCTGCATTAGAAACTGAGGTTGACCACTCATTTTGTTATAGTAGGCCTATTTGTGTTTGACAGCTGCCTTTGCTCCTCATCAGACAAATGGGTTTAAGCCATGATTGGGTTGTAGTCTAATGCATGGGAACATTTGTGCTACAGGCTAAAATACTCACATGCTGAGACTAAGAGTAAAATCTGAACTGAAACTCACTGACCTTTTTGGAGATAAACAAAAGGCCACAAGACCTAAATGAGATACCTTCTCATCCAGGTTCACCTGTTCCCCCCTCGCACTTTAGTCTGAAAACAAGCCTAATTTATTTTCCATGCGACTGAAAAGAGCATCTTCATATAGGTGCAAGTTACATTTATCCCCTGTCAAGATGCGATTTCCCAGAATGAGACAATCCACTCTGCATTCCTCATCACACTCATTTTTAACTGCACCTGAAGGCAGTTATATTGCTGCAGTTGTATTAGCTCAAGTTTATTTACTCTAGTGTGGTTCAATTGATTATTTGCTCATATCTGTAGTGGGAAGAAGATATGGAGAGTGCTGTGAACTAATGTTGTGTTGGTGGTTAAAGTGGTTGAAACATTTGAAAATGTGCATAATGTAGGCCTTACTTTATGTCCACCATATTGTAGATGTGGTTTAGAAATATTACCTTGTGTAGATGAATGTCTATGTTGGGTCTATGTTTTGTAGGGGCCTTCACATTGAGGTAAACACAAGACATAGGAATACGGTAGTTCAACATTTTGAGAAATACACTCATTTGCTTTCTGGCAGAGATTCAGATGAGAAGACCACGCTCACATCTGTACGGTAAATGTGAAGCTACGGCCAGGAGCAGGTTAGCTTAGCTTAGCCCAAAGACTAGAAACAGGGGGAAACAGCTAGCCTGGCTCTGTCCAAAGCTAACAAAATCCATCTAGAACCTCTAAAGCACTTATTGACACATCTTGTTTGGTTAATGTTGTACAAAAACCAAAGCGTAAAAAAAAAACGATTTTTGGTAAGTACTAGGGATTATGTGACTATTTCATACTGGAGTCTTCACTGGTTGCCTGGCAACTGCTGCCATAACCCCGGGCAAATAACCTTAAAACAGCAAATTGTCATTTTTAAACTTCGGGTTTTTGTATGTATTTAACAAACAAGCTATAACATGTTAATTAGTGAGCTTTAGAGGAGCTGGTAGGTGGATTACGTTAACTTTGGACCAAGCCAGACTAGCTGTTTCCCCGTCTGTGCTAAGCTAAGCTAGCTGCTAGCTGTAGCCTTGTATTTAGCAAAGAGATATGAGAGTGGTATCGATCTTCTCATCCAATTCACCGCCAGAAAGCTAATAAGCATATTTCCAAAAAATGTCAAACTATTTCTTCAAGAAAGTTGTTAATTGTTACAAATAAAAGTTTTTACAAATACATGGTTGTGTCTTCAGTCAGTATTCTTGTGTATATAATATACTTGATCAATTATCTTGGCTTGTATAGTGTATATAGACATTATACATATTTTTTTGTCATTAATACACTTTTATGCCAGTGGTCACATGAGCTATTACACAGGTGTGAACATTTAAGGGGGTTGTCACTTGCCTTTTGTGGTTTGAAACAATGCATTTATTTGATGTTATTATGTCATTTATTTATATAATAAACCTTTGGAGCAGTATGTAGTATAGTGGGACTCACTTTCTACCTACAGTGATACAAGGTTTCAGGGACATCAGGACCATAGAACCGCAGTACAATATTTGAACCAGCTTTAGTTTTCACCACTAGCTAAAGATTTACAGGTACGGTAGTAAAAAATGACCTAAGATGAACCGAAGTGAACTAAACTAAAGTTAAAACACTGAACTAAACTAAAGTTAAAAATGAAACTAGTGCATTGAAACTTGAAGGAACTCAAGTAAAAATAATCTGTTTGTGTTTATGTTGTGACAGCACAAAGGCAGGGGCGAGGGATCATTGTCAGGCCACTGTCTCCCTTCGGACATGATCCGCCTGGCTGCTGGTTTGGGGTTGAGGGTCAAAAGCTGCTCTTGTCAGCTTAGTGAGAGTACACAACCTAAGACCGCCAGGTCTAACACTTGATATGGAAATTATTAGCCACTGTGAGAGGCCAAACTGTCAATAGGTAGCATATGTTATCATAATACATTGTATTATAGTGTGTGAGTATTAAACAGGACTGTACTTTTCTTATTTTAGGTTTTAGTTCCATGATATGGTGCAATTCACTGGATATGTCTAAATTCTAAAAGGCGTTAGTCATCATAACGGGAATAAATTATAATTTTCCACGACTGGATTTCAAAGCAACTATCTATGCAATTCTTAAGCATTCTTAACAAGATGCTACAGTATCAGTTTGTGAAATGTTTTGCCTCCATTAATGTGAGAAAACAAGATGAAGTGCTGACAGGATTCAAAAACACTGCCTGATAATGTCTCATTACTCACTTCTATTTTCAGTTCTATATTGAATTAGCTGCATTCCCTCTGTGCACCTGAGGAGCAAGCTGATGACAGAATTGCCAAGCTTGTTTTGCAGTTATTCCCTTGTTAATTGTTGACAGAATGGGGAGGATTCCTCTCCCATCTGTAATCCCACTATGTCACTGGCTCTCCACAGCTATTTCATGTCGTCCTGCCTGTGAAACACCGGCACTGCTGACGGTGTCCCCTTAAGCTTTAGAGATTCTGCTCACATACACTCAGGCACACGGTGGATCACACATACACAGAGGTCTCCTGGCAGTACGATGGACAGCTTAATCAGTGTAAACCCAAATTAGCGTCTGGCTGAAAAAGAACTGCATCCATCTCTGCCCCCCCCCGAGGAAATCTGTGTAGAAAGTTTTGGAAGCTCTTTGTCGTTGGGAAATCCCAGCAGAATTGGGTGGGGTATCGTCCTCTACTTCCCTCTTAATTTCTTATAGATGGGGGTGAAAATGTTATATAAGAGGCAATTTTCACTACAAACTGAGAACAATTTCACGACTCCAGTGGCAGTTACTAACCACTGAGCAGTGAGCATCATCACATCTCTTCTGTAGCCATTATTTTTCTCAGAATAAAAAAAACCCCAGGGCCTATATACTGCAGTTTCAACCCAACCTCTAAATACAATCAGTAACTAAATATTTCAATGTGGTTAAACTATTACACATTTAAAGGGGCACTCCACTGATATTACACATGAAGTTCATGTGTAAGTTCTACTCTTCTCTTTTTGTGTGGGAGCTGTCCAGTTCTGAAAGTCTGATTAAGCACAGGTATAGGTTTTAATGCCTTTTCTTGGCATTTTTAACCTCACACAGCCTTGTGTGTATTGATTTATACTTTGTCATTGGGTGTCATACAGTCTCCTGAGAAATACAACACTGTGTTGCACAGCATCCTAACCTCAATGTTATGTTTTGATAGTCTGAATTATATTAGGTTTTATATTGTATTCGGTGCACATTTGGACCCTGGCTGTATATAGTAAAGGGTGGAACAGACTTTGGACTTACATTACACCTAGACTCAGTAACTATGTCCATTAAAATGAATAGAGTAGCTAGTCGGGTTTCAGTGGGGTTACTGAGAAAGATGTATGTTAATTCATGTTGTTTTTCATTATGTTACATTGAATGTATGGGTTGTATTAATACTTGTTTGACAGTGTATTAAAAACAAAATATATACCAGTTCAGTTCCAAATTGAAACACACTTCAGACTACTAAATTGTAACTCTTCCATGTGTAAGGGTCAAATTAGAGCAAAACATCTAAGTTCTTATTATTGTATCAGAGATGGGGACTCGAGATTGAGACTCGGACTCGAGTCGCACTCAAGTCGCACACACAGTGACTTCAGCCTTGACTTGAGGCTCGTCCTCAAAAGACTTCAGACTTGACTCGGACTTGAGGTGTCACAATAGGAAGCACGGTCTGTCATTATGATTCAGCAACAGACAAGCAAGTCCTTTCTTCTTTAGTAACTCAATATTTGGTCTGTACTGTACTGTATGTTCATGTTACAAGGCAAAATACAGTTATTAACTTTAAAGTAAAGCATTCATGCATTTTTTGTCATATTGCAATAGCCTGTTTACATTGATTATATGCCAAACAACTAATCAAAGATAATACTGTATGCTAATAGATAAAGGAGTCATAATAACATATTACATGCTTTGAATTCCTTATAGATAGCTAGGCAGTATTCTAAGCAGCCTGAATGGAACGCAGCAGGTGATACAACAATCATTATAACCACGAGAGACCTGAGACTTGACTTGGACTTTAGCACAGGGACTTGTGATCATCTCTGTATTGTATTAGTGAAATTGTACATATATCTTGGCTATCAAGGAATTCTCCAGTTCTGAAGCAGCCAAACAAGTGGGGATTCCCCCCCCCCCCCTTTTGCAATTGTACACAATGTTTCAACACCACAAATCTGATGCTTGGATTACACTTTAATCCAGAACAAGAGTGGGATCACTACTGAGCAACACGAAGAAATCGCCTCATGGTTGACATCTGCCTCTGTTTCCTAGCCTGGTAAATATTAATACAGACTGGGAAGGAGTCTACAAAAGCCTCTCTTGGCTGGCTGGGCTGCTTGTAGTTGCCAAAAAAGGTTTGTACATGCAGTGAAGCGAGACATTGAGATGATACAATGCAACCAGCTGCCATGTCAAGGGAAAAAAAACAGCTGAGGGGGTGAAAGAGGGGAGAGATGAAGGCTTGGATAAATTGGTTACAATCCATATAATTATGTATTGAGAGTTTAAAATGGCAAAAGATGGGGACATCTTGTTCCCTCCACAGTGGAGGCACTGGAGTATTTTTGGAGTAAAGGAGCCGACAGATAAATGACTAGGTGGTACAAGACTGCTTATTCTGTTTGCTGGCAGAATAAATAAGTGTGGGAATCTCCTTAAAAAAATCCAATTGTTTTCCATTGCTGTAAGGGCATGTGAAAAAAGTATTGTTTATTGATGTTCATTTTATAAGAAACACATTACAATACTTAGAATACCACTGACCCGAAAACATTTTATTCTACGGAGAACAAAAGATGAAAAGAGCACACGGGCACAGACAGAAAACACTTATCTTTATTAAAGTACACATCTGACTCTGTTGTATGTTATTTACAGACAACACATTAAACTTCCATTGCTACTCTGGAACATATCAGTGCAACGCTACTAATTTTCTCATTAGCACTGATAACAGGGGACAAACCTTTAAAGCCAGTGCTCCAAGAAAACCCCCAATTATGTGACAGAGGAGCCTATCAAAACGCAAGAAAAGCCGGGTTTCTCTCTCTATCACAGCTGGGGGTAAAGAGACAGAAAGCCATAAATGATACAGAAATATGTGCTTCAGTTGTTCAAGTAGCAGAGGAAGAGAGAGGGATCTGAAAAAGGGATTCAATTGCTGTTTTGGTTCAGTGTCATGAGTTCAAGCTGGGTTATTGAATTCGAGAGTATTGCTGGAAAATGTTTGATTCAGCGTGTGGTATTCTTTTGAATCCAAATGTTTCGCCTCTTAATAAACAGACAGATGCACCATTAAACAGACAGTCTGTCATGAAAATCAGCAGGTTTTAACAGAATGTCGTTGGTTGCCTTACCTAGTATTTATGTAAGAGTAAAAACCTTAAATATATAGCTAACATGTCAGCTGATTGCAATCCCATTTCTACAGTCGATAACACCCACTGTTACTGCAGAGAGCTCTTAAGTTCAGTGCATGGTAAATGAATAGGGATAAAAAGCCTATGATGATACTTGATTTCATCGCCCCAGGCCTGCCTCCTGAGCAAAACAAAATTTAGTAGTAGAAGCCTGGAGGCCCCGATGTTACACCCTTGCTGCCTCTCAACACTGGTCAACAGACAGAGACAGGCCGGCACTCATGAAAGAATATTAAGCAAACGGGCAGATGGGTTACCAGACACAGATTTGTATGGAGAGCACATACATACAGTATGTGTGCACGCACATACACAAGCCACACCTCAGGGGAGTTGAGAGTAGTTCTTTTTTTATGTACCTCCTTACATGCAGTCTGACATCACAGCCTCTCTCTTGCTCTCGGACACACAGAAACACACTCGCCTTGGCAGAATTACACATTTCCATGTCCTGTTTCTTTAGGCACTTAGATCAGAGAGAGGTGGTGCAGCCAGTGGACAATGAACTCCACCCGCCCTCCCCTGGCTCTCTCCTTTTACAAAAAGTCATCTTTTGCACATGTTCCCTCAGAGCACAGAGTTTAAACTATTACCAACACATCAGTGAGCCACATCAGTGCACTGGGTGACATGTTTGTTTATTATGATAAACATAGGCATTAGAGTTTATTTTGATCCAATCCCTAAACACCGTCCTGCCAGTAATACTCACAAGAGCACTAAATGTGTATTAATCCACAGCTGAAAATAGTCCCCAATAAATGCACTATTTACTCCTGTTTGAGTATAATTTGCGAAACACGCCAGTGTCCAGCTGTTTTATGAAATTCCCGAACCTTTTTAAAAAAGGATTTATATGTGTAACCCGTTTTATTAACATTTCAGTCTTCAGTAGGAACCAAGGGCTTGGGGCTGAGTGCACAGACAGGGGAGGCAAGTCAGAAAGTATTGAAAGACGAACTATTGCATTGTTGGTTTTATTCTTTTCATTCAAAGCCAGCCTCATGCTTTAAGTATGTTTAAGAGTATTTTTCAATTTGCTTCCGTGAATGTTCACATGTTTACACTATGCTTGCTACAGTTGTAGCATGTGTGCTTGTGGAACTTGGCTCACGACGATGTAGGATTTATTGACTTTGAAGTCTGTTGTTTGTTCAATGTGGTGTGTGCCTAGTTCTGTTTGGCAATGAAATTGACCGCATCAGTTCAATTCTCAATCCCCCCTACACTTGTCTATTATTTCCATTCTCCTCTAAACAAAAATCTAAATCTGCCCTGTTGCAACTTTTCCTGTGAGCTCATTCAGAAGTGCTCAACACAAACACATCGTGCATGTTGTGTGATGTATATTTTTAGTATATTAGTATATATTAGTCTTCTGCATATTCTACTCAAATCATTGCCTGGGCACAGAGGATATCCAGTGCAAGTAGAAATGCTTACACACAAAGGCTATTTTTCATCTGGAGTCCCCAGCCTAATAGCTGTATTCCTAATATATATTTATGCTTCCTTTTCTCCTGAAATAGTTGAGGCCTACATTCCCAGATGTACTATTTGAGATCATCATGTGTTCTCCCTGTACACTCTCTCTATCCATTAGTGCTCTTCATAAGCTCAAGCCACCACATTACCATCTGTTCTCCCTGCGAAGTTAACATATGTTTTTATTTTTATCCCTCCCTATCACTTACACCAATTCATGTTCTTAGGCTCCTCATAAAGCCTTTTATCCCCCCCCTCACCTGGAAGAAGACACCACCCTGTGTGTTCCTCTATGCTGCCTTATCCTCTTCTTATTTGCTATCGTTAGAAGGACCTGACTCTCTACACTGTAAGCTCAAATGCGGTGTCCCTTACCACTAGTTAAAGTCATCATGCACCCCCCCCTATCTTTCTCTTTATATCTATGCCTCTCTCCCAGTGTTGCCTTCACATAAAGCTGCATTTGACCTCCATTTCTGTCAAGGAAACTGGAGCATCTGGCTCCTGCCCCATTACAACTCAACACCTCCTCCCTCCCTCCCTGCCTCACTCATCCTGCCATACCACCCATCTTTTACTCCCTACAGAGCCCATTTTCAGATCTCCCACATTCTGCCATCCTTTAAGTTCTTCACTTCTGCTCCCTCTTTCTGACAAAACATCTAATTTCTGCAGGAAACTGTTACACCTCGGTTCATGAGTCAACCTGTGCCTTACCAGCTCTCCTCTCATGCTACATGTCATTTCTTTGGATTCACGGCTTTTCACAGGCACTTATTTATGCTTTGTTGAAAAGACAACACACAATAGCGAATCAATACAAAATGCTGCAAAAAGGAGGCAGTTATAATCAACAAACAAAGGTACATTAAATACGATTTTGATATTACCACAGAATCACATTACTCTTTTATTGTGAAATTGCTAGAACTGCAGATCCAAATGAGAATCAACACCACGATGCAGTGCCATGCAGCTTCCAGCCACTTTTCAGCTCAAGAAAAATAATGTTCACATACAACTGTGGGAAGGGGCACTCAGCCCAGGAGATCAAATAAGCTTGTTGTACACAACCTGCCCAGCGTGAAGTGGAAAAAAAACAAGCGGCAGGTGAAGAAAGTCAAACATTTACAAAGCCAACAGACCCAGATATTTTTTTCAAGAGTTGGACACCCAAACCAAGGATCAAAATAGATTAACTACTGAACTTAAATTTTTGATAAAAACAATATTAAACTTTATTTGTATAGCAATTTCCTTGTAAAGTGCTTTACAGGGACAAGAAAACAGACAATAAAATGGAAGGCAAATGCAAATGAAGATGCAGAATGCTCCATACAGCCTGGGTGGGGCAGGAGTTCAACTGGGTAAAAGCACTTGTTAGCAAGAGATTTGGATAAATCCTGGGCAGTAGTGTTCACTGCTTAGCAAGGTGCTCCATCGAACAGAGTCTACAGTCATTGCAGTTGTCTCTTGCCGTTTTGTTGTCGGGGCAGAGGGGTGTGGGGTCTTGAGAGGATGTGTGAGCCTCTGCATGACCTTTGCCCCTTGCTATAAGGTGAAAAGAAGTGGCTGGCCGCTCCATGTATATTGGAGGAGTCACATGACTGCAGTGACAAGAACCATGGTACATTTGGCAGGTTCAAATTTGAAGGAAAAGAGCATAGAAATACACATAGAGGTCCTGATAATTACGTTATGTTTTAACTACTGAGTTACATTTAGTGGCACACATGAATACTTTGGAGTTTGTTAGGCCACTACTCTATGCACATTTCATTATAGTTAAATAAGATCAATTTTGTTTTAGCAATATATGATAAATCATAACAATCAATCCAACAGCCAGAACCTGATAACACTTTATTTTGCCCCCACCTATCCAGCATTTGTAATAAGTATCTAAACAATTATTACATAGTTTATTTTACATTATAATGGAGTTGTGTGTAGACATTAGGACATTGTCTAATTTTTCACAAAAAATAATAGGTGTATAAACAGTTAATACATGCTTTACAACATGGTTTTACTTAGTTGCAATCATATACAATGAAAGACAATAAAGTTAAAGTGTTACCCAAAACCTGATTAAAAACAAAATATATATATATATAATTTTTTTTTTTTTTGTCAGAATCCTGGTCTGATGTCCACACACACACACACAACACACACAACACGCACACTTCCCAGCTCTTTTTGATGCTGTCTGTGTCTTATTCTTATCTGGGCTGTGTCTTAGAAGCTGCATCAGCACTGCTCAGAGAAGACTATTGTTTGAGTCTAATCATGGTCGACGCTCCAGGCGTCAGTTTGATAAACAGACAATCTCTGCTTATAAATAATTGAACAGCCCCGTTAGTTCTCTCGCTCTCACAGTGTCACACTTGCAGGGTTTCGCAGTCATCTCTTCTCAGTCTCATATTTGCATGGTGATACCCTGCTTAGTGAGCTGTTACACTCGCTGAGAAATGAGCTATATGAAGATATGCTGCATGCAAAGTCAAAAGAGCACACTCCTTTCACAAAATCTGTGCTGTTGTGCAGAGTGCGCATGCTGTCTCAGCTCACTGAGCAGGGTGTCACCATGCTAATATGAGAATAAGAAGAAATGATGACAAAATCATGCAAACACTATGACAGTGGGAGAACTGAGTCAAATTAATGCTTTTGTTAACATGCAAACATAAACACAGCAAGTTGTTACAGCTGGCACTGAATTTAAGAATAAATTACAAATCCCAAAATTACAAAAGAGCACCAGAACTTCTATCACATGGGGCAGTTTCAACAGATTATCAGATATGAACACATAACGGGTCTTAGTGAGAATATGTGTGCCACTGTGAGCATGTCTGTGATATTTCTGATTAGATTTTGTTGTATTATTATTAGTTGGATTGGAGAGGTATGAAAATTTAAAGTATGATATATAATTTAATACGAATACATTTGTAGAAATGTATTTTACATGCAGGAACAGAAAGATGTCATTTATAAAGGAATGGTTTGACATTTTGATAAATACACTTATTTGCTTTCTTGCAGAGAGTTAGATGAGAAGATCTAGACCACTCTCATGTCTGTCTGTTCAAAATAAAGTGTTAGCATAAAGACTGGACAAGAAATAATCCAGCACATAACCCCGCCCGCCCAAAAACCGCAACTTGTTTTTTAACTTTGGTCAGGGCCAGGCCAGCTGTTTCCACTAGTTTTCAGTCTTAAAGCTAAGCTAAGCTAACAATCTGCTCCAGCTTCATATTTAACAGATAGATATAGGAGTGGTGTTGATCTTCTTATCTAACTCTCAGCGACAAAAGCAAAAAAAGTGCATTTCGTTGAACCGTTCTAGAGATTACAGGTTTTACAGTATATGTAAACCAGCTTGCATCCTCGCACCTTGAATTCATGTTGGTTTTCAAATGTGACATTTCCTGCAAGACATATCAGATCTGGTCTTCATAATGTTAGGGGCCTCATTATATTTAGGACAGCCCGTATTAAGGCCTCCTACTCAGCAGTCCATCACTGTCCTTTGTGTGTCCTTCCTCTCTTCCTTATGATTGTGGCTGGGTGGCTTTTTCCTTTCTTCAGGTGACTGGGGCGAGCCAGGAGAGCTAAATTGGGTTCTTGAGGGGGACCTGAGAGCATCACAGCAGAAAGGTCATCAGTACTGGAGTCCAACAGTGATCAGTTAGATGTCACATATCACCACCTCTTCAGGCTTGACAGGGAATGGTCTTCACCAAGTGTGCTTCAGATGTGAAACTCAGATCTATTTTCTTTGCTTCCTAGTTATTTCTTCTTTCTCTTCCCTGACTCTTGTACCTGTTCATGTCCCTCTGTCTGTCTCAGTTTCTCTTTGTATTTGCTCTTTACCTGCCTTTTGTTTCCCACATCTCCTCCCTCCCATTACTCTTTTTCTTCTCTTATTTTGCTGTTTCTACTACATGCTCACTCCCTGTCTGTTTGCTCTCAGAGTGAATTACATATTAACATCAGTCTGTATGCTTCAGGCGGTGCAGGGTTTTTGAATACACTGTGGTCAGGATGCTTGTGTGTTCAGGCAAAAGCAAGAGGAGCTCACTGATGTCACTGTTCTGGCCCTACCCCTTATATACATACACAAAAAACTGTCATTTATAACTTCAGCCACCTGCCTCCCACTCATAATGTAAATTTGTATATGCATGTATGTATGCAAATGTGTGAGTTTGTGTGTGAATACATGCATAAGTGTGAATGTTCTTTGGCCTTGTGCTACGATGAGTGTTGAGAAGCACTTGACTCATCTCATATGGTATAGTGTAAAACATCTGATGCTTTGCCGTGAAGTTCGGAACTGCAGATAGAGATGGTGTAACATTGTTTATTAGATTATTACTCATTCAGTTCCTCATTAATGAAAGTCATATTAAAAGACAAAATGTATAGCAAGCATGCAAGCAAACTTTATTTATATAGCATTTTTCCAAGTTTACAAAGTGCTGTACTGAAAGAAGAAGAGGAAAGAGGGAGATAAAAGAGACAGAGAAGAAAATATATGAAAACATGCAAAATTAAGTATAAAACCCACAAAATAAAAGGTATAAAATCAAGCGAAAGCCAAAACCAGTTTAAAGATGTTTTTTAATGATGTGCACTGACTGATTTAGCATCTCTAACACATTGTGAGAGGCTATTCCAAAACCTAAAGGACAATCGCCTGTAGTTTTCAGTCTTGACCTTGAAACAGCCAGAAGGGCACAACAACTTTTGGAAGAATAGAGGGACTCGACCATGTAATGCCTTGTATGCTAAGAGTAAATTATAAAATCATTCCTATAACTGACAGGGAATCAATGGAGAGAAGCTGAAACTGGAGTAATCTGTGAGCTACGTCTTGTTTGAATTCTGGACCAGTTAGACTTGAGACTGAGACATAGGTGTAAGACGTATGTAAACAAGGCGTCACATAATAATAGCATGAAAACATTAAATTAGGCGGCCAAGGAGAAATGTGTACACAGAAAACAGGATTGGACCTGAAGAATTGATCCTTGTGGCACACCATTTAATAAAGAGGCTGATGATAAAACATTATAATTTATGGAGACAGAGAATGTCCAGTTGGAGCGGATTTAAATTACTCATGTGCGGATCCAGATACCCCCTAGCCTGGCATCGCCAGAGTAATTTGCAAATGCGTATTAGTCTGGAATCTCTCAGTTCATTTTCAAGTGGCTTTTTCAACGGGCGCATACCAAAATGCTTCGGAAAGACCTACAACCAATCAGAGCCACGAAACGTGCTGAGTGACACATGCAAGTCCGTTTTCAAGAAGGAAACAAATGGAGGCCTGGCCTTGCTCTGTATCAACCAATCACAGCAGAGAAAGGTGTGACTTCAAATCTGGACCAGTATCTCTACTCTATCAGTCATCTATCAAACACGCCCCATATTAGATCAAGGCCTATGATTGGCCTGACCAAGTCCAGGACGGGTGGAAATCTGTTTGAATGGGAGAGGGGCCAGAGGTATCAGAGGAAATCAAAACATGAGCTCCGCAGAGTCGTCTGGTTCACAGACTAGATACCCCTGTTATCGCCGTATAAAACAGGGAAATTAATAAATATTATGTTTGTGTACACACAACCTTGATTGGTAGCATTTAGTGTTCAGTGTCATACATGTCTAAGCAAGTGCATACACACACACACACCATTTTGTGCAATTATCTCAATGATACTATAATATATATACACTTATATACATAACAACAATATGGATTTCTGGTATGCAAGGCATATTTATATACCATATAACTTGTCAAATTGGGTGCAAAATGTGGATGAACATTGTTCCACTTTATACTTTGTCTGCAATGGTTTCAGGATGAAATGGAGTCAGTGAGATATTTTCAGCCACCGTGTCTGAGTGGATTAGTCCAGTATTCCTTTAAGGAACATAACAGTTTAAAAACTGCTACTGCGACTGCCTTGCCTCCATATGGATTACAGGTTTGAAAGAAACAACAAAACGTAGACCATAAATATCTCTTTCAAAGGTAGAGCTGTTGATTTTATTTACTTAACACATTTAACTATAAATTATGTAAGCAACACAAATAGAGCCAGTGGTTTGCATCTAATCTTTAATTAAGTAAAGACTATTTGCTATAATGTATTTAGAGTATTTCTCAGACTCCTCATTCTTGGAGAAGCACACACAAACCAAACAAACTCACTTACATACAGAGTCCTTTTTCCCTCTCTCTGTCTCTTTGTCTCACCCACACATGCAGCAGTCCTGATTAGCCATGTGGCTAATTTACCAATTTTGAACCTCAACATTTCCTCACGCTTCCCGTCTTTCTAAAGTTGCCATTTTCGACCTGAGAATTGACGGCAACCCCTCTTTCTATGTTTGCCTACCCTCACATTTCGCAATAATGGATTTATGCTCTGTGGAGTTTTATGTAGAACGCGCCAAGATTAGTGGGATGTTTAATCATGGAGCCTTTTGAAATAAGCTTAACATTTATCCGAGTGCTAGGCGGGAAAAAAATCAGCACAGGAATTCTTTCTGTCTGCAATGAGGAGAAAGGTCCTCGGGAATACAATATCAAGCAGCACCTATCAAATGTTTGAGTGTCTGTTTATTGATTTATTTGGGACTTTTTTGACATTGTGTTTTCTGTGCAGAACTTTGAGGCTTTTCCCAAACAATTTATGTCCAAGAAAGAGAAGGATGTTTATTTATTTATTTATTTTTGGTCCTGTCTGGCATTTCTCCCTCACTGCCACAAGAGATTCCAGCCAGGTCTTTGTCTTTTTTGGCATGGTCGAGCTCTCCTCTCTCTCACCTCCCCACTGGGCACAAATCTCTGCTCTTTGAAGACAAGTGAATGTAACAGAACATGGAGCAATATGCACCACAGGCTGACAGCAGACAAAAAATCTGCACTGTTTATGTCCCTATGTGCAGTTTACACCTGGAGTATTTTCACCCCGAATGAGACCTTTAGGCAGCTTCTCATCAAGACTTTATCTCAGAGGTTTATCTAGCACACAAGATGAGGAGGTTGGCTGGAAGTCCCTCACTGTCCTAACAGACTGCTCTTACTTAAACCTTTCTCCACCTCAGCACGTATGCATTTGAACAAATTTATCAGTATAGCCACTGAACCACCTTAAACCATTCCAATCTTTATTTTATCCTTATCTCACCTCAGAGTTCTGTTTAGTGTAAATACAGCAAACACTATAGTATGTCTGAAATCCTCACCCAGGACTCATGTCCGCGTTAGGCCTTGAATCTTGGTTTTTATTAGCACTAGACCAATAACTTAGCTGTACCAATATCAGCCTATTTTAACTTATTGCAGGTATATCAGCAAAGATGACAAAGATATATCAATTCCACCAGTTTCTCCTCGAGAGAGCACTGACACTTTTATTATTCAACTGTAAAAGATCCTGCTCAGCACATACAGTACAGTATGGTTATACATCTTTAATAATCACATTTTTTTCCCAATACATTTTTTTTATGTGTTTATGTAAAAACTTGGCTAATATATTGTCAGCAGATTTTTTCATCTTAAGAATACTGATATAGGTATTAGCCTCCAAAATCCCGTATCAGTCAGGCTTTAGTTGTTATAGATAACAAGTATTATTCGTCTAGTTAGAAAAATTACTAACGAGCAGCCTTCTTTTTATATTATTTGATCACTTCCAGGCATGTCATAAAAAGTGACTATATTACTTTTTATGTAAATAAGATGCAAGCATAAGCATAGATGTGAGGAAAGCAGGCTTATATATGTTGACATACATTATGTTATGTATGTATGTTATTTTTGTTAATTGAAAGTAAATTCTTGACCTTGAAAAAAGCAGTTGGCAAAACAACTTCCACATGTACACTCAGTAGCTGTTCTGGAGCATTTTATGCTGTTTATGATGTGTTTATTCACATCTGAAACAGAGAGCCCAGTTCTCATAGAATAGCTGTTCAAATGTCAGTTTTTCGGGGAATTTTCAAAACTTCCCATCCGTGTTGGCTTTAAAAGTTGAGATTAAAACTTCAGTATGGTTTCCAAGGTGAAGAATTGAACTTTCATTCTCAATTTTAAGCCAACAGATGAGAAGCCCTTAAATTGGTGGCATTCTTTGTGACATTGCTTTGCCAAACTTTATTTTATTAATCAAATATGTGACAAATGATTTAAACCAAAATATTATATAATTATATAAGGCGTACAAGACAAAAACTGACACACTGGAGGAGGAGGGCTAGATTTTGTTGATGTAGTCATTTCTCATAATACTCGTCACAGCTGATTGCCACCACAAATTGAAAGGTTGATTAAACTCCAACATCCCCCAAAATATAGAGGATATGACCTCAGGGACCTCAATGGTTGCTATGGCCCTGTGTGTAAGCCTTTTTGTAAAGCAAAATCTTGATCTTAATCGTTAATGATTATGATTTATTTCTGACTTTTATACTGTATTTCGTGTAGAATACAAAGCTTTGTAAATCGTTAACTACACTGAATGTTTCTTTCCTGTCAGAAAGACAGGACAGACATTTCTCAATTTTGATTTTTTGTTCCAATTGTTCCTATAGAGAGCAGTGTATCTTTTGTATATTTGAAGTTTGACTTATTAAAGCACACACCCAGTAAATGTTTGGATTCGAGAGCCTGAATGACCATATTGGACATTTAGAAAGGCTCACATACAAAGTCTATAATCACACTTTAACTGTCATTTAAAACGTTTATGATTACTTGCAATTATATAATTATATTACATATTATATTTTATTGTATATTGTTAAATGACTTCTACTAACCCCCTGAATAACAATATCATAAGTGAGTAGATTCTTTCTGTTTTTGACCATCTGCATAGTTGCAGATACCTGTTACATGAATTTACCACACCAAACACTGTAAATGCTGTGCAGTCATTTTGACACTTCGGCTGACTGCGTGTCTCTGTGTATACATGCTGGCTTGTGTGTTTGTGTGTTCCCCTCCTGGATTTGAACTGTTGATGATGATTTGATGTGTCAGGTTTCATTTACACCTGTCCCTGCCAGACACAGTGTGAAATTAATTGAGCCAAAACATTCATTTGGTTAAGATTTCTCAAAATGGCCAACCAGTAATTAACATGCCTCACATCAAAGCTTGTGGCTTTTTTTCCCTCCTAACTCCGTGTGCAATAGAGAGGAAATACAACAGACGAGCAAAATATCTGTTGCGTGTGTGTGAGTGTGAGTGTGAGTAAGTGATTGTGGGAGAGAAAGACAAAGACGGACAGAGGACGAATGCGCTGCAGTGGAAGTTGATTATGAGGTTGTGAAAATGCTCTGCCGCTTTTTGAGAAAGACTCTCTGAGTTCATTTGTTCTATAGTGATAATTATTAAATAGATCATCTGACAGTACAGTAATAATGCAATTAATTATTCGCTGCTGAACTCCCTGAGCAGTTTTAATTAGCTCTTTGCACAGCATCTGCCCATCAGAATTACAACAAAAAATATGACACTTAATATTCCAAGTTTTAGAATTGCTCTGGAATTTGTCAGAGTGATGTTCGTGGAGAGCATATGATCTGTAAATAAAGCTGTTGAGATAAAGTTTCTGGATTTTAAGACATTTGGGGGGGATTTACAGGAAAACTGTGGTGACTTTGGGTATTTGTGCAGCCTAGTGTGTTCTGTGTGTTCTGTAAAGTGTATATAGGCATGGTACATGACATTCATATATTATTGTTTCCAGGATACAGGAACACATGGCACCGATCCCCCAGCAAACATAACTTTGGACTTAAAGGGATTTTCACTACTTAAATTTTCTAATACATGGATCCAAAGTGGTCTGAGCAGACTATATTCCTATATACAGTGGAGGAAAGTTCCTTTGTCAGTTTTACATTTTCAACACAAGTTATTGTTCAACAACTTCATTTTGTGGAGTGGCAACTGTGTGTGTGTATCTATGCAGTATCTTATATTGTGTGAGGTTTCCCCCCCGCTTATGTTTTAGAACCTCTTATTGCGACGGATTTTTGAAGTTTCCTTGCCTCCATTTTTGAGATGACATACATATTTTACTGTCTGTGGCCTGTAGTCAGAGAGCCAGTGCGTACCAAGAACTATTAATGAGGTAACGCCCTGCTGCAAACTGTGACCTAGATTTATAGTGGAGTCCAGCACTGACCAGTCAGACCAGTGCTGCTGTACAGTGGCAGCGCTCTGCTTTCATCTAAAAGGCACTCAGCTCCAGCCATGCAGAGAAAAATGAAGACCCAAAAGCACCACCCCTCTCTATGTCTGCTTCTCTTTCAGCCCATATTTTTCATCAAAATATATTTCAATAAGAATACATCAGGGGAAGCATATAACAGTATTTATTTAGGTGGACAGAAAGATTGTTCAGGTATGATCAAATGTGTGAACGTCAGGGACTTTAACAGCGTGGGAAAGTGGAATTGATGGAGAAGATTAGAGTGGGAAGAAGAAGAATAGCAGTAGCAAGTTAACTCCTAGAGAAATAAAGGCAAAATGTGAGGGAAAATACCTTCCTAACTAAACTTTCTCCAAAGCTTCTTCACATATCAATAACTCAGAAATCAGAGTTTCTGGCTAAGCTTTTGTTCAGTTAAAAAGAACACATTTAAGATACATTCAGTATAGCTTAAAACCATGCCATATAAAACCAATACTATCTGCATGGCTAGATACTGTACAATATTCTAAGTGAGACAATATGTTTTCTTTCTTGGAATTCAGGTGAACAGACCCTTTAAAAACACTTAAAATTAATGTAGTTGTAGTAGTTAAAGAATTAAGAGCGCCACACAAAGAATCTTAAACTTCATCAACAGAAAATTAAAAAGGAAAACTGTGCCAGTGGAGAATTTGACTGACAAGTGACGGAGACTAAGACAAGATCAAATGATACTTGTATATAAGTGAATTTAAGTGCATTTTTTTATACAATGGCAGGGGCATCCATGTGCACCCCGTTGTGTCGGGTGAGGTAGAAAACACTGTCTGTTCAGAGCCATCCACCTGTCTCACCTGCTGACCGTGATGTTACAGTGTGCAGCCTTGTCACAGTATGACCTGGGTGACTCATGCTAGTCTGAGCAGTCTGCCTCTGAAACCCACTCTGCTCCTGCTCACCCACTGACATAAGTTTTGTCTCACTGTGCTTGTCTGCCATCCTTCTGTTTGCTCGCCACTCTCAGTCTTCGCATATTTACTGCTTTCTCTCCTCCAGGGCCTCTGTTTGGGTTGTTTTTTTTTCCACTTTGCCGTCTTCACTCACGTTTCTGCTCATACAGTCATCTCTTTCTTTTTCTCTCCGTCTCTCATTCCTCTGCTTGTTTTCCCAGACCTACCCTGGTGGGCCTTGGCGGGCAGCAGGCGATGACAGTTGTATTAGCAGTCGATTGCGAGGTCACTTTCATTCAGCCCCACTGAAACTCAGAAGCACTGTCTGAGCCACAGAAAGGAAGATGAGGGGGTAGTAAACGGAAAATATTGAAAAACAGAGAGAGACATGAATATATATATATATATATATATATATATATAGAGAGAGAGAGAGAGAGAGAGAGAGAGAGAATGATAAAGAAGAGGGCAGTAATGAAACAGAGTTATGAGTGAAATGAAATCTGAAGAAAGTATCTGAGGTAAAATGAGGTGAATGTATCATTTTCAAGTGCACTGAATGTTTTATTTCCTGCTGTTTAAAATGATAAAAAAAAATCAAATCCTTTCGGCATTGGGCTTGGAGAATTTTCACAACATGATCATTTGTTTATTTGCTGTAGTCCTTTCAGCTTGAATAAGGGAAGTGTGAGACTGAGTGTGGGTGTAAAATCTAATGTAGAGAACCCCACTATCTCTTGATTGACATTTAATTGCCATGGCAACGAGTGGGCTGAGAGTGACTGCTCCCCTGAGAGCTTTTAGTCTCCAGGTTGCAAGGAAGAAGGGGGACTGAGGACTTTCTTTAACTGAGCCTCACCACTGTCGTTTTCCCACGGCTTTTTTCTAAGGAGCCTGCACCAAAAATGAAGTGCTTGCATCCTCTAAACCCACCCCTATGCAGATGTCCCCCATCCCTTCACCCCCCAACCAGCTGTTGACACGCTATTGAAATGTAGCAGTGAGTCATGATTAAGTGTTAGACGACACTCAGCACATGCTTATTGGATTCTGGCGGCCCTGGCTTTTGCAGCATTTTGGGTGCTAAGCGTCATTACTATCGTTTCCTCTCTCAGTTGGACGTCAGCTTCCAGCAGCATTGTGTTGATTACAAGGTTCTGTGGTAGATCTCAAGTTCAGAGGAACAACACAACGATTGCGGCACTCTCTGGTTTCCAGATGGTGTTTGTCTCAGTGTTGTGATCTGGCTCTACACAGTGTTGACTCATCCCACTGTCTCCCATTGCCTGTACCTCTACCTTCCCCCCTTGTCAGTGTCTGTCTATTTTTCTCTCCCCTCTCAGACATTTGTCTCCTTGCAAGCTTTGCCTAAAGTCTAGAATCAGTGGGAACTGTTGAGCAAACAGTGATATGAGCAGTTGCTCTAACGTTTGTACCTGAATCCTGAAGAAGAGAGAAAAGGCAGGCGGGTGGGAGGACGGGGAACCCCTAAAAAATCTGTTGTTTTTTTTATCTGCTGTGTGCAGACCAGAATCTCTCACACATACTATCCCACTCCAGTTCCATTTCATCTGCAGGTAGCATTGGATACGGGTGTTCAAAAACTCACAGAGGGGTCACATCTAGTTACCATAGCATCCGTTTGTAAGCACAAACACCCCTGCTGAGGTCCAAGCGCGCGGGTGTTTTGAGCCCTCTGCAGATGGTCTCATTCCAACGCGCCACCCAGCAGGGGTCCACTCAACTTACTGGAGAGTCAGGGTGGGCGGATTCTTGCGTTGGTGTTTTGCACAAGATGTTTTGTCTTAGTCTGCTTATTCTGCAGGGTAATGAGAGGTAAGAGCCTCCTACAGAGCTGCTCTGTCGTCTGCTTGAGGGGGCATATCTGCTCTGGACAATAAAGTCATGTAGTATTCATAGTATTCTACCTCATTGGATATGATATGTGGTGATAGTCTTGTATGAAATACATGAGTTCAAATAAAAGACAAGTTTTTGGTGATATTTAAGAAGAATATAATATCAATAAAAGCAAGACAAAATAGTAAACAACATAATTTTTACTATTTAATTTATGCAATGGTGCATCCCTAGCTCAAGGTGTTGCAAGATAAAAATTAGGTGATTAACAAGATAGAAGATAGGAGAAAAACATATCTGAGCAATACAGAATTTTGTTGTCAGACTTTTCTTTATTATTATTACTTACTCAAGTTATCAGATCCTTAAGTCGATATGTAAATTCTTGAAACTTAAAGTTATTACCCCCTTCAGCTCCACTGAAATGTGAGAAGGAAGTGTGGGAAGGATGGCAGGAAGAGCGAAATTCTTAAAGAGCCATAATGCAAGCTGGGTTTGGTGTAATTTTTGACATTTTAAGTGGAGATGATGGCCTCTTAATGATATGCCTCCTTTGGATCAATGCACAGAGGATGACAGGCTGTATTAATGACCTATATACTGTAACACATCCCAGCAGCTTAGTTTTATTTCCTAGAGTACACTGCAACCAGAGCTCAAGTGCATGTACATCTTGTGACTGGGCACTTATTTTTTGTGGCTCTATCCACCATTATACGGCCTCTCTTTTTTCTTGTCAGGTACCGTTCTGGTTACAGGCAGCTCCTCTGAGAATTGGGAAAAAGGAGCTGTGTGTAAGGCCCGAGGCTGTGCCGCAACTGAGTTAGTTCTCCACTTCTCCCTGGAAATTACAGTTTCTCCCACAGTCACTCAGTCACAGACAGCCTGGTTAAGACAGAGGAAATTGACAAGGGACAGAGGGATCTGGAGTTAGAGGGATGATGGTGGACTTAAGACACAACTCTGACTACTAGTACGTGCTTTATTTGAGAGTAAAGCCAGCTAACATTGCTTTAGCCAACCTTTTGTGAAATTGCATTATCTATTTTTACACTGATGCAGCACTTTATGATAGTAATATAAATTGTAAAAAATGTAGGCACTGCGGGGCTGAGTAATACTTAAACAAAAAATTCACATGTAGTTCTGATATACATTTGTGTTTACAGCTGATTGCTTTTTTTGATTGCAGTTTGACGTTAAAGGTGTGGCTCTATGGATGACAATGTTGGTTGGTCGGTCAGTAATCCACTTTGGTCCAGGTTGAAATATCTCAAAAACAATTATATGGATCGGCATGACATTCGTGCTCCCTTCAGGATTAATTGTAATAACTTCTAGCTTCATCATCAAGTAAAAATTTTAATTTGTCCGTATCGGACTAGTCCGATATGGACTGAGATTTACTGAGATATCGGACTGAGATAAACCCAGCAGAACTTCCACATAATAAGTTCAACAAAGAGCTATTGGAACAGGACCCGGCCAAACTGTACCAAACCACATCTGAAGACCTCTGTGGAGTTGTTCCTGTCTGAAAACGGCCAAGCTGTCCGCCAGGGTCATTTTGTAGGTTTATGACTAAATACCTACAAAAATAATGACATTCCCATCAGCCTCAGCTGTAGTTTGTGTTTAGTGCTAATTACCTAATGTTAGCATGCTAACTCGCTAAACTAAAATAGCGAACATGGTAAACATTATACCTGCTAAACATTAGCTTGCTAACATTGTCATTGCAAGGATTTTAGCATGATGACGTTAGCATTTAGCTCAAGCACCACTGTACATCTTAGTCTTTGTATTGACCACTTAAGTTTAAGTAGGCCTCCAGATGTTCCCTGGACAGATGGAAATTACAATAAATATCACATTTGTTTCAAAGTTAACATGTATAAAATCAACAACATGTGCACAAATGAAACAGGTCAAAAAGGTACCATTTTTTTAAATTGGAAAACAACACCTTACTGAATCAGTGAAGCCCGGACCCACTTCAGGGGAAAACCTGAAATTGTGTTTGTTAATGCTAGTGACAGTAGCAAGAGGATCTGCTATGCTGCTGACCTCAGAGCTCCACCACCAGTAATTGTTATGTGCACTGTCACTTCAATGCTACACTCATTAGAATCTTTTGATGAATTTGTTCATTTGAAATACAAAAAAGGGTTTAACTCCTATAAAAAGGTTATTGAAACAAATTAAGGGTCATAAACATAAATCAAGCCTCAGCTCCTTGGCTAAACTACACTTAGGTTGAACAGCCTACAAACACATTGGCTTTCAGCACAGTAATATCTTATCTGGCTGCCAAAGTAAGGAGGGATACAAGCCAATGCATTCCATTATTATAAAAAAAAAAGTGTGCCATTGATGCTCCATTCAACATTAATTTACTAAAGGCAGGATCTGTCTTTACCAGATCTTCTTATGTTTGAAGAGCTAATTAATAGTGACTGGGAGAGACTTCTATTGTCCACATAACATGTAAAGTGTATGAAAGATATGCATTCTACTCCATTCTCACAATTACTTTATTATATGGCTTTAACTCAGGACACAATTGCAAAACTGTACATACTGTACAAGACAAGGGTATGCTTATACATTTATGATTTCGTAGGACCATAATACATTTTAGTAATGGTGAAAGACTTTCTTCTAACAAGTTATTTTAAGTTAATACATAATTAGGTTTGCTCTTTATGTTCATTCCTTTATACAGAAAAAGATTTGCATGCTGTTACATCACTTTTTCCACATCCACTAAACATCAAGGAAAGAAGAGCGACAAAGCACTTTTTTTTCAGTGTCTTTCATAAAAAGAGCCTTGACAAAACTGGGTAAAAGGACGGAGAGAGTAAAGATGAGAAATTAGGAAAAAGAGGGAAAAACACAGAGGGTAAAAAACAAAGGCAATTGGGAAAGAGGACTGAGTGTATAGCAATGAAATAAGGAATTGAAGGTAAAAAGAGACGGGTTCAGAGTGGGTCACAATGAGAGGAGCCATGAAAGAGACTTTCTAATGCGTCTCTGCCCGTGCGCTATGCAAAGAGGTTTTGATCTCAGTCTCCAGGCCTCATGAATACCTGCTGATCTTGCTTTTACTTTTAAATCTTGCCATCATATCTTTGTACAATGTCTACACATGGTGACTTGACCTGGTTAAAGCTATTCCCGTCTTGGTTGTAGTATGAGGTATTTATTTATTTATTTGTTTGTTCAATTTCTGGCCTTGAATTGCACTTGTAGGTTAGTGAGGACTTTACAAGGGCAAATTTAGTATTGCAAGGTTAGAAAATATAACCATGTTGTTGAAGGATGTGTCAATGCTTTTCATATGAAAGCTTCGGTGAGTATGATCTTTGCAAAGCTTTTAATAGCTTGACCTACTCAGGGCGGAAGTGCTAGAACTCCCATCCTGCATTTTGATACCATTCTCAAGTTTGTATGGTGCTGCAGCCAGCTGTTTTGTTTACCCACAACTAGCGAACCTACTCATGAACGATCCCTCCACCAGGCTATGTAGTTTAGAGATGATTATAAATCCGGGACAAGATGTCACAATTACAAATCCGTCTGTGACTTCAACACCACAGACAGCATCATGGCTTTATCAATACACAGTAAGGTTACTGATATTTCAGAGCCATGGTCGGGGCTATAGATTCTAACTTGCACAACCCTCAGTCAGATAAAGGATCAATGAGTCAGGCAGACTAGACTAACATATTCAACTAAACCCCTCTGTCCTTGCACTCTCTCTGCTACTAGGGCATGGAGAGGGGGGATGGCAGGTTAAAAAGGCAGATGCATTTTGATAATTTTGCTAACAAGGGGGGTGGCATCCCCCCTCAAATAGTCTACTAATCATATCCCTATGTTAATGATTATTTACAGTCAAATTTGTGTCTTTTGCATAGCATGGCAGAATGAAAGTTTTTTTGTACCCTTTTTCAAGAATTTGGTGTTTTATTGAAAGTGACTTATTAAGGAGTTAATCATCACTAGCATGTAATCCTTTATGAAACCATTCTTAGCTGTTGCTTAGAAGTAGGCACCAGTAATGTTGCTGCATTGCAAAGCAGAATTTGTCCAAAAATAAATGAATCTCAACACTTTATTTTCAGTAATGCAGTAATCCACAGCTTTCAAAAAACAGACATAGAAGACAATATAGAAGCCAATTCTTCAATTCAAATTTTTCCTTTGGATCTGTAAGATGAAGTTGTGTACATGGTGGTACGCTGCTGGTCCCTGGTATGACTCTGGGTCAGTGCACAGCCTCACAAGGTGAGCAACTGCCATTAAAGCCTCCACTAACGACTTATTGACTTGGTGCCACTGAGCATGCTCCATCCAGGGTGCTTCAAAGGTAGAGCTGGCAGGGCTGTGATGTGTTGTTCGATGGGACAAGACTGTTTGAAGTCAACTCTGCCTTGTCTTGCACTCTGACACAGACAGACATCAGAAAAACAGTAAAAAAATAAGAACAGCCAAGAAAATACAAGTTTCTGAAGTTGGACAGAAATCTTTGAGCTGAATGTTCTGTCATATAGCTGATATATAGGGAGAATACTCCTTTGAAAAAGCTCCAAATTGTTTTGCTGCATATATATTTAGCCTTATACTGTACTGTATGTGTTGCATTACTTTGTGCACAGTCCTGTTTTTGTGTATGTTTAATGAATACAGCTTGTGCGTTTCTTTTCTTTCAGACTTGGCTCCATTTACAGCAGTGTACGTGTGTGTGTGTGTGTGTGCCTATGTTTGTGTGCCATGGTGTGTGCTTTATAGTGCTGCTTATATCCCAGCCTGCTTTAGGAGCGCAATTCGACCATAATATTGAGCCTTTCTGAAGACATTTCTCTCTCTTGTGTGCTGCCTTTGATGGAAGTGTGTCACAGATTTGAGATGCAGCCGTTTGATGTGGTCTGATGTGAGTTGGGGAGGTGACCTGGGTGCAAACACAGATAAAAATGCACACACACTAGCTAATTATCCACTCCCAGATGTTTAGTTTTGGGATGGAATCCATATAACGAGACACCACGAAATAAGGTTACAAGAATTAGCTTGTTTATTAATTGGGCCTCTCTTAACCCCTGGTTGTGCAATGTGTATGGTTCAGAACACTCATGCTTGCTGTGTGCTAATTTGATTAAACACAATTTAGAAATATGCAAACACATATAGATAGAAAGATAGATAGATTGATAGATAGATAGTGTCAGAGATCCAGATGAAAAGATGGCTGGCTCGAGGGAAATTTGAAATATTTAATTGAGTTAATTTAATTAACTTTAAACTATTAAGTGGACCTAAGGAAATTTGATCAGTAGATTAATATTTTAAGTTGTAATTATTTTAGAAGTAGGAACTCTTCCTTTTGAATTCTGTTTTCATTTGAACAGCTGGGCGACGCTATTGGATATTGTTTCGATGTGTGCCTGTGACACACAGCTTGAACAGAGGGCAGATATTTTTTTTTCTCTGCTGGAGGGAAGATCAGCAATTGTTTAGTACCGAGAGCATTGTCTCAAAATGATTGTGTAATCTTGAAAACACTTTGGGACAGATTCATATTCTTTGCTAGTGGTGGTCTTTGAGTGTGGATGAGCCTGAGACAACTGCACTGTAGCATTGCAGGTTTACTGGCAAGCTAACTTAAGATTTAAATCATAACAGGCATCTAAACTTTAATTTTCAAAGCTCAAGACAAGTTTGACCAAAGTGATTTTTTTTTCATATCATTGTGATGATTACATGATTGGCACAGTGTAATCTTGTGCTGAAACTAAAAGTATGAATTGTATGAACAGTATGAATGTGTATGATTAAATATAATTTATTAATTTTATATTAGAATATGCATTATTGAAAAGCCAAAGTAACGTAAATTAGGAATTATTATTAATCATTATTTTGTCATTTATTTCCAACCGGTCCATAGGAAGCTCCATGAGTCTGACCTGGCAAAAGCATTGATTTTGGACTACGTATCATACAGGAATTGCAGTTATTTTACACTGATGTATGTTCAAGTGTTCATTTTTCTGATAGGTTTGCTTCTAATTAGTTTTTTGATGCTATAAAAAGGGGGTTTTACGTCATGATTGACATAGGCAGGTTCATAGGTGGGACCTCGATACCGCGGCTCCAACCGCGATCACTATGGCACAGACTCTGGCTCCAAATGACGGAACCAGGGCAAGATGGTAGCTCCCATATCCGGGATATTCTGGCTTTATATACAGTCTATGATATAAACTAATAAATCAAACAAAAATTGTGAGGTTTTGGTGTTTTTATGCTTCTTAAGACATATAGGCTCAAATGAGCAATATATTATTAAAGTAGGTAGTTGAGGGTGACATCTGGCTGAGATTTGAAGTCACTGATTGAAATGTGTATTGGGCAGTCTGTGGGCCATCTTAAATTTCTGTTGGCCATATTGAGGTCCAGATGTGGTCCTGTTCTGGATGCCAGACCTGAGCTACTTAAGGACCATCATGCCAAACCAGATGTGCCATAAGACACTGGTGAGTCTCTTTGAGGGAGCTCTCAAAGAAAACGAGCAGCAACGATGATGAGAACTAATCCCCCTCCCCTCAGTAAACATACAGGAACAATAAATCTTAGTTAAATCTACGAAACTAAAAGCTTAGCACATGAGGAGGAGGTTGGGGTGGTGAAGGGAGCATGACGGTATCAGCAAAGTAATGGTCAAGTTCTAATGGCTGGCCTGTATTCATACATGAATGATTGGACATTACTAGCCAACTGGTAGCCAAGCAGCTAATCTTGCTCTGTGGGCCCACCACCTGGGAGACACTATATAGACTATTGTGAATTATTGACTCCTGACTTCAAAAACTGGCTTTTCAGGTGCATAATACTTGTAACGTGTTATAATTTGTTAATCACTGAATCGTCCTGTGATAATTTTTGCAAAACAAAAAATCTTATGAATAAATTAGAGCATATAACTCCTTCAGAGCGTCTGACACATACAAACTGTTGTCTGGGACATAACAGATGGCTGTGTTGCGATAGCGAATGATTACACACAATAGATCACACTTGGGCATATCAAACAAGACAGTGTGTGGATGTTGATTTGTTCTACTGTGGATGTACAATGTATCTTCCTCTTTGTAGGAAGAAAATCTTACAATACAGTCATGTTAAAAACATAATGGCTTCAAAACCTAGTGGTCTTCCAGTTTTACCCTCCAAGTATTTTATGCAGCGAGGTAGAGCAGCAAAGAGAGAAGAGGTTAGTAGGATTTTCACCCTACGTGGCCTCCTGGGCGAACACAGGTACCAGCACACTGTATCTCCTTTGGTTCTGCTGTCCACTTCAGATATAGATCGACATTCAATGTCAGAGATGAGCGCCTCAGCCCACAGTGAGGGAGACAAAGATGCCAACGCGTCCTCTCTCTATTTCTTTCTGTTTCTCCAGCTCTGTCACAGTCTGCCTGTCCCTCGGTCTCTTTCAAGTTTCATGTGCTTCCACGGCGCTGATATTGACAGCTTGTTTTTCCCCACAAAGTGCTCTGTTTTCGAGAGACTGTCGCTTCCCATTTGCTATTTAATATTTCAGTGTGAGGTGTTTCTGGGTGTTGTTGCTACAGGGTCAGCTACAGGGAATGGGGCTTCGTTGACTTGCATGAAAAACAATTTGTGTGCTGTATAGAAGCTGATGTGTAAAGGTTTGAATGAAAAATTAAATTTTCATGATAGTTGGAATGTCTTTTTTTATCAAGAAATGCATCTTCACTTAAACTACTGTGGGAAATGTAATTTACGTAGAAGCTCTCGATTTGACAAGAAATTGACTGTGTGCAAGCATTGCCCCCCATTGTTACTGTTGCTATGCCTGTCAAACATATAAAACTCGAACATTTGGTAGTAATTTTTGAAATATTGTAAATATTGATTTCAGGCAGAGGCAGACAAAAG
Source organism: Coreoperca whiteheadi (assembly GCA_011952105.1). NCBI lineage: Eukaryota > Metazoa > Chordata > Actinopteri > Centrarchiformes > Sinipercidae > Coreoperca > Coreoperca whiteheadi. The sequence continues at coordinate 13,227,479 of CM022481.1, read as the reverse complement.
CAGCCTTCTCATTTCTAGCCACTGTCGATTTTGTTGGCTGTAATGACAACTGATCAGTTCTAACTAGCTATCTAATTAAGCTAATAATAGCTCCATGAGTTATTTGAAAACACTTTTCAAAAGGTAGGGTAGGCAAGGTCTTTCTAAAACATTTCTTGTCATATTTGTTGAAACTGTCTTTATATACAATACAAAAATGAAATGCTCTGAAAAACAGAGAAAACTCTAGGCACCGTAAGCTACCAAGCTAGCTTATGGCAGAGAAAGAGCAGTAAGAATTCCCAGCACCACCTGTACCTGCATCTGCAGTCAGCACTGGCAAACAAGGCAAAAAAAGGAAGACAGGATTTGAAAAGAACAGCGACATAAAAGACTTTGGATAAAGCTAGGGGTCAGAACAGAGTCCATATCGGCGTGGCTTTTCAACGATGGTGATAAGTGAGGGACCTGAAGGGACTGAAAAGTGACACCATGGTCGCTTTATTTCTGCTGGACAGGTAATCTGGCTTTTTTCATTTTGATGTTAATTTGTTATGTTCATTAATTTTGGGGGCGTGGCTATGGAAGGAGCACTGAAGGGAGCGGGTGGGACTTTTTCGTTTGGATAATTTCAAAATCTAGCCGTTTCTTGATACCATCTCAAACTTACCTACCCTAGCTTTAATGTTTACAACTGACTAATTTTAAAATTAGACCCCTTTAAGAGGATCTTACATGTGCACTTGATGGCTGCATACAAGATATGGTGCTAAAAGACTGAGACTAAAGCTGCATGTCCCAATAAAAAAAGTCAGCATCCTCACCAGTTGATGATCTGATGTACAAAACGTAAACATAGAAAGAGCATTTTTTATTACATGACCTAATACTCTTCAACAAAAGACAGCATTCAGGGTATAAAGTCCATTATGACATTTTTTTAATGTTACCCAAAGTACAACATCTTTGAACTAGAAAAACATGCATAAAAATTATTTTTAGTGCGACCAAAATTCTATCTCCCCAGTCCTTGTAGGACTTAAGGTGGACACCCATAGCTGCTTCAATTTCCCTTTCTGTGGCCTTTGAATTCCATCTCTTCACAGCAGCTGGAAAGAAGGCACAAAAAAAATGTTAGCTATAGATCGCTAGCTGCTAACCGTTCGCTACAGAACACACAGCTTGCATGCTAGCTTCCCTGCCCCCCAGGTATGTACAAATACAATAACCAACTATCTATGCAAATACTCAAACTCAACAGTTTGGGATGGAAATGAAAAACACATTTGCATTTTAAATTGGAGTGTCCTTTTGAAACTCACCAGCCACTCGCACGCCCCTCCTGTCGAATTCGATCACCTGTTGCCCATGTGTTGGAGGCCAAAGAGATTACTTGTAGTGTTGGAGCGCAAGGAAAAATAGATCCTAAACGGTTATATCATTGTTATTTAAACAGTGTTTATTCAGTTACACCACTCTAAAATAAGTTTTCCTCGAAATCACCATTCCCCTAAGATTATGTTTTCATGTCGGCAAATGATCGAAAATAAAGTCAAGCTGTGACTCGACGTCTACTGGACTTGTTGGCCTTGATTCATGTTGAGGAAATGTTTGCTGGGCAGGGCCGGCCCTGTGGCTGGGATTGCTAAAATGTAAACTTCACCAAATCTAATAGGAGCAGGACAGATGTTAGCCTAAACTCTGATAGCATCCAGAACCAGCTTCCACGCAGTTGGTAAATACTACACATTTTGCTAGTTGTGAACATGGATTAAACTTAACCTGTAACCCTAATTCTCAATTGCTGTGCTGTAGGTAGTAAGCTAGTTAACCTGACATGCTAGGGATTGCAGCCTTCCTTGGAGCAGATAACCACACTGTTTAATCCATTCCTTACATTTTTGCTCCTATGTTTTTGGCTTTGAAAAGGATAAAAAAAACAAAAAAACCCAACACATTCCAAACTCTTTAAATGCAGAGTATGGCTTCTACTCCCATGCACACGGCTTGCTAAGAAATCCAAAGCATGACAGACCTGCCATGAGGGGTTTAGCTCGATCAGTCATTGCTTTTTGGGTGAAATAGACAGTGTCCAAATGAGTGAAGTTCATAGACGGTTTCTCATCAGTTCCACCTTGATCATTTTCATCTGCAGATCAATGCTACCAAATAATTTACAGCTCTCACAATGTCTTAATATAGCAAGACAAGAGAAAATCCTGTTTTTTCCAAAGCTATTTGCTGCTTCTAACAGGAGCCTGTGTGATTTAGATTTCCCTCCTTGATGTTAAAGCATGAGTAGGGTTTTGCCTGCCCTCCCTGAGAGAGCGCTGGAGTAATAGCAGCTGCTCAGTCCTGATTAGAGCCACCGTCCTTGCAGAGCCAGGCCCACACATCTCTGTCCTACTTTCTCTTCCTCTCCTCCTCCTCCTGATCTTCCTCTCTCCCTAACTCCCCACCCGCTCCTAAAGTCATGCTCCAAGCTGCTGCTTAAGAATCACAAAATCACACTGCAAATGATTTTTTTTCCTTGTAGATCTGCAACGTTTTTGGTTTACGAAAAAAATCCACACATAAATATGCATCCACACTTGCATGTGCACAGGCCCACATAAGGCTCATCTTAGGACAGAAATGTGTCTGGATTTGTTTTCCAAAACCGTACACCTACATACACACCCACAGACATGTACATAAACACACACCATTTATGAATCAGTCGGAACGCTGGCGAGGTATCTCTGAATTAGAGGATCCCTATAATCTAATAAGCCAATCTATATTAAAGCTGTACCTTTTTTACTTGCTTTTTGTGAGTATCACTGGGCTAATTTAAAAGACCAATTTGAAAGCATTTGCTCTAATGTGCTGCGACTGTGTGACCTTCAACATGTAACTAGGGCAGTTGCTATCTGTACATTTTTAGTATATGTGGTAGGGTTTGGAGTGCATTTGTGATTGTGTATGTGTGATGAGAATTTATGCTGTGTTCTTGACATGTACTGTAAGTGCAAAACAACCTGCAAACAATGAATAAGATCTTGATTAAGCTTTTCGCACTTTTACGTTACTTCAGGATTTTTATTCCCTCCATTGTCCCGTTATGTTTCTTCTACCACTTTCCTGGCTCAGGTATGTCTTAGGCTCTGTGTGCGCTTTGTGAGGTCGAGAGAGGGCTGCACGGAGTTTGGAGAAGAAAAGTCTACAATATCTCAACCAAAGTAATGTAAGTTATAGTTTCAGATCATCTTTTACAGGCACATATTTCTGTGTGCTGGGTTTTGTGTTTTTTTTTGTCAAAATGATGACCAGACAGTCTGAAGCAGCTCCCCTGACTCAAATTACTCCAGGGTCAGGGCGAGTTGAGCTGCCACATGTGGGATGGGATACTTTTTATAAAAAATTTAAAACCATTTTTTTCCAATTTGGATAGTCAACTGTAACTTTAGTAGGATACAATATTGGCACACAGACCTCCGTAATATAGTTCAGTTAATTACAGCAGTTTCACAGGCAGCACCAGCAAGTAAAAGTCTTTAGCTCATGGCCAGTCTTTAGGTACAATTAATTTCATTTAATTAAAAAATATAAGAAACAAATGCAATATGTTCGATGCCAAATGACTCATTTCACACTTGGAAAACATTTAAATAAACTCAGTCAGGGAGTCCCAAAACAACATTGGTTTGGCTGGTTCGTCTTATCGACGCATCCAAAGTGATGCTGCATAAAAAGGTAGCATTTAAGGATTTCGCAGAAAATAACAGCCCAATGAAGAAAGAAAAATTTGAGGAATAAAATGAAAGGGGGAAAGAAGAGAATAAAAGCGAGGAAGGAGAAGGGGGAGTGAGAGTAGCTTCCTTTCGTCCTTTTTCCCCTGGGCTGAGTGGGAGCAGATTGTGCAGCCTACGGTTGGACATGCTCAGGGGTTTTGTGAATGAAATGGACGCCGTGGCTCTGTGCCCGTACATTACACAGCTAGGTTTTCTCCTGTCTTCCTTCCCATCCCTCCTCCACTGCCCTCTCTCCCTCCTATTCATCAGGAGACTTCCCAGACTGCAACATGTTGGCGTCCAGTTACCATCCAGTTACCATCACTTAGCAACTCCCAGGAGGCATCAGCCTCTGATGCTCTCTTGCTCACTCTTTCTCTCTCTCCTCCTGTCTCAATTCAACTCAAATAAGCTTTAAATTATTGTTGAAATACAGTGTTGTCAAAAAAGTAAAGCACATGTATATGTACAGTATTAACTGTAAAACTAAAGGTTTATTGGTAAATTACAAAAACGTACATATTGTAAGCAAAGGGAACTTCATTTGTAAAATTATGGAGTTTATACAAAAGTTATAAAATAAATAATACACTGGTGTATGGATGTTATTGGTTAATCTATAGTGCTAATCACAATATAGTGAGTAAGGCAATGCTAATGTATCTAGCAAAAGATGGTATCATTGTCATTAAGTATCAGCTGTTTTTTTCCGAATTGGAAAATAAATAAATATATATATATTACCCTTTCAAATAATGTTTTCATGATATGTACTATACATTTGGGGCTATAAAATAATCAGTTCCATCTTAGATGTATCTTTTCCACTCTGACCATTACTTACTGCTCCTTCTCATTCACTTACTCAACCCCCGTTTACAGGCAAACACTCACACGCTCTCATTCAAACTCTCATCCAACCAACCACAGACCCTCTCTTCATTCTTCCTCTCTCTCCGTCCACCTGCTGAACTTAAAGTGCTCCGCAGCAGTAATGGCCGAACTGTGTTTCATTATGTCACATGACATGTGGAACAAGCCTTAATGTAGAGAAACATGGCTCCATTCAGGTTTACCAGTGTACTAGTGCTTTCAGGTAGAAGGTATGCATCATCAGAGTGAGTGAAACTAAAAACAACTAAAAACTTAACTTGGCAATAGGGTTAGTAGCTGAATAAAATATTTAATCAGCGATGTTGCTTAGTGCGCGTCCTGCGTCTCTGATGCATTAAAATCCGAAAGGACGCAGTAAACTCACTGTTGAAGCATCCAGGGGACGCAACATATTTCCCCCTGATAATGCTACATCGTGAAAAGCAATATATTCATATAAATAAACTAAAAAGAAGCCTTGCGGTTCTGTTTCTTACCATCTGTGCATACACCAACTATCCTGCAGCCAATCGGGTAGTTTTGTAACGAACGAAGAAACTGCTCAAATCGTCTCACTCACACACACACGATAGAAGGTGACTTAACAGTGTTATGAGTCGTTGCTTAATTCGGCGTGTATTCGATCCACAAGCCAGCACGTATTTTAGTGAGAATTCTTCATTTTTGAATGTACCCTCTTTATTTATAAAACATCTCAAATTAGCAAGTTAAATACCTGAGTGCTTTCGTTAACAACAGTAAACGAAACTGTAGGATTTATGAATGAAATTTGGTGAGTAAGCAGAAAACACAATGCAAGGCAGATAGATAAATAGCACTACAGGTGCAGGAGCCTGGTTATTTCATCTCTGAAGGTGAAAAGAAATCCACCTACCAGTTCCTCTGAAGCTCACTAATTAACACGTTATGTCTTTGTATAATCTGTATAAAAACTGTGGTGTAAAACCATCAAGTTATGTTCTCGCCTATACAATAGCCCCCTTTAAAGGAGGCTGACAGTCCTGGACAGTATAATTGAACAGTACACAGGCTAGGAAGCACCAATCCTAACATGCGACACACCAACTCCGCTAAAAGCCTGTACCAAGCATCCACAGCCGGAACGAAACACAATTACAACCTAGGCAATTATATTCATTATGATCAAAAACGTGAAAATATGCAAATCACACTTTGAAATGGCTTTCTTTTGAGACCAAGATTATGCATATAGCCTTTGTTGTTGTTAAGATATACTCCATTTATTTGGGTATGTAATTTCGGACAAGAGTTAGGAGAAACTGGGCTCAGTATTAACAGGAAGTTGTGTGCTGGACTATTTCTTGGCTGGGAGCAGTGAGTCTTTATGCTAAGCTAAGCTAACTGACTGCTGGCCGTAGCTTCATCTTTAGATCAGACCATGAGAGAGGTATCAATCTTCTCATCTAACTCTCAGCCAGAATGCGACATGTGTTTTAAACAATGCCAAACAATTCTGAAATATGCATGGATGTTGCTGGCGTCTTCCAACTGATGGACTCTCCAGTGAGGTCTATATATATATCTATAGGGTGCCAGTGATGTTTTGAAAATGTAATCTTGCCAATGAAGGATGAGCCAAACATCATAGATGAGTACAAGTGACCGAGTAGGACTTTTGGTTCTTTCTCAAATACTTGAGCTTCAAATTTAGTCACAGCTCACAGTCCTGCAGTCCAGCATGTTTTATATTATAAATGTAGAAGACTTGTACCTGCCAGTGTATTATCCCATGAAGATTTCACCCTATCTTTAAACTATTCTATAAAAACACACAAACCCCTCTTGTCATGTTGTCAATACATCATACATACAACACTATTTTCACTGTTTTTTTAACACACTGTATGTATCTTATCACACATCACAGGCCTTTTTCTTTTCACCCTGAGGCGCAGACAAGGAGATATACCTGCTATCATACACACACTGCTTTTATAGATACGACATGTACAGTATTACTGCATGAGGTATGTTTGCGTCTGATCTAAGAGCCCATCATTTACTCCTTGCACTCATGAAGTCCCTTTCGGAGGGGGCAGAAGCCTGGATCTGGTGTCCAGAAGGGGGCTTTGCCCTGTCAGCATCCAATCTTCCCTGCATAGATTCATGGAAGAAAGGAAGAGTTCCCAGGATACCTCTATCGATCTAGCCCCATCCCCCACATCTCTTTTTCCCTCTATCCTCCATCTAACCATCCCCCAGCCCAGAAAGGTAGAGCAGGAGTTCTCATCCTAGCTGCGTCTGTACATGTGTGTTGTGTCTGCTGCTCTGAGTATGCTTGTATGTGTGCGTTTTTAAGAGCTGAAAAAGCTGACACCATGAATCCAGGCAGCTGTCTCAGAGGATTTATATCATATTGTGTTAGCCAGTGTTTGGGTGATGGGAGGAAGCTGTTTATGGGGCTTAAAATGCTGGAATGGGCAGGAGAGATATTTGTGTGTTTGTGTTCCTGAAGGAAACTATGATGACGCTTAATTTTTTTTCCTCATTGTCAGTAACTATATCTCCCTCAGTCTGCTGTGCAGCCCTACTGCACTAGTGCTTGTCTATGACCTTAAAGTACCCCGCATAGCTAAAGTACCTCTGGATTAGTTTTTATGGTGGCCACTTAATGTGCTTGCTTTCTCTCTCTGTCTGTCTCTCTCTCTCCTTCCCTGCATCTGCCAGGCTGATATTTTGATCTGTCACAACAGGTTTTTCTCAGCGGACCTGTCAATGACTAGCAGTTGGGGGCTCACACATATGCTTTGTGTCATTGGATCCCCTCAGGTTAGCATGGGGCTCGGGGCTTTCCCATGGTGACACCGTCTGATGGTGTGAAGCCTGGTGTAAAAATGTGATTGTGTGTGTGTGTGTGTGTGTGTGTGTGTGTGTCAGGTTTTACTTGAAAACAAAAGAAATGTGGGCAAGTGTTTTTAGTGTAGTTATTTTATGTGTAATGCATTAGTCCTATTCATGACATGCTTTGGGAAGTGACATGCTGGTCTGTGCTGAAGCCTGATTTCGTTGCATCCGTGCATACATTATATATATGTGTGTGTGTCTGTGTGTGTGTGTGTGTGTGTGTGTGTGTGTCTGTGCAACAAAGAGGTAGAAGGACATAGAGAATGATAAGCTTGTTGAAATTGATCCTGTAGTCTGTGCGTTTCTTTAAAAGTGTGTGTGTGCGCGTGTGTTTTTGTGTGCCCTCATAAGCCTCAGTAGCAACAGCAATGTCACTTATGATGGATGACCTGACATATACTGCATGTCAATAATAAGCTAGCTCGCTTTCCTCTCACACATTCACACCTTCCTCTTAGAGAAGGGCTCCTATCTTTCAAATTAGCACGTTATGTGAATAATCTTCCTCTCCAGTCAGTGCGCCTGTGAATATAGGGCAGTTTTGAGAGTGCTGTGTGTGGGAGCTTTCTGCATTTTCCCAGGGGTATCTTCCCTAAAGAGGAAGATTAATATATCAATGGATAACTTGATCATAGTCAAACATACACATGTGGTGTGTGTGTGTGTGTGTGTGTGTCTGTGCATGTGATTTTGTGAGTGAGAACATGTGCGCCGCCTCCTTTATTTGCATGTCTGGAGCGAACATCTATCACCATCATCAAGACGCTGCACAACAGTGAGGCAGGCAGGCACCGCCGATGCTCTCGGGAGAGAGACTGAACACACTTTCAAACCTTTACCGCAGCGAAATCAAACGTTTCCTAAATGCCTTCGCCTCGGGCACACTACGCACACGCATGCACAGATGCAAACAGACAGATTCTGTTTTCTCATTTTTCTTTCCTTTTGCTGACTGTGTTTGTATTTTCCCATCATTCAACCTATATCACACATAAACCCCATCATAAAGATGTGGCATAAGAACACCTGAAGAAACATCCTGCAGCACTAAATAAGATACCAAAAGATACCATTAAAACACTCCTTCCCTTCATCTACAGCATATTCTTTGAATGCTAATGGCCAGAGTGGCTCAATCCATTTTTGGGAGCCAGAGGGGATTACTGGGCAGTACTAAAGAGAAGAGGGTAATGCTGAAATGGTACAGCCTGATAGATAGAGGAGCAAGAGACAGTGTGTGTGAGCGGAATAGTAAAAAGAGCCCCCGAGACGGTGGGAGGGGGGGAGGGAGCGAGAGAGAAGGAGGGAGGAGTATGGTGGAGTGGAGGCACAGAGCCAGAAAATTGCATTGCGTGCTCGGTGATTAGTTTACCTCCTGGGTCTCATTCTCTCTCACTCCCCTCCTCTCACTCCCCAGGTTCTTTTCTACCTCTAGTAGCTTTTCCTTGTGTCTTTGTCTTGCCACTTTCACTGCCTCTCGCCTCCTTCCACTTCCTCTGTCACTACATCACACTGTCACTTCTCTCTATTCTCTCCTCCTCTCGCCTCCTCTCCTCTCTTTCCTACTTGTGTGCTGACTTGGCTCTCGCCTCCATTCTTGTGTTATCTTCGGGGCTTGAAAAATGCATAATGCCACCTAACCTGAAAGCAAGCCCATCAAACCTAAAAAAAAACTAAAAAAAGCACTGTGGGATGATTATGTATTTTTGGTTATGTGATAGTAGTGGTAAAGACTCAGAGGCACAAAGAAGATTTAGACAGAGAACTTTCAATCAGTCTCCAAGTCAGGGAAGCATTTTAACACCATAAGCCAGCCCTGCTAATTATAGTCTTAAGAGCAATAAACATGAGCTTCAAGTGTCTCTCACAGTACAACAGAAGTGCTGACACTGAATGGAAGTCAGCCTCCATGCGGCCATTTTTGGTTTGGTGTTCTTTGAAAAGCAAGTGGGTCAAGCCTTTTCTTCTTAATCCGTACATAATCTGGCCCTTCCTCTAGTTGAAGAGCAGCCACAAAAACATTACAGGAGTGGTGGGGAGACGGAGAGTGATGGACAGACAGCAGGAAAGAGGATTCCACTTCAGGCTGTCAGGGCATTTCTCTTTCGAAAGAAAGCATTATAAGATAGCAGAAGGCCATCGAGTAACAAATGGCTGTTACTGTAATAACCGCCTATCCTAATATTTAATAAGCTCATTCTGTCCATTTTTTTCTCAGTCGCAGAGGAAGTCATATAGCAGCACGTTTTGTGTGTGTGTGCCTCGGGTAGAAATTCTATGGTATGTTTCATAAAAAGAGGTGTGAAATCAGCTGTAATGTGCTGTGTGTTTGAGAAGGTAATTCAGAAATATCACTTCAACTGACACTTTAACCTTTAAAAAACAAACAACAAATCAAAAAGCTATTGCCAGCCATGTCCTAAAAAACTCAAATAAAAAATAATGAATATGGAGGGTGGAACCTATCCCAGCCTGCAATGGATGAGAAGCAGGGTTTTACACATCTTAAACATCATTACCGTTTTCTCCTACTATTTTGATAGTCAATTAATAAGTAATCTTTCAAGCAAAATGCTAAAAATTCTCTAGTTCCAGCTTCTCAGTTGTGCGGATTTGCTGCTACTTTGTCGTATGTGATATTAAACTGAATATCTGTGGGTTTTGGACTGATTGTCAGACAAAACGAGACATTTGTAGACATCACCCTGAGCTTTAGGAAATGGTGGTAGGTATTTTTTTGCTATTTTCTGACATTTTAGACCAAAAGATCGATAGATTAATCAAAACAAATATTCAGCAGATTCATCGATAATGGAAATTTTAGTTTTAGCCCTAAGGTGTTTGTTTTCTACAGTAAATCTGCAGTCTTGCAAGTATCTTTCACTGCTAGACTTTTTGTTCTCTCATTGAAAATAGTAGATTCAGCAAAACCAGGTAAACAACAGGCAGTTGGCATTTGGTTGATAAGTGACAACAGTATCTATGTGACTACAACGTGAGTAACCACAGAAGGCAAAAAACAAACAAACAATCCTGTTGGATGGAATTGTGAATTCAAAAAAGGAAGAAAAAAAACATTGCTGTTTTGGGGAGAACAATGTTTGAGTGTTTTGGGAAATACTACAAGCCAGCTGTACTTCTTAAACCTCTTAGATTGAGAATTCAGGTTACGGTGACTGCAGGTTTGGTGTATACTTTCAGTCTCTGTGAAATCTCCATTTGAAAATGTTGGTCAGAGCTGCATTATGTAGTTTTAATTTTAGCCGTTGAATCAAATGAATCATTTAATTAAGCATGCCCTTCATTTGATTACCCATCTGGATATTTGATAGTGCAGCCCCATTGTTGTTGATAGCTGCTAATGCCCAGCTGAAGTGATCAATAGCATTCTGTATCTGAAAGGCAAGGCAGCATCCCTTCTCTTTAGCACTGATACAGAATCTGCACCTCCTTATCCGTATCATGCTTTAGTCCATTATTGGAGAAATGATCTTAGTTCATCTCTGGCTGTCATCCATCGTAAAAGTAGAGAGACCCTGATCACCTGAATTGTGCACATCTCTTCCCCTCTTCCTCTTACATTGTCCACTCCTGTTCTTCTTTACTCTCTTTTATGCGTTCTGTTCCTCCACTTTCTCCTCTTCCTCCCTCATCCACTATCATCTTATATCCTTTCCTCCCATGTCCTTTTTCACTCTCTTCTCTCTGCTTTCCACTTGTCTTAGTGGTGGCACAATGTCACGCGATCACAGTGCAATGAGTTGGGGTATCTGAGGACCGATGCTAATGATGACAAATGACTGGCTGTGCAGAGAGGAAGGAGAAAGAGTAGAGCAGAGGAGAGGAGAGCTACTATACGTGGTGGGGGTCAGTGTTTGTGCTCTGTGCACAGATAAAGAAAGGGAGGAGAAAGCGGTTTCACACTGCCACATGAAATGTGAAACAATACCAGTTTTCTTCAACATCTGAATTGAATCATACAATGAAGGGTATAGTTTGACATTTTAGGAGATACACTTATTTACTTTCTTGCCAAGAGTAAGATGTAAAGTTCGACAGCCAGGAGACCATTAGCCTAGCCTAGCATAAAGGCTGGACTGTTTCTTAGCATAATGCCTGGTTTCTTGTTGTCACAGTGAAGTTGCCAGGTAACCAGCGGAAACTCCAGGAAGTCAGTGCTCGCAGACAAGAAATAGTCCGGCACATGAAACCCATGTAAAACCCAAGTGTTGTCTATATAACCTTTAACTTTAGAGGTGCTGGTAGGCAGTTTTATTTTTTACCTTTGTATGGATCCAGGCTAGCTATTTTCCCTTGCTTCCAGTCTGAATGCTAAGATAACTGTCTCCAGGCTGTAACTTCATATTTAATAGACAGATATGAAAGTGGTATCGATCTTGTCATAACTTTTGGCAAGAAAACGAATAAGCATATTTCGCGAAACGTCTGACATTAGCTGCAGCTGCTTATAACTAGCTAACTATTTTGCTCGGCTGCTACAGGAAAAAAATGGACACAGGCAGACTAATTTCAATAACTTTAAAAATTCTCGGTTGCTATAACAATAAAAATAACTTAATTAGCCACCACAATGGTTGTGAAAATGACAGCTTTATGCGGATTAACATCAGGTTAACTGAGCTGTTAAAGTTAGCTAGATGCCAACAAGTTAACATCAGTTTATAAATGAAGCACCAAACTAAAGTAAACTTGGATTTAACTGTTAAGATTCTCACTGGCATTAGTGACGGTTGAAAAAAAATATCCACCATAAATCCCTTCTTCTAACGGACCACATGAAATGATGTATTAAAGTGTTATAATTACAGTGATAATATTTAGTCAAGACGTCAGAGGTGGTTAAACAGTACGCACTCCAAGAACTGACAGGGTGGAGCAGAGTTGACACAGCATCTCTCATCTCGGCTTGCCACTCCCCATTGCTTTCAGCTTGCATCATGTCAGCTCGGTCTCCATTCAAAATTCCAGCAGCTCTAGGAATCGCCCAAAGGCACTGGTCACAGATCGTTGTGTGTTTGTATGTGAGTGTATCTGACTCGCCTGTGGGACTCAGATCTCAACTCAGCCAGCCTTTCATCCAGGGCTATTCGCTGCCATAAGGAGGATAAAGACATATCTGATGTAGGATCAGTGGTACACTGTTAAAGGGAAAGCCATCGAGCCATGAAACGTTTCCGGGAAAGTGTAAAAATCACTAGTCTTGACCTACATAAATGTTATCATTTTTTGAAAACCCCTATGTTATATTTTAATTTCCCATTCCTCTCCCATAGAAGCTAACATGTTGAGTTAAAGAGATGTTTGCTATAACAGTTTCCTTTGGCACTGTAGAAATTGGCGAATGATGAATAACACAACACTGACATCACTGTTAAGCTCCCGCCGGAGCTGTGATACTTTCATTTAGTGTGAAGGACAAGAGAATGGCAGATTTGTGCGACGGCCTTCTGAAGTGTCCTTGAGCAAGAGAATGAATCCCTGCCAGTTTTTCTATAGCTGACCCATACTGCTGACCACACTATGGCTGAGGGGAAAGATGGCTTGCTCCTTCGAAATTCAGAGTATCGCTAGAAATGCTATTAGCCAATCATACATAGACAGCCCTCTGTGTGTTCCCACTGCTGCCATCCCAGTGAGGTAACTCCAGGGTTGCATCTCAAGTCTCTTAATTGCATCCACGTTACTCTCACTTGCAACCTTTCCTTGGGCCTTAGTCCCTCTCACCGGGGATGCATGGGAGAGACGCAAGGGAACCATGCGAGGAGAGAGGAAACAAGGAAATGTGTTTAAAGAGAAATGAGACGTCCTTTCTTCTGAAGCGTAACGTGAAGCGACGTCCGTTTCTGATTATGGCGGCAGCTGGTCACAGCTGGATCAGCTGTGAGTCGGCTTTAACAGCTGTAGAGACTTGTGATGGAGTTTGTGTCTGCACACATGTGCACTGTGCTAATACTAATCAAGCACACAGTTATCACTGCCAGAGCAGCAGTGTTTTCTCTCTGTTGCTTGTTACCTATTTAACAAACACCTGCACATGAAGAACAACCTGCATTCTGTATTATACTGTGTACTGAGTCCTGCTCAGAGGCACAGGAATCATTTCTACTGGCTAGAATGCCTTCATATTATTTTTATTCAATTATTTGCATATGTATTTATTGATATTCTGATTTTTCATTCATATCATTATTGAATAACCCAAAATATGATTATGGTGTCTTTTGAACATTGGAAATTATTTATTAGTATAAATGTTTCATGGAAAATTTTAATTATGTAACACCGTGTCCTAACTAAATGCGAGCGTCTGAATCCGTTAAATATGCACATCTGTTATCATGTAAACAAACCACGTACCTATCAGCTGTGCGCTCGAAATTAGACTGGAGGAGTTAACCACTCAAGTAAAACATGGGTGATTAGGCTACTTGCTATTTACGTTTCTATTTCTAAACAGAAAACACATGTTTTATATTTCGATATTTCGATGTTTCTTAACTGGAAATAACATAAAGCCAACAGCAATAGGTAGCTGTTAGTGATGGTCATTTACCTTGAGCTCCCTGGCGATCTCCCTCCAGCCAGCTGCTACCTTATTTAGGTTTTTGCAGTGAAGATGAGTCGCTCACAGCTAGTTAGGACTCTCCAAAATAAAATTATGCAATCAAACAGATTTTGTCGCTGAAAATTGCTCACATCGCATGCCATTAGGACACGGTGTAACTCATATCAAACCCTACGCTCAGGAATTGTCAGCCTCACATGTGACTGAATGGAAATGACGATAAATTATGTAAAAAGTGTTTCTGGATGACAGACAGACTCTCCTCCTCTCTCTGACTTTAATTGCATCCATAATAAAAGGTAATCAGGGAATTAAATAACCTATCAAAGAAAAATCTTTCTAAGAAATGAAGAAAGTTTTTTGTGGTTTCTTTTGTTGTTCAGACCTACAATTAATGGATTTTTAACTAGAGGGTAAATCAGAAATTACATCAAACATAAAATTTGGGAGCGATACACTTGAGTTAAATATGTTATCTGCCTTAACTCCGGTATGAAACTCCAGTGATGTTGTGATGTATCAGATCAGTCCGATCAGCTGCAGCGTCCAATCAATAACTGATATCCAAGATGGGAGAGTGTCAGCCAGTAAAAGACTTCATTGTAGGCTGCTTTTGTGTATCCTCACTCATCGCTCCTCAGAGATCCCTCCTTGCTCCTCGATCCTCTCTTCTTGGAGAGACTTCAGAACAGAACGACTTCCGGTTCAAGCGAGGATCGAGGAGCGAGCAAATGACAATTAGGCTTGGGATGCACCCAGGTGCTCCAGGAGACAGGACAATCTGTCCCTTACATATTTTGATAGAAAGCCACAATCAGATTGTTTGCTTCACACACATGCAGTTAATAAACGCTGCTTAGGAACATGAAAGAGGATGTGTGTTTTCTGTACTGAGCATGATTAGCAGCCTAGAAAGTTAATAGGGGCAGATTTTAAAAGCAATGGACATGGAGAGATCACGATCCAATAGAGGGTAATTGGGGTTGGTTAATTACCCATTAATTTCCTGCCAATCAACTAATTAATAAATTGACTATTTGTTGCAAGATCTAATATGCAGGTAGATTGAGTTTGTATTTAATTTCTTTGTCTAAATATTTGCATCTTATAATTTTTGGAACTCTATTCAAGGTTTTAGTCCTCACAGTAATTGTGACTCCTGTTGTGCACTGAGAAACCTTTGTGTCAGCATCTAGTAAAAGGGCAATATTATTTTTCAAATGGTGGCTATTTAAAATAATATTCTTAGACAACATAAAGAGGCATGGGGTGTTTTCTAAAGTTGCATTCATGATGGATAGATATGCTGTTATAATCTTACCGAGCAACAAAGAGGGAAGGGCAAAGATGATAAAGCACCAAAAAGGGTGGCGACAGAGCCAAACAGTACAGGTAGACAGGACACAGAATGGCCATGAATTGGCAGAACCTGCTGCAACTGCTACGCCTTGTCCTACACACACCCTCCACCACTTTCCTCAGAAAAAAACAACATCAAAAAAAGAAGAAAAATTTCCACACATGGAAATTGAATTCTGCGAGGTTGGGTGTTCGGGACAGTTATGAAAAGAGGGAAAAACACAGAGAAGTGGAGATAACGAGCAAAAGAGGGAGAATTTAAATCTCCCTGATAAAGGAGGGTTAAACCTCATTGAGAGTCGATGTGCGGCCCCTCGGAGTGACTCAGGGTGTGACTCATTGCAGTGGGCATTGCCTCCACCTTACACACACACACACTTTTTCATAAACCCTCAGGCCTTGCGTATGTTATGTGTCCCTTATGCTTAGTGTTCTGCCAGATTCCACCTGTTAACAGACGATGCATAAGCTCTGCTTCATGCTGCTTTAATAGTACTTGTGATCTTCTTATGAATCAGCTTATGACACGATATCAATGCAGTCTGAGCTGCTGAACCTTCCCATGAGCATGACTTCAGGGACAGATGCTGTTAAACTTGGCTAGGTGTGTGTTTGTGTGTGTGTGTGATCCTTCTAACCACCCACTCAAGGGATTAGTGTAAGGGTGGTTGGATGACTCATCGGTCAATGACTTTGGAAGAGAGAAAGGAACAACATGGCCAAGTTGTCCACATGGTTTGTGTGTTTCTCATTCCGCCTGTCCCTCACTGCAGCTCATGCTCAGATCTCAGAATGTCTACTCGTGCAAACCTCGTAGTTTGCAGTTTCAGATTTGTATCTGGGCTTTAGGTGCGATGTCTTCCTTTAGTTTGTTAATTTCAGATGCAGGCCAATCCTGCATTTCTGAAGATGGTGTGATTTTGATTTTGTGTGTGTGTGTGTGTGTGTCGGGGCGGGGGGCGGGGTGGGGG
>CM022481.1:13195931-13211027 GCA_011952105.1 Coreoperca whiteheadi | reverse complement strand
TAAGCGGTTTTTTTTTAGATTTGGTGGGTGTGTGGGGGGGGGGTGGGGGGGTGGGTGGGGGGTGGGGGGGGGGGGGGGGGGGGTTGCCTGTGTCTCGACGTCAATGGCAGACGGCTGAGCTTGGAACACGACCCCAGCACAGCGTTGAGCTGTTAGGCCATGCGTACGCTGCTTAACGAGCCATGAGCGATCACTATGGTCTCGCCACAAATAATTCATGAGGAGCCCTGTAGAGGAGCTATGGAGCTAAAAGGGAAGGGGAGCGAGGAAAGCATCAAGGAGTGGACCACAGCCTAAGTGGAGTGAGGGTGGGAGGTGAGGGGAGGAAGACAGAGAGAGATCAATCTGACAAATGTGTCTGGAATAGAAAGGAAATCCCCTATTACCTACAGCGCTGACAAGTGCTTGTGCACGCATGTGCCTGTGTGTGTATTTGTGTGCTTATTTTTAGAGAACCATTTGTGTTACTACATCTGAAAAAGGCACAGTGGGAGTGTTAGCGGTGTGCATCACAATCACGGGATGTGTGTGAGATTCTTGCGAAGGCACGCACTTGTGTGTGTGTGTTGGAGACGTGACAGAGTGAGTTCAGATTTTTCTGACAGCTGTGAAAGCCAAAGTGTTCAACTGTACAAGTTTTGTTGTTGTTGCTGAAACCAAGGGAATATGAACTAACAAAGTGTATCATCAGAGAGGAAAGTGATGGATGTGTACAGTGAGAACTCTCCTTTAGCTTTTTGTGCTTGAATATCACAGCTAAAATATGAATTATTGCACATACAGTATGCTGTTTAAAATTAATGATGGATGATAGTATTGACACTAAACACAATACAAGTGAGCACCACTGCTGATACTAAGTCAGTAGTGAGTAAATATCAAACCAGATATCCATACCTTGTTATATCATCCATGACGATTCCAATTGTTTAGCCACGTTTGCAGCATGGCTCTAGCATTGGCAATGTGGCTGTAGCCTCTCTGGCTATCGTGGGTACCTTGGCGGCACACAATCACAGTACGCAGTACTCCAAGTAACGTCTTTATTGCGCGTTCTCCACATGCAGACACACATACATAAACGCTGGGCCGCCTCGACTGCTTTGTCTCTCTTCCTCAGGTTTCGTGCCTCTTCCTCAGGTCCAGCACACTACTGCTTATAACGGGGAGAGAGAGCTAATTAATCAATGTGATGCTGCTTCGACAACTAGCTCTCCCTGGCCCTGCTCACCTGAGCCACCCCCCCACCTCTCCCTCTCTGCAACTGACACTAAACCACCACCCCCCCCTTCACAATGGTACTGTCTGTCAGTTGGTCCACCAATTTGGTTCAGACCGAAATATCTCAACTACTTTTGAACAGATTGCCATGAAATTTTGTACAAACATTTCATGACTTTTCCTCTAGGCCCACTTGTCAGTTTTAGTAACAGGTTTTTTCAGTCATTTTCTAGTACGTTTCCTGGAAAGAACTATGTAATTAGATACTATGGGAAATGGGAATGTCCTTGCAAAAAATCTCAATATAAAAATGAATTCACCATTTTATTCACCATACATTGCCTGTCGACAAATAAAATTTTTTTTGCATGTTCAGCTGACTTGCTGTGCCCTGACTAAAAGATTCTCTTAAGTCACACTAGCAATTAATTCAAATTAATTACTTGTATATGTACACATTGAACATTGTCTCTTTTGCCCTATAATTAGGGACAAATGACTTAGTTCTTTCCAGAAACATGTTGGAAATTACTTGTAAATTATTCAGAAATACGTATAAAATACATTGTTACCACATTTTTGGTTTTTAGTGAAATGTCTCAACAACTATTGGATGGATGAAATTCGGAACACATATCTATTTTGCCCAGAGGAATAATCCTATAGACTTTGTTGATTTTGTGACTTTTCATCTAGCGCCACCAGCAGGTCAAAGTTTTCACTTAACAAGTTTTCACCTTCAGCATTTAGCTGAAAGCACTCCTGTGCCAAAGTCCAGCCTCACGGAGGCGTGGCGTGCTGTAGAGTCTCGTTTTCTAAAGCGAAACAGCTATGGAGGCCATGAAGATTACTGTTTCTGACAGAGGCACTACAGAGCAGCGAGATGTATCAGTGGAACACACCGACTAATGGAAATTGGGGGATGGAGACAAAGGGCCTGTGTATGTCTCTGTGGCATGTCATTAGTGAGGGAGACGGGTTGACTTGTTCCATATGACATTTACTACTGAAAATGTCACGGAATGCCAGCCCTTACCTCTGGATATAATGGTGCCTCTTACAGCCCAGAGCTATTGATCCCAAAAAACCTTTGTCCATTTTGTACCCTCTCTTGTTCCCCCTGTCCACTGTCCGGAGATAGACCACCATCCATGTGCTTCGAAATTTCCTTTCGTAGCCAGACCTTTCTCTATTTTTGATTACGCCATGCATTAGCAGCCTTGGCTCAGTGGGTATAGGGTGCCATAACAGTGCTAGGGACAGAAGATCATATTTTGTGAATCTTTTGTTACACTAAAGAATGGATAACAACTGTATACAATATGTGTACTCTACATTTATGACAAAACACCTGAATGTTGGTTATAATGATTCGAATCCACTTAGACTGCATATTTGTCAGCCACATCTTTATCTGAGCTTTCTTTTTCATGTCCCTGAGAGATTCTGTAACACAGCTGCTAAAATGTGCTTAATTCCACAGCTGGTTTCTCAAGTCTCCACACAAATAATGTAGCTGCAGATGTTGTGTGCTGAATTTTATGTTCCTTTGTTTCATTTCTTCAGTTTCTTACCCAACGCTGGCTGTCTTTTCAGGTTAGCTAATTGATTGTCAGACTGGCAGACTGGACCATGTAGAGGTTTGCCAACTTTGTCAGAAAAAGAAAAGGGAAGCAGAGGGAGCTTTGTTGTGGGCAGAAAAAAAGACCAATCCAGTTTAGTTTGTTCTTAGATATGTCTTATTTCCTTACAAATGTCACATTTATAGATCTTGTTTTGTGATCTCCTACCAGAGCATGCTTATTTTCTTGGCCATGAATAATTATGTAGTGATCCCAAAAAAAAGTGTGTTGTGATCTCAGCATATAATAAATTATACTGTAAATAGCAATTCTGTAAAAACAACAACCTCAAATCACTTTTCTCAAGATCATAGCAAATGTGTCACACCAAAACAATGTCTCATGGTTGTAACATAATTATTTTGTGATCCCAGGAAAACAAAGCCTATGTCGAAATCAATTATTCTGTGAGCACAAGTAAACAAAAAGTGAGAAACAATTGCCTCTCAGGTCTTCCACATGTACCAAATGTATTTCATGTTCCCATTATCACATTTAACTGAAGGTCTAGTGAGCTGTTTAGAGTACTGAAATCTTATAACAATAACCAAAAGCAATCAGACTCTACTAGACAATGCATTATTTACAGTGCTCTGTTCTCAGCCTCATTTCAAATTAAGCAGTAATCTCTTCCCCAATAGCTAATGCAGAAGCTAATTATGTTGAAAACCACTCATAAGCATTTCCTGGTTTTGTTTGTTTTGCTGCAGTGAATTTGTGTCTCACTTTTAGGAACTGAATTTAGATCCATGGCCTCTCAATTTGTTTTGGGGAGTGCTACTGTCTAGTCTATTTTTGTCCTTGCTACACTATTGTCCTCGGTTGACTGCCTTCACATCAAGTGCTGGATTTATTTGGCCACTCTGCCAGCTCAGGCAGATAGGCCCTGCAGCTACCACCCAATATGCAATGGCTAAAGTCACTGTTAAGATAACTAGCAACCACTATAACTGTCATACTGGTTTCAGTGACTGTTTTCTCTACAGCCAGACTTGGATAAGCATGTTTGAAGAGCTATGGTTGTTTACAGATTGGAGAGGATAAAAGCCCGCCAGACTGCCGTTTTCATTCCTTTTGTATTCTTGATTTTATTTTGTTGGATGGATTGATGTTTTGTACCGTGCATTTGCAAGCTTATGGTGTGATGTTCCTGTCCAAAGCTTTGATTTGCTAAGTGTTTTCCTCATCATTGTTTACTCGTCGTCTTCGGCGCACGTTAATTGTTCCAACTGCGGCGCTCCATTTCAAAAAATCCATACCCAAAGAAGATTATGATCTTAATTAGCTATATCACAGCCCTGAGCATATTACATTTTTGCTCAACAGCACACAGTGGCTCTTGGGGTCTTGTCCTTTAACAAAAAAGCAGTGGTACAGCTTTGATTGCAACAGGAGCTTGATTCAATTAACTGCCACTTCTCAGCTGCATTACAGGGAGATCCCTGGCTTCACCATTATGAAACCAGTCAGTCATGAAAATAGCCAGTCCAGCAGCTGACAATATGGGTCATGTGATGCACTTAAGAGAACGATTATTGCCTTGCTTACTGTGTGTGTCCTATGACAAGTTCAATATCCACACCTTCAGAGGCCAAAGAGAAGATTAAAAAATGTTTTGAATCAGGCCATACCGGTGACGTTTTTCTCATTGCTGCTTTACACAAGGCAGTTATTCTGTGGAGTGAAGTTGTTCTAAGAAATGCAAGTAGTTACTTGGTGCCTAAGGAAGCGACTGTGTCCTCTAGATGGATGTAGAATGATAGACAGAAGAAGG
This sequence comes from Coreoperca whiteheadi, assembly GCA_011952105.1. Lineage (NCBI taxonomy): Eukaryota > Metazoa > Chordata > Actinopteri > Centrarchiformes > Sinipercidae > Coreoperca > Coreoperca whiteheadi. The sequence goes on along the minus strand of CM022481.1, from coordinate 13,206,410 downwards.
GTTTAAGGTTTCTGTAAGGGTTTTGTCATTATTTATTTAGTTTAGGACAGTTTTTCTTCCAGTTTCATGTTTGTTTTTTCTCAGTCATACTTACATTGGTGTTCTTTTCTTTTTTCTTTTTTTTTATCACTACATTTTCTTGCTTTGATGTTTGTGTTCACAAAAATGTATTTTGACAAGTCCTTTAAGTGTTCATTCCATTAAAGTCAATCAGTAAACATCTGAAAAGCCCCTTTAACTAATTCAGACTGCAATGATAAACTAATGAATGCAGATTGATTAATTTTACTGTGTATTAAAAAGGGTAGCTAAGTATGCCCTCTAGTGTTGTCAAAACTCAATCATGTGCAGGTGTGATTAACAGTGAATTTATGCATTGCTTTGGGTAGCAAAGATATCATATTTTTGTCAATGAGTGTCCTTTTGCATCACTACAGTGAATGCTTTATTATTGGATACATACCAGAATGTTGGGCTTGTCTTAACAGTCCATCCTTTCTCTCTGCAGGTACATCCGCACCATGTACCTCGGTATACAAAGTCACCGGCAGAAGGAGAACCAGCGGCGTTTTTACTGGGCTATGATGTACGAGTATGCCGATGTCAACATGCTGCGACTGCTAGAGACCTTCTTAGAAAGTGCCCCTCAGCTGGTGCTGCAGCTCTGCATCATGATCCAGAGCAACAAGGCCGAGTGGCTGCAGTGTAAGGGGTTCCCTAAGGCTCTATATGAGCAACACTAGTCTAATTTTGTTTGTGTGTAGTTCAAGGCATCTCTCATCTCTGTCTTTTTTGCAATATACTGTATTTCATACTGTGGTTATCGCATGATGTTGAGAAGCTTCCGTATTTTACACCTGACAATCCATTTTTCTGTGAAGTTCACATATCACTTTATTTACAGTGTGCAATATTCTCCACCGTTGTATCCTATTTCCAACATTCATCACTCTTGTTATTGAAACCTCTTTTACAATTCCAGTTTCCTCATGCAATACAGTTCCCCAAGGAAGGCAATTCAATCATAACAAGTGATACCCTTCCCTGTCTGGGTGTCTATAGAAATGCCATCAATACATTTGCTGAGAGGCACCATACTGCTGCTCTGCAGATAATCCTCTATCATTTTTCATGCAGCAGGTTACTGCTCTGACATATCTGCTGTCTCTACTATTATATAAGTCTTAAGGATACTGAATTGGTGCACGATATGGAGACTGTGTTGACTGAAAGACCTATGATGATCTTAAACATACTGTGTACAGTATATGAAATTGCAGCCAAGACAAGATAAAACCATAATTCTTTCGGTTATGTTTCAAATGGAACTGGATTTTTCTTTCAATTTCTGATGTTTTTAGAACCATCTAACATCATCTGTCAGTATCTCTCATTCTTGCCATTCTTAGTCTTTCTCTGCTTTTACTCTTACTCTCTCTGTCTATATTCCCAGGTTTTTCTGCCATGTCCTCCCTCCTGTCCCTGGCCTGGGTGCTAGCCTCTTACCACAAACTCCTGCGTGATTCACGTGATGACAAGAAGAGCATGAGTTACCGAGGTGCCCTGGTGCATCTGTTCTGGCGCCTCTTCACCATCTCCTCACGGGTGCTCTCCCTTGCCCTCTTTGCCTCTGTTTTCCACATCTACTTTGGCATTTTTGTGGTGCTCCATTGGTGTGCCATGGCTTTCTGGGTCATCCATGGCGGCACCGACTTCTGCATGTCCAAGTGGGAGGAGGTACTGTTCAACATGGTGGTGGGCGTGGTCTATGTCTTCTGTTGGTTCAGTGTACGTGAGGGCCGGACACGGTACAGAATGGTGGCCTATTACACAGTAGTACTGTTAGAGAATGCCATTCTCAGCTCCCTTTGGTATGCGTACCGCGACCCAGCCACCACTGACGCCTATGCCTCTTTTGCCCTCTGTGGCGTCTTCCTGTGCTTTGCCTCAGGTGTGGCCTGCATGGTTCTCTATTATGGGGTTCTACACCCAATGGGCCCCCGGCTGAGGGTTCTAGCCAGCTCCTGCTGTGCTGAGCTGCTGTGGGGCCTTCCGTTACCCCCCGAGGCCGAGCCCATGGCACCCACCCCAGGCCCCCGTGGCTCTCAGGCCACCCCCACACGGGGTCTGGCAGGGGAACATGAGGAGTCTGATGAAACAGCCACGGACACCTGCCTTCCGGTTTTCCAGGTGAGGTCCACAGAGCCTGTGGATGCAGCTGGCAGGCCCATCCAGCCTGAGGGTCCTCTCATCAAGATAGACATGCCCAGAAAACGCTACCCAGCCTGGGATGCACACTTTGTGGATCGGCGTCTGCGCAGGACCATAAATGTGCTGCAGTACATCAGCCCTAATGCGGTGGGCATCAGGTATAGGGATGGCCCGCTTCTTTATGAACTCCTGCAGTACGAATCCTCCCTCTGAAGGCATCAGCCACAGCTCTGTCACCTCCTCTTACACACAACAATGCACATGCGTTTCCTTTCTTTCATTCTCCTCTTCCTCTTCTCCAGATATTATCTCTTTCCATTTGACTCAGCGCTCTTCTCTTCTATCCTCTACGATCATTCATGCAGGAGATGTGTGTTTTGTCAACTGAAAATCTGTCAAGACAGTCTAAACACACAGTCATGATTTATTTTTGGAAAAAACATACAGTACAGAGAGAAAATTATGAACCTACAATATCTTATATGATACATACAGAAGTCTCATATAAATCCCTCAACATTGTTAGAGGAGGGTTCTGTATGAGTGTGTAGATAACATATGAATGTTTCATTATGAAATGTCTTTAATGCATTATACTGTATTGGTGATTCAACCTGTGAATAATTGTGAAGGGCATATTGTATGTCCCTGTGACATGAGACTGGCGCAAAGCCTGATGGGAATGATGGAGGAGAGTCTCAGAGGGAGCAGGTCTTTGCACATCCCAACATTTACTGCCATTGTTTATGTAAATTATTAAAATGTATGCTAATGTTTACCAAGTCCTTAGCCTGTAAATTAAAAGGCCCTGAAATTTCTATTATGATACTATTCCAGAAATGACATAATCAAAAATGTGTCTGAGAGAAGCTATTCAAAATGGATTTTCCCTCTGTGAGCTTACTTGGCTCAAGTGTTTCCTGGCTGTACTATTTTTGTTCAGAATCCTAAATCGTAACCTCATCATGTATGGAAGAAAGAAGAAGCACACTGACCTTCAATCAGCTCACCCACATTTTCAAGATTTACAATGCAGACTGCCCTCCATTGGAGGCAAGCTGTAACAGCATGCCTTACTTGGTCATTTCTGCCCGTAGTTGTGACAGCACAAAATATTAAGATAAGCACCTGTTTGTGAACAAACACAATGAAAGGAATGTAGAATGCAGTTGAAATGAGCACAATGTTTTCTAAATTGGTGGATAGATCATAGAACATAAAAAACATTCCAAAGACCTTTTTTTAGAAGATTGTAGGTGTTTAGCAAAGGGTAGAAGGGTACAAATGTGTGTTAACACGCACTTTTTTTTAAAGTGCAAAGACAGCCTTCAAGGAATCCTCCACCATTCCCTTCTGAATCCTAGAAAGTACTCTGTTATCCAACCTCCCTATTTTGTTTTCTTATCAACAAATGTTTTAGGTTGATTGATATACGCGTATTGGGTGCAAAGACTTGTTCTTGAAAAAATATGACAAATCTGAGAAGATATTTCTATGCTATTATAGTTTAGTGCGTGTTTGTGTCCACATTTATAGTCATTGACATAACTATATTTTGCCAGAACACACACTTTTTTACATAACAAAAAATGTGCAGTGTTAAAAGGTATACTCCTCAACATCAGTGTGCCCTCAAAGAGGTTATACTCTTACATGGGTGTACAAGGCAACTGTTCTGGCACCTGCTAGTGCAGTTGAAACAAAGCCAAATCGCATCTTACAGTACTGTCTTTCCAACTTATCTGCCCCCTTAAACCAGTAGAATGAGTCCTTGCAAAATGTGTACAATTATACACTGAAAATCATCTCCTAGCTGAACCTGCAGGAGCTCTCCACTACAGATACAGACCACTGTATTCACTCCTGACAAAAAAAACAAAAAAAAAAAACATGCCTTCTATATCAAAGGAGCTTGACTAAAATTTCCAGCGAGGGCTACTGAACAATTCATGAGAAAAATGAATGCATTTCATACTCCAGTTTTATCTATTTACTCAAATGATTCATCTGAATATATAATGTGTGTTTTTTACATTGCAGTGTTTGGCATGACTTTAGTATGAGGCATTAGTACAAATGCACCCAACAAGGGATGGCCAAGAGCCCTACACAAAACAGAGATTCCTTTCTCCTGGCTTACTGGCTTTCTGCTTAGCTCTGGCCACACGTGCCTGCTAACACCGTACTGTAAAAGGCCAATGCCGTGTAAGTCCAGGCCAAAGGTGAGAGGGGGTTTTTGCCAGGGTTGGAAAAGAACATGAGGACAGATTGTGATAAAGGGCCTGACTGGAGTATGGTGGGTGATTCCTTGTATGCCTGTATGAGAAAGATGAGTGTTTAGCTCTCAACATGTACTGTCCAACCTACAGTATGTATTAGGGGATCTAAGTATGCTCGCATGGTGGTGTGTACGCATGCTTGTCTGTGTGTCTCCTCAGCCCTTTCCCACAGTTCTGTTCTCTCGCCGATTGTTCTGCTCCATCCTTGGTTGCTGCTCCGCCCTCTTCCCCATCTCTGCAGTGCGGGGCCTTGGTACCCTCCAGTGAAACACTCTCACACTCTCTGGTAACTGAACAACGGGGTTGAGGCTGAACAACTGGAGATCCTGACATGAGAACATGCAATGAGGTACACTGCCATAACCAAGAGCTTCAACATCCAGGGTCCGCCACCCTTCAGCTTAAAAGCGATGTTCAGCCCTGAGTAATTGAGAACTGTTGGGTCAGCTAGGGTGGAGCAAACATCCAACAAACCATATGTATAGATATACATGAGTATGCAAACAACCAACTTGTTCATTGTTTACCATAGTAGCCAGAGTAGTTCCTCTCTGTTGTAGTGAATGAACAGCCATGTTAATAGTTAGTCAATGAATGAATAATGAATAAGTATTGTACAAAACAAAAAAAAAAACAAGCAAAACAGCCAATACAGGGGTTCCTCAGGACCAACAAACAAGACCACTGAACCAGCTGACTCAGGGGTGTCTCAATGCAGTTCTCATCCCCAGGCATGTCCTCAAGGGTCTCCATTTTTTCCTAAACATATTGCATCCTGGACCACTCCTCGGCTGGGATTGTATCACTAAATTACGGTTTGCACATTTTGTTTTCTTGGTAATGATGACTCATTCTTATTATTGGGGGGAGGGGCATTTTTTTGTGGTAGTTGGCTGCCTGGCGTACGGTGCATCCTTTCTAAACACTGCTGACCTTTTCCAGAAGTGGACACATGTCCAAATCAGGTGCAAATACACTGTGATTCATTCATTTTTGTGTGTGTGTGTGGGAGACGACGGTATTATATAGCATTATAGACAAGATTATGTACAACTGGGCTGCATTTCATCTAGTGGTGCTTCATGTCGTAAAACGCAGAGTATTTATGCTTGCTTAACTGTGTCATTAGGATAATAGTAATTACAGTTAATTAAACTAATTGGTTTTAATTAAGTCTACAAAGTCTATATGTAAAAATCTGGATTTTTATTAAACATGCAGTATATTTTAAGTATTTCTACAGAACAATCACCATTTTGCCACATTCTGTATCTAGTGATAAGGATGAGCTAGAAGCTGGTTAATAAGTGGGTTCAAGTTTTTATGTATTTTTCTTGTTTTCTTTAAATTACACACGGGTTTCAAGAGCTAAGCAAGAGTGCAAGTGGAAGCCATTTCTATACTGTACAGTGTAGTATTCAGGCTGCCACGCTTTACACCATAAACAAGGTCACAAAGAAATCCCCTACAGAGAATTGTTTCTGTCCTGCCCAACTCCACATCCCTCGACAGCCACAACACACAGCAAGAGCGTTTGAACAGCAAGCTTGTTCTTCTCAGTCCTTGTTGTGCCTTGTTACTTTGGGTGCTTCAATCCAGCCATGGCAGCCAGGTCCGCAAACAACAATGCCAATGTCTTTTTTTACTTGTTTCATCCGCCAGTACACTCACCAGGATGATGACAACACTAAACAATATTCTCCCTGTCTGTCTGCCCAAACCAGATCAAGCCAAGTTATCAATTCTGTCAGCTCACAGCTCAATCGACAACACTACTTAGTCCTACAGTTTCATCCAAGTTGTCATCTGCACGACTGTACTGTTTCCTAGTTACAGTGTTACAACTAAACTTCACAGTGTGGCAGAACCAAGTAGTGGGTACTGTGTGAAACCCAGTTATTGGTTCTGTCAAAGACATGGGAGAAAAAGTAAGGCAATACTGAACATCTTCCGTACTTGAACGTAGGGTTCCCTTATCTTTATTACGTTTGAGTAAGCTGAATCACAACAGCCCCAGATTCAGTGAGTTACAATTAGCAGTTTGGACTGAGCTCGAAAGCGTTAGTTTTGGACTGTTTGATGGATAATCTTAACAGATGCCAGCCACGATACCGAACAATGTGGTCAATGATTGTTTAGTACTTTTGTCTATGCCTTTACATCTTCTTCTGTCTTGCAATGATGAATGATTTGTAGTGCCAAGACGTAAACTTTCTGTGTCGTTTGTCTCGTGTGAACAATACATCCTCTAGCCAAAACAATAATGCCTGCAGTTGGAATAAAACATGGAAGAAGTCAATGATGATAAAATGCGTGAAAAAAATCACTTGTGTTGCATTTTCTTACGATGGACTGATGAAACAGGCCCGATCACTGATTCACTTTTGAATAACCTCATTTCCCGGTTTTCCCACCACCTCCCAGCATGCCTTTAGAACTCATTGTGAGGTGACCCGCAACATTTAGCATGTATGTGCTCTCGACTGCACAACAAACCCTCTGATTTCTGCATTAATGTGTAGCAGCAGGTCACTGTAGTGTTTGACTTGGTTTAAGTCTGTACCTTTGTGTCATGACCATCTGTTAGACCATTGGAGCAGTATGTCCAGATGATAAAACGGTGCATTTTCTTCTTTTCCTTTTGATCCTTCTTTGATTTTTGTTAATAACCTGGTGCTGAATAAATACATTTAAAAGGTGCTACCACTGTGGACTCCAGAGTCCACTTTTTGACTTTCTGAGAGCATAGCCTTCCAGTTGACTGAGAGGGCCTGCACCCCATAAACTCGCAGTCTCAAAATACTCAAGAGCTAGCACTTCAAATCCACACAGTTTACAGCAGAACTCAACTCTCAATGGTGCCATTTTAATTTTCCGATCTGCACAAAATACCAACAGTTACTCTACTTATACAATGTTTATTATACTGGTTTCAGCATAGAGTATGTTTTTGTTTTACTATGATTCAATCTGCACTAGGATTTTTTTCCTTTCTTTTCTCTGAGAGAATGAAACTGGTAGATGACAAAATGCATCTTTTTGGCAAACACACAGGAGCACAAATGTACTTCTGCTACTGGAATTTGGGTAAAAAAAAATATATATATAGAATGTGATTGCTGTGTTGTAAATTCCTGTCATCTATATGTCCTTAATATGTGTGTATCTATTTTTGTTGTTATTGTAGAATTGGCTGTAATATTTTGTTTAAAAATGGATTTGATATTCCAATGAAGCGACTATGGTTGTCATATTAATTGCTGCTGATTTTGAAATTGTTATCAAAGGTGTTGGGAAATATTGCTTTGTTTATATTCAATGAATTTCTAGATTGTGTTAGCTTGTTGGTGTATTTCACAAATCAGGATACTCCCTAGACTATATGATTTATCCGGGTTATTCCAAAAGTTGGCACAATGTCATTTAGCAAATTTGCTACAATCTGTAGCATTTTTATGAAAGTGTACTCATACAACCTATGTTGTGACTGAGAACTATAAGGAATGATTTCTTTGTTGTTGTTAAATATAAAATGTAAGTAAATTGTTTCATGGAATCCCCGTTCTTTAAAAAAGCAAAACTGATGTCCTATTTTTGGGAACAATATGAATATTATTAATAACATATGGTGCTAAAGTTCTTTTTGTATGTTTTGGTTTTTAGATGAAAAGAGAAATATTATGCTGAAAATGTAATGTTAAGCCTTACTGTAGATTCATATATCAGACTGTTCATCCCAGAAGAGAAAAATAAATATAGTATTTGAAAGTGCAATATATCAGTACTGTATTCAAATACACGTTTCACATTTCGACAGATGAAAGCAGCTACACACGTTGAGCTAAAGTCTAGTGAATGTGTCCTAACATAATGCCTTACAGTAAACGTTCTAGCTTGGGATTAGTGCATCTTGAAATGTAGCTAGTTACAGGTCTGCATGCCCACACAGGTGTTTTCATTTACTTTGATTAGACTTGATTGTGATGTCACCAAACGGAGGGGTCATCCTTTATGATGGACAAATTATGTTGCAAATGGAAAATGAATCACTTAAAAATATACAGGATATTGAGAGATTACATATGCTGAGAACTTTTTTGTATACTGAACATAAAATAAAAGCCAAATCAGGACCCACAGACCTAAACACAAGGTTACTGAATGTGATACTTTTGCAGAAGCTACTCTGCTGTATTTCATCATTACCTGCATTGATGCCCACATGTATCACTATTTGAAATTGAGAAATCACAAATCACCTAAAGAGGCCATAGTGACATTTCCTGACCATCCCAAATCCTTCAAACTGATAGCAGAAGCAATACCCTTTACCTGGATAGGAAAATAAAGACACAGATATATATGACATAATTATAAAGGAAATACCTGTGATGTTGTTACTGGACATGTGCAGAGCTTACCCTTCTTTTGTTGGCACTCATGCAGCCAACCTTGTGCCTTATGAGTGACTGGTCTCTTTTCCACTTTCATGCTATCTCTAGGCATGTTTCTGTCTTTCTCCACTTGTCTCATCTGTCGCTCTCTCTCTCTGTTGCGGTCTTGATTGGCTGTCTAGAGTCTTGTCCTAGTGAAACAGGGATAGTAAACAGTAACTCTGAACAGGGTGTCAAGATATTGTTTTGATAGACACTTAAAATAGTCTCTTACTCCCCTCACAAATGTTACAAGTGAAACACCTGCATTTTAATAGCCTCATTGTGCCGCCAGTGTTTTTAGACAATCAGTAAAACTATTTCAAGTGTCCACATTAATAACAGCTGCATTACATTTAGATGTGCCAGGTCAAGATGTATGGCTTACTGGGACACCCTACACAGAAAGGTAGGGTGATATTTTTCTGATATTAAAGGTAAAAAAAATACCAGCTATGAAAAAAAATACCTATTTTCTTTGTGCATAATTAAATGATTAACAAAAAGTGAGATTTGGGGACTTCCTACAATGAATTAGGTCAGAACTGTCTAAATGTCATCCTCTTCCAAAAAAATGAGGAGTTGTGATAAAACTGTTTTAAGATAGGGGGGCTGGATCAAGAAAAGAACAAAACAAACATAAAGCAATACAAGTAGCATTATGTTACAGTCTAGTCAAGAGTTTATGCCAAAGGCAATCCTTATCAGCATTTCTGGTTAAAATTATTTAGTATGAAGTGGTCTGAGTGCATAATTTGCTTATTCTTTGATTCTAGTTAACAACTTGAACAGCTGCCCGTGAAATGACTGTACAGTAGGGCTTCGTCAAACTGGCTTTAATCGCTCGGCCTTATTGTCACTGTAACACACCGCAGCAGCTGTTTGGGTTCGTACAAAGCAAAGCATGCTGGACCACACAACGCCCAAAATGGCGGCACGATTGAAAAGTTTTGTCTGTTTTATCCGAGTTTGTTTTCCTCACAGACAATATCTTTAGTTGTTTTAGCAGCACTGAAGCATATCATTTTCACACTAGTGGCACGCCGGCATTTTTTTCTAATGGTTGTGGAATAAGGATATCAGGATGGCGTTTTGCTATCAACTCAAATTCGGGCATCACTTTACCAATGCTAGGCTAGGCTAGGCTAGGCTAGCAACCTTACTACTGTCAGATGAGTGCTGGTTAAAAGCTTCGGTAGTTATGTCTTGTCCCACCTGGATCTCCAAGCTGAACTTAATATGAAGGAGAGGACCTTCACGTAGAAATGGAGGATGATGTGAAAAAAGTGAAAAAGGTAAGTCGGTCAATTGACATACTTTGTACTGCAAGCTGACTAGCTAGCATGCTAACTTACTAGCTAGTCAGACCAGGCGAGCTTAGCTGTTAGCTGGCTAAGTTTAGCCAACTATCAAGTAAATATCAGCGGACCTGGGCAAAGCACACGGACAAATTTATTGTATCTTCTATCGACCAGCGCTGATGGGGGGGGGGGGGGGGGGGGGCAGGGGACACCATAACAAGAAAAAAAAAGAGAAGGGGGGAAGGAAACAAAAAG
>CM022481.1:13133191-13195906 GCA_011952105.1 Coreoperca whiteheadi | reverse complement strand
CAAAAATAGAGACGACAAGCATGGTGTTAATTGTGTGTGTGGGTGGTGGGGGGGGGGGGCGGGGGGGGGGGGGGGGGGGGGGGGGGGGTGGGGGGGTCATGTGCAACTTACTCAATGAACATTAAGTAAAGGTAGCATAGTTAAGTTAAGGCGCAACAGACTGAGCCTAACGTTACCGCTAACAGAGCGAGTGTTAAAAGTTTAAAACGTTACCGTCTCAGTTTCAGTATGTTTTTATTTGTCGTAGTTACACTAATGTCACCTTCAGCACTGCGTTGTTCGCTGTGTAGTCCATTGAACTGTGTTCGGATGGTGTGTGGCCACTCACCGGCCCTTGTTGTATTTACGTTAATTAGACTAACGTTAACGTTGTGGGATTTTCAGCAGCGAGGGTGATGCTGGTAACATACACCGCAGAGACGCTAGCCTCAGAAAGCTGAGGACAGCACAAGCGGGCTTCCCAGAGTAAGAACCCTCGCTGTTGCGTGAAGGCGTTGGGTCATGGAAGATCTGTGAGCTCCGCATCAGCTGTCAAATGCAGCCGTTGTCGGTGTCAGTCATGCTAAAGGGAATCAGCACTCCTTTGGTTGTGCGAGCCGCCCTGCCCTCTCTCACACATGCAGTACATACACATATACTCCTGTTTGACAGGGAGACAGATCTTTATGTTCCGACACCGATATTCCTTTTATCTTTTCTTCCTGCCGGTTCTTAGAACAGACAGAACAGGAGGAAACTGAAGGGCAACACCCAACCAAATCTAGGCAGGATTGACAGGTTCTCACAGCCTGGGCAGCGTAATGAGAAGTGCAGTGTCTTGAGGTTAACTTAACATCTTTGCTATGATTGTGCTGGTCGTGCCATCATTTGTCCATGGCACAAACACTGATGTTAGCTCCCATCTATTTCCGCCTCATGATGTGAAGGGAAATTTGAACGGAACTGAAGTGCTATCTTAGTGTAAAGAAGGTTTGTTGTGGCAAGGAAATGTTTTTGTCACCAATGTTATCTAACACAAAGTCTGCTCTTAGTTTGATAAGGCGAAACTTTAAAACGTCCACTCAATGTACCTTATAACTAATAATAGTTGCCTGATTAATTTCTAAATAGAGCCATAGTAAATATATTTTAACACTTGTCTAGCAGCTTTTTTAGCTTTTTGGAAAGTCAGATATCCTCAAGTGGGGAAAAGGTATTTTTTCCTTTTTGTCTCCGTATAAATGAATGTATTCAGTGAACAGCTGTATGAAACTGGCTATGACCAGTCTTTTTGACCTCTTTCATACTGGTCAGGGTTGATAATCATTACTTTTAGGAATCAGTGTCACCAATACATACGATTCTTGTTTGTGCCACTTGGTGGTGATAGTGAGCAGGATTTGTCCAGATTAGACTTTTTCAAGTGAAAGCTCAGACCCCTTCATATGATAACATGAGAGAGAGTTACTTTCACTTTGCCAACTGATTTTTCATTTATAAAAGTGTCATACTTGTCGCGTCATGAAATTTAGACAGGTATTTTGCAGACAAAGTCTGGAAACTGTCATAAGTGTCAGGAGAAGTTAAGGAAATTTACAGCTACATTACCTTACAGGAACATAACAGAATGAATGCTGGCTTGACTCACACATCCATTGTATTAGCTTGCTTTCTTCCCAGCTGGAGTAGTGATGTCTTACAAACACAAGCAAATTAGGAATAAAGAACATCCTAATGTAACGGTCGTGCTGCAGCTTTGCTTAGAGAGGCAGGTACAGGTCAAAGCATTTTACCTTAGGGCCACTGTAGAAAACCTTTAATTTTTAGGAGTATGGGGGACAAATAGGTCTTAGATTACAAGAGATGGTGATTAGTTGTAGGATTGATTTGTTATTCTTATACCCTGTTGTTTTACACTGAATATGGTTCAATGTTGTTTCACATTTTGACTGCTCTTACACTTGCAGCTCAACTGCAATTTTGTTGTCACCCTGGCCATCACAGCACAAGGAAGCCATACAGTATCCTCACTTATGTTTCTCTTTTTACCAAAAGAGGCACTTGTTCATCTTGAGGCCATTCACTGGGGTCAGTTACGGTAGCTCTGGTCTCACATTTCACAAGGAAAAGCCATAAAATGTTAATGTGCTTGTCCTCACAAGCTACGTATTGTTCAATAATGCACTGATACTACAGTCACTCCATAGTTTTCCTATTGTAGATATTGCCAACAAACATCATCTAAATACAGTTTACTCTTCTTGCTTGATTTTTATGCTTGTGGAGCAAAGTTGTTACACTGACCTTTTCAATGTGGTGGCTGATAAAAGGAAATAAAGCCTATGGAGCTACATCAGATTGTCTACACTTTTGACCTTATTGAATATGCAGTGTAGGTCTTGTATTTCTGTGGTGTAGCAGTGATGTGTATGGACCTTCAATTGTAGAGCTAAGTCCTGAGTGAGTGAGGGAAGGCAGCAATCATCACATCACAATATAAAGATGTGGAGATAAAAGTGATTAACACACTCGCTTTTGTCTGTCTTCAACCTCTGAAGCAGTTTTCAAAACAACATGAGAAGTCTGCTGCAGTTTTTAAGTGTTTTCAATATTGAAAGTTGAATGCGCGTGTCATCACAGGAAGTTGTGGCTAGTCCCCTTCCTGTTCTTGTGCCGGAGTATAGAGACAGAGACACTTCCCTTCCTCTGTGGGGGGTCACACCCCTCACATACACACTCAGGCTGTGTTTGATCCTGTGTGTCTGTCACCAGTTGGCAGCTGTCACTGTGTGTGAGTGGAGGCAACAGGTGACTAGTTAAGACAGTGTGAGCGTAGCAGCATCCGTGGCCAGGCTGTGTGCTTGCTGTTGATTAGGCGACTCTTCTAGCGTGCGGGTTCATGGAGAACGAGGTAGGCTTTTTAAAATGCTTTGAATCAAGACACGTGCTTTAAAATGTACAGGATTGTATTATGCATAGGCTTAACGCCACAGAAGGTCTCAAGCTCTTAAGCAGCGCTACAGTGTTGACATTTTAATGGTTGATGCAAAGGCAAAAGAATGATATAATTTCATGTTTGTTTGTTTGTTTTTTACTGGACATTTGCAAGAAAAGCAATGAAAGAAGTTCTAAAGTAAATACGTGAACATTTTTGAGAAAAGGAAGGGAATATTTTTTTTGTCTTGTGACACATCTGTGACAGCTGCTCATTGATGTTTTGAGGTTACTGTTTGTGATTTAGATGTGATTCTCCATGTTTTACACCGACTCCAAGTGCAAACGCCTCCGATAATTCAAAATGCAGAGTAGGGGTGTGCCGTATCGTATAATATGATTTAAAAAAATAAAAAAATTGTATCATGATAATAGCAATATTCCAACTTGTTGATGTAATGACATCATACTGTTACGCACAGCAACAACAAGCATGTCTGAGAGTTGGCGTAAACTCGTAATATTATATGTATGGTGTGTGGCTATGAATAGTCCTGTAATTATTAATATATACTGTTGCATAGAAACCAATATTGCCAGTGGCTTGTAATTTGGGGTCTGAAATCCTACATATCCACACAAACTGAGTCTCATCTCTTACTGCTTTTTGGGAAGGCGTCTTGACAATCTTCCGATTTCTCTCAACGCCGCTCTCTTTGTCTTTATTCACTAGCCTGGTATCGTGTCTCCGTTCAAGCGAGTCTTCCTGAAAGGAGAGAAGGGGAGAGACAAGAAGGCCCAGGAGAAAGCCACTGAGCGCAGGGCCCTCCACACCTTCTCGCTGTCTCAGCCTGACCACCGCATCGACCCTGACATCCTGCTCAATGACTACATTGAGAAGGAAGTCAAAGTGAGTGTGCCCGGCAGAGATATACAGTCCCTACCCAAATATTAAAAATATTGTAGTACCATGCACTTAGGAGGAAATTATGATTTATATGATATTAGGTTATGCTGTCTGTTGGTTGTTTTAGCACTTGGATTTTTGTACAACTCTTAGTAAAAAGTTTGTGCACGTTCTGTCCTGTCCAGTACTTGGGGCAGCTGACATCAGTTCCAGGATACTTGAACCCATCAAGTCGCACAGAAGTGCTGCAGCTCATTGACACTGCCAGGGTAAGTATCTGAGTAAGAGGATTTAACCTGATCCATCAGTTGGTTTCTCTCTCTCTGTCTCGATTCCACTTGCTTTTTTCAAAACCAGTAGGATACGTTTTACATAACTGACACCATTAATAACAGCAAATGAAATTCCTTTAATAGGTCAGTTCTGTTCATGCAAACATAACCATACAGATGATAACAGCTTTAGTGCTTATACTTATTTATGGTGAACTGGAATATTAAAGCTGTCCGATATGGTATTTATCATTTCTATCACCACTGGGAGAATTACCCACGTTGTATACCTCTGTGACTCTCAGAAGTGCCATCAGTTGGCAGGCCAGCTGACATCAGAGCAGGATGCAGTGGTGAGCTTGTCGGCGTACAACGTAAAGCTTGTATGGCGCGATGGAGAAGACATCATCCTGAGAGTGCCCATCCATGATATCGCTGCTGTCTCCTACATCAGGGACGACTCTTTGCACCTCGTGGTGATCAAAACAGGTAAAAAAAAAAACAACCAAACATTTAAAGGTTCCTGTAAGTGTTAAGTTGTTGTCAGGTCCCTTTTTGTTTTTAGTTTGTTAATGTCTTTATGGCTTTGCACACGGACAAATTAATTAACAGGGAATAATACAGATCTGATAATGTTACATCCAATTTAAAACAAGTTCTTAACTGACATCTTTCATGACAGGAACTAACAATGTAAAATTATTTGGTAACTCACATAATGCTATAATGAAGAAAGGTTTGTATTCACATATCTCAAAAATGTTCAAAGTAGTGTCTGCTTAGTTGAATAATCACATTTGACTGTGTATTTTCTTCTGTTTTGCAGCCCAGGAGTCAGGAGGTTCTCCTTGTCCCAGCTCATGTCCTGATCTCAACAAGTCTCAGACCCTGAGCTCCTTATCAGAGAGTGGAGCTGTGCTTGTGGAAGTCTGCTGTCTGCTTGTGCTGGCCGTTGATAATAAGGTATTATTTTGCGTCTGCAGTTATGTTTACAACATGCATGTTTGGAGCAGCCAAATGGAAATCTGCAGTTGAGTTTATTTATTTAGTTCAGTTAGGTCACACAGGTGAGAACAATGGCTTTCGACCCGAGGTGCACACCAAATTAACTTTCTGAGGCTGCTTTAAATTGCTAATTTACATTTCCTGCAGTGCTTTTTAATGGTTCCCTGTGGAGTCTGAGACTTGTATTGGCGACATGGAGCAGTGGGGTCCCCCTTTTGTTTATCGCACGCACACGCTTGGATGACGCGATACACAGTCCTACCAATGGTTCCACACTTCCACTGATCAACAGGTAGCAATAACACGCCACGATGTGCTGCCATGCGCCAACAAAATCAGGGAAGAAAACGACTGCAAGCTAGTTAACATGGATGTTAAACAATGCTGGATTTAAAAACACTTAAAATTGGCTTTGCAAATGTTTTTGAGGAAGGAAATGCACTCGACACATTTGTTAGACTTCATGGATACACACAGTGCGTTGTGCAACACTGACTGCAAACATAACTCTTGTTTGTTTTAAAGAAAACTCCACAGGGCACCTTATGAGTGTCAGAATGTAACCTGATTCACCCACAGAAATTACCATCAAAAAATGCTGGTTTGTTGATACAATGATGTTGACTTCTGGTTGCCAGAAATTACAAATATTTTTTTCAAATCTGAGGTAGTGAAACGAACCTAGGGCTTACCACAGAGGTCTGAGGTCTGCTTTGTGTGTTCCTACTGGTATAAAGACAAATCGTAAATTACAGTGAGGTGAACAGAATTCAGCTAATCATGATGCCCACACACAGGGATAATTTCAAATAGAGTTGCAAAATCTCAAGATAATGCTGACATCACGGCAAAAACATGTTAGAGTACTGCCATGAATTAGCAGAAGAGTACATTTTTAATAGCTAACCTGTTTTCTCTTCCAGGCAGCAGCAGAGGAGCTGTGTCTTTTGCTCAGCCAGGTCTTTCAGATCGTTTACACAGAATCAACCATCGACTTCTTGGACAGAGCCATTTTTGATGGCGCAACTACACCTACCAGACACCTTTCGCTATACAGTGGTAAGGAAAAAAACAGATTTACAGATTATTACAATTTTATTTTATTTTATTTTTTAACAAGCTTAACAAATATGTTTTGTAAAATTTGATTTGGTGAAATATAGTGTAATACTGTTTTTCTCTGGATGTTTTTTGCCGTTTTTACCCTCTTTTTAAGCTGCTGAAGTTTCATATATTTATATACCTGTAAACATGTACTTGCTATTATTTTGCAGACGACTCTTCGAGCAAAGTGGATGCTAAGGAGGCCTTTGAAGTGGAAGCCAGCACATTGTAAGTGCACGGTTGAAGAGTCCTACCTACAAACTTGATGATAGGTTTCCATTTCGGGCACAGTGATCAAGAAAGATTTTGACACATCTCTGAAAGTGGTTTACTTTTGCTGGTCACTTACAAGGGGTGCATTCCTCTCTCAGTCCTTTCCAGGGCTCTATGGAGGCGGAAGAAAACTCTCCATCCGCTTCCAGCCCAGCATCCCCTCAGACGAAGGCCGCGAGTGAAGGAGAGCTCAGCACCACTGCTGCAGAGCTGCTGCAGGACTACATGACCACAGTATGACCATTTCACCCTCTCGTTCTTTGCCCCCTTTCTGTTTTTGAGAATAAGAAATTTTTTTTCAAGCTGTATTCATTCGTGTTTTGATTTTTCAATATCTTTTTCTTCCCCTTCTAGCTGCGGACAAAACTGTCATCACAAGAGATCCAGCAGTTTGCAACCCTGCTCCATGAATACCGTAACGGTGCCTCCATCCATGAGTTCTGCATTAACCTGCGACAACTCTATGGGGACAGCAGGAAGTTCCTTCTACTTGGTACGACTATCCTATTTCTCCATAAGTTAAGATACAATGATCTTGTTTAGCTAGGCCTCCATATCATCAAGCTCAACAAGGTCTCAAAGCACAACATTTGAGATTAACAGTCGGCTGTTGTTATACAGTTACAATTAAAACATTTGTTTGTACGTCACCAAAATTTGCTTGTGGAAGCAGGCATTGTCAAAGTCACTGGACTTGAGTCAAAAGTCTCTTTTTGATCCATGTTTTAATTTCCAGACATCTGTGAGCTTTTTAAGAAAAGTTTTGTTTTGTGTGAATCAACTGAAAACTGGACAAATGACAAATGTTAGTAGAAGAGCACTACAAGCAAACTAAAAGTTAAAATTCCAACTTCAAACTGTGTTTAACAAATTGTATTCATGGTAGCCTGACATAACCAGTCTCTCCGAGTGTAGATAAATCACTCATTTTATATTCACATAACCCGGGGTCAGGGAGTGCTTGCTAACTGTTGCCACTGGAAATCCTTTTCCCTCCATAAGCTGTTTTCTGTCCAGTATATTGAACTGGTCTAATCTTTGGTCATGGTTACACCGGTGCTTTCAGTGCCACTTTCATTGTAAAGTCATTCTGGCATGTATTAACTAACACTAAGTAGCTGCTCCCGAAATGGATTGAGGTGCCAATGTGGTCAGGTTGTGATTGGATGCTGGGGAATAGTGAGGCGAACGGTCGACAGCAGTGTCACAGTCTTGCTTGGTGGTTATGCCAGGAAAGGCACAACTCAGCAGTTTCAGACCCACTTATGTCTCTCCACATGAAAATGTGAGACATTATAAAAAACAATATGTGGGTGAAACTCCCGTCTGAATTGCTGCGTCCTCCTTCGTGTTATATCAAAATAAATGTAACACAATCATTTGTCGTAAAATATGTGCTGAAACGACAGATGTCATGTCAGACTCAGTCCATGACTATATGCATTATAATGTGCACCGCAGGCCTGCGTCCCTTCATACCAGAGAAGGACAGCCAGCACTTTGAGAATTTCCTCGAGACCATTGGTGTGAAGGACGGCCGAGGCATCATTACAGACAGCTTTGGTCGTTACCGGCGCACAGCCAGCTCCGCCTCCGATTCCACCACCAACGGCAACGGAGCAACCAGAGGAAGCGCTGCCTCAGACGAGGGCCAGGACACCTCTGAGGGAGACGAGTGGGACCGCATGATCACTGACATCAGTAATGACATTGAGGCTCTCGGCTGCAGCATGGACCAGGAGGGAGTGACGCCCTGACGTGGTGAACAAAGCTGGCTGAGGACACGGAATGGCAGCGCATCCTCAAATGAACAGTAGGCATGAGCTGAACGGATCAGATGAAGGTATTCCTTAGCACTGACCTAAGATTTGGTTGATTGTATTTTCGTCTAATTGTCAAGAGGACGTTAAGTAGTTTAGCACTCAAGGAAAACCTCAACCTATTACCACAAAAACATGAAGTCAACAAATGCACTTATGCAGACCCTGTAGATGACATGCTGTCAGTTGGCTATTTTAACATTTCAGAGGCATTTATAGCCTCTGATATATTTTTAAAGTTTCTTTGATTTTTTTGTACTCCTTTATTGGCAGTATCTGCCACTGCTGTCAGCAATGTAGCGAAAATCTCTCGAGTCTTTGAGAATATTTCAGTCTGTTTTGAATAGCCTCAAAGACTCTGGAGAATCCATCAGAGGACTGTGTACATGTTTTAGAAGTTTAAGACTGAGGCTGTACTGGTTTGTGCTTTTGTAAAACTATAGGTCAATCAGCTTCATTCACCAGAAGAACTTCATTTATTTCACATTTGTGTGTTGCTGTGAGAGTGTAACATTTTTCTATATATAATTTTGTTGTTCAGTAAGATTTGTTTCACTTATCAGTGTTAACTCATTTATATAATTTTGCCTTATTCAAACTGACCAAGGAAATGCTGTAAAAAGAAAAATTCTCATTCAGTTTAAGCGATTGAGTGGGGACTGTATTTGACAAAGCCAGTTAGGTTATGGCTGATGTAAATTTATGATTTTTGTTCTCCTGCAGGTCATCTTCTTATGTCTTGTGACATCACATTTATCTGTCATCGTGCCTTTAAACTGCAGTACTGCTGCCAACTGTCTGTCACACACAGACGGGTAATAATAAACTGTAACTACAGTTGATGAGCAAATCATGGTTATTAAATAACAGCCACTTTACACTGATTGTCTGTTTTTGTAAAATTACAAGCATTGTGATCTCTTTTGGAAAGCTCGTGCCTATTGTCCTTTACACCTGTCTGCTGCATTATCATTACTTTGAAGTGAGACTAACCTCCTCATTTGATTTGACTTTCATACACCAAAGCTGACACAAGAGGGGAAGGTTTCGTAATCTGATTGTGATCCTCTCTGACTGATCACCTGCTTGGATGCACCTAAGCTGCTGTGGAACGTCAGCCTGAGTTTCATCAAAGCAATCATGCCCTCAAAATTAGGGATTAGTTTTGTGAGTCTGAGGGGCGAGAAACTGGCAGGAGAGTTTGAGTTGAGATGTAAAGCCATTCACCAGGCTTTTTCAGTTTTTTTCGATTGCTTAAACACTATAACCAGGCTTTTGAACTAAAATTTCAAAACCACAACACCGTTTATCAAAAAGCACACCCATTTCCCTAAACTATAAACACTATTCCTCTTTTTTGACCCGAGTCAGATTTGTTGAACTGTCACTGAAAAACTCGACTCACAAATCCCTTCATTTCTCATTGCCTACACCATGTGGTCATTGAGAAACCACTGGCATTCGATATTGTTCACTCAAGGCAGGACAGCTTGAACTCAATTAGCACATAATTACCCAGGTGGAAACACTAAGAGTCAAAACTGATCACACACCAATCAGAACCTATCAGTAGATAGATGAAAAGGCCCGAGTCGGTTGTTGTTGGGGATAACGTCAGCTTCCATCGCGCTGCTCTGGTTCGTGATTGGTTTACCAATAACCCGAGGATTTCCAACATCTTTCTGCCGGCATACTCTCCCTTTCTAAGCCCAATAGAGGAGGTTTGTTTGGCATGGCGGTGGAAAGTATGAGAGAACCTCGCATCCGTGTTCACCTCCTCCAGGCCATGGAAGAAGCCTGCTAAGACATTTCAGTTGAAGCGTGCCAGGGGTGGATCAGGCATGAAGGAGGATTTTACCCCCTCTGCCTGTCTAGGGCCAATATACCCTGTGATGATGACAAGATTCTCTGGCCTGTCCCGGACCAAAGACGGGATGCTGGGGCAGAAGAGTTTTTCTTGGTGTATTGTACTGTGCAGTACAATAAGGAATAGAAAATGTGCAAATATATACATTTGTTGTGTTCATCATGTGAAGAGGTTTTTGAGGAGTAGAACTACGTCCCCTCTACTGCAGATCTACTTTTAGATGATTTTCAAATCAAAAGATGTTTGTCCATTGTCTGGGTTGTCGCATGTTTGTTGTGGGGATGGAGCAGAGCTATAGGAGTGCATGTACAGGCTGGAACACTACACCTGGATTCAAATCGCCACAAAGGATGAGATCGTCAACAGGATCTCACCGAGCAAGTACAGATTCTCTCTCATCACACAAGCAAACTATTCTTGGTTAGTTTTACCTGTTTGCGACAATGTTGCTTCATTGTTTTGGTAGAGAAGGAGAGTAAACGTTTGTTTCTGACGTGGTCTCAGTGTAATTGAACCATGCTTTGTCACAGCATGTGATGGAATCTTAATTGGCCTCCTGTCAACTCCTCTTAATCCAGTTTTAGCCAAGACAGAATGACTCGTTACAGTGCCTCGTTCAAAGCAAGTAATTATTAAATAGATCAGTTGGTTTAATCAAGTCATTAAAAGATCCTATGCTGTTTCAGAAAGACTTTGCCCATTATCTTTACAACAATGACTGGAGCCCCTGTAGTGCCTCTCTAATGACTTTATCACCTTGCATGAGCACACTTCATGACGAAGAATCAGATGGGCGTTTGTCTACTTGTTTCACTGAAAAGATTATTGTAGTCATGGTAAGTGGATTAAATGTATAAGTCTGACTGTACTGGATTGGCAACTTCAAATAGATGTATTAGACAGTGATTGAAGAAAAACTGATATTTTGCTGTCTATTTTTAATAAATTTCTCTCTATTTGAGTTTTGGCATTAGCTTCATAGGAATATAAGCCTAAGTAGAAACATTCTGCAATAACCTCGCTTGACTTTCTGCTAGTGGATACTGTCAGGTTTTGGTTGAAAATGCCCTGAATCTAAATACTTGTGGATGAACACCAATGGCACGACCTCCCTGGATGGAGTCTGCGTGTCCTCCCCCGTGTTACCGTGGGTTTTCTCCGGCTTCCTCCCACCGTCCAAAAAAGACATGCATGTGTAGTTTAATTGGTAACTCTAAAATTGCCCCTAGTGGATGAATGTGAGAGTGAATGGTTGTCTGTCTATGTGTCAGCCCTGCGATGAGTTGGCCGCTGTCCAGGGTGTACCCCGCCTAAGGCCCAAAGCCGATGGGATAGGCTCCAGTCACCCGCGACCCCCAACGGGAGCAAGCGGTAGAAAATGTCTGACTGACTGAACACCAATGTTTTTTATATTAATGATGGATGACATGACTACTTGTGATGTGAAATGACTCGGAGAATTATCACCCGACTACAGTTCTCCTCAGTTCTACAGAGGTTTTTAGTGTCTTTCAGCTCATTGTTTTGGTTTTAAGGTCTGTAACTTTACTGTTTTGAGTTCACGAGTCTCATGAACATATTTTCTGGCTGCAGCAGGCAGCTGTTTAAATAAATCTGATAAATCCCCTGTATGCTACCTGCCCAGCACCAAACAACAGACAGCAACTAGCTGGATATACTACAACTAGCTGAACATATTGGAGCTTTTAGCTGCTAAAGAGCCAACTAGTTCCTTCAGGAGCATTGGAATATTGGACGTATTCACCAGATGGCCACAAGCACAACCCCAAATTAATGAGCTAATGTTGCTGGCTGCTCCATGTCTGCTGGATGTGCTAATAGGCAACTGTTTGCTATCAAGCTCCCCATATTCATTTAAAAGGTAATAATATGTCAATGTTGTATCTACAGCTTGTTTCCTCTGCCCCTAAGTGGCTATAAAAATAATTTCATTCATGTTTGAACAAATAGAAATAATATAATAGCTTCAAATATATATAAAACCAATAACCTGGGATTCATTTATAACCATGCTGCCAACTAGCCAAATCTTACACAGAGCACACAGCCTAATCCAAAATTAAAAGGAATCTGCAATCTCCCAAATTAATATCCCACATAGAAAGCCATGGTTTAAAAGCTATTTTTAGGTGGACATGTTTAATATGTGTCCAGGAGCTGGTCCAAGTGTTTCCCTGACCTTATAAATCTATTTTCCAACAACCAACGCAGTCAGATTTAGTGTCTCAACACTCCAGGGGCTTAAAGCCTCATGAGTCTGCAATGTGCCTTGTTTCTCCAACAAAAACAGTCTGATTCGGCTCTCATTTCCAGCCCATTAAAAATGAAGAGTGTCATTGTTGGTTAAACGTTTTCCAGTAAATCATTGATCGAGTGGTCAAACTTCTAACTTTGCAAAGAGTCACAAATGAGGAAAAAGGACATTTTGTCATGAGCAAAAATGGGGAATAACCCATCAATTAAAAACACTGGTTTGTCTGTTTTTAAGGTCTTTAAGTTTCTCATCCGTACAGTGAATCTTTGCTGACATGGGACGTACCGAGACACTCCTACACAAAGGCTCGGCGTGAGATGTGGTCTGGGATTCTCGCCAGTCTCACCCTGTGGTTCACCTTGGTGAGGTTTCTGTCAGCCATTCACGCTTGAGTTTGCAGCTCAGTCATGGTGAGAACTGCATCTCTGTGGTGTTAATCTGTTATATTCCTTAAACAGGATGGCAGCTAAATTCCCAGTCGAGAACATCAGGGGAAAAAAGCTCTTGGTAGACAAAAGGTAAAGATGGCATTTAACTGACTGCATCCCTCTTTACGACAAAATATAAAAAGAGGAAAGTCCATACATACATTTCCTTAAACTGAATGCAGATCATAATGTCAAAGCGCCTTTTAATATTTTTGTCCAAATCAGCCTAAACCAACTGTTTATTTAAACTCTCAACATGATGTCTAATTTTTGCATCAGGAATGTTTCGATACAGTATCTGGTCTTCATGCTTCAGCAGCAGATAGCGCCTGATTTTATGCCTGTCAAGTCATTTTGTCATGCAAATGAGATTGTTTGGGCATGAAATTAATAATACAGCAAATTCCAGGGACAGCTGTTGGGCAGAACTGGAATCTAAACAAGCACAAGATACTTTTTTGTTTTTCATTTTCTCTGCACTGTTTCTTGGGTTTAAAAATGGCTGCAAAGCATTTATTTCATTGTAATAGTTTAAATATAATCAAAAAAGAAACGAAACCTTTTTGATCACCAGCAGCTTGTTAGTAAAAGTATGTGATAGCCCCTTTTGGCAGCCTTTCAGTCAAAAGGAGTTGCGGCTTTCAGCAGCGATAAGCCCACATAAAGCTGGAGCTCATGCACAAAAATCTCAGGCTCAGCAAAGTCATTCACGACATGCCACTTCAGGCCCTCCAGATGGAGAGGGACACAGGGACCAGCGAGTGGGTTACGCTGCCTCTCACATGCAAAACCTCATGACCCCCATGCTCATGTCTGCCAAAACTGTGGGAGCCTGAGCTGTTCCCAACTGTTTACACAAGTTACTTTACAGTGTGCACAGACGACAGCTATTAGCAGTAAAAAAGCATTAGGACAAAAGTGACACAGGAGCTCATTTGAAGAAAGGAAGTGAGATACCCAATTCATGTCATTTTCTAAAGCTTAAAGGAATAATTCGACATTTTGGGAAATAGGGTTATTCGTTTTCTGGTTGAGAGTTTGATGAGAACTCTCATACCCTTCTGTTAAATATTAAGCTACAGCCAACAGCCATTTAGCCTAGCTTAGCAGAAAGACTGGCTTAGTTGGAAAGTAGAAAATCAACTTACCAGCACCTCTAAAGCTTACTAATTAAAAGTACATTTAATCTGGTCTCTGTCCAAAACATAAATGTAAAAATATAAATTTTTATGAGCTGGACTGTTTCTTCAAACTTAAACATAACCCGCAGTTGACATTTTTACACTTTTTGTATGGATTAAACAAACCAAATACTATATAAGGTATTAATTTGTAAACTTTAGAGGTGCTGGTAGGCAGATTTCATTACCTTCCAAGCCAAGATAGCATATTCCCCCTGTTAGCAGTCTTTTGCGCAAAGCTAAGCTAAGCTAACTGGCTGTAGCTTCACAATTAACAAACAGTTATGAGAGTTCTCATCTAACTCGCCACCGAATAAGCAATATTCCTTTACTGTGTGTCTGCTATCACAAGGAATCCTAAAATAAGAGCAGTATGATATTGGGGACATAGCAGGATATTCCATTAAGATATTTTGTTAAAAGCCCTCAACACCTCCAGAAAGCTGATGGGTAACTTTAGATGCTTTAGCCCACAGTGAGAGCATCTAAGTGCAAAAAGATTGCTGGTTCAGTGTACCCAAGCTTTTTTAATGCATATGCCTTTTCTCCCTAATCCTTCCATGGTTCAGTGAGCACTTTAATACACAGTGTACTGATGAAAGACTCCCTTTATCCTGTGTTTGAGTGACAAGTCTTACCACAAGAAAACACAAGAGGCCATTGGTGAGATTGTGTTGTGATGACAGCAAATTAAAGGTTAAAAAAGTAACGCATCCAACTTCTTGATGGATTATTTATTTCCAGTACATTTGTGGAAACATTCTAGCACCAACAGTGACTCATTTGGGGTACCATATTTTACCAAACCAGTTTTAAGGTATGTTCCAGTCAATTATAGGCTTTGTAACACAAGATCAAGTTGGCATAGCAGTTGTTTTCTCGCCAATTGGCATTATGCCTCACTTGGGGACACTGCAAACTGAGACAATTCAAAAGTATTGTGTTGTTACAAAAAGCTAATCATATAATGTCGGAACAGTCTGAGCAGTAGTAACCATGTCAGTGGTAATCGGCTCTATCTGTACCACTGCGTGTAAGAGCTTTTAAGCTGTGCTTTTGTGCAGATTGTCTTATATTATATCTGGGCCACAAGGAGGGGCATCTTAAATCCTGAAACTCCTTTTTGCTGTTTCGTGGTCTGTACATTGGGACTATACTTGACTCTAATTTAATATGGTCACATTTGAAATGAAAACCCCCACAACCCAAAAGAAAATTAGTAAGGAAGGGTTACCTCTAATGATACATCCCATCATTACTGCCGAACATAACAGAAGGCTCATAACAAGATCCACATAGTCATGTCATCTGGTACACAGAGATGTAGATGAGTTATAATTCAATGTTTATCCATGAAACTAAACATGCTTTAGTTTCGGACAGACAACGCCATCTCAAATGGTTACTTTCAGGCTGGAACTCACGAATAACATAAAAAGGGCAAAGCTCCAACCAAGACATCCTTACTTTAAAGAAGCAAACTTCTGCTTGAAACCAACTAGTGCAATTTGACAATCATTAAAAATAATAAATACTTTTTAGCATATTCTACAAAAAAGCAATGTTGGCTAAATTGATCCTACTATGCGCTAACTCAAATCTATGTTTGGTATAGTATAGTGTACGATCTGTATCAATATTAAGGCATCTTATTTAAAAATACTGACTGTCGCTGAAAGCATCATACAGAGGTCTGTATGCAGTAAAATATATATTTAAATATTGAATCTCTGTTTGTAGATAGAAACCACGAAAAGCTGCAGCAAACATCCAAAGTATATGGAAATATATAGGGTTACTGGTAACAGCATAACTGATACCTGGACAGGAACAAGCTTGAGATTGCTTTACTTGAGTTTAAAAATTGCAAGTATTCCGTTTCAAGTCACGATGCTCAAAAGGTCTAAAATCTGCTGCGGTTTCAAGACAGGGAGGTTTCTGTATATAGCTGCCATATATAGTTTAGTGGCGAAAACACTATATATTTACAGTACCTACTACACTCAAATTCTTTTTTCTAAATAATATACATTACCTAAATCTCTCTCTTTGATTATAGGGACTGAGAAACAGGGTTCACATCTAGGTTCATCCTAGATGGTCAAGCCCTAAATGCACAAAGGATTTCACCACTATCGAACATCTGGCCGTGGCTGCCGTGTTGCACTTGGGCAAAGATAGTATTAGGTTTGTTGTCAGGATTTTCTGCCTGAAGTGCGAGCACTGCCACTAGCAGAGCGAGAAACGGCGAGAGTTGATGTTCATCTTGGTGACGCCAATGAGTCTCAGCGGGGCCGAGAGGCCGAGCCCCGGGGTGACGGGACATTCACACAGCAGGTCCGACAGCTCGTCCCGCTCCTCAAGGCCAAAGGTGGCGTCATTGAGCATCCGGCGATGCAGGTGGCACGTCTGCTCTATCTTCAGCTTGTTGATGTCGCTCCGAAGCCGCATGAGCTGCCTCGCCAGCTGCTGGTCCTGCAAGCGCATGTCTGTCTGATGGAGAGAGACAGGAAACAGTGGCGCTCAAACAACCTGCTGATTAACTGATTAATCACTTAATCAACTAGAATTGTCCACAGATGGAGTTGCTCATGGATGGAGTTGTGGTTTTACTGGGGGTGTTAATTTGTGAGGTTTATAGGTGCTTGTAGGCAGATTTTGTTACCTTCAAACAGAGCCAGGCTAGCTGTCACCCCCTTTCCAGTCTTTACGCTAAGCCAAGCTAATAATTTCCTGGCTGTAGCTCCAAATTTACTGTACAGACATGAGAGTGGTAACAATCTACTCATCTAACCCACGGCAAGACAGCGAATAAGTGTACTTCCCAAAATGTCGATCTATTCCTCTAAAAACAATTTTAGTTATATGCTGAACTGTTTTACTTCTAAGTATGATTCCAACAACAACTTACGCGTAGTTCACATGTTTTAGATATACTGGAGGCCCATGCATTCAGTCGTTATTGTGTAACAAAATCTTAAAAGAAAACTCACAGTGGGACATCCGCAAACACGTTTCTCATCAAGAGCTCTCTCAATTCGATCTCTTTCGTGTCCACTGTCTATGTGCAAACGTCTGTGCAAAGATCATAATCATCTCTCTTGTCCACTGTCTTTGTGCAAAATGTTTTGAGAGCATGATTCTGCCTCGTACAGCCCCTCTTTGCGTGCTCAGTGCAAGCTTATAAAGTGTGGGTGAATGTGCAGAGTAATTGAGCAGAAATGATTACACTTGCAGAAACTTTGTGTGACAAACGTCCGATGCTATTGCCTGAGTCCTAATCAATCTGAATGGGATTCTCTGGCCATTAATTGGACATTTGTGTACATTGTTAAATTCTAATTAGCTAAGTAGCAGGAAGTTATTTTGTATTCTGGTCTTTAACTACAAAATTATAAAGCTCTTCGAATTAAAAATTTAAATGAAAGTGTGTATTTGAATCTCAAGAATCCAATGTACTGTATGCATTAGAGTTAAGTGCCTAAACAAGATCTTTGAAAGAGGGCCATCCACTGGCTGCAAATACTAAACAAAATCAAATATTTTAGAGATGCCAAACTTATAGCAAACTGCTCCATATTGTAAAAAAATGTAATTTTGTCTCACCAGTTCTCTCCTCAGCCAACTGAGAGCGTCATCGATGTTCGCAAATCCCTTCAGAACAGCTGATGGCAACTTGCACTGAATCACATCAGAGTTCGCTACAGTCTCTTTCGGCGTGACTACTTTCCTTTCAGGCTCAACTTGGATCGCGCCTTTACCAGCTGCTGACTCTCTGGAGCTTTCCGCCTCAAGCCGGGCTTTCCACTCCAGGTAAGAAGGTCTCCTGGTCTCCAGATTTAATTTCTCCGTCAAGGCCTTCAAGTTCATGAGATGGTCGTCTGCAGTCAAATCCACGTCTTCCCCACATTCTGCGTCCTCCTGGACACACGCCCTGTCCACCATAATCTTTGGATCTGAGGGTGCGTCCATCATTAATCTGCTAAATACAAAAAGCTCCTTAAAAATGTGTCAAATTAAAAACAGATAAAGCTATCTATTTTACATTGGTGGCCTTTTGTTGTTACAAATGACCATAGATGTCGGTTTTTTGTCCTTCCTGCATCCAATCTTCAATAGATCCTTAAAATCTCCATTGGTGTTTTGGAGGCAGTGTATCTCAAGAACTGCAGAGGGGAGAAGAAGCAAGTTATGAAACATTTGCTGATTATGCCACTGGCAACCATCTCCAAATGACAAGAGACAAAACTAACGCGACATCTGACAAAAAGGCTACACCTCAACGTTGACATGGCAGGCTCAGTTGTATGACTGGATAGATCATATCTCGGAAAGACTGAATGATAAGGGTAATGAAAGTTTCTCCTTCACTCTGTAAACTGATTTAAATCGAGCATTTGGCTTCTCACTTATCAAATAATAAAGGATCAGCACACGGAGGGAACACACCTCCAGGATTTTCACAGGAACAAATTGTTTCCATAGCAACAACACAGCACACACAAATTAATCAGCAATTTTCCACCTCCTGTCCTCAGGGCTTGAAGTGACAGACGACTGGCAGTTGGGCACGATGGCTGATAGTCTGGCTTATACAGCAACCCTTATATTTACAGCTTATAACATATGTGACAGTAATACACATTTCAAAAATTACTTTAACGGATCCTGAATTTTTTTTTTTAAACAAAAACACACAATTCAACAATGTGTCTCAACAGTTTAGTGTGTTAGCGTGCTAAAATTTGGTAATTAGCACTAACACAAAGTACAGATGAGGCTGATGGGAATGTCATTAGTTTTGCAGGTATTTGTTCATAAACCAAAGAACTGGACACAAATGTTGACCTCATGGTGGCGTCAGATGGAAAGTCAGAGGATAATGAGTGTCATCCAGAGGAGGAAGTGACGGTCTGTAGCAAATTTCAAGCTATTTATTCAGTAGTTACCAAGATATTTAACTTAAAACCACGTCACCCATCATGGTGGTGCAAACCCTATAGAGGACTCTTCATGAGACTACTAAAGTCAGCAGGATCCTTCCTCTGGTGGCCATGAATTTCTGTCCAAAATTTCCCGGCAATCCATTCAATAGCTGTTGAAAAATTTGAGTCTGGGCCAAAGTGGTGGACCGACCTACAGACTAATATTGCCATCCATAAAGCCATGCAGCTAGCATGGCTAAAAAGTTATAACACACTACATTTTTTAAAGGAACCTGTATTTCTGTCATGCTTAACATCCATACACAATTAAATTTACACAACATATGGCATCCGAATCCAAATCTCAGTAGTCTTCAATCTGACCAGTTTAGAAACAGTGGGGTGAGTATGGAGGCCCACAGGAAAGACTAAATAAAGTCACAAACAAAATCTTTAATGCACTCTCCTAAATGATATAGCAAACATATCACTCATGACAGCGGCAGCAAAAGCAGACTTTCAGCCCAGTGTACTCTTACTAAGTCTTCAAGCACTCAATAAGTGGTTAGTGCTCAGTTATTCCATAATTGGCACAGCAGACCAGCAGTGAAGTCATTGCCCTTGTATCTAATGATAGGCTTGGCTGTTTTGCAAGGTAAAATAGACCTCTGACTGTGCAGAGTAGCTGAGTTATGAATGCCTGGGAATGGATCCTCTCCTTATTCTCTAAAGGAATCTGGGTGTCTCTGGAGACCACACTGTTACAGGAGACCAATAAAGGAGGAGGAAAATCCATGCCACATGCATTTTTAAAGCGTTTGTAAAGACCCTGTATGTACAGTAAGGAAGTGATTTCAATAGCGCATAGGAACTGGAGAGCCAAGAGGTTTAGAAAGGAGGGGAAAGGTCTATAAAACGAGCTGCGATCACAATTATAAAGAAATAAAGGGTTTAAAATCATAACAGCAAAAACCACTTGTTGGTTGTTTGATCATTTAAGGGGCACTCTTGGTGAATCCTGCAAATCTTTATCTTAAGGAAGCCAAAATTTACGTCCTGAATTTCAAAAGCAGCC
Source organism: Coreoperca whiteheadi (assembly GCA_011952105.1). Taxonomy (NCBI): domain Eukaryota; kingdom Metazoa; phylum Chordata; class Actinopteri; order Centrarchiformes; family Sinipercidae; genus Coreoperca; species Coreoperca whiteheadi. Next base: position 13,175,861 of record CM022481.1, on the reverse strand, counting down.
TGAGGCAAATACAAACACGGACAAATCTGTTATGGAAAAAAGACCATTTATCCCCATTATCATTCAGTCTATCCAAATGTCCCAACAGGCATCCAAATCACCAAGCAGTACCCATACATTCCTCTGGTTTCAAGGCAGCAGAATTTGATTGCTCAGCAAGATCCAGTCGCAGTGTTGCCACACCAATAAAATGTATTTTGTGGTGTTGGACTATGAGATTCCCAAACCTGGTCTGGCTTATGAAGTCTGGCTCTCCTATCTGGAACATGCAGTCATGTCTACATAACAAACTGCAGAGAAGAGGCTTTAGTGTGTATCTCTCTCATCTATAACATAACACACCTCTGAGTCATTTCCATTCAGCGGTGTTACATTTTAAACTTGAGGGTTGATTATGCCCTCATTTACAGTGAATATGAGCATTATCTATAGAAATCATCAGCAGGATCACAAGTTGACTCAAACAGATGAGTACAAAACACAAAAGCTATACACACAACAAAAGGTAAACACCCAATTACTGCGGCATATTGGATTCCTTCCTTATGGCAACAGAAACTTAATGAAACTGTCTGTGGTTCAAAATATGAAGAGCATAAACCAATCACAACACTGGATGTCAGTATCAACTGGTGTTCTTTCCTGGTTCTATATCTTAAAAATAAAAAGCACATTTGAAAAGCCTACGGCACTTTCTAAAATAAATCTAAGATTCTCTATGACAGCATCTCTGTAAATGTCATTGTGACCATCAAGCATGAGTCCTTCTGTCTTTAATCAAATCACCATAAAGTAAAACAGTTCTCATTACTACAATACAACCTGAAATGTTATGTCTGCATAGTTTTGTGGGATGGGTTGTAGTCCTGCACACGCACACAAAGTAAACCATCAGGTCAACATTGTAAAAATAAAAAAACCCGTCTCTCCTTAATAACTTTTATTAGGGTGAAAAAAAGTCAACACAAAACATTGGTCCTGTAACAGCAATATGCTTTAGCATTCTTAGTTTGATCATTACATACTTCTCCTCATTGTGCTCGTGTAGCCTAGTTTTTCTCAGCATAAAGGCAACATATAGCCGGTTCCCATTTGGTTTCTTCAGGAAATAGCCTAGCGTCATTTCTGAACAAAAATGATACTAACGTTACATTAAGGCTGAAGTTTAACTTATCGTCACGCACGGATAAACACAGTGGTAGCCTACTGCGTCCACATTTCCTCCACGTGAGCAGACATTCATTTTAACCTCCTCTTATTCGGATACCGCGCTGCAAGGTGAGGCGGCATCGTCTGGAACACGGTCAGTCAAACTGCGTGTGGCTCGTTTACCTTGTAAGAAATCCCCTGCTGCAGTGCCACTCGCAGTCCGCCACCCTGAGACCGAGCAGGCGCATCAGTGAGGACCATCGCAAGCCGGCTCCCTCTCTGCTGCGAGCCCCCTAACAGCGCCACAGTCCACTTGTTTTTGGGCAGAGAGCTACCGGAGGAGGGGCGGGGAGGGTTGCGTCAGGTCCTGGTTGCTTGGAGACGCCCCAGGAATCCCTATCACGCTTCCCGCCGCATGAATATTAATGCAAGTGCGCCACAGACAGATAGCTAAGCAACAGCGTCGCTCTTTTAATAATCCTAAACTTTTTTGCAACAGCGCAACTGGACAATAAGTACAAAATGTGAAAAACTGGAAACATGAATAGACAGATTACCCATAACGCTTTCATAGGTTACACATTTCATCAGATACGAAAGTTACTACAATACAATACATTCTGCCAGAATAAATACAAAGAGCTCCCCGAAAATGGACATATCTGAAAAAATATACAAGTATCAATTTTACAGCATATTGATGCAGAGTGGTAACAGCCTTGTGCCACATTAGGAGTTGCTGGAAGAAGCTGTAGTGCTTTTTTTTTTTTAATCATGGAATACAAGTCTATAAGAACTCAATTTAAATAGATAGATACAAATAGAGCATTTTGTCTATTCACTTCAATATAGCTTGTAGCTTCTGCAGCCAGCAGTCTTACTGCTGAGTGTCTGCTGCCATCACATGAGACAGGGAACAAGGGCCCTGGAACGTGTTTGAGCCTGTGTGTGTGTGTGTGTGTGTGTGTGTGTGTGTGTGTGTGTGTGACTGTATTAAATCGGTTCAAACACAATACCCACTAGACTGATTTAATATCACACACAGAGACACCAGCTTTCATTGGGCTTATTAATTATTTAGCATCTTTTGTAGGGCATTAACATGTTTCTATAGGGTCAAAACATTTCATTGTAATTTCCTTAATCAGTATCTTATCAATATAATATTGGCTGTTATAAACCTGCAGAAAATTGCCATTTTTATCAAGTTTGTAATAAAAGTCGTAAAAATAGCCCATCTTGTATAATGGTCGAAGATTCAGCAAGCAGTCTAGACATACTGTGATTGTCATATTGCTTAGTGGCATGGACGCTAAAATAACTCATAACATTCAATTACTGTGCCCAAACTTGTTGGAATAAACTTTGTCCAACTACAGATGCACAAAGAAATGTAGGATCCCAAACCAACCAATAGTAACAGCAACCACAAACTATTACTAAATAATATGGCAAAGCGCTAAAATGTGAAAGGCAAAGAGATGTGATTTGGAGCCAAAATCTGTTTCATCGTGACTCTTTGTGTCTGTTTATTGGAGAAATGTTCTGGGGGGCAGGGATTGCGTGTGTTGTGTGTTCTGCTATCGACCAGTCCTATTCTACCAGAGAAACTGGAATGCAACCCGAGGAACCTCTTAAAATGTAACAAGTGCAACCAGTAAAAGCCACAGTCTACACGACACTTACACGGTAAGTTGGACTAGTAGGAGAACAAATCAAAGGGTGCTATTTTACCCGTTTGAACAACACCGCGACAACTACCTTTGTCATCCACGTGTCGACACACACATGCACCTGAATGTTTGAAGATCACATTAAATTACAAATATTCTACATAACGAAACTTTAAAGACAGTAATACATGTTAAATAATTTATCATTTATATAGTATTTTAGATTCTTTGCAGAAATATTGTTTTTTCGCTTCTATGTTTGCTTTTGTTGGTAATGTTGAAATTGTGTTTGGGATATGAAGTGTTCAGACATGAGATTAAAGACCATGTTCATCACTCAATCTCATATGTTATGGAAATCCCCTCCCGGGGTCGTATTTTGTGGCGGCCTGCTATGAGACTGACTAAGTCAAATCTAAGTTAATTTCATAAAGTAAGTTCCTCTATGTCATCATCAAATGAGGTGATGGCGCGGATGGCAGGTCTGCTATCTGCGGCGTGTAGGGTGTTCATGGAGGATGCTGGAGGGCTGGAGGACCCTGAGTAGAAGCTGAGCAGTCCTTCCCTTCTTGAACGTACTCCATTGGTAGTTGGAGGACTGTTGAGGACCTCCATTTTATTGGAGGTGCTCACACTGTCACCAGCAGGTGTTGCCAGGGAACCAAATAGCTGCTGCATGAGGCTAGACTTCCTGTCACTCCCCACTCCTCTTTCCTTCTCCTTTTCTTTCACCGCCTCCACCCCTCTGAGACTAAAAACACCTATTGCTTCTAATGCAGGGTCGCTGTCCTCTGTGGGAGGAGGTGGAGGGAAGCCTGACGAACCTCGAAAAACTGAATTTCCAAAAGACGGCGCGTAGCTTCCGAATGCCAAGTCGTCACCGGAGATTTGGGACCGTGGCGCTCTCCTCCCCAGTCCTGTTGCAACAGCTCCGCCCTCTTTGCCTGATCTTCTCCTTCCACCTTCCCTGCTTCCAGCGCCAGCGCGCACACTGGCCGACTCCTCTGGTTCTGTGAGATTAAAAATTGAGGAGTTATGGTCCCTCTGATCAGGAGGACGAGGAGAAGAATGGTCACTGGTACCCTTATTGGACTCAGAAGGACTAGACTCAGCAAACATGGTGTCCTGGCCTCCGTGGTTGAGACGGTCTATTTCACGCATCTTAGCCAGCAGCTGTTCTTTTTTGCGACGTGCTTCCTCTGCCGCTTGCTGATTGGCCAGAGTCTCCAGGTTCCACCTCTCCACCTCTTCCCTGACATGGCCACGCCTCCTGTTGTTCTCTTCCTCCTGGTTTAACAGGGAATTTGCCCTCTTTCTGTCTTCTTCCTCTTTCTCCCAGCCTGTGGACATAAGATACAGCCATTACGGTTGCTTTCTTGTGCCTTTTACTCATTTTCACACAAGGGTTGCATTACGTATGATCTTTGCTTATCTTACCATTTCCCAGTCTCTTTGCCTTCTCCCTAAGCACATTTAGCTCCTGGTTGAGTTGCTGTTTCTCATCTTTCTCCTGCTCTTTCTCCTTCCCCAACTCCTTCTCCTTGTCCCTTTCTTTTTCTCTGTCTCTCATCTTCTGCTGTTCCCATTTTTGATGTCTGTCTTCAGTCTCTGCCTGTCTGTCCCCTCTGTCAAGCTCCTGTTGGCATCAGTTGATTGAGAGAAAAAGGCTTAAGAGGTGAATGACGGACAAATAACAGTGACAGAAGATGAAGTGTGGACGTTGGGGTGAAGTGAAGTGGAGTCACTTTACCTTGAGTGATAGGTATTCGTCAGGGGCCTGTTCACTGTACTCATTGGCATCGGTGATGGCAGGGGGAGGTGTGGGGAAATCCGGACTAGACGGCCTGTCTTTGGTCTGCACTGCTTTGCTGCTATTCCTGCTGGGGACTACGTGTGACACAAAAGCAGATTACATATTAGAGTTAATTTTGCTAATCCTATTCCAAACCATCCCAGGCTTCGTGACAAATAAAACAAAAAGCTGGTGGAAGTATATACAGTTTACAAAGACACAACAACCACGAACAGCCACCAGTGGACAGGCCTTACCTTTTCGCTTTGTGCCATTGTCAATATCTTTTCTTTGTGAAGGTTTCATCATGCGGTTGGCATAGATGTTCTTGGCATCTAGTTCTCTCTCCTTCTCCTGATAAGAAATGAAAATTCCATGCACTGAATACACAGAAAGATACAGTTTGTTTCAGTTAAGTATAATTTTGTGTATAATGGACCTTGAGTTTATTGGTCAGTCGCTCCAGCTCCTCCTGCAGAGTCCTGATCTCCTCTTGGGCACTGATGGTCTTTTTCCTCTCTGCAGCCAGCTGCCTCTGGTAACTGCTGTTGCTCAGCTCCATGCTACGCTCCAGCTCCTTCAAACACACACAGATAAACAAATACACGGTCCAACTGCCGCATGGCAAAGAGGAACTCGAGTCTGATGTTGAAATTTGTTTTATGGATGTTTTTTGGCGCAAATGAGCGTCTATTACTTATTACCTGCAAGTGATTGTTTCTCTAGCTATAGTATAAGATTGGAAACCAGACACTACTAAGTTGTTACCAAAGAGACACATCTGTAAGCTACATCTCAAGAAGACGTAGGAAAGATCATGTGCAGGAACAGTCTATTGTAGAGAAAATTCTATCAAATCTGAAACTGCCTAAGCTCCTCTGTACCAGTGTATACAGCAGATCCCACTTCCTTGAGCCTTTCCTGCATTATGTGAAGTCACAGCCTGGATTTGGAACAGGTTGTTTTTGTCATTGGTTTGTCAACCAATAATGTAAAAATACATAATTTATTTAAAAATATGGTAAAAATGTAAACCATATATATTTAGGAAATTTCCTTTGAACAGGATACAACTCGGAGGATCTTAAATGTCTGTACAGATAAGAGTGCATACAAAAGCAGACAGACTAACAAGTAAAGCACTGCAGTACATGCTGGAGAAATGAAATATTTGCAACACTCAGCTTTATTAATAAATAGCTAAATAAATAAATAAATTTACCTTAATCTTTCGTTCTGCCTCTTGGGCCCGCGCCTTCTCCTCCTCTAGCCTGCGGCTTAGCTCGTCTCTGGCTCCTAACTCTCGCTGGTCGACCAGCTTCTTCAGCCGCGCGATGGTCGCCTGGCTTCTTTGCAGCTGCTCCTCGCTGTCCTTCAAGCGTCGCTCGGCTGCCCGTTCCCGCTCTTGAGTACGCCTGAGCCGCTCACGCAGCACATGGGTCTCGTTGGTGTGCCGCGACAGTAGCTGGGAAATTTCGCTTTCTGTGTCATCGTAGCGCTGCAGGGCTTTCTCTTGACGCACCTGAAGCTGCAGCGTGGAAAAGAAGAAATTCCATTTGAGGATGCCACAGGTGTTCAAGATGATGAGGAAGAAATGTAATTTTTTAAAAGGTAAAAGATTATGTGATAGATTTTCCAGCAAAGCTGCGTGTTTATGTTGTCGTCTGAATTCTTTTTTACTATAAAACCTTAGTATTAGCCACTAAAATCTGATATTGTTTAGTCCAGACTCTCTACCTTTCCTGGCCTCATATATTACACCCAAACTTAACAAGAAGGTAAGGTCTACCTGTCTGAGAATTCGATTCTCCTTCTGCAGCTCGTCAGTTCTCTGTTGCAGCTCAGCAAGTGTGTTACGCAATTCATTGATCTTTAGCAGGCGGGCTGAAAGCATCCTCTTGGTGACCAGGTCCAGGTCTTTAGGTGGTGTAAACTCCTTGCTTTGCGAACGCACTCCCCTGCGATGCTGCTGAGTCAAGGGTAGGCCACCTGGACGTTGTGGGCGAGACACAGCCCGACGCCCCACACCACCTGCAACGTAGAGAAACACACATGATGTAGAAATAATTTAAAGGTAATGACAATAAACACTTTTACAGGGCTGAATATAGTGGTGAATATAAACTAAGGTTGAGGCTAAAGACTGATCGAAATCAAACTTTACTCATTACAACATAATTAGCATGTTGTTAAGAACCTTTATAATACTCAAAGGAAACACAACATTTGCTGTGAATAACAACTGATTTGTGAGTCCAAGTTCAGGGTAAAAAAATGCTCTAAAATGTTTTCTCCTTCTGCAGAAATGTTAAAAACTGCCTCACACTGCCATCATCTGGAGAGTATAGCCAATGGAATCAGGAAGGGTTGAAGTTTCATTCATTCATCTGTCCATTCTTGATCGTTTCCTTGCTTTACATACCTGTCTTATAGAGGGGGCTGCTAGAAATCCTCTTTGGCCTCACCCCTCTTTGAGGAGTAGGGGATGGAGTCCGGGACTGGGAGTATGGTGAGAGCGAGCCCTCTGAAGGAGACTCATTCTCATAGTCCTCAGAATAAAACGACGTACTATTTCTCCGTCCCTCTCCATCTGATATCTGGTCCCGATCTGGATCTGAATGCCGCGTTCGGGTTTTCAAGCTACTCTCAACACAGCCTTCTTTTTCATCGTTATCCTGGATCTTGTCCCGGAAGTTGTTTTTGTGGTTCTGGAAGGATGATGCTCGGCAATCTTTCTTTGTATTCAGGGATCTTTGATCAACATCCCGGTTGTCTTCATACGGGTCAGTTATGCTGTCAGATTCCATGTTGTTGTCCCTTTGAGAGGAAATGCTGTGTTGAATTTAAACACAAAAAGTGGGAAAGAAACATGTCATTCTTGAAATTACATTAGGATTTGTTACAATTTAACAAAGCATATTTGCACTAGAGGCCCCTTACCTGATTTAACGGACCTACATTAAAAGTCCCCTGGTACACTGACCTCAACATTCAAACTGTGTGACCCAGATGAAAATTCTCAAATTTCATCCAAAACAGTAATAAGAAGCTAGGCCAACTGGTTTCTCTCAGTGTTTCCGTACTGCGAGTCTTGGTCACTAAGCGACAACACACACGACGTGGAATTTCCCATGCGGCTGAATGATGTATGATATCACTATTCCACACCACTGCTGCTACATACAAGATACAAGCCTGCCCCTGTCTGCCCTGGTGACTTATTAAAGAGCCAGATAATTATTTCTGACTGCCATACGATGCACATGTACACACATGTTCAAAGAATACAGAAAAAGAGGAGAAAAAATAAAGTGTTCAGGTGTTCTGAAATCTGTATTCTGTTGAATAGAGCTATTGTATGAAATGTAGAATTCTTCTGACATTATTTTGTGAGTAACTGTATATATCTATTATAATAGGTATTTTATGTTGCAAGCCTAACGGGTAGGTATTTTTAGTTTTTCTACATTAGGCAAATCCTAAATTAGAAATGTCTATACATTTGCCCCCCAAATTCTCTATCTGGACAAGAGCCCATGTGTTTGAAAGATGAGCAAAAAGAAAAAGTCCAGCACCTCCAGATCTTATTTTTTGTGGTTGGTAAGAGATGAAACAACCTTGAGTAGTTAGAACTCAAGACTAATACTGAGGACCCAGTACGCTCTTTAATATTTGTGTTAATGACATGTAAAGGTTGTGCAGTCATGTGGCCCTTTAATCAGCCAGAACAATAATAGGATCACTTGATGGGAAAGTATCTATGGCAACATCAGTACAGATGCATCACCATAAATAGAAAAGAGCAAAATAGGTCAAGCAGGACAGAAAGGTCCTACACCTGAACCTGTTTTTAAAAACAGTGTTTGCTTTGGTGAAGATACCTGGTTCATTAACTTACATGTCAGGACTACAGACTTGAACAATAAAAATGGCTCTTGCGTAATGTTTTTTCTCCTCTCTAATCATTAGCGTGAAATTTACACTAACAAACATACAGAAATGAAGACTGTTCATTCAAGCTAATTTACGTCACAATTTCAGTGGCATTGTCGTCAAATGTTTTTGATGAGAAAAAAGGTGATTTTTTAAATATATGAATAATCATTACGCGCTACTAAATGCATTAAATACATAATTAGACTAATAAACATCATACCAAATCCGGTATAAAGGAAAATATTCCTGGATGTACAGTAGTATCAGGTATCTTAACACTCACCACATAGGTTACATTATGTCCCCATCATCTCTATTGTGTCATCGTCATCATTCACATGTTCTGCTTCCTCATGCTTATGTCTGACTGACTGCTACTAGCAGAGAAAATCTATGCAGTCGGTTCACAAGCTCTCTAGTGAATGCAAACATACAAACAGATACGTATTGCCAAGAGCTTAACGTTACCGCAGCGCTATAACATACGAGCTTCCCCGGCCCGCTCTCGGGGACACGGACAGATTGGATTAAAGCGGACCGTCTGTTGTTGACAGGTGCATTGTTGTGAGACTGCCTGCCAAGTAAAAGCAACAAAATGTAGCTAGTAAGTTAACGTTACCTGAAGCCAACCACACATCTCAGTGGGCCTTTTACTCGTGTGCAACATTATCAAATATAGGTGAATAAGAGAGAAAATTAGGTTCCAAACAGCATTTCAGCGTACGAACATCAACAACCATTAGCTTATAAGGGGTTGTAGAAAGCTAACGGAGATGGAGGACTGACTTATTGACGATAGGTTATATTGCTAGCATAGCAACACAAAACTACCATCAACAGGTGGGATGTCTCTTAACGTTACCGCTCGGTGTCCGCAGGCACTAACCTCTGTTCTCCGCGTTGTTACTCCTTTCAATCTCGCTGGCTTTGTCTGGTAAATGTACGATTAACTTTGTACCAATCAACGTTAACAGCGTCTTGAATTAGACTCGATCGGCTAACGTTAGCTACATAGCTTCAACTTTTAGCAGGTTAGCATGAACGTTAGCTACCCTTTGATATAACAAGGCATAACGTTAGTCGTCCGCCCTTTCTGGAAACAAACAATCATGCCCATCGTTTTAAAATGCGCCGTCCTGTAATTATCCACATCAAGTCGGAGTAATGCTGCCAGTCAGCGGCGTTAAGATACATATTTTTAGTCCACGCCTTGAGGTTTGAGCCAGTCCAAACGCTGACGCCGTTCCATGGCAACCGCAGCACTCCCTGCAATACCACTCTGCCACCAGAGTGGCGCTGTGGTGCGTGGTGCGTTAGCTACGTTTACAGTGGCTTTACGTTGAAGGAGAATGTATGGAATACCGTGATATCAACTGGCACCACATAGTCGCTCAGTGTTTGTGCCATAATTCATTGCTATCTGGCCTCTGATCTGTCGGATACCAGAATCACTTGTGTCATTCACAGCTGCTGAAATGGTTTTTCTTACTTATGTTTTTGGATGTGTGCATTTGCAATGTCTGTCACTTCGGCAGCAGCAGCATATGAATGTAGCCTATTGCAAGACACACGGACTTCACAAACAATTTTCTTGGTGTTTGGTGTTTGAGATGTATGTAATGAAACATATGTGCACATACATAGAGCCTAGCAGTTACATGTGTTCACAATCAAGTCCAAAACTCACTGGCGCTGGCCATCTGAAGCCAGTAACAAAACTTGCAATATTCACAGCTGCTGATATGATTTCTTCCTCATGTTGTGCAATGCATATTGAAATTGTGCTGTTGTTTTTAAGACAAATTATCTGCATATACAAAGTCTATCAGTTATTTTATTGCCAGCAGTATTGCAAGACATCCTTCACCAAGGCTGCACATCCTCTTATTTTGCACGATGATAGAACAAATTTAGAAAAATCTGCATGTACATATCCGTTTGGATCTGCGTCTGCATCAAAAATACACGCAGTGATAAACAGTCAGTGGACACATAGCCAGGTTTTTATTAATGTAAGTGCAGCTAAATCTGGATCCACACCACAAACTGATTGAGTTTCACCAAATTTGATTGAAATGTGAGCTCTGCTATAAAGTGCCAAACTAACTAACTGGAAAGAAAACAGCCTTGCTGCCCAAAATGCTGCCAGAATCCTTAGAAGCACATTTCCCTGTTAACCCCAACGCAGCAACAGAAACTAGCAGGTGAGGTTACCTGCGTCAAGTTACCGGACATAACCAGAGCCAAGCAGAAGTTAAAAGTGTTTTTTTCAAAATAAATAGTTTACACTAAAATTGTGTGTTTTGGATCTACGTGAAAGCAAATGATACTTCCTGAACTCATCCCATTAGTAAAACTATCTCTTAATTTGATTAAATAATATTAAATTGTGCTTGGGTAAGACATGGCGGAAACAAAAACCGACATTTACACTTAAAAATACATGCAGAAAACGTTATCTATAATTATTTGGAACTTTGAAGTCGGTCCATAGTCTCCCGCTGGAGCAACCACGTTGTTTTACGTTGTTTGTTTGATTTTGTATTTTGAAACCTATGACCGGAAGTCCAGTGTTATGATGTCTTTTGCATCTGTGTAGTGAGGCTCGTTGAGCGCCACAGTCAGCAGAGACGCACGCCGTTTTTATTATCATGCCTCAGTTTGAACATTGGAGACGCGTGTCTCTCATCTAAACCACAGCCTGTAGTTTGAAGTCCGTGTGTTTGTTAGCTGGGACAAAACGAGAGTCGCTGACAGCGAACAGCTTGTTTGTCGAGATTGATTTGGGATTAAAATGGTCATCAAGGTTTACATCGCCTCTTCAACTGGCTCTGTCGCGGTGAGTGTTTTGCCAGTGTGTTTTCAAGCTTTGTTGACAGTGGCATATAGGGAATGCAGTCATATTACAAAGGCATGTGGAAATCCTTATGCTCGTAAATCCGCCGAATAGTGTTTATTGGCATTATTGGCTAACTGGACTGTGAGTGCGCCTGTTTGCGCTCGTCGACTTCCCGAGCAGGAAAAGTAATTAGCATCATTCAGGCAGGCAGGCAGGCAGGTCCCTCACTGACTAAGATGCACAACTTTAATTGACAGGGTAGATTTCTCATGTGCTCTGGGCAATGCATGTGTCAGTTCAGCCTGTTACAGTTCTGTTTTGTTTTGTTATGTTGCCTGCATACCTGGCTTGCAGCACCTTCGTTCTGTAGAAGATTAATAAAAAAACTAATTCTTGTAAAACGCCTCCGTCCTAGAGCAAAGTACGTGTTACGTGTGCAAACAAGCCACGATCAGTCCATTTGCACTCCCTGAGGATGTTCGGGGGCCAAAATAACTATGACCTAAAAAATGACGGTTAAAAATAAATAAACCTCCTACAATTCACAAACAATATTTACAGCAGAACTGTGTGACAGGAGATCCACCGATATTTAACACATGTTCAGTAAGAGTAACGTTACTGCAGAGAATGCCCGAGGTATTGGTCTAGTCTCAAGCTTTCATTACCTTGAATCCATCATCAGGAGGAGCAGTTAGAGATGCACCTCTGGAATACTAATTTTGTAGTAACCATACTCTTAATTGTGGTGTGAGATGTTCCTTTGCAATTTGCAAAATGCAATTTCCCCCCTGCGACAAATAAAGGCTTAACTTACTTATATTTTCAACTTGTTCAACCGCTGAGTAATTCTAGGGAGGGGTCCTACAACTGAGCCGCAGTATTATGCAGAAGGGCTTACTCCAAATACATCAAACTGATTTATATACAGTATACATTAGAAGGCCATTTACTGTGGGTCTTATGTAGTGCTCAAATGATTAATTCGATCAACAGAAAATGTCAGCTTCTTTGACCTGAGGTTTTTTGTTTTACAGTTTTATATCGTATGTTGAATTGGACTGTTCAAGAATTAATCGAAAACATAATCGATTAATCCACAATGAAAATAATGGTTGGTTGCAGCCCTAATCCTTTAGTGCCTCTTGGGAAATAACAGGCACATGCCATAGCGAAGGCCCAGCTGATACTGAGTATGAGCAGAAAATCATCAAACAACACTCCTGCGTGAATGCTTCAAGTCTTAGGTAATGGGACAAATGAGTAATATATTTATTTTATCATGCTCCGTCCATAGAAGAGGGCAGCACAATCTTTTAGCATTTACAGAGGAGTTATTTTTAACTCTATGACACATACATTCAAAACACACAGACCCTCTCTCTCGCTCTCTCTCTCTCACCCTCACACACACACACACGCTTGAATAAGCCCACCATTTGGGTCAGTTATGCGAGTATGGAGCTCATGTGAATGTAATTCACTCTGAATGCTGTTGAATTGAGTTACAAGTGATGGAATAAAGAGGAAGGAAGGTGAGGCTGGATTCCCTCAGCTGATTCAAAGTGAAATGGATGTGTGCAAGTAAAAAACAAAACAAAACGAGAGACAGTATAGTAGTGGGAGATAGAGATGGAGGAAGACAATAATACTGTGAAAGACAGGGAAGCCAGGAGATGAAATCTGGGAGACAGACAGGTGCAACACAAGCAGAGTAGATCAAGACCCAAGGGTAAAGTAATAATCAAAACACTACAGTGTCCCCATAAAAAAGAGCAGTTCACAGTTTAACAACAGCAGGTTAGTGGGGCGGAAATCATCACCACAGAATGAATGAAGTGCAAATTAGGTTATCCCCCACTCCTCAGTGGATATGTATCAAGTCCAGTCTTATCAGATTTTACATTTCCTTGCTGTTTTACTAATTTCCTAATGCCCTGGTAATTATCATGACTGTAGTTTTTAATAATTAAAAATAGTCACCAATATGCATGCTCACATTATCTAATCTAAAACAGGATTTTATGCTTAGAGAGCATTGTAATCCCTCCTCTTGACAAATAATGTGCAATGCAAGTTGAAAATAGTTTATAGTGGTAATGTTAGGGGGGAAAAACAGTCCATCTACCCTTCACCTCTTTGAAGAGGAGTTGAGGAAAGCAAGATATTCAGATTTGTTTCTTAACAAGCAGTTTATCATTTAAAGCCTATTGTAGCTCCAACAAATAACCAGTATATATATTTTGACTTGTTATTTTTATGAAGTCCTCTCTTTCCCTGTGTCTGTATCTGTCCATGGCTAAAGGATTAGTCTTAACCGCCAGTTAATCCCTACATTTCAGAAAGTGCTCTCAAACAAATCATGCATACTCATATACTGTAATGTAAATGTGTTTGTATGTCTTTAATCCGACATGCACACATGCTCAAAAGGAAAATCTGAACTCATCCATGCCCCTGACACACAATCTCACTCACGCTCACCGGGGGCACCTCTTTCATTATTTACACTCATGCTGCCTGGCTATCCGCTCAGAGGAAGGTCGTATCATTTATATTATACTGGAGACCAGCAATGTGACATACAGTAAAGACTTAGACCACAAACTAAGTGATTTAAAATTGGAGTTTTAACCTTTGCCCAAAACAAACAGGCATATTTCTCTTTAAAGACTTCAAAGTCACTATCATTGCAATTAATTTACTTTATTGTGAGAGTTCAGATGAAGCTGTTTTATGGCCATCACAGAGAATCACTGTTAGAAAGACACAACAAATTATTTGCCTAGACTTGTTCGGGTGTGTGTGTGTGTGTGTGTGTGTACAACAGACTGTCCAGAACAATCCCTTACTGTCTTTAAGGTAAAACAACAGCTCTATTGTGGCCTTTAGCATCATTAAAATAATGGACACACATGACATGTATACACACACAAGCACACTGGGCAAGGTGCCATTTGAATTTTCGTCATTTCAGTTCATTAATTTTTTTTGTTTTTATTTTTCATTTTCTCCATCAAAGGCAGAATTCCTAGAACTAATGTTTTCAGGGTACTGGATGATAAATGATTGTATTGAGCCACAAAATAAAGGCCCCTGTTTGTATTCGCTCATAGTCTTGGCCCCAAATAGTTTTGAATAATCAGCCCTTTTGTCATGTTAATGAATGCTCAGGCATACATACTGTGTTGACCGAGCTTGAGTCACCCTGAGAGATTGCATTAGATGATAAAATGGAGACAAAACCAAATGAATGAATAAACAAAGGGGTTGTTACAAGTGGAAACCATTAATGAATGTTTACAGGTTGCTTGATTTCATGCTCCAAACAAACTTTGAAAAACTGGATTTTAGAAATAATACAAGTCAAATAAATGATTTGAATGCATGTTTACGACCATCCCTTCACGTGGGGGTTTTCTGTCTTCTAAAATTATCCTTGGAATTTTTGTTTCCCTCAGCATTCACAAACACTGTCATGCAGTTTCACACAGAGCGTCCCAGAGCACATAAGACTATACCATAGGGAGCTGTAACTGCACATCCATCCCATAGACCACAAAAGTTCATTGCATAGTCTTCAGGATGGGGTTCTCTCTTAAAGGGACACCTAATTATGTTCTTGGGAAGTACACAGAATGGACACAGAATGTAGGTCAGGTGGAGATTCACTGTGTTGACTGTCATTACTGTCAGCTGCAGTAATTGTTGAAAAAAACACAAAATCCATTACTTTTTAGAATAGAATAATAACAACAATAAATGACAGATTCATCGATAAATAATAGTCAGCCCATTGCCTCTCTTGAAATCTAGTGAACTGTCTTGATGTGATATAAGATCATAGCATACTGTATAGGAAAAGGATGTCAAAGCTTTTCCACTAATCAATAATCCTTCTTAATGTCGCCATTACCAATGGAGTTGCTATACAGAGAATAAATACATAACAGTCCACATGAGTGTGTCTGATTGAGACAGAAACTCTGCAAGATAGATAC
Source organism: Coreoperca whiteheadi (assembly GCA_011952105.1). Lineage (NCBI taxonomy): Eukaryota > Metazoa > Chordata > Actinopteri > Centrarchiformes > Sinipercidae > Coreoperca > Coreoperca whiteheadi. Next base: position 13,160,471 of record CM022481.1, on the reverse strand, counting down.
AGTACAGTGTCCACGTGCACTTACACATGTCCATACTTGAAGGCAATATGAGATTATACCTTTGTGGATCTACTTGTTTGCTTTAGCTCATTATTGATGTAGTCCTTGTCATTTATTTGTCATGCACATCTGTATCTATTTGACCATCTCTCCCAAACCAACCCACCTCCACCCTTCTTATTTTCTTTTATTCATTTTTGACCTCTCCAGGTTAAAAAGCATCAGCAGGCAGTGGTGGGTTTCCTGGAGGCCAATCGAATCAGCTTCCAGGAAGTAGACATTACCATGCTGGAGGAGCAGAGGCTCTGGATGTACCGTAACATCCCCAGAGACAAGCAGCCAGAGAAAGGCAATCCACTGCCTCCACAGATCTTCAACGAGGATTGCTACTGCGGGGTATGATGGATATTTGTTTCCAATGTTTCTATGGAGCAACCTCCCATTAGGTAGCTCTGTACACTTGGAGACAGTGTTGTTGGAACTCTTTTTTGTTTGTTTTCTTGGAGAACTCGGATCTGGACGGCATTCTGTTTTAGTGTATTTTTGCACATCTGACCTTTAAAAAGGTACCATGTTTTCATCGATTCTCACCAAACAAAAACACTTTGTATGTATCCTTATGGATAAACAACATGGAGAATGTATTTTCAATCTCACGAAATATTTGCAAAGGCCTCTGTTGAATGAATTGAACCTGCATTTGCCTATTGCATCCTTTTATAATGCTATGGCACATGTTACCGCCCTCTGCAGTCTAAAGAAAAATGTCACCCTGTGCTCATGCACATACTGGTGGAACATGAGATACAGAGGGTACCTTTAAAGTCACAATGAAGTTATTGGTAGTTAGTGTCTTTATCTTCTACAATGTGACATATTTGTGACCTATTTTTTACTTGATTGGATCACTCAAAAGTGTGCGTGGCTTAGCAAATACAGAGCTTTACAGAGCTGTAGTGAGATATAAAACTGTAGAGAACTCTTGGCCTCCACTTACGCCTCCACTTACACCTCCTTTACCCACGTTCTTACTGTAGATCAGGAGGTGGGGGATAAGGGAGAAATTAATATATCAGACCTCAACCAGACTCTTTGGAAATGTAAACAAAGGTTTTACCAACTGAGATCCAAACGCACTCCTCTGATCCATAATATTGCTCTGTTAGCTACTACGACCTGCAAGCTAACGTCAAGTGTTGTTTTGTATGATGAGTTAGCTTATCACCCTTAATCACATTCAATTGGATAAATCTATGCCGCAGCATTCAAATAGGTCATACTAAATATTGTAACATTTCACAGGAAGAGAAGAGAGTGAGATTTTGATACAAAAATGATCAAACATATATTTAGCATATAACAAGAGATAACTGAACAATTAACACAGGAACAGAGGATTAGAATGTATTTATGGTGGAGATTGAGTATTTATATACATGGATTATTGTTAATGCTGAAGATAGTTATGTCAATGGTTTGCTACAATGTAAGTCAGTACAAGGTGAGCTAACTATGCTTGTGAATGAGTTCGATCAGTTAGAGCTTGCCAGTTTATGTCCTCCACTTTGCATGCTATTCTGTAATCCTCTCGTAATCCAGTTTCATGGATGGGGCAGATTATCTGCTCTGCCTGCCGTCACTCTCACTGGCCAAGGTAATCCAACATTACTCTGCAATGTCATGGCCATTGAATTATATTAAAAGCAGCAGTGGAGGGACTATTTGGCAGGGATGTTTACAACCATCTTTCAAACTTGTGAAGATTATGTAACCCTCAACATCCTCATTTATTTTTTCTTCTTTCCCCTCAGGACTATGAAGATTTCTTCCAGTCAAAGGAGGACAACACTGTGTTTGCATTCCTTGGTCTCAGTTCCCAACCCTCAGTGAAAGTAAGTGAGAGTATATATAGGCATGTTTGGCTGTGCGGCACATAAACACTAACACATCCATTCACAATTGAAGACACAGAAACAAACTGCTGTCTCTGTGATATAAATCATGGAGCCAGCAAGGTTTTCTGTCAGTCCCAACTTCCTCAAACACTAAACACTGCACCATCTCTTCACAGTGTTTGATCAGCAGCTCTAGTTTTGCAAGCTGTCTGTGAAACATTTGATTTAGAGCTTATTTGTATTTCATGCACCTCAGCTTTTCTTGGCAGAGACGTTTTAAAAAGTCTGTTTAAATCCCATACAGCTACAGTCAGGGGGACTTGTCTCCTCCCCTCAAGCTGTTTTAAAAATGTCAAGATTTACATGCTGAGTCTCCCAAAGATCTTCTTAGAATTTAGATAATCATAGTCCTCACATCAACCAGTGGACAGAGTAGGAAAACGAATACAACACAGAGTATCTCTCACCTTCATATCGGAGCTGGATGTGGACTATGTTGGTGCTTTTGAAAGAATACAATAATTACAGGGACCACTCGATGATCCAATTGTCACACATCAAAGGAGCTAATTTCCATTCATCACAAGAGTATGTATTTGATTTCCCCCTGGTCACATCCTTTTTCTGTCTCTTGTCTAAAGGGTTGATTGGATAACTAAGTTTAAAGAGATCTGATTACGTATAAACCAGCAGGATATTGCAGATGCATTCAGTTTGGAAATGCACATGTTTGATGTTTAGCAGAGATGTCTGGCTGTGTAGCATATAATGTGTGGTCTAGTAAATCTACAGAGAATGTAGATGATAATTGTTTAATCTCTATACCCCTTTTCCCCCCAATCTTTAGGATTCTGAGTCATAGCATAGATCAAACTGCTGGTGTGTGACGTCCATGGAACCTTAAAATATGAGGACAAAAACTGCATCACTTCCTGTGATCCTTCTGCTACGATGCCAGCTTGTCGCCAAAACATCCGACCCTGCGGATTTCACCCTGTACGACCTCTCCTGGTTTTAAAAAGTCTTTCAACAACATTCCAACTTCACTTAATTCTCCAAGAATTGTCTGATTCTCAAGACACCACAGAGAATTAATCACGGAAAAAGGGGATCAACTTTATGATGGATGCATTTGTGTTTCCTTTTCATGTTCAACACATTGTGACACACTGTCCATAGCATACATTCTGTGCAAACTAGAAGGCTATGTAGCAGCTTTTGCATCAGTAGACCAGTTGCTTCCAGGTCCATCTACAGCCCAGTGGATGGGGAAGAACTGATAAAGTGCAGCACAAGTCACCTAAAAAACACACCTGTATAGTGTGTGTGCATGCCTTAGTGTGTGTGTGTGTGTGTGTGTGTGTATCTGTCTCAATCAGCAGTTGTTAAGGAAGGCCATGAGGGGACCTGAGAGGCAGTACTTAATGTAACCTGAAACAACCCGAGGCCTAGCCATCATGTTTGGCTGTGTGTGTGTGTGTGTACATGTGTTGGAGTGAGGATGCTTTCCCAGAGGTGACTGTGACACATGCAGCATAGCACATGAGACCATATAGTAAGAAAGAGGGATGGAATTTTACCTAATTTCATTGCCAGCATATGTTAAGTTTGTAGTCACTGCCATCAAATACACCAAACCTTGTTCTTGTATCATTCCACTGCCATACTAGTTTGATTAAAGGACAAGGTTGGTTATTCTATATATTTTTCTTACTGTCTACACATCTAATAAAAAGACCAAAACCAACAATGTGTTAGTCTGTCTCGCAGTATGTTCTGCCTTCTCTAAACTGTCTGTGGTACGCAGCCCTCATACCATTACATTCTAATGAAGATGTAAATCTTTAAAACAGGTTTCAAATACAAAGCCAAATTTTTTTAAAGGGCCATGTCTTTTCCTAAAACAGCTGGGCACTAGTTTTTAGCAAACGTTACTCAAATCAGCAATAAATAGTGCATTTTATGGGGTCTACTTGAAGCCACAGATTAATAAACATTTAGTGCTCTAATGAGTATTTACAGGAGTAGGACAGTGTATGTGCGATTGATTGAAACAACTGCCCAGGTTCATTATAATAAAGGAACATGTCACCCAGTGCTACGGTATGGCTCATTTATGTGTTTTTAATCTTTTTTGGACAACAATAGAGCCCTCTGGCACAGAGAAATAAGATTTATTAATTGCTGTTTTTTTGGGCTTTTCATGGGATTTGTTGACAACATGAAAAATATAGATAATCGCCAGCTTTATCCTCTAATCAAGACCGCCATAAACAAAGCATGGGTGCAGTCATGGTCACATGAGCTATAGGAATCCACTTTACATATTATCATTCCAAGTCTAATCTAAAAGAGGATAGGAGATAAGAAATTATATTTTTTTTGCTCAGAGATAATCGAGTGGCAAAGCTTTGCAAAGACAGAACGAGAATCAGCTTCCTCTTCTTTTTCCTCTATATATTTCCAAATGTCTGAGTAAACAGATGCTAAAATGTGAGCAGACTGCCCTCTGTGTGTTTGACATTTTAACGTAGATTAACACATCACAGCCAATTCTTAGTCCTGTCCTCCAATCTGTATTCTATGTTCTCTCTCCTAAACATCAACACCAAGCATTTTCCCTTTACTGTCTCTCCATTATTAAATTATCATGGGTGGGTGGCTGACTACACACAAACAGATACACCCTCACTAGCCATTCCTCCCTAAATGTCATGCCATCATGTGTAAGGATATGTCATTTTCACGTATTTCAAATCATATAGGGGACAATCAGTCAAATAAATGTATTTCTGTCACTGTCAACACTAACAACATTCCTACTTTGCTGATTTGTATCCTCATTTGTTGTCAAATCATGTGATGACTTTGTTGTGATTTTTTTGTGAATGGATACTGATGCCTGTTGGACCGCAAATGGAGTAAATGAACTTTTATGTTACACCTCTCTGCCTTTTGTGGTTAATTGTGGCATTTGGCTCTTTCAGGCTCATGAGATTCACACTGTTTTTTCTTTGAATATTTGAAATCAATCTAAACAACAGTTGGAGATGTAAAATGTGACCTTTTTTTCTTGAGAGGATCATTCCGAAGTGCCTTTGTAGCAGTGGTGGGGGGGTAATTTTCTGTTTTATGAACAAGAAAACCCAAATTGCCAACTGAATCAAAAGGGGCAAACTAGTGAGTAGCTGATCAGCCAGGAGGTGGAGTCATTTGGTGCACAGGAATGGAACACTGCAGTGGCAGCTAATAGACAGTTGAGGATTGCAAATGTAAACAGACAAACAGGGCAAGTGAAGGCAGACGAGGTAGGAACGGCAGATGGAGCATGAATCTTAAACAATTGTGGCTGTGAATTAAAATCTTTTATTTTCAAATCCATTTAATGAAAATTGTGCAAATGCTTTGTGGAGAAACTGCACTACAGATGAATGGATGTTTGTTGGGCTAACAATTTCCTCTAATCTGACACCAGTTGCACTTTATACTATGTCACCTGAAAGCCTGAAGAGATAACTTCTGCAAAGTGCCCAGACTTCCTCATTCAACTGCTCACCTGTTCTCACGTCCCTCATCAGTCACTCACTACATATACCAGCCCAGATCCTTTGTTCCAGTCTTGGTTCATCCTAGTTGCCCTGCCATGCCCGCACCTGCCCTGCGCTGCCCGACCTGCCTACATGTACCTGCCTGTAAATTCTCAGCAAATAAACCACTGAAGTCATCTTGCTACCTTTTCTGTCTGCATTTGGTTTCCTTCCCCTGTTGCCACTCTCCTGCACCCTTGTGACAATTATTGAATATTAAAAACACTGAATACCTGCATCTTTCTATCCTAAATAGAATAAGAGTATTAAAGCTAGCCCCCCACACACACACACACACTTCTACATGTCCAGCAGGTTAGAGTCCTGCATGTTACTAACTGTTTGCTTGTTTGTACTCCAAACACACACACACACACACTCCTGGGGTGTTACAATTTGGCAACATAGTGTCTAAGAAGCAGAAATTGTGTTTCATGTTCTCTATAATTTACGTTAGTTTTGTCATGGTAGGCAACAACAATGTGATAATGCTGTTCCTGATCTAGCTGTAGTGTTGTTTGCAATGCAATCACAGAGTCGATCGTCAGCAAAAAAGTGAACAAAAGGAACAAATGTTCTTCCATTCATCACTTAGTACTGCTTCTACTGGCAGAAGCTAGACTACTCAAATGTAACAAATGAAGCAACTGTGAAGTTCACCTGTTTTTTGTTTGTGCAACTGTGTTTCAACTGAATTGAGATTTGCTCATAAAAAGAGTCACTTTTCATCTATTTCTTTTTCAACTTGCCTCTCAGCTTGTGACAATTGTCCTGTTTTGATCAACCTGTTTGTCAGATTACTCATAGTTCCCCTTTGTCCCAGATGAGTCGTAATGTCATTTCCAATCAAAGAATGATGCATATCTCTTTGTCTGTAATGATTTACCCAGACATCAATATGTGCTTAACCTGCTGTCCAAACATCAGTATCCTCAGTTCTGTCATTAGGGAACACTGATAGAGAAAGACTGAGGTCTATTACTCTTTTTACTACTTTTAGAAACTCTGGCTGTGCTGTTATTCTATGGTCTAGAACACTGGTTCCCAACCATTGTTGCTTGTGACCCTTTATAGTCAAACAATGCCTACTCACAGCCTCTTTACAGGTTGAGCTGGTAGCAGTCCAACCAAACAGTGATATTCCCTTCAAAGATTGTTTCATTTATTCGTTTTCAGAGGCCTGAAGAGGTCAAACGTTTAGGCATTTTTACAAGAAAAAGGTAAATATTTATGTGCGAATATTTATGTACCACTTATGTGCCACAAATATTTTTTCTTTTTCTTTCCTATTTAGTTTAGTGGAAAACACTTGCACATATATATTTATCAGTATATAAACAGGACAGAGTAAAAATAAATATATTGAAGCTGCACTGGCTAACCATGCATAATGATTCTTAAAGTATGGACACGGACAAGACGAGCAGCAATGTCATCTACCTATGGGCCTTTTTCATTGGAGACACTTTGACATGTCACAGTAGGAAAAGCACAGGTGTAAATAATAAAATAAATGAAGGCTGACTTCAATTTAGCTCCTTCAGTTTCTGAGTCCTAGTATTGTTCATGCTGGCTGACTGTCACGACTTACTGGGACACTTGAATAGAAAAAATCCATCCCTAATGTTATTAATAACACCAGTGCTTTTTCTACTAGGACAAGTCAAAATGTCTGCTGTGAAAAAGGCCTATTTAGCTAACAATAACCCATCAATATACAGGCCCTTGTTGCCACACATTTCTATAAGAATTTTTTCTTGTCGCTTTCAGAACTTGATAAATATTCAAAAAATTCTAGGGTGTAATTGTTAATAGTGCATGCAGATGAGGAAACCAATGATGATTTATCAATTGCATACTATAAATATGTATGGGCAAGAGTGAATTAGGGAACATGTTGGGAAAAATAAGGATGAAATGAGTTTGGTTAGAATGTTTGGGAAATAATGTGACAATGTGACAAAACAACAGAATAAAGGGGAAGTTTAAGAGGTGATCCTTTTATGAAATGGTGACATATGCACTGCAACCGGAGGCAAATTAAGGAAATTCATTATGTGTGCAAACCGATTTCCAAACCGTTCTACTCAAAACGCTGAATAGACAGGTCAGTTAGGCAATGGCATGTACAGCCTCAATGTAATGCACAATATGTTCTTATAGACAAAAAGCAGAAAAAGAACGACAAGTCAGGAAAATTAACTGAAGCGAAAACCACAATTCAGAAACAAATGAACTACATTAAATGAAACAAATACAAAAAGCAGATGGGGATAACCATGGCCATTTGTTGCATGAGTTTATTTAACAGGAACAGTGCTTATTGATGAATAGAGTTAGCCCAAACGTTATTCCTGTTGTCCCTATCAAGACGTGCCCCCCTCCATCTGCTCCACCACCTCCCACCACCACCCATCAGCCTCTCCATACATATACTGGTTCACCTCCTTTTTTTTCAGTGTTGGTTCGTCATTGTATTTGTGCTGGTTGTGTTTGCCTTTGGGGTGCATGGTGGCTGAGTGGTCAGCGCCCCTGCCGCCCAACAAGGAGATCGTGTGTTCGAATTCCGGACCAGACCACGTGACCTCCCCGTGTTACCGTGGGTTTTCTCCCACCCAAAGACATGCATTAGGTTAATTGGTGACTCTAAATTGTCCCTAGTGGATGAATGTGTGCGTGAATGGTTGTCTGTCTATGTGTCAGCCCTGCGATGAGTTGGCCACTGTCCCGGGTGTACCCCTCCTAAGGCCCGAAGCCACTGGGATAGGCTCCAGTCACCCGCGACCCCCAACGGGAACAAGCGGTAGAAAATGACTGACTGTTTGCCTTTCGTTTTGGCCTTATCCCTGCCTACCTACATTTGTTTATCTGCCTGCTCACCTGTCTGCCTGCTGGTAACACTCAAATAAACATTCCGCACATCATCATCAGAGATATCTGCGTTTGGGTCCTTTTTCCTGTTTTCCCTTTATCAACACAACTCTGGCAATAACACATGGTAGTTAGCTCGAATCCTAAACAAAACAAAGAAAAAACAGGCAAACATAGTTAATTGATGAAATTATGCCAATCAATTAAACACATTCCCTGATATTGTTTATTTTTGCATCTGGCTGTTCAAGGTTTTCTTTTGGGACACTTGGTGAATGGTTGGGGATCTACTTACAGCATCAGTTGTGGCTCCAATGGTGCAATGGTGATACAGACAAACTTCTGGTTGCTCTCATGACATTTCACAAAAGACACTGTAGATGGGCAGTATTTTGAGGTGCATAACAGGAACTGAATAAATGCAAAAATTACTGAGGCCCACAATTTCACAAGGGGAGGTGTCCACCATTTCCAGTCATGTTAATGGTAAGATGATGGACAAGAACTGTTTTTGTCAAGTCAAGCATTTTTGAAAGAACGGATCTCAGTGGATTGAGGTCTGTTGCCTCAGATCATAATTATTCTGATTCAACCCATTTTGTAAGGTAAGAAAATCACATGTAAAATATGATACTTTGGGGTAATCAATCCTTTTAAAGCTTAAAGTTTGATGTAGCTAACCTAACAAAGCGGGTTTCTTATCCATAATGGGCATTGATTTACAAAATTTTAAATACAGACCTGGATTTGTTTCTATTTTATTTTAAGTTATTTTTTACTTCTCTGTGTTTTAGTTGGGGTTTTTTTATTCCAAACTTGCTTTGGCAATGTAAATGTCTGTTTGCCGTGCCAAAAAAAGCCCTTTTTAAAATGAATTAGAATTTGATTATTTTACAGCATAATCCAGGTCTTCTGAAGCCAAAGGATCACATTGGGAGTAAAACATGCTAAAATATTAACCAGGACTGACCATTATTAAGGTTAAATGCATAATATACAACAAAATAAAACATTTAAAAATTCTATCTCTTTTCATTTTTGAAAATGCATTGGCATATGCCAGGATTAAAATTGAATTAAGAATGCCACTGCCAAATAATATTCATTGTACTGCAAAGCTCACTTTTAAAATGGAATTGAATGTGGAATGGATTTTGCATTCATATTTTCAAATTATGTAATATAAAATTATTTAAAGGTTCCTGCAACTGTAGACAATAGTTAGACAATAATTATGTTAAAATAAGTCTGTTATTAGCTGAAACTACTCAAAATACAGGGTCATCTTTATTTATCACATTTAGTCATTCGTTAAGTGACATAGATTTGTATTCTTGCCGATTCATATGTTGTGTGGAGGCTTTCTTAAAGGCAGAATATGTAGGATTTTTCAGTTGCGGTTTGTAAACACACCATTCAAAGTTGACCCCTCCTCACCTGATTAGCGACACCAGAAGCGCACGCCCAGTGCTGTATGACAATGTTGCTGTATCAGTTTTTCACTGTTTGAAAAAAAAAGACTGCCAACAGTAATGTTAGCTTTCGTCAGCTATACACCAACTCATTACAGACACTAATGCTGAGTCTGCGAAGCTCAACTTACTACATTGGTTTGGGAATGCTGCGGTAACCGGAGTGGCTTGGGTGTTAGACAGAAAATGATTCTAAGCTCAAACTCCGCACTACAGAGCTCAAGGATTATTTTCTAAATATGTAAAGTTACTTACATTGGTTGATAGTAGGGCTTTGTACAACACTGCTTGTACGTACTAGGCTAGCTACTACTTTTAGACTGTTACATTTGCTGTAATGGAAAAGTCAATACTTTTACAAGCTAACTAAGATAACCGCCCGCACCTAGGCCTACCTCCTCACGCTTCATCCCCATCCTCTCCTTCAGTGATCCCAGTGGGTGAACGCCAAACCAGATTCACTGTCATTTTGGAATGAGCTTTGTCTCCCTGGTGTTTCACCTTGCTATAATTGCATTTCTTCGGCGTTGTGTCCACCATTTTAGCTAGTAGCTTCCTCTTGCCCTGCACACTGTTATTGGATGGAGGCTACACACCCACTGCCCAAAGGTTGACGCCCAGAAACGTCCCGAACACTGCAAAATAAGAAAATACACGCAGAGGGCAGGGTCTCTGCAGACACCACCACAAACCTCTAGTGGGTCATAAGTTATGGTTATGGAGAGGGATTATTTTTGTATAAGTCTATAAATAGTTTTTTTAAGAAAATCCTGAAAATTCTGCCTTTAAAAATCAATGTTGTGGAGGTGCAGCAAATGAACAGCAAATGTATGCTAGTTCATTCTACTTAATGCTGAGAATGATAACCATAGGTGGGAGGGGACGGGTTATTGGGTGTAGCAGCAGGTTGGAACGGGTGGAGAAAAGTGTCAGGGGTGTTGTGTGATAAAAGAGTATCAGCAAGAATGAAAGGAAAGGTGTTCAAGACGGTGGTGAGACCAGCGATGTTGTACAGCTTAGAGACAGTGGCACTGAAGAAAAGACAAGAGGCAGAGCTGGAGGTGGCAGAGCTTAAGATGCTGAGGTTCTCTTTGGGAGTGACGAGGACGGACAGGATCAGGAACGAGTACATCAGAGGGACAGCTCATGTTAGATGTTTCGGAGATAAAGCCAGAGAGGCCAGACTGAGGTGGTTTGGACATGTTCAGAGGAGAGACTGTGGATATATTGGTAGAAGGATGCTGAGGTTGGAGCTGCCAGGCAGGAGGTCTAGAGGAAGACCAAAGAGGAGATTTATGGATGTAGTGAGAGAGGACATGAAGTTAATTGGTGTGAGTGAAGAGGATGCAGAGGACAGGGTTAGATGGAGGCGCATGATTCGCTGTGGCGACCCCTGAAAGGGAACAGCCGAAAGGAAAAGAAGATTGGGGATCAGCGGTCAAGTTCACCTCTTGACATTTGTACACAACAACTCTCCTTTTGATCTGCATTTCCCTTCTATTTTTCTGCATCTGATAATTTGTCGTCTCCATAAGTCAGTGTTACTATAATGTATCAACTGCTTGCCAGCATTATGTTACATGTGGGTGTGTTTTCCTGTTAAATAAAATGTCTTTTTCAAATTGTAATGTAGACATTGTGAGAAACAAAATGATCTCCCATCATCCTCTGTCTTTAATGATTGATCAAATGTCAACAGAGTCCAGGTTGCAGTCCAAGTCCACATAGCCCCTTTTTATTCATAACAATTACTGGATCTGTACATGGGGCTTCTATCCTTTGAGTGTTTCCAATGTGATCAACTTTTTATTTTGAATTGTTAGTCCATTTTAATAGCTGCCCAGACTTGTTGGATTTAGAAGGTAGGGGGCTACTTAATAACCAGATGTTGGTAAAAAAACAAAAACTGGATGGCTTCCAAAAATCAACAAGCTTTTCTTGCTCTGCTACAGACAGAAACCGCCACAAGGACAACACTCTTTTTAAATGAGGAGTAACAATACTTATTTTTCCGTTTTTTACTGTACCTTGACAGCATTTGACCTACTGTGAAGACGCAATATGAACTTCATTTCTGCTGAAAAACTACGTTTAGGTTTTTATTTGTCAATAGGTAAGTTACTGTCAATTTGACTTTTCTTTTCTTCTTCATTCAAAACATATGAGTGCAATATCGTCAAGTAGTTTGGTTGCATACTCTCAAAACCATGAGAGAGATAAAGTAAAGAGAAAAGAGTCTCACAGTATCAAAACAATAGTATTTTATTATTGAAAGTACTTTTTAAAATGTTTTTTCTTTGATTCATTTGATAAAGTTGATGTGTATGGGACATTTATGGGATTTGTATTTTGGGACCTGCATGAAAATGTAATGATACATTTCAAGGGGCTAAACGTGATTTGTAATAAATTTGACAAATTTGACAGTGACTGCTATGTATTTATTGGACAATATTGTTTTAAATATTCATGACAAATCTCTGGGCTGTCACACTTACTCAGAATATTTTACTATGTTTCTGCTATAGGTCTACTGAGTCTATCCCTGCTTACAGGTCAGTAAGTTCTATTTATGTTTCATGCCTGAAATCCCATGCATATCATTTAGATTTCTACATCCTGATCTAGTAAAGTATTTTTGTTATTGAGTTCATGGTGACACAACTATTGTACTTACATTTTCAATTCCAGAATGTGATAAAATTAAGCTGGTTGGGCCTTCGCGCTGCTCTGGTAGAGTGGAGATCTACCATGCAGACACTTGGGGAACGGTGTGTGATGATAACTGGAGCGTTGCCAACGCTGAAGTGGTGTGTCGAGAGTTAAAGTGTGGGACAGTTCTTGAGGCCAAAAAAGGTGCCTTTTTTGGAGAGGGAAAGGAACGGATCTGGCTGGATGATGTGCAGTGTACTGGTGCTGAGTCTTCCATCCTCAAGTGTGCACACAGACCACTGGGGGATAATAACTGTGGCCACGGTGAAGATGCTGGGGTTATCTGTTCAGGTAAGACTGAGTTCATTCACATCTCAGTTATGTTTTACTTGAGCCACTCTTTTATTCAAAGATGAATTACCAGTATACCACTCAATTAGACACTTATTAAAATAGCACTCTTTGTACGTTTTTATTAAAGGAATAGTTGGAAATTTTGGGAAATATGCTTACATGTTAATTAATGAGTTTTAGAGGTGGATTTTGTCACCTTCGAACAGAGCCAGGCTTGCTGATTTATCTCCTAAAATCAAGCATCACAAATCCCTTCATTACACATGCCTTCCTTAATTTATTTTTAAGACCAGAAATGTGGAACTGTAAAAAGAAATTGGGAAATACATCTGTGGAGAAAAGAAGCTAACGCAGCATTTATCTTGGCAACCAATCATATTATTGCATCTTGTGATCAAAACCGAGAGATTGTATTGTCAGGTCACAATATTTTGCCTACTTTAAGATGATTGCTACCAGTGGTGGTGATGCTGTTGCAGCAGAAGCACAACAGCAAATGTAAAGTGCAATGTCACTTGGGCAGAAGGTAGAAATGGGAAATAAACCAATACTTAACAGTCACCTGCTGACCTCATTATGATCTGTATGTTTGGTAAAAAGTCATCATCCACTGATCGAAGATTCGGCGGTTTCGATCCTGGCTTAGCCTAACCCAGCCCATGTGTCGTAGTGTCCTTGAGCAAGACACTGAACCCCGAGTTGCTCCCGACGTGCAGGCCAGCGCCTTGCATGGCAGCTCCGCCACTATCGGCGTGTGAATGGGTGAATGAGAGGCAATATTGTAAAGAGCTTTGTTCCGGTAAGGTAGTAAAGCAATATATAAATGCAGTCCATTACCATTCTTTAGACCCCCTGATTACATCATCAGGGTGCGTTTTTTTAGACTTTGAAAAGGGGCACAGAAAACATTAATAATTGAAGCTGTTTAAAGGAGTACTACTCCTCAGGACGAGTAAACTGAACTTGATGTGTAAAATTGGAGTACCCTTTAAAAATATATTTTGGAAATTGTGGAAATTGTACAGGCTTTGCTGCATGAGTTTAACGGTATGGACAGTTATTTGTGCTATTTAACTGTTTTATATTAAAATGGTCAAATGTGATATTTTTATGTTAGTACTTGCCACTGTATAATACATTTAAAGGCCCTGAAAACCAATTTTTTCAATGAGCTTCTTATTTTCAGTGATGTGGTCCTACATGAACACAAAACATTCTGCTAAATGTTATTTTAATTGAGATATTTCTTTAGTTGTGTTTTTGTTTGAGCTCTTTTCACTGGTTTTAAATGGCTTAGATGTTAAAAGGTGATTGCACTTATTTCCATACACTAATCAGAATTTACCAAAAGTAATCAAAATCTGATGACAATTGTTGGTTTGCTTTTGGTACCAGCACTGTCAATCAAACCACATCCACACAGTCCTTATAAAGATTAAAGACTGTTAATCTCTTAGTGAATAATACCTGACAATGTTTTTTTAATGAACTTTAACTGTGATGGTTGCTTAAGTCACGAATACTTTAGTGTAATAGTCACACGATCTCTCTGGGTGGAGTCTGCGTGTCCTCCCCGTGTTACCATGGGTTCTCTCCTCCCACCGTCCAAAGACATGCATGTTTAGGTTAACTGATGACCCCAAATTGACCGTAGTGGATGAATGTGCCTGTGAATGGTTGTCTGTCCATGTGTCAGCCCTGCGACGAGTTGGCCACTGTCCAGGGTGTACCCCGCCTAAGGCCCAAAGTTACTGGGATAAGTAAGTTACTGGGAGGAAGCCGGTGAACCCGGAGAAAACCCACGGTAACACGGGGAGGACATGCAGACTCCACCCAGAGAGATCATGGTCTGGTCCAGGATTCGAACCACAATCTCCTTGTTGGAAGGCAGGGGTGCTGACTGCTCTTCCACCGTGCACCCTACTCACAAATTGTATATTTGTTTTTATTGAAATTTCTATCAATATAATCTGCAGAATATGTGAGGGTGGTCAACGGAAGCAATCGGTGTAATGGCAGAGTGGAATTCTACCATGATGGCCACTGGAAACGAATATGCAGCAGTGACTGGGGCAAGGAAGACGCGAACGTGTTGTGCCGAGAGGTCAACTGTGGCACCCCTGTCTCTCAGGCTGAAGAGTTATATTTTGGAGAGGCACGTGACCTGGTTGGTGTCAAAACCACCTGTGTTGGAAATGAGAGCTCTCTCTCACAGTGCGCAATTCAAGATTTCAAGGAAAGCTGTATTGATGCTACTGTTGTCTGCACAAGTAAGTCATCCACATGTTCTAAAAAACTACATCAGTAATTTTGTGGTGAACTTTCCATGGTTAGACTGTCTGCTGTTTTGGATGCCTTCTGAATAAACATGCCCTTTACTTTTTACTTTCCCTACTGACAGACAGTAAACCAATTCGGCTGATGAATGGGACTAATCGGTGCTCTGGCCGAGTGGAAGTCTATCATGATGGACAGTGGGGAACAGTTTGTGATGACAGATGGGGCATGCAGGAAGCAGCTGTTGCATGCCGAGAGATGAACTGTGGGAATCCTCTCGAAGTCAGGTACAAGGCCTTCTTCGGCAGAGGTCGGGATCAGGTTTGGTTGGACGATATTGAGTGTACTGGTCATGAGAAATCCCTTGCAGACTGCCCGCACAGAGGTTTTGGAGAACATGATTGTGACCACAATGAAGATGCTGGTATCATATGCTCAGGTAATGCATGCTGTACTGTTTGTTGCTCAAACATTTTTTCACATTTGCTGAAGTACTTGAATGAAATCAGGTTAGTCAAAATCCTGATATATGTGCATTTGTGTACAATGGTGATGCATGCATAGCCATTTCTTCTTATATGGTTTTCCCATGCGTGTCTGCCTGTTGATTTATCTACTGTATCTGCAGTTAAACCGCTGCTCTTTACTGAGATAATCCTCCTTCAGCCTTTCACAATGCTATTTGATATTCCTCTTTTTTTGTGATTATTCTTTGGTGCAATTTAACAGATTTAGAAGAAGTAAAATATGTTCTCCTTTCCTCAAACCCTATCATTCTGAAAGTCATTGCTGAAATATGAAATTTTTTCTTGAACATTTAAAATACAATATTTCTTTTTAACCGCTTCCTTTCCAGATACAGTCAGATTGTTTAATGGGACTGACAGCTGCTCTGGCAGAGTTGAGGTCTTCCACGATAACCAATGGGGGAAAATGTGTAAGAATAGCTGGGGCCCAGAAGAGGCTGCAGTGGTGTGTAAGGAACTCAGTTGTGGAGCTCCAAAAAAATCCCAAGAAAGCTTCAACTTTGGTGATAGCGGACTGAGAGGGTTGACAAGTAGATGCTCTGGCAATGTGAGCTCTATCTCCCAGTGCACACTTCAAGAAAGCACAGGCAGATGTGAAGGTGTTTCTATATCATGTGCAGGTAAGACACAAAAGGTAGGAATATCAACTAGAATAGCAAAGAGCATGTGGTTTCTAAAAACAAGATTGGCCAATGTGCATAAAATCTTATTATTATTATTTACTAGTGAATATTTTGGCTTGAGGGTGGCACTAACTTAAAGGTGGGGTATGCAATTCTGGAGAAATCCAATACCATGACAAATACCATGATATAGATATAGCTAGGTTGTGGGTTGGCAAACTGTCGCTACAGTTGCTGCTGTGAAGCAAACGGGCAGAGAGGACGAGCTCCAGACAGCGACACTCATAAATCTCCTGCTGCTATGGCTAACATCACAACAACAGCACATCTTGGCAAACTAGAAAGGAAGCTGCATGTCTGTGGGCATGTCATTTAACGTTACCTGACACACACACATAGCTGGAATAGTGTTGTGTGGCTAGGTCTGAGCCACTTATTTTATTTCCCATTTACAGAGCCAGATTGATAGACATGGGCATGCTTAAAAGATTAGGCTAGAGATATTCTATATTTTTGTTATTGTCAACAAATCCCAAGAAAATACAAAAACCTTTAATTTGTTAGCTTATTTCTCAATACTTTGTGACTTCCGTACCCTGTCTGTGGCTCTCAGCCCCAAGCCCATTGGTTTCTACTGAAGAAGTGAAGCTTGAAAAGTGGGTCACAGATATAAAGTAAACAGTATAAATATTTTCTGTTGGGCACTGTAGTTTTCATAAAACGTTATTTAAATTCAGCAGTTGTTTGAGACAATTTTCAGGGAAGTTAATAAGTATGCAGGATGATGTATGTAGGATTGACTCCAAATAAACTACTGTGCCCATGTTCATCATAATGAAGGACCATGTCACCCATTGCAACGGTGTGGTTAATTGATGTGTTTTTTAATAGATAATAATGAAGGTCTATGGCACATAGAAATAAACTATATCATGCTTTGGCTATTGATACTTGTTGCGATGAAAAGTTCATTGTTGTTTTTAGTCCTTTCGTGGGATTTGTCGTTAAGACGTATCAGAAAACAATTTTTCTTTCTGAATTTCTTTATTCTTCTGCAAATGTGCAATACCTGCACGGAAGTATTACTGAAAACATATAGCATTAGTTGCTATGTATGGCTTTATTTCGACTGTCCAGTATTCATCTCAACTTTACAGTTAGGACAAAGTTAACAGGGTTAGGATATCAGAGTTAGGGGTAGCGATGCTTTGCGGTCAGCAAATTTGCTAACAGCATCTAGTGATGATGAGTTAATTTTTTGTAATGCTTTTTTTAACTCTCTTTTTATCTCACATTGTAAATATTTTGTTCCTTATGTTTGTGCTCAGACTATGATCAATACATTTTTGAATTAACTAACTACTAAATTAGACAGTCCATATGAACCCTAATATTTCATAATTTGACCTAAGTAGCCGACTTTTAACATGAGTCGACATGTCCTCAGGTATTCCACCGCTAAGGCTTGTCAATGGCACTGACCGATGCTCTGGCAGAGTGGAGGTTCTGCATGACGGCCAGTGGGGAACAGTGTGTGATGATGAGTGGGACATCAGAGATGCTCAGGTGGTGTGCAGAGCCATGGACTGTGGAACAGCTCAGACAGCCAAATCTGGTGCCTTCTTTGGTCAAGGCCAAGG
Organism: Coreoperca whiteheadi; assembly: GCA_011952105.1. Classification (NCBI taxonomy): domain Eukaryota; kingdom Metazoa; phylum Chordata; class Actinopteri; order Centrarchiformes; family Sinipercidae; genus Coreoperca; species Coreoperca whiteheadi. The sequence continues at coordinate 13,142,573 of CM022481.1, read as the reverse complement.
AGACATCTGGCTGGATGATGTCGGCTGTATTGGCAATGAGACGTCCCTTTTGCACTGCCAACACCCCACCCTCGGAGAAAATAACTGTGGCCATGGCGAAGATGCCAGCGTGGTGTGCTCAGGTATCATTTCGTTTGTTAGTCTGTTGTGTTGTTCATTCCTCTTTTTTAGCACGTTAATTACTGTTTTTTATGTTTACATTTATCTGTCATTCATAATGCCTCTGAATATTTTGCTGATCATAGTCAAGTATGAATCTAAGTTATTTCCACTACATTGTATCAATCATCATATTACATACAATTTGAATTAACCAGATATTTCTTGGTGTCCAAACACCAACCAACTAATTGCTGATTCTCTCTCCTTTGCTTTCCAGCTACCATTAGACTGATTAATGGGACTGACCAGTGCTCAGGCAGGGTGGAGCTCCACCATGGTGACCACTGGTCACCAGCGTTCAATATTAACTGGGGCATGAATGAAGCTGCAGTGGTGTGCAGAGAGATGAATTGTGGAGATCCTGTCAAGTTGTCAGGATCATTTGGTCAAGGCAGAGAAGTGAGAGGGAGTAAGGTCAGTTGTAGCGGTAGAGAGAGCTCTCTCACACTGTGCACACTGAGAGAATATACCAGGACCGCCCACGATCGTATTGAAGAGGCAGCTGTCGAATGTTCAGGTAGGACTTAAACCGTTTTTGAGACATTTTAAGACGTCTGTCCCTTTACAACATTCAACATTTCGAGGATCCATCGTACTGTTCAGTTTCACTTGGAAAGTGGAAGGTAGGCTAGTTAACCGCTTGCTAACTGTCACTGATCCCCACTTTTCTTTCCTGTAATTTTAACACCTGCTTATGTACTGTACTTAATTGCAAATTGGAGGTACTTGTACTTTCCTTCAGTCTTTTCTTTTCATATTTTATACTTCTACTCCACAACGTTTCAGAGGGAAATATTGTATATTTATTACTCAGCTACATTTATCTGGCAGCTTTAGGTACTAGTTACTTTACAAATTAAATTAGTTTAAATACATAATATACAAAAAGCTTAGAAAAGATGATGTTTTGTTATAAATGAAACTACCCAAAAGTATAGTAAAGCTGAAAAGAGTAGTTGATTAGTCTATTGACAGAAAATTAATTGGCAAATATGTTGATACAGTAATGGATATTTGCAAACATTGCATGGTTCCAGCTTCTCAAATATGAAGGTTTGCTGTTTTTCCTTTTTATCATTTTAATAATTTTAATGTATTTTTAATAATTTTGAGGTTGGAATTAATGGTTGAACAATACATGCAATGTGAATGAGTCACTTTGGGCTCTGGATAATTGTGATGGCATTTCTAACAATTTTCTGAAATTTTCAAACCAAACAATCAATCTATCAATATAGAAAATAATCAGTAGATGAATCCATCATGAAAATAATCATTTGTACCAGTTCTATACAGACTAGCAAAAAATTTGCTTCACCTCAACCAACTACAACAGTAAAATCCTGCTTTTACATGAATTCAGTAAGAATAATCTAATGAATCTAATTATAATAAAATAAGAGTCACAGGGGACATTTTTATGCATTGAGTACTGTTACTTTTATACTTTAAGTACATTTCCCTGCTTATACCGACATACCATACATACCTACTTAATTAACATTTTCAGTGCATTACTTGTAATGGAGTATTTTTACACTGTGGTATTGGTATTTTTACTTAAGTTAAGGATCTGAATACGTCCTCCACCACTGTTAGCTGTTTTATGGGTCAAGATATGGTGACAATATGACGAATGAACACCAGACTGTCGAAACCCAAAGCAATGCGTAGTCCAGTAACATAGTTACTCCGTATGCTACCTCGTGATTCAAACCATGACACTAACGTAGTCACGGAATAATGCATGAGTGCTCAAATCTTAGATGGGACTAAGCAACGACTAACAATGTTGCTGCCACATGTTTCATTTGGAACTGAAGCGATATTACAAACTGTAGTCTATGCCTGCCCACACTGTTATTGCACCAATCAAATTACATAAACACATTGTCAGTCTGTACCACAAATTCATGCCCCCGGAGTACACTAATGTAGAGGGCGCTATCACGGGAGAAAAATAAAAAAAACTTAACATTTCTTCTTTTACGTAATAACAATTGTGACCAAAAAGTACACAAATAAAAGCAAACACCAAAGCTGGACTGCATGTTCTGTACATTCACATAACAACTGTCATTTCCAGGCAATGTCAAGTTGGCCGGTGGACACAGTCGTTGTGTTGGAAGAGTGGAGTTCTATGACAAAGGCCAGTGGGGGACTGTGTGTGGTGAGTCCTGGGATGTAAATGATGGAACGGTGGTGTGCAGACAGCTGGACTGCGGGAGGGCCCATAAGATTACCACCATCGCTGAATATGGCCATAGCACAGGACAGACCTGGATTGATCAAATTGAATGCAATGGTTTGGAGTCAACGCTGGCTCAGTGCCCACAAAGACCATTTACGGACAAAATTTGCAACGCCACCTCAATTGCTGGAGTTGTCTGCACAGGTAAGAAAATATCCAAAAAATGACAAAAGGTAATACTGTCTTGTTTGTTGTTGTTGACTTGTATAGCTCCTATTTTTGTATTATTAAGCTTTTTTCACTTTTACAAAGCTTTTTCTACATATTGCCACTTTCAATCTCACATACACATAGCTTCACAGAAAAAGGTCCACGTACTTAGTGTTTTTCTAATCTTTCAACTGCATTTTCTGGTCTTCGTCCGCAGATAGAGTTGCTCAGTTGTCATGGAAATGGTTTAACTGTTACTAAGTATGGAATTTCGGGTCATGTGATAAAAGGTTGTATATGTAGGGGGGATATAACCCCTGCCACTGTTCAAGGATCAAGAATGATCATTCAAGCTCAACACAGTTTTTTCATTGCTCTCATTGTGACATTCAGGGTCCCCATTCACTTTGTGACTAAATTCATAATCCATCAATCCATCATATTAAAGACAAGAAAGAAAAACATTGATTGTCGCTGTATTAAAGCTATGCTTGAATAAATTAATAGAACTTAAGCAGGTAACTTGTCTTACAACTGACTAGTGTTAATTTTAATTTAGACAATTCCACAATTGTGCTGAAGTTTTATTAGCAGAATTGTCCTTATTTTTAAAGGTATTGTGTTCTTAATTTGAATTATGTGCAATGTAGGGAAAAAGAAAGTACCTCACTAGTGTTTTTTGATTATTATTTATCTGCCATATCTTTGACCACGTTAAAATGAATTTGAAACCTCTGATACCATATATCATGTTATTTTTCTTGACTTCACAGGAAGTTTGGAGGTCCGGTTGGCTAATAGTAAGGATGAGTGCTCTGGCAGAGTAGAGGTCCGTCATGGGGAGGTGTGGCAAACGGTGTGTGACACAGACTGGACCCTGAGTAAAGCTGAGGTGGTGTGTGAGCAGCTGGAATGCGGAAATGCATTGAATGCTCCCGGCGGTGCCCATTTTGGCCAGGGCAGTGGATCGGTAGTGGAAGCTAGCGATTCATGCTTTGACAATGGGACATCTCTTCAGCAGTGCTCACTCAAAGGTTTCCAAAGCTCAAGGTGTGGGCATGAACAAGATGCTGGTGCTCTCTGTGCAGGTATGTGGGCCTTTTAAGTGATATTTTCAAAATTCTCACATGCAGTTGCAGTGGAGCGTGGTGATAATTATTTTTGTGGGGGCACTTTATTTTTTTTTTGTGACTAAATTCAAGCATTAAAGAGAAAACAGTGTCTCCACTTTTTACACATTCATTTCCCACATATATGTGAATGAAGAAAGGAAAAACCAAAATGTCAAACAATTGCTTTAATGTTTCATTTGCATGACAAAAGTGACATACATTACATCCGAGTCATATTATATTATTTCACATCATTACTTTTTGTAAGTCAACCAATGTTCCCTTTTTGCTGTTGAAATTTGCTTCTGATGATGATGGTAGGACAAGCTTAAATTGAAAATGTATGAGTATTAATATACATGTATGCAATCCAATACCCTTTTTAGAATTGTGTGTAAATGCAAGGACAGTCTTTTGTATTTGGACTCACTTCATTTTTGTCTTCACATGCAGCACAAGTTCGATTGGTCGGTGGCTCAGGTGAATGCTCTGGAAGAGTTGAGCTCCTCTATAAAAGCCAGTGGGGGACTGTGTGTGATGATGAATGGGTCCTGAGCAATGCTGATGTGGTATGTAGACAGCTTGGCTGCGGTCATGCAGTTTCTGCTCCTGAAAGTGCCCACTTTGGTAGAGGCACTGGTCCAATATGGCTGGATAATGTGGTGTGTACAGGCCAAGAGTCTGCTCTCACACACTGTACACATCCCGGTTTTGGAGAAAATAACTGCGGGCATGGTGAAGATGCTGGTGTTATCTGTTTAGGTATGAGGCCTGGCTCATTTGGAATCTGTGAATGAAATCATTACCTCGCAGCTGGTATTAGATGAAGCTGTGGTAGCTGTTATGACAAAAAAACTTACTAAAACCTATTTTTTTGTTTCAGGTGCTCTACAGAAGCCCCAAATCACTTTGAGTCCTGGTCCAGAGGTAAACTGGGGTGACAGAGTTGAAATCACCTGCACTGTAATATCAGAACACTTGGGTGGGACATTCATCCTGAAAAAGACTGAAGGATCATTTAAAATGGAAAAATACTCTGACCACGAAGCTACAACCTTTAACTTCCCTGCAGTGAACTTCAGCCAAAAGGGCACATACTTCTGTGAATATCAAAAGAAATTGCCCAATCAAGTCATCTATTATCCTCAAGGAAATACTGCGGACCTCTCTGTCACAGGTCAATAATTTGGTACTTTGTTTGTGCACTTTAACATACAGTAATTGTTGAAAAATTGACTGTGCAAGATTGCAAACATCTTTTATGATCTATATGAGTTTATACAAATCTGTCTCTATTGTGTAGTGAAATTGGAGACGCCCACCATCTCCCTGTCATCTCCTCATGCAATGGTGATCTACAGCCCAGATAAAATATCAGTCAACCAAGGCAGCAGCTTCTCCATCACTTGCTCTACTCATTCTAGATATCCTGGAGGTCTATTCTATCTGACAAAGTTGAACACAAGCACCACTGAAGCAAAGACAGCATTTGGCTACTCTATCTTCTACATGGCATACTTTGAATTCCCTGCAATAGATTTTCAACACCAAGGAGAGTATACCTGTGTCTACGGTGTTAACATCTCCACTGTGTCCTTCTCTTCCATTCCCTCGAAGTCACTCCAAATCACTGTAGTCGGTGAGCCCCTGAGAGTTTGTCTTTCTACAATGATTATGACTCATTTTTTTCCTTCGCTAACTTTACTACATGATCTTTTAATCCCTGCAGCAGCCTCATCCTCTTCAGTTGTCTCTGGAGTTCTGGGAGGGCTAGTGGTTTTGCTACTTGTGCTGGTTATATGTTACTTGGTCTGGAGAAGGAGAGGGCGGGGTGCTGGTAAGTGGCAGACATCCACACTTTTTATATTACAAAATGACAGCAATGCCTGCTTTATTTTAACATCATATAATGTGTTTAGATTGTTTTAAGCTGCACCAATTAATATTTTGAATGGAAAAAATGAATACTGTAGGGGTAAAGTGAAAGGTGCAGCTGTTTATTGTAGGATTTGGCTGCTAGTGGTTGTGGTATTTATGACAGGAGCCAAGAAGGAAGTCAGGTGACGTAGTATAAAGAGTGAGAAAGTCTGTTTCTGGAGGTGGTGGGGGGGGGGGGTGGATGGATGGATGGATGGCACATACAAACAAGGGGAGCAGGGTTGGTGTCCTGTTTTAAAACCATGTAAATCATTGACTTATTTAAAGTTTTAAGTTACATAATGTTATGTACTTGACTTTCGTAACTAAACTTGCTTGTTACGGAACTTAAGTAACATACTTATTTTAACCCAAAGCTTGATCTTTACCTAAGCCTAAAGTCATTTTGTTGCCTAAACCTAATCAAACTGCGACCATTTAACAACATTAATCACTTGTCTACCATCATGTGACTTATGTCGCACGATTTACGTAACATATGCTTACAGCCTGTCCTCAACTGCCACCGATAAGGGCGCTAATTCAAGAAACACTTCTGTGGGTCGTATTAGAGGGTAGGAAAAAATGACCTATGTGGTGGTATGGGTTAAAAAAAGTAACCGATGCATAATTATCCCCCAACACTCCAGCTCTCCAGAGTGTTGTAGAATCTTTCAGCTTGTTGTTTTGGTTTAACAGTCTGCACCTTTACTGCTTTGGCTCAGTCTTTCAGCTGCAGCAGGCCGCTGTTTGCAATCAAAAAGCTCTAATAAACCCAATGAACATTTCCTTCCCAGCACCAAACAATAAAGTTAGCGACTAGCTGGTGAACACAGCGAAGCATTTACCAGATATTTTTCTCAGGAGTTAGTGAGCTAAAGATATCTAAAGAGACAGTGAACTCACACTGCAAACACATCTACCAAATGAATGCTAATGTTGCTCCTTGTTTGCTCAATATGTAAATAGGCAAAAGTTTGCTATCATATTTGCTGTTACAACTTTAGAAGGTGATGATGTGTCAGTGCTGTGTTTTCAGCTTGTTGTGCTGCCTCCAAGTGGCCAAAAAAAAAAATCTAAATTACATAGACCTAGCTGCTCTGAATATCACCTGTATTTGATTCAGCTCATGACCTTCTTTAAAAGAATTCTGCTGTTTTCTCACTTCTCACTTTTCAGCTACCATGGTTCAGTTTAGTAAGAGGTTTGGAGGAGCAATAAAACAAGATGTAGAAGAAAGAAGCAATGGAGTGTTCGATGGAAGGTAGTAAAAAAAGAGCATGTAACTGATGTTATTTCCCAAGATAAACATATTTTATTTTAGATCAAATAACGTGAGAGACATCCTTTTTTTTACCTTTTTTTTTCTTTCTTTATTTTTTTTTACGTGAGAGACATCCTAGTCATTGCATTTGTCACTCTCCTTATCTCCCTCAGAGACCGCAATCCCCAAGTAAATGAGCATGGACACAGTCGTGGCCACGAAGACAAGAAGGCTGATGTTAATAATGATAACTCTGTTGAGAGAGTCCCTGAAGACCTGGCTGGGAGAGTGTGTTATGAGCTTGAACCCCTCGTTCTCTCGTGACATAAAAATGAGTCATTGAATAACCTATGTCATGTGATTTCACAAAATTTAAAGAGCAGTATAACATTGGGCTGAAAAACAGGTTTTTATGGCTCTCTCTGGTTAAAAGCTTTTTTTATTGTGTAACCGCCTGTAACCACACCCAACAGTGACATCACAGTGTATTAACACACCCTTGGATACACTTCCACATGATGGCAGCAAAGTAAGAAGTTAAACCACTGAAGGTCAGCAAAGAAGATTTTCAGCTGGTGTTCAGTTGCTCTTTAAGGTAGAATATAGGAACATTAGGGACCTGTTTGAAGCATGTTTTTACACTTTCTTTACACCTTTTAGAGATTATTCAGAAATATACTGACTTCACATTTCCTCAAAAATTGCTGTTATTTGCTTAAACAAGTTAAGAAAATAAACTGAAATTGAAAATGTGATTTTGAATAAATACATGATTCTTGTGTAAACATGGCAACGTTTGCTTGTAACACTTATTTTTATGCTTATTCATCTAGTGATTTTTAATTTTATGGAAGGTTCTGCCAATCACAAAGCTAAGGTTCAGTGACCTGTAGGAAGATACTGATTACGTTGCCTTTGTATTGCATGATAATTTGCTTTTTTTTCCCATTTATGTGAGTGCTGATAAATAAATTTGTATTTCTTAGAACACTTACACCTTTTCATTTGGTTTTGAGTTTTGTTTGAATCCAGTGTAGCCTACATATAATTACACCCTCCTGATTAGTGAGCAAATATGCTTAAACTTTACTTAAACAGCAGCCAAGATACAACATACACCATCAAATACAGCAAATCCTTAAAATAATCATCATCATTTGATAATGTAAACATCATCATCAATTTTAGAATTTACACCTGTGCTTTTCTTGTCAAAATGTTGAAAAAGGCCTATGTAGTGAAGTAAAATGTGTATTCCCACACTCTGAAATGTAGTGGAGTAAAAGTATAAAGTAGCATAAACTGGAAATACTTAAGACAAATACAAGTACCATTAAACTGTGCTTATGTACAGTACTTGAGTAAGTTATTTTCCACCACTTGCGGGGAGTGTGGGTGTGTGTGTGTGTGTGTGTGTGTGTGTGTGTGCGCGCCAGTGATTTCACTATTGATGCAGGCAGGCTACAACTGGAATAGACAAGTGGGCGTGCCCATTCGGGCACAGCCGTGTCCAAACCTGCTTACCTTGTATGCTGTTGTAGCAAACCAGCATGACATACCTGCATTTAGGATACTGGAACATTCTCTGTCCCTCCACTTCTTCCTCAATCTGTCTGTAGATCAAGGTGTTCTTGTTAAAATAGCAGATATGCCAGTCAAAGTGTTTTTTTCCAGCGTGAGTGGTTCCCTGGAGGTACAGTATTCAATCTTACTTGCTTCATTCTTTTACTTGTTGACATATTGTTAATACACTGACATATATTTGTTGAATTCAGTACACCATACTCTGTGTGTGCTGTATTTACATTTTATTTCTGTAGACAAACTGTAGCTACTTATTCTGGACAGTGAAGTGGATTTTATTGCAAAAGAGAACTTGACCATATAGGTCAAAGGGCTACACATGAATTGAATATTCTTGCAAACATAACTGATGAAATATTGTCCTCTCCAGGTGAAGAAAAATCAAGAAAGACTCTTCTCTATCCTGACCTCAAAGAAGATCCCCTTTGAAATGGTGGACATTTCTCAGAATTCAGAAGACAAGGATTTAATGAGGAAGAGGGCAGGGAACCCAACTGCACTCCCCCCTCAAATATGCAATGGGGACATCTACTGTGGGGTTAGTTTCACACAATAACCTGCAAAAATAATAAGATGTATTGACAATGTAACACCTTCTCAAAACTAATGCAGTTATGACTGAATGTAAATCATTCACACGCTTGGAGCATTTGTACCAGGAAAAAAAATGCTGTTAGTCTAGGGCGTAGACACGGATTAAATTAATATTTACAGTATATTGCACCCACAGGTTTGGACAGACAGACACACACACACACACACACACACACACAGCTGTCAGTGTGCACTTGAACATTGTTTTTTTACACACACAGGTATGCTGGCGGACACCTTAATCACTCCTCTAACACGCACACAACACACCCCCACCCCCAACCCCCCCCCGAAACCAACCTTCACCCAACCACCCCCAGCCCTCTTTCTCTACCACACCCTCACCCC
>CM022481.1:13116559-13133166 GCA_011952105.1 Coreoperca whiteheadi | reverse complement strand
CCCCCCCCCCCCCCCCCCCACCCCCATTGCTCCTGGAGAATTTTGTTATTGCAACATTCCAGTCAGACTTTGCTGTGACAGATATGTAACTTCACTTAAGGAGTGCCACTTTGATTCTTGGCGCAAATTGTCACAGAGTTACGTTTTATGCCCTTAAACATTATCATTTTTTGCCATGCTAGCAGCATGGCTCCAGGGATAGCAATGACAGTCGGTTGGTCGATCAGTTTGTACTCCACTTTGGTCTAGGCTGAAACATCTTGACAACGATTGGATGGATTAAATTTTGGTGTAAACTTTCATGGCCCCCAAAGGATCCCGTGAACTCCAATGCCAAAAGCGGGTTGACATTTCTTGTTTAAACAGAAATGCCTTGACAGCTATTGGATACATTGACCAAACACTTAAAGACATGTTTCCCACATGATGAATTGTAATAACTTTTCATTCACCGCCATCATCAGGTCAAAATTTTACTATTTTATCACCAAATGCCTGCAAAACTAAACTAAATGTAACACTAAGATGGTGGTAAACATTATCTGCTAAACATATGTTAATGAGCATTTCAGCATTCATGTTCTGGGCTAAATGCGCAATGCACCACTATGTCTAAACACGGGGTTAAGGATCTTGAAAGGAACTAGTGTGTATATCTGAAGGCTAAAGTGTTTATAGCTGTTCTGAATGGCCACACCCGAAGGCGAGTGAAAAGCCTGCCGTCATAGAGAGTTGCAACACGTGATACACATTCAAAAATGGGCAAAAGGCCACACTTTTGGATAATCATTTCTCAAAGGCATTCATGGCGTTGCACTTCTACACTACACATATGAACCATGTGGGAATTAATTGTGATGAATTAAAAAAAGAGGGACATTCAAACCCTGCATACTGTCTCACCTCCACACACCTCGCCAATTGCTGTGTGAAGTGGGCTGGCTTGTCAGATTGTAGGGTTTGGGAAGTTACAGAATTTGTTGGACAAAGTGTTTCAGACACTGTTCAGCCAACAAGGACTTTGGTTGAGGCATACCGATTCCTTAAGCACAGCTGAACAGGGCCACTAGGCTGTCGACTCTTGGAAGGGGATTCTGGCCAATATTCGGTCTGTGTTTAAAGAGCACAGGGGGCTGCATTAGTGGGGGCGTGTTGTCAAGGAAGTCCAGTAACAGATTAATGCATTTAAAGGCAAATCAGACACCAAAATATACAGTTTGTATTGCTCACAGACAGGATTTTGAACACTTGAAAGTTAACATGGTGGCAACTATTGCATCTTTCATTACAGCAATCAGGTAAACAGTATAAATATGGCTTAATGTTACAAATTAATGCACTGCTTGTATGTTGGCTATGTGATTGACCAACGCAGCATCTTGGTGGATTGCAGCCAATCACCAGAGTTGTTTTGTTGGAGCCCCCTGCCTTGGCCCTAGTCTTATTTCTTTTAAGTCATTATAAGGCCTTTATTACTTACATGTGGATTCTCACACAGTAAGAGCACCAACTTTCTTAATATCAACTCTGCCTTGCCATTATGAACCTTAGATTGTGCACCGGCTGTTAGAAAATTGCACAGCACGGTCACTTCAATATGTAATAATTAAAAAATTGGCTAAGATGTGCTTTCTCTCTGTCTCTCTTCATCCCCTCCACCCTCACCCCCAAATCCCTGAACCCCGACACCTTTTCTTTCATTCAGGACATCGCTGCATTTAATAATGCAATCGAGATGGAAGACTTAAAGGGGTTTCTCAAACTCTAAAAGGATTGGAGACCAGCCATGGGACTCAACCACATGTTCACTGCAATATCTGTATATGTAGTTAAGTAAACAAACAAAAATAAAATCTGGAAAAGCCTAGCCTATATTAATATTTCTGTTTCCATTTAATGTGGTTATGGCAGATGTTTTATTCATATTTGATGAATAATGCTCAAACCTCATGGAGATGTACATTTTGCTTACAGTGAAGTGGAAGTGCTTTTCTAGCCTTCCTTTCAGGGAAAGGCTTATGAGAGTTTTTGAAGTTGCACATCTGAAGCGTTTGAATGATTCAAATAAAACATTTTCAAAGTTTTCTTATTTATTATTGTTCTGAAAGGTGTATACAAAGTGGGATCTGCCAATTTGCCAGTGAGGTGAGGATGAAGTTAAACTATTACTGTATAATCTCACTTTCATAAAAATAATGTCTAAGAAACAAGAATATTTTGGCCAGGTGGATTTTTCTCTTAGAAATACTCAGCCAGTCAAAGTGTCCAGTCAGGTTATTAACCTGATCAGAGCCTCAGCACATCAACATCATAACTGCACTCACATCTGAAAGTGCTACCAAACTTACACACAACCACACTTACAGTCTAACCATATTCCCCCCTAATACTGACTGAAACAACCACAAAGTAAATGCAGGAACAGTGGGAACACAAAATATTGAACACAATAAGCATAATATTGCAGTAACATTGCAGAACAATGCATAAACAGAGACTATAACATCCATAAACCGGTTACCCCATGCTGGGGGGCTTTCACTACACCTACCCCTTGGGCACCACAATATTCAGAATATACTTAGCAAACCTATTGTAAATACTTTTAAAAGCACTGTTGCAGAGAGGACTTTTTATAAACTACAGAGTAGATGCTGCTGTAACCTTTAGTCATTTAGGCCTATAGTATAATGTACATTGATGAAAAAGTTCATACTGAGTAGGTCTTTTCAGGGACTTTGGAATGTTGAAAAGTTGTGATTTTAGCACTTTTAACCTCCATTTTCTTCTGTTATTGTGAAAACAAGCAAGAAGAAATAGCATTTCCTAATATTGAGTTGACACAAAAAAATTACAAATCAAAATATTACACTATAATAGTTATATATTTTGCCTCTATTTATTCAAATGATTATTTCATAATATTGTATTCATTTGTGTAATATTGAACCCTTTCGGCTTCCACTTAATACCCATGTATGAATACAAAGTTGAATTTCTTTGACTTTAGTAACTAAAATCATAAGGGTCACAAGTCAGCAAGTATTTATTTACAATAAACTGTAACAACTGAAGCTACAACAGGCATCTCATTGGACACCACTGTATGGAGCGGCTGGGGCCTGATGCCATTAAAGCAATGTCGCAGGCATATGACGTTCTCTTTACCCGCTGCCCGAGAGAAGGTTTTGGTGCGTTTCTTCGGCTACCGGCACAATCTACAGGATTAATCAAACATCGTAATCTATATACTCATCCCAGTAAACTATTTGCAATGGATATTGACTCTCTTTTCATATGTGCTCTTTATTTGCAGAACTTTTAGCAAATCATCCATCTTATACCAACAATGGCCGAGGAAGGGTAAGCGTGAAGCTTGTATCTGTAGCTCGCCCGCACTGCGCTCACAGGGCTGTCTAACCAACAACACGGCACTAACAAGAACCAACTTTGTATAGAGTGGTGGTGCAATTGTAACTTAATTCTGTGTAAATGTTCACAATGACGTGCAGCGATTCGGTATGACGATCTGTTATTATCCCTGAGATAAGTGTCTAGCTTGGCCGCTGTCAGTTTTAGGGCCCCTTGAGAGCTGCTTTAGTCCTGCAGTGACTCAGGTGGTGTGGGTTCGTGAGCTGAACGCAGTCTAAAACCCACTGAAGGTCATTTCATTTTGTAAGTCGGTGGCTGCTATGATGTTACAATGTTACTATATTAAATGTAACGTCACCCATCTCCACTGGTCCTCACTGTGAGCAGTAAGAGGAATTTAAAAGTACCATATCAGCAAGCGCACAGAAGCATTGCAATTTGATAGCCCACGCAAATGTTAATAAATCAAGCAAATTTGAAATATCTTCTTCAGTGGGACCACTCAGGATCAGATTTAGGGGGAGGAAAAAGCTACACTTCTAAATTTCTGCAGGAGAAATTCAACTTTAGCTGTGTTTCTTAATGCAGAATGGACATCTGACAGGGAAGGAGTCCCAGGATAGAGAGAGAATCTCTAAGGAGCAGAGTGACCCAACTAGCAGTTGTGGATTGATCAAAAATGATGTCGACCTCACTTTTTTAATAAGCTGTCCATCTTAATGTGACTATGATGGGAGTCACCACAAGGTTATGCATCTAAAAAACAAAAAAGCCAGATTTGTCACCCCGCTGGTATTGAAGGGTCAAGGGTCAGCTGTCCTGAGGCTTACAAGTTAACTTTAAATGTGCCATCTCTAAATGAGCTCTCCGGGGCATGAATGATGACTTTATATTCTTTTGTCGGATACCCCTTCACTCAACAATGAGTGAGATCCTCATTCTGACATGCTGGAGTCTCTGCTGGAATCCACTAACTGTTTTGACCATTTTGGTAAAACTTTAAACTTTTGTTGTTGTTTTTTCTTGTCCCCTGTTTTTTGATAGCATTGCTGCTGGAGGTGTCATGGATGTCAACACCGCTCTCCCTGAAGTGCTCAAGACCTCCTTGATCCACGATGGCCTCGCCCGTGGTATCCGTGAGGCCACCAAGGCCCTGGACAAGTGTGTTTCTTTTTTTCTTTTTTTTTTTTAAATAGTATTTTTGACTTGTTAGGTGCATCGCTGATGATCTCTTGGCTCCCTCTACTGAACCTTTATGTGGAAGCCTGCCATTGTTACCCAATTTCTGTCTGAGATGTGCCCTCAAATTTTTAAATGTGTAAATCGTGTATAACCCCCACTGCAAGTTGATTCAGTGTTGTTTTGCAGGCGTCAGGCCCATCTCTGCGCTCTTGCAGCCAATTGCGACGAGCCCATGTACGTCAAGCTGGTGGAGGCCCTCTGTGCCGAGCATCAGATCAACCTGATAAAGGTGCCGAGCCTGGTCACGACCAGGCTTATTTAACATCTGGTGTGGGGGAATGCCTTATTGCCATGTTCCCTTGTAAGAATTAATCTTTGTAGTCATGTTATAAATCCAGACTTCTGGTGCTACGGTTTCAGATATGTCTTGTGTACTGACAGTGCAGGTAAAGGTACTGTGTTGTGTACTGCTGTATCACTGATGATGATTTGGCTCCCTCTACTGAATACTGTGAGGAGATCCCACTGTTACCCAATTACTGTCTGTGATACAGCCAAGAGTATCTATGTTGCTGCTTTTTTTGTTTTATCTCACTGCTCAAGTATTGTTTAAAAACTATGTGAAAGCAATTGGGACTGCACTTCAATGCACATCAGTGACCCTGTTTATCAGGAGTAATTGGCAATGTTATAATTGTTTTTACATTATTCGCAATGGGTTCTTTACAAACCTTAGGGTCTGCGTGGCATGCTTGTTTACCAACATTTGCACTGCATCTAGTTAAATGAGGGTATGACACAAGGTAAGAAACGCTGTTTAACTTTGTTTCAGGTTGATGACAACAAGAAGCTCGGCGAATGGGTTGGTCTGTGCAAGATCGACCGTGAGGGCAAACCCCGCAAGGTGGTGGGCTGCAGCTGTGTCGTCGTCAAGGTAAACGATGCTCTTTTACAGGGTTTTCCAAATGCCTCATGTATCTGGCCTACATTCAAGCCAAAGAAATTGACTAAATGCCCAACCGTAAAGGGAGGACTTGCGTTAAAGATTGAAGATGTTAAAAGCCCAAATAGCTGTTCTGTAAGACTAGATCTGCCAGTAAATTGCAGGTGCTGTGCTTCGTGCCATGCAGCTGTTGTTAACTCCTGGCAAGATGACTGCCAGGGTACGAGCCCCGTCATCTGCCTGTGGTGTCTGGGGTCCCTAAAAATGGCTACATATAATACACCTGACAGCAAGCACCATGGTTTACGGGTCATCACTAGAATTAGTAATCAGGAAGAGTTTGAGGTTAATGGCGTTTATGCAGTGAACTGGTCATGTCAACATTGTTGGCTCAGCTTGGTGTCATTTAGAGCAGAGCCTGACTGTGATTTTGTGTGTGGAGTTTTTGACCTCTGGCAGCACTATGGAGCTGTTTTTGCTGTTTGGCTCCCTGTTTCCTTCATGCATGCGAGTGACACATACATTCCTGCTAAAGGTTCCACACTATTCCACTGAACAGGTAGCAGTAACATGCTCGTATGCTGCAATGTGCCAGCAAAGGCAGGGAAGAGGACTGCAATCTAGTAAACAATGCTGGATTTAAAATACTTAATCGACTTTGCAAATGTTTTTTATGAAGAAGGACATGCTCTCAACACACTTGTTATACCTCAAAGATACACACAATGTATTTTGGTGAGTTAAGACTGAATGTAAATAAGTTTGTTTACAAGAGAACTTCACAGGGCCATTTGTTATAAGTTAAGGTTTCTAAATTACCTCAAATATATCTTTGACATCTCTGTGCTGATGTCTTGTCACGTTTTGGTTGACATTCACTGACACAGATGTGTGATAGCTTAATTGGCCCGTAATATCAGCTAGGCTGTAATTTAGTTTAGTCATCTCACCTACTCATCAAACTGTATCTTTCTGTCTACAGGACTATGGCAAGGAGTCTCAAGCCAAGGATGTGATTGAGGAATACTTCAAAGCCAAGAAATGAGATGTGAATAAAAAGTGAAAATACAGCTGTTGTCTGAAAGGTTCTCTTTGCCCATTGGGATATTTAACTCAGCCCTTGAGTCCATTACAGTCAAACTAATTGGCAGTGACTATTACAATCATGGTCTGTTTAGATATAAAACTGTATTGTTTGCGGAACTTAAAAAATGTAGCTAATACAGTTGATGGTGCTAGGGCTGCACAATTGGAAATATCTAAATTGCAATATCCAAATTGCAGAAGTTGCGCATTTTTGATGGAGTTAAAATGTGACCGCATCATTATAATGTAGTGGTGCAGAGATGCCCAGGGGCCTGCACTACAAAGCAAGTTGACCCACATCGCTTTCCCTTATCTGGCTTCGCTAACCCTAACTACCCAGGGTTTCCCACTCCAGCCACGAGTTCGTTCATGTGAAAGTTACTGTTTGTGGCACATGGACAAGTCTACTAGAAGCAGAGTGGCATATTTTTACAAATGAAGAGCACATTTTAATTGACAAATACAAAGTTAAACAAATACTTAAGCTGAAAGCGACACAAATGCCAAATGCAGACTGACAGCTGGCAAAAGAATGTGTAAATGTATAGGATTATATCACTTCCCCATCATTAGGGCATGAGATCTGACTATAATTACATTTATATGTATTTGTATTAGAGCTTATCAAAACCAGCTATACAAAATGCTTTACACATAAAACAAAATATAACTGAATAGAGAGAAATAAAACTGAGAAATACAATACTTCAAGAATATGAGAATGAAAAGTTGCATTTCCTGCTGAAAATGTGTGTGAATGCCGACAGCTAAAATAAATTGCAAAGCGTTGCTGAAAATGCAGAAATCTGAAATTAATTTGCCTGAAAAAGCTCAAATGTTAAACGACGGGCACTAAAAGCCGTGAAAAAAGTCTTTAAGACAAGTATCAAACACGTATGAAACACAAGGACGAAAATCAAACTGAATGCTGCAACAAAATCTTAAAAAAATTAAATAAAATATGAACTATTAAAAACATGTGCGTATTGCGCAATACCTCAAATTTCGCGCATGTATGTTTTCATATATATTTTTTTTCACATGATTTATGTTTGTTTTTTAAAGATTTTAAGTTTTTTTTCCAGCATTCAGTTTGATTTTCGTCCTTGTGTTTCATATGTGTTTTATACTTGTCTATGATTTAGTGCCCCTGGTTTATTCATTTGGACGGATCCTCTGTATCCTGCGATGTCGACGGGGTTGTCTTCTGGGTTCAGACGTTGTTGCTGCAGTTGAACATTGTAAGTGTTGCAACACAGAACTTTTCACTTTAGTGATTAGTCCGATCTGATGAGTTTGCCAGAGTTACAGTAGAAACACTGCATCTTCACTTGGAAAGTAAAATACAAAACGAAAATGTTCTTCGTCTTTAAGGCGATGTTCACTCGTTGAAGGCTGTAAATGTATCTGATCTGTTATACCTCTCCTTAGGCTAACTATCAGTGAAGACTGAGATGCATTCGTGGTGAATTTTTTAATAGTTTTGCTTAAACATAGTAACAATATCTTGTGTCTGCAAAAATCTTAATTTGAAAGGTAATTAGCAGCTGGAGCTGTACAATAGATGTAGTGGAATAAAAGTTGGAAGAGGCATGCAAATAAAATACTCAAGACAAAGACAAGTATCTCAAGTTTGTAGTTGAGTGTGGTACTTGGGTAAATGTACTTAATTACTGTCCACTCCTGAGCAGTAGAGATGCAGGGAGAGAGAACGCATTTGTGGTTGGAACGAACCTACTAATAAAAAGGCATAGAGCACTGGCAAAATAGTAGTTAACTAATTAGAGACTTTGAAAGATTAATAAGATCGCTAATCTGTTACAGGTGAAGGAAGAGTTCTGTGACATGCTGTGGAAAGAAATAATATGTGGCTGATGGACTCCAACAGCACTGGCACGAGTGCTGGAGCTGCTGTGCAATGATCCTAAAGAAATGGCTACAGTCCTTTTGAATCGTATATTTTAACAATTTATACCAGAAGAGTCAAGTGAGAGACAGGTAAATTTGATTGTGGCCGATAGGCTAGAATTTGAGTTTACTAGAGCAAAGACGTATACATCTAATCTTAGTACTGGTAAACTAGATCACAGATGCAGGAGATAAGATGTGGGGAGGAAGAAACACACGAGCCTAACCGACAAACTGACCCAAGTGCAGCTGAATGAGCTAACCAAACAAAAACAGAGGACAGGGCCGAGACTCAGGGCCCAGTGGTGGTAGCAGATCAAGCCCAGCTGCAACCAACAGTGGCATCAGGCTTCAACCCAGCCCAGGGCTCCGGCCCTGACACAGGCCCCAGGAGGACCAGAACAGGCGGCACCTGTTAACTCAGCTTCTGCGTCACTGTCGCCAATCCACGTTCATGTTAATCAAGCCGGAGGTACGGGAGGCAACTATCGCCTCAGAGCCCAGAGGGGTGGTCCACCTCGACGTGGAGGATGAGAAATTATTTTAATTTAATTTTTTTTAAACATATCCTGCAGCCCTAGTGCTCAGCATGAGCCAAATGAAGATAAGTCAGCAAGCACGAGTGCCACTTAAGTGATTTGAGTTCAAATTGTAGAGGTCGTATTTGTTATCGCTATCAGATCATTATCTGGGAATTTCTGACATATAAATAGATTTGTACTTTACCATTGGCTAACAGGAAAAAATTGACTATTTTCATTAATATGCAGCACTGCGTTAATTTATTTGGTTATAAGTTTGATCAGTTATAATTTTCCTTAGGGAAGACAAGATGCATGGGTCATTTGGATAGGTTTTCTCCTTTTTTTATCTACATACATAGACATTTCTGAATAAAGAAAAGACATTCAAACACATTAAGGCACAACACATCATGATGCACATCCTCCACCTCCCCTCCCCCCAAAAGAATTACAAAAATCCAGAGGAAAAAACAAAAGACACCAGAAATTAAATTTCCTTTGCCTGACAAAAACATCCACCACTGCCCTTTAAGTTTATTGTAAATAATTTATACAAGTTTCTGCCACAGACCGCATTGTGTTGTGATTATTATACCACCAGGAAGAAAACACTTTTAAAAAGCAGCTGTTATCCCCGTACACATAATGTTGCCTGTACAGAGAAGCCCTAATTGCTGGAAGATAGTTCATCCCAGGTGACCCACAACAGGCCTGATACTAGCCTAGGTGCTCCAGAACAAACCAAACATCAACAAGTTGCCCAAAGAAACATCCTCCCAGGCCAAGGGAGGTCTTCAGCTTTTACAGGCTTTCAGTCTGCTACAGCTGCAAGGACAGTAGACAGGGCTTTCACAGCGGTCTGTTCCCGGCTTCGCAGCCACTGGGGCTGAGCTGGGTTGAGTGATCTCATAACCCCGCTGTTCTTTACCTCCTTTCACCTTTCCTTTGCTTCTTAAGACCGTTCAGAGTTTGTAAATCCAGACGTTCAAAAAACAAGACAAAAAGAAAAATCACAAAAACAGTTGCAGTGTATTGTTTGTTCTTAAATAGTTATACAAAAGAAGAGGGCTGCCTGGCTGACCATGTCCGTGGTAACATTGCATGAGTCCATATTGCTATAATAGTTACAGGTACTCAAACTCCAGTGCTTGGTGTAGTGCCAGCAGGTCAGAGTGACTGGATATCCTCCAGAAAGGCATGTTGTGCTGCGGATTGAACACACACACACACACAAACATCATTAAAACCAGCAGTACTGTTTTCATAGCTGCACACCACCACCTAAAGTCATGCAAGCTACACTACAATAGCTTGTAGCTGCTTGCTTTGCAAAAGCACTGCAAACAAAATCCATGCAATCCTAAGGTTTAAAGGAAGAGTTCAGCATTATGGGAAATATGCATGTCCACTTCTGTGCCTAGAATTTATTTAGATGAGAAGATCAATGTCACTCTCACAATTACCTGTTCAATAAGGCTACAGCCATCAGCCATTACCGTAGCTCAGCATAACGACTGAAAATGTGAAAACAGCTACCATGGCTCTGTCCAAAGGTATACAAATCCATCTAAAGGCATCTTTAAAGTTTTCAAAATTAACACGTCATCTTATTTGCTGAATCCGTAAACATTTAATAATTGGTTAAAAAACTATTTGTGGTTTTACGAGGGACGACAAGACTTTATGCTAAGCTAACTGGCTCTTTTTTCACCATGAGGTTGCCAGGCAACCAGAGCAACTTCACTGGCGCATAAAACATCCAATTGTTGGTTTCACAGTTTGGTTTTTGTTTGAATTAAACAAATGAGACCAAACATGTTAATTAGTAAGCTTTAAAGACCCAAGCGGATTCTGTTACCTTTGGATGGAGCCACGCTAGTTGTTTCCCTCTGCTTCCAGTATTTATGCTAAGCTAAGCTAATTGGCTGATGTAACCTTATGTTTAACGGACAGAGTGGTATCAATCCTCTCATCTAACTCTCAGCAAGAAAGCGAATATATGCATATTTCCCATGATGTGAAACTATTCTTTTAACAATCCCAGCACCCACCATTATAAATGACACCCAAAGCTGAAGAAGAGATGGGATTTATATTTACACTTAGGGAAATATTTCCTAGTGCTATGAGTATCACTACTTTTCATCTATTTTGTTGTGATCTAATTCTACTTTTCTTTCACATAAACTACAGTATCAATTAAAAATAAGACTCCATACTGGATAAAAACCATTTTAAAAACCAAGCATTATTGCTCTAAACAACAAACTAATGAGATTGTTCAAAGCTTAATCACTATGCACATTTGGGCAGCCATTCATTTTCGACGTTAAATGTGACACAAATCAAATTGAGTTTAGAAGTATATTATCCAAATAAATGAATTTCATTTTAATCATTTGGTATATTTTCAAAAGTAGGTGCAAAATGTACATTAGCCAAGCCTCAATCTCAAATTTTCACTCTGACAGTTGCGATGAAGTCTCCTGTCACTCCATAAAAAAGTTAAACAAAAAAAGCAACAGCAAGTAGAACAGAAAAAAGTACAGGACCAACACAAAACCTCTACAGCAAAGAAAGGCAGGCTTCGTCCAATCAGAGCTCACACTGTGAGGAGTAGGCGGGGTCACTGTGTGGTTGCCGGTCCATTACCTTTTTGGCCGCCTGCTCCTCTTCCACACCGTCCCCAATTACAACATACACTACTTTCCTGCCAAACCTTTGCATTATGCGTTCAAAGCAACTCTCTTTTCCTGCAAAAAAACAAATAAACAAGGGGAGGAAGGAAGGTCACAAGGTCAGAGGGGTCAAAGTTCAGAAGTCGTTTGTTTACCTGGCTGGCCGCATGCTCTTCATCCTTCCCATCGCCAATCACAACATATGTAATGTTAGTGCCAAAGCGGGAGACTATACGCTCAAAACAGCTCTCTTTGCCTGGAGACAAACAAATGGCTTTCACAGAGTTTTCTTTTCTTGTTTAGATGGAAATATAACACATGAGGAAGCAGAGCTGTGTGCATCAAGGGTGAAGTGAACGAGAGGAGACAAGGAAAGGAGGCTTTCACACACACACACACACACACACAAACTCATACACAAACTCATACACAACACCATTAACCCATAATAGATAGCTCACTCTGATCGATCCTGACACCCACATGGTGCATCCTGAGAGGTCACTTCAATTCCAATAAATATAATCAACTGGTTGCCACGACGACTCGAAGAACAGACTTGTGCATGAGTGATGTCAGAAGTCACTCCCCATATTAACCTTTAGCCTTTTTCCTGCACAACATGCTCAACGCTAATTGAATGTAGAGTAACTCCATATGCAAAGTAATGTATCCAGGAGTCTATGGGATATGGCATCTGACCTGAAACACTTATGCATCCTGCTTGTGTCTTAAACCGCAGGCGGTTGTCGTGGTTACCACATTGCTCTGTCCATTTGAATCAAGGCACTGCAGGGTTGAACTGGGTGTAACATAAGCTCACAAACACACACAGACACACACTTGGCTTTGAGTTTTCTTTCCTAAATGTTTTGGCTCTCTACCCCTCCCTAATCTGAGTTGTTTTGTTTCCTTTGTACAGATTGATCTACGGTTGGATATAATTTAGTGTTGGCCACAGCTGCGGTACACTGGCGTAACCGGCTGAGGTTCAGGTTAATGGAGTCCATTCAGCATGTGGGCGTCGGGCCTGGAAGATCCCAGGAGTGTCAGAGTTGTTCAAGGAAAGATCCGGATCATGTGAGGTGAGGATGGTTATAATGTTGTTTTTTTCAGTGTGAGCTGGAGAATTAAGTCTGGGATTAAAAAAGGCATATTAAAGACCCTGCACACCTATACAGCGCACTTAAATACTGTTACGTATGAAATTACACTGAGAAATACCACATAATCCCGAATCAAAACAGTTAGTGCCAACAGTTACTGTAATACTATTGTATCAATATGAAAAAGGAAGCACTGATTAAGGGAGAATGATGTACTATGATGCCAGTTGTGTATTTATTAATTTCATTAAAAAAACGACACTGAATACTCTACTATGACTTCTACTTGATAGCTTCTTGCTCAAGTTCAAGGTGTGTGTGTGTGTGTGTGTGTGTGTGTGTGTGTGTGTGTGTGTGTGTGTGTGTGTGTGTGTGTGTGTGTACGCGTGTGCGCGCGTGCATAAACAGCATAATCTGTTTTTCTTTTCTTTCAATAATAGAGATTTAAGTTGAGTTGGGTTCACTTTTACTTTTTCTTTCTCCCCCTCTCTCTCTGAAACACACACACACACATGCACACACACGCACACACACAGAGTGTAAAAAACAAAACATACTGTAACTGAGACATTCCCAACCAACCTTTCAGTGAACCTGAGCCCAACTAAAGCAATACATTTAATATCATAACAGGATATCAGTAACATATGGAGTAGATGAAGAAACATCAAAATAATGGATAACCAACAAAATACATGTGACCTTTGAACTGTTAAAAAAACCATAAGTCAAATACAAAGTCAATTACTATGTAGTTGCTTCCATTCCATTTTATATTATTTCCATCAATATTAGATTATTGTTTATGGAATTTGTGTGGACGAGTGTTTGCTTCTTACCTATTTTTGTTGCACTGTAAATGTTCTCGATAGGGAAAACAGATCCCAGACTATATAAGAGAACTTTAGCCAGCGCTGGTATGAGCTGCGTTGTGGTGACCATCACATTTACACAGTTACTCCTGTGGGACACAGACAGAGAGCGCACCATATTATGTAAAGGCAGGTAAAAAGATAGATAGATAGATGGATCGATAGAGGGACAAATGGATCTTGAATTAATGTCCTTTGGTGCTGAATATGGGTTAGTGACCTTATCAATTAACGGAGGGGAGGAGTAGGAGAGCAATCACAGTCCCGATAAATGAAAGAATAACATAAAGTGGCACCTGGAGCTGATGATGGAGAGGGACTTGAGTGCGTGGGTGAGCCAGGAGTCAGTCAGAGCCTCCACCTCTGCCCTGAGCTGCAACCAGGCGTCTCTTTTAGCAGGGCCCAGCAGACCTAAATCACAGGACAGGACTTAGTAAACCCTGACAGCATCAGACATCACACATGCACGGGTGAAAAGAAGGACAGGTAAAGACAAGACTTGGAAGCCATAAGCAAAGTCCACCAATTATACCCACATGTAGTCGTTCTTATGTGAGCTTTCAATACAATTTCATATTGGCTTTGGTGATATCTATTACAAACTTTAAAACCTGCGATGTAGGTATAGTTTCCTCACACAATTCATTTGTGTAATAGTATAATAACTTTTGTTATTTGTACAAATCTGCTAAATCTTATTTACAGGGGCCTCAATGGCGAGTTGTAATGTCCTACAGTAGAAATATTGTTTAGAATAGTTTCAAAGGAAATCTCAAGAGGAAACAGTAATTTTTTCATTTTGGCATGAAATTGGAGAAATAAAATATTATTATATTGGGAATTGACAAACCTTATTGGCCAACAGCAGCTTTGTTATTGATACCTGCTTTCATAAACCCATACTGATAAAAAAATATATTTGCTTTCTTTCTGTCTTTTAATAATCATTTGATTAATGTCTTTAGAAAAGATTTCCTTTTGCATCAGATACATTTAACATTATTATAACTATCATAATCTGAAAATTGATGTAGTGACATAAAAAGGTTTAAGGGAAAAACGAACAGAACCTGTAGCCCCTGCCCAGACCAGAATATATGGAAAACGTGAAACAAGCAAATTCTTTTGGTACATGAATCTTTTCAGACAGAATTTTAAACTAATTTACGACCCATGCAGTTCCGGTAGAGCATTTAAAGCTTCAACTTAACAAAAATTCCCTCCCTTGATCACCCTCTTAACTGTCCCCGTGTCCAGCAAACTCCCATCAGATTGGCTTACCCCCCACATTGTTTTTGTAAGAGCTATACAACTCTTTGACTCGTCGGTAGCGGAAGGCCAGTTTCCTCATCCAGTCGACTCCGCCGCGGACACCCGTAGCCAGGCACAGGTTGGCGCTGGTTGCAGCTGCATGGAAGCCATCAGTTGCAAAACTGTAAGTACTGTCAATAATAATGATATGTTTTATTTGAAAAATCTGCTCTGGGAGAACAAAATGATCAAATGGTTATTTTTATTATTCAGTACTATAAAAACAACTTCCAATTTGTATTTGTAAAAATGAAATTTATTACTATCTTACTATCTAAAATGCAGACAATTAAAGAAAATATATGCATTTTAGTGTTTTTTAACTGAAATTATTTATCATATTATTGACTTTACAAAAGTACAAATAAAGATTTGAGTACAAAATAACAAAAAACGAATAAATACTGTCATTTGTGAATTCATAGCCTATGAAAAACAAGAATTGAATACTATCAACTGCTAACAATGTGCAAACAAAATTGCGAAAATTGTAAAATTCTCACCTTAAGTCCTGGCCATTGTCGTCTGATGATACATCATCAATATGTACCTGATCACACTCCTGTAAACACATACATAGAAACAAATAACACATGAATAAGATACATTTTGTTGATTGCACACAGGGAAATTCAAGTGCAAGAACAGCTGCATTCTGTAGATAAGTAAAATAAAAAAATAAAATACTACATAAATTATGACCATCTATTACATACAAATAAAGATGAAAAAACTTAAATAAAAGATACTAAATACAACAACATAAATAGTAACTAAAAAGTGTATTGTGAGAAAAAAACTGTCAAAATAACGTAACACTATTATAAATAGCAAATATAAATATCATAAACAAATCAATACTATTATAGACATTAGTTTCCAACATATTCTGGTTGGCAATGTATTAATGTTTTAAACAATTTACAATCAACAAATAGCAAAACAGTGTGTACTGGAATCGGTGCTACATTTACAGCAAGTGGTGTGTCACATCATTTTACACCACTAGAGGGCAGTAGTAGTATTTAACTGAATGACAGGCTGGCTTCAAGAAACCTTTAAGGGCTTAATGTTGTATTTTGTGCAATTATGTGAACGAAAAACTCCTTTCAAATTACCCTTGAAAATTTCAAATGTGTGTATGTCTGTTTTTTGTGTGTGTCGGTGTGATATCCATGTCTCACCTCCAGGTCATTAAAGAATAAGTGCGTGTCAGCCAAGTTGAAGATCATCTCTTCCATCCTCAGACCCAATGTTACTGCCATAGGAGGGTCCTAATGGAAGAGGAAGATATCATCATCATTATCATCATGACATCACAATTAAGACCATTAAGACTCTCTCCCAGAGACATTACTTCCTCCTGTCCCAAATTTTTATTTTCTGTTTTTACACACGTCCTACTTCTTCCCAAATCACAGCCCTGCTCCCCACCCCAACTTGTAGAGTTGGTTCACTCCACTCATCACAGCAGATGCTGACAGACAGGTTGCACTTGTTCTGTCCCATCAAAATTCCTCATGCTTGGTGTGGTTTTTTTTTTTTTCGGGGGGGGGGGGGGGGGAGTTTTCTGGTGTTTTTAGGAGAATAAATACCCCTAAAGGAAACAATTTGTTGTGGGTTTT
>CM022481.1:13104475-13116534 GCA_011952105.1 Coreoperca whiteheadi | reverse complement strand
TGGTGTTCGTTGGTGGTGTGTTGCTTTTTTTTGTTTGGGTTTGGTTTTGTATAGGGGGTGGGGGGGGGGGGGGGGGGGGGGGTGTCTTCATGTGTGTATTGCAGAGTAAGTACCCTCAAAGGGAAACACTGTGTGTGAGAGTGTATGTGGTATGTGAATGGTTTGTGTGAGTGTGTTTGTGTGTATGTGTGAGTGTTTGGGAGAATGCAGCCTGCCCTGCCAGCCCGGGGCTCAGCTGCAAAAACCATCATCTGTGATAGGTCAGCAAGGGACGACAAGCTTGCCGCGCGATTCGCTGACGCAGTCAGACGACCAGAATAGAAAGAAACTAACAGGAAGGAGAGTGAAAGTGAGTGCGCGAGGCACACGGACACATAAAGCGAGAGAGAGAGCGATAAAAAAACTGGAAAAATACAGAGATTGAGTGCTCCATGAAATTGAAAGATGTGAAGTATGTAGAGCTCTCCAAAACTTGACAGCAGCTAATAGTGATAGCAACAATTTTGACTGTATTTCTTTCCCTGCCTTCCTGTCAGTCACAGAGACAAGAGGCACTTGAGTTTGTCTCTCAGGTAATGATTATGTTGGCTGCCAGCCAAAGGAGAGTTAAGTACATCAGTGTGTGTTGAAACACTCACAGCTGAGATTTGTAAATTCCCTTTGAGCAGTTGGCTGTGATTTGGGCTCCAGAAAGGCTGAGGTGGCATTTTTTCCTACCATTTGGCCAGACAAGTTCAATCAATCACAGAGAATTGCAAATATTACTTTGGCCTGGCAAGGGTAGTCTAAAACAATCCCACTCTCCACCTACGCTGGCACTGGAAACTCAACACTTAATGATGATGTGAGCATTATCCCTAATTATTCCTGTTCTGAGAAATGAGGAGTGTGACGAGTGTGCATCTGTGTGAAAAAGATATGTATATTCATTAAAAAGTGAAACATCATTAAGAGCAGATATACCCCCAGAGCCCGTATGAGTAGGGTACTTAGGTATTGTGGTTGCTATGTCAACAGTATAAACACTATTTTGGGAGAGGTGTGAACAGACACAGCTGCCACTATATGTCTTGAGGGCAGCAGCGGCAAATGAGGTGAAAAAATGCTCTAACAATTATTTTAAGGTAAATACTCTGACGTGTATCTTAGCTTTTTCCTGCTAATGCTAGGTCAGTTTACATGGACCTATGCAACCAAAGATGACAACTTGGTTTGTGCTTTATCACAAAATATGACATGTTATTAGAGGGTACATGAAATCTCATTCATTATTTCATTACAAGTGGGGAGAAATGCGCAACTTTCTCTACTTAAGCCAAGATTTAAATTGTGATATTATCCTTTGGTATTCAGTATTTTTTATAAAAACAGTGCAAACCAAGCTGAATTAACCACAAGGACTCATGTGTTCTCTTTCTCACTCTCACTCTCTCTCTCTCTCTCACACACCCACACACACACACACTCCCACAAACAATTTACAACTCACCAGGGCCTTTCTTATACTCATGAAATCCCAATTGCCAAACATTAAATTCCACGACTACAGAGCAACTAGGAAGTACATCAGTGCCCATAAACCCTATCTGTAAAATTCCTGGGCTCCTATGGCTGGCTCCAAATGGTGTGTATGTGTGCTGTGCCAGCTTTTGTTTGACTGCCAAACCAGAATATCAGAACAGACACTGCAGGCTGCAGAGTGGGATGCAAAGCCCGTACAGGCAGGCTGGTGGCTACTCTGGTGCCCACAGGAAACGACATAATCCAATAAAAATCTGTAGCCTTGGCCACATATGATGATCCCAAATCCGGGCCAAGAACTATTAAAATAAAGGGAACTATAAACAGTGTAGCTGTTATGTGAGAAGGCGAGACCACCAAATAAGTTCACAAAGAAGAGTGGAATAAACATCAGTCTAAGTAAGAAATAAGCATGTTGAATTATGAATGAACTAATGTAAGCATGAACAATTATTAATGGCTTTTAAATGTATTCTTAATATGTAGTACATTTAAAGATTTTTTTTTAATGTATGAGGTCATCATCATAAATTGACCATAATATTCCTGAAGTAGTTGATGTAATGTTAGGAATAAAATGAAAGAAGTGAAGCTTATTCGAATGAGCACAGTGTGAGTTGCATTTTATAAAAGACTGGATGGAAGTTAAATTGTTAAATTTAGAGATAAACCAAGTCCTCTCAAGTTCTTTAAGTGGATTTGGTTTTCCTTTACTGCCTTATCTTTGACTGATGTTCAATTTTAGCATCTTTTTAGGAAATTATTAACTTTTGTGAGAACAATAACTCAATCAATATAGACTAAAGTGTATTTTTTCGAACCAAAAAAAACATAGAGAAGAGGTGGAAGTACTTATTTTAA
Organism: Coreoperca whiteheadi; assembly: GCA_011952105.1. Lineage (NCBI taxonomy): Eukaryota > Metazoa > Chordata > Actinopteri > Centrarchiformes > Sinipercidae > Coreoperca > Coreoperca whiteheadi. Next base: position 13,114,152 of record CM022481.1, on the reverse strand, counting down.
CCCCTGAATAGTGTCAGTTTAATGTTGACCTGTGTTGTCCCATCTTGTCCCAATTCCACTTTGGCAGACAGGAAGAAAATGGATGGATAGACATTGTGCAGGATGGCTGCAGGAATTAAAACACATTAATAACAGAAATCCAGTGAAGGCAGGGTGATGATCTTTACCTTGCCATATTTCTGTGCGTAGGAGCCCGTGAGCAGAGAGTGGAAGACAATGATTGTCTCGTCCAGATCCCACACAAACACCCTCTGGAGAACAAAAAAAAGTGAGACAATGAAAGATGCTCTTTTCAAAATGGTATGTCCATCTTTTTAGGCCATATGTGCATTCATGCTCAACTGGACAGTGAAATGGGTGGTCCTATCAACCTCTCCTCTGTTGTATTTTTGAGACTTCAAAGGGAAAACCACATATCCACTGAGCTTTGAATGGAATATTCAGTCAGTACTGTAAGTGCTCTGTTTGTTGGTGTGTTTTGGTCCCTTACCTCCAGGTCACTATCAGGGGGAGGGGAGGGGTTGTTCTTGCGGCCCCTGCCCCTGGACTTGGACCCCCCACTCCGGCAGGCTCGGTCATCCAGCTCTTTGATGGGCGTGGAGGGGCTCTGCACTGTATCAAAGTCCCCTGAGAGTGTATGCAAACACAGACGGGGCTAAACATTTAAAATTTATAAATTATCAAATGTCCGTCTCAAACTGCACAAGCGATCACAAACTATATTTCGCTGCATTAAAGCAACAGTAATGACGTGGTTTGAGCTGATCCCACAGGTGCTCTGGAGTTGTATCCACTTCAGGAAAAGCAATAACTCAGACTTTGTACAGTAATAAGCCGTCTTGTCAGGTTTAATAATTCAAGATAATTGGCACGACAGATCAACATAAAGACTACCAAAGAACCTAAACAAAAGTGCCATATGTTTTCTGACTGATTCATGATAACATGCAATGTAAAGCTTTAACAGAGGAGCGGAAAGATGAAACTGTGCAATAATTTAGAAAAGCTAGGTAATCTGATGCTTCTTGCAAAGATACTGTACATACAAACTTCTGCAGGAGCATACATGAGTACACACACACACACACACACACACACACGCACACACACGCACACACACACACACACACACACACACACATTCTTGTGAGCACACACACCCTCCTAATGCCATATGCTCCCACTGCTGTGTGGTAACTAGAACCAGACTCTAAGCTTCAGCTCTCATATTGTTATGTCTCAATCAGGGAGAGAGGGAGAGAGGGAGAGACCCGAGAGGGGGTGGATAAAGACACCAAAAGACGCAAAGAGTGACAAAAAAACAAAACAAACAAACAAACAAAAAATCCCGATACCAACTGTAACTCCAAGAGAAGAGGAAAAGATAGAAATAGTGAGAAAAGCAGCGAAAGTGAAAGTGCCAGTGACAGGAAGAATGACAAGCTCCTTTAATCAGGCTTCCTGAATTACAGCCAATATAAACAAGAGACAAATGTGAAAAAAAGGAAACAGAAAATTGAATAGCAAGCAATATTTCTGCTGTTTCTTATTTTGTCTTCTCTTCTCTTTTCTCTGACTTGTCTGCACAAGTGCAATATTTAACATAAATTCAATCTAATCAAAGTCTCTGAGGCTAATGTAAACATATGCCGCTTTACCCAATTAGCGAGTGCGATGCCAGGTAGCTATGGCTACACTGGGAAGTTACTTCCTGTGCTTCATCATGGCTGAAAGAGTGTTCTGAACTCAGTTACCCAAACTGTGCTATTTTTCTACTGGACATAAGATTATGGAGCCAGTATCAAGGAAAGTGTTTAGGGGTTTTTTTGTTGCATATTTATAAAGAAAGAAGTGTGGTGGAGTGTGGGTGATTTGACTGGTGTGTTTCTTTTTTAATACAAACCTGGGTGAAGTTCAGCAGCCTGTCCGGTCATGGCAGGGGCGGGATCTTGCAGCTGGTAGGCTGCTGTGGAGCCTGTGCCATCCATGCTGTTGGAGGTCATATAAGTCCCGTAATTGGAGGTGGAATAATACTGGGCATACTGGTTTTGGCCAAACGTTGTATATGAGGGATAATCCTGCAGAGAATAACATGAAGCATGAGCACACAAAGAAAAAGAGCAGAGATAAAAAGACCAAAAACAAGAAGAAGAAAAAACTGGAAAATTGAGATGTTTCACTTTTCTGGAAAGGTTCAGACTGACTTTTGAAGAGAGACTTTACAAGCGTTCCCTCTTATTTTGCCAATCTTTTATTCCCTTGATTCTGTGTTTTATATCTCCAAAACAATTAAAACCTTGTGTTGCTGCTTTTTACTGACGCAGTGGAGATGGACGCTTTTATGAGTCAGCTCTCTAAACCTGTCACTATGTCCATCTCTACAAGTCCTTATAAACTGCAGCACACCACATGAATGCACACATACATGCACAGTTGGTGTGTAGTCAGCAATGTGTATATGCAAGCATGCATATTCACACGTACTATATTCACACGGACTTGCTTTCTATCAGTCTCTCTCTCCCTTTTTGTCTCTTGCTTGCTTTCTCTTTTTCTGTTAAACTCATACACTCACACACGCACACTATATTCCCCTTAATCCACCCACACAAGCCAAACCGTGACTTTCTTCCTGTAAACAGCCACATCTATCATATTGGGACATTAAAAACCCCCTTTAAGCATTTTGATACCACAATACAATTCATCATATGGACATAGAGAACTATTAAGAACAAAACACTCTTTCACAAAAACTAATTGTCTGTTTCTCTTCAAAATTTGTCCCTGTTGCAAGGTAATTATATTTTATTTCTCGAAGCGATGAGGAAAGCTGTGTGGGAGCATGACTGTAAAACCACTTCTGGTCTAAAATACTATCACAAATGTGTCCATACAAAATCCTTATCTTTAGTTTGTAGCCGGGATAATGAGGACAATGACATTCACTTGACCACTCAGAGCAAACATGTAGCATGGTTGATCAAGAACTCCCTTAGGAAATGGCCTTTGTTATTGGCCACTTAAGCTAACTTTCAGGAGCACTGTAGCAGCAGTCCAGGTTTAAACTAAAGCACAAGCCTGCACACACACACACACACACATCATACAGTATAGAGACACTGAGGTACCTGCTGTGTGGCAGTGTAGTTGGCGGGGTTGGACACTGAGTTGTTGGTGGCATAGAGGCCTGAGGAAGGAGTGAAACTGGAACCTTGGGGCAAAAAGAAGCAGAGCAATTGGGCAGAGAGACCACAGAGAAGAAAAATGGAGAAAATTTTTTTTGACACACTTTAACTGTTTCAGCAAGAATATAAAATACTGAGGATATTACCCTAATTTTTTAACTGGAAAAGAATGCATGACTATGTCATTAAATTGAGGATGGCGTGACAAATTAAACACTGAATATGTTTTCGAAACTGACCTGGCATCTGATAGGGCGAGTATGCAGTCTGTCCAGGCTGAGGTGTGGTGAAGCCGGGGCTGTAACTGAGGCCTGACTGCAGAGGAGACTGACTCTGAGCCAGGCCGCTCTCTGTCTTAATGCCCGGCAGCATCACACCGAGGTCTGTGACAAGAAAAAACCCCCAGAATATTATACAATGTTTGCATATGTTACAACATCAAACTGGAACATTAATAGACTTTGTTTTGTTGAAACTACATATTTTAGGCCATCATCAATGTTATATAATAATGCTATAATTCTGGCTTTACTTGCATTGAGTTCCATTTATGTCACTCTCTGGTTTGGCTTCAAAAGATCTCACTCTGTCATGATTGTAAGGGTGGAAATATTTTTTAATTTCTAGTGCTAGCATTTTTTGACAATTTTGTTTAGTATTTTTTCAGTAGTTGACAATTTTTTGTAAATTTGTACTGTTCTTCAGGTAAGTTTTAACCGAAGAATTTTACTTCACTACAGTTTAAATATCATCCTGTAGGCCTTCTGAGCACAAGTTTTGTTTACTTGCTAATTACTATGCAATTTCCCCACTGCAGGACAAATAAAGGCTTAACTTAAATTAACTTAACTTAACTTAATTATATAGCCAATTACCACAGTGAAGCAAACAACAAGAGAAAAGTAATCTAATTTTATTTTGTGCACTTCTCATCTTTTTTCCTATAATAATTTAGTTTGATTTATGTGGTTTTATCCATTTATAATCACACAGAAAACATCCAACAATATTCTCCTCTCTAAATGTATCCCACTAAGGTTCCCTCTGAGTACATTTAAAAAAGTGTTTGTCTTTTCTTTAACACAAGACAAATTCCACTTATGTAAATCTTTGTAAAGTAACAGTTCTTCTTCTTCTTGAGCTCACTTTTTTCAGTGTGGATTCCAAAATAAGCCCCTGCTTAAATGTGTTAGTTAGTCTGTCTTTGTAAGTGTGCGTTTATTGATACCATAGGTGGACAGTCCGTATGCCTGTCCTGTCTGGGAGTACGCAGTGTAGACGGTCGACTGCTGCATGCTGCTGAACTGAGGTTGACCGGCGTATGTCGGTATGGGAGGGGCTGCTGGTGTGGAGAGAATGTGAGGGTAGGGCCTGGGACAGGAGAGGAATGACAGGTGAGATAAGGACAATAAGGGGGATAATGACAGAAGGACTGAGTTGTGAAGAAAAATCACCTATTTTGGCAGATAGATGGGTAATATTTGGTACAATTAGCTGTTGCAGAAGTATAGGAGAAATATGCTGATAAGGATTATTAGAAAGCAGCTTCTGTTGTGTAAAAAATCAGACTTACTTTGATGGGTAGAGGGGAGGGGAGTACTGGTGGGCTGAACGAGGGCTGTACCCGCTGCTGGTGATTACTAAAAACAGCACAATAATTAAAAACAAGGCAACACTGGGTTACAAATGGTGTCATCTCAAATCTTCTGTTTCCTTTAGCATTCAACAAAACCACTCTTGAACAGCACAATTCAAGGCCTCTGGCTTGTTTGAGTTGAAATGCTGTTCCAGTAAACATAATTTGAAGAATTTTGAATGGAGAGGAGCCAAGTTCTCCCCCTTTAGAGAGCACTGTAGTCCATGAAACCCTTACAGCGGGCCTCATAGTAAAACACAATGTCTGTTTGTGGTCATTGAGATGTCAGAGCTCAATACTGACAAACACCCTGCTGCTTCTAAAACCTCACTGGGTGTTGCTTAATGGTTTTGTGTATCTGTGCGTGTGTGCGTGTGAGTGTTGTGCAGCGAGACGGAGCACGAGGATGTGTGCGAGTCTAAAAAAAAGGCAAGTGTAAAAATGTCTCTCCCTCACTCTCATCCCCCTGTCAGCCTTCGATGACGCAATCCAAGGACAGGCAATACTTCATAGGATAAAATCTTTCAGCGTGCCTACCACTGAGCTGAAATGGATGATGGTGTTTGTGTGCGTCTGAGAAAACAGAGTGATACAGTGCTGACTAGTACGGTGACATGTGAATTACATTTTTTCCTCTAGAGGAGAAAATTATACATGAGTGCATTTCTGTGGGCAGATGTGTGTGTTACCTGAGCCTGCGTATGTGTCCAATACCGTGTCGCCTGTCGTAGTGACTGTATCGCTGTTGTTCATAGGCTCTGTTTTCACTTAAGGAAGATGGAAAAAATCGGTGTTAGGGGAGGCCATTAAGGAAGTACCATCACACACACACACACACACAAAGAAAACCTTACTGAGTAAAGAGCAGGAAACTACCATGCAGTTCCTGTATGGGAGCGAATGCTGTGTGCAGGGTTCCCACTATAATTAATTCTACAGCTTTTAAATTAAACCCCCATGATATTTGCTTACATCCCCAGCAAATTCATTAAATTCTCCTATTTTTCAAAACTTTGTTGACTGATGGGAACCCTGCAGATATATAACAACTCCACACACGCTGTGATAAATTCACAATGGGATCCAAAGAGCAGGGAACACTGCACAGCAAATGAAAATCACTACAACTCTGGCACAAAAACATCAGATCTAGCACCAGCCTAAACTAGAAACTCATTCCTTTTGCATTGAAGATAATACTGTATGATTCTTCTGGCCTTGGATTCACACACATGCACCTCTGTACCATAGTCCTTGGAGCCTGGGGCAGGGGGCGGGCTGCTGCAGCCCAACAGCCAATCAGCCGTGTTTAGAACTGTCATGTTTTCACCTAAAGGGGTGCAAGGCGGGAAGGTGGTGAGGATGCGACGCTCTGAGAACCAGACTTCATTTGTGTTGTAAAATGTACTTTTAAAGAAATAGTTCAACATTTTGGGAAATACGCTTATTCGCTAACTTGCTAAGAGTCATATTAGAGGGTCAATACCACTCCCATGTCTTTATGGTAAATATGAGGCTAGAGTCAGGAGATATTTAGCTCAGCTTAGCATCAAAACAGGAGTGAGGGAGAAACAATTCAATTGAATTCAATTTTATTTATATAGCCCAATATCACCAATTACAATTTTGCCTCAAAGGGCTTTACAATCTGTCACCCTTTGCCCTTAGACCCTCAATTCGACAAAGGAAAAACTACCCAAAAAAAAAACTTTTAACCCCTTAACATTCCTGTCAATTTTGCCTAAAACACTTGAAAAAAGGCATACCCAAAATAAATTGCATACTGTTCTTGAACCATGTGGAGTATATGCATGGTTTTGGTATCAGGGAAAGCAAATGAAACAGCAAGTCTGCATAGTTCTATCCAAAGGTCAAACAGACTAGCTGTTCCCCCTGTTTCCAGTCTTTATGCTAAGCTCAAGCAAATCATCTCTTGGCTGTAGCTTCACATTTAAATCTGCAATAAATTATTTTTTGGCCAATTGGGGGCGGTGGAAAAAAACTGTAAACATAACATATTGTAACCTTATGACGTTGAAATGGCAGACTTTGTTAGCAAACAGATGCATCCAGTGTATACAAGCAGCATTAGCATTCATATTTCTGGCCACCTAATAAATGTTAGTCCAATATTCACTCTCCTTTTAGCTCTGTTTTGCTCTCCACCAACTCCTGAGGGAATTATCTGGCTCTTTAGCTGCTAAATGCTCCGCTATGTTCACCAGCTAGTCGCCAACTTTGTCTGTCTGCCTTTTGGTGCTGGGCAGGTAGAGTACAGTGGGTTTTTAGAGCATTTACACTGAAAACAGCTGCTTGCTGAGGCTGGAAACAATGCTGATGACAGTGAAGCAAAACAGGGAAGGTCTGGGCTGTAAAACCAAAACAATGAGCAGAAAGATGCAGAAACGCTCCGTCATCTCCACATTATCTGTGGGTTAATCACTACGAGCGACACCTTTCACATAAAAGTAATCATGTGAGCCATTGTTAATATAAAAAATATTGATTATAGCTGCTTTACCAGAGATATGAGAGTGGTATCAATCCTCTCATCTAACTCTCAACACAGCAAAAAAGCTTATTTCCCAAACAATTTTTTAAAAGAGAAGCACGGCTGTTAGGCTAACCACCTTAACATCCTACATGATGTTTTTCAGTTACGTTTCTTGTTTCTCTCTGAACATGATTAAAACTCATCATCAGTGACCATCTGAGAACTCCATTTAATTCAGGACAACTTCATTAATCCCCTCGGGGAGCAATACAACCCATTGGACCAGCCCTGATGAAGACAAATGAGTTGCTATGGAGATGGCCCGCGGGCCCAAGCCCTGGCTGATGTCAGGTGAGGGGAATGTTGGGTATGTAGTTTATTTTGGCTGTGAGCATGTAGTCCCGGCTCTGTCTGCATAAACCATTAACTGTGAGCTCATCAAAAATGATTTAATGTGGTCTAATATGGTCTGTATTTGCTGTTAGGTCCACCCTGAGCTATTTCTGTGACTGCGTGTGTGTTGACACATCAAGTTGACTAAAATGCAATATCTCACTTTTTCTGTTACGTTACTATTAAAAGTGGTTTCCATTGCCTATTGCCTGTTAAATCAGCAATAGATCAAAGGATCGCCCTCAATAAAAGCACTTACATCCAGTGCTATTACATCAAACTGCTCTGTCAAAAATGATTGCAGAGGACAGGCAACGAGAGAGGGGGAGATCAAGGGTGAAAGAAGAAAAAGACGAGGACAGAGAAACAGACGGACAGAAGGAAAGGAAGAAAAAGAAAGGGGGGAGAAAGAGAGGAGAGGGCTCAGTGGTGTTGACATCTAAGAGAGCGGTGATGCTTTAATGCTCTTGTAGAGGAAATAGTTTCCAGTGGGATTTTGTGCTTGCACTCACATACTGTATATACACTCAAAAGCACATACACACATATACACACACACTTTGCCAAGCGGTTAGCGGAGGAGAGTAGAAGTGCTTCACTGTGTGTTTACACACATTCTCCAGTGGTTTACTCAAGTCTTCATGCCAGCATGGGGTGTGTGTGTGTGTGCATGCGTTTGCTCCTTCCGTCCCCATTAATTCCTCAAAAAGTACTTATCTCTGCATGTTGAAAATGTGTCTGACTGATGATTTTGGAATAGATTTCATTATTGCGATTTACGATGCGCAGATTCAACCTCTGTTGGAGCAAGAGCTAGATGTCATTAAAAAGTGCATCTCTCCAAAACGAGCAGCATTTACAGCAGAGGTGCTTCAACTTCATATATTTTCTTATTTAGCTTAAGAAATGAGATATCAGTATGTGCTAGCATGACGTGTCCACGTGTGGTCTGAAACAATAGGTTTTCTTACTGACTCTGATGTCCTGAGATCATTCACTCTAACTGGCCTTCATTTCAGATGAAAACACAGATTTATCTACAGAGCACTTAAAGGAATAATAATGATAGTCTGACATTTTGGGAAAAATATGATTATTTGCTTTCTTGCTGAGAGTTAGATGAGAAGATTGATACCGCTCCCATGTTTGTATGGTAAATATGAACAGCTAGCCTGGCTCTGTCCATAGGTAACAAAATCCATCTACCAGCAGAAGCTCATTAATTAACATGTAATGCCTTGTTTTTTTAATCTGCACAAAACATTTTTTTTTACATTTGGACAGAGCCAAGCTAGCTGTTTTCCACTGGTTTCAGTCTTTGTGCTAAGCTAACCTAACTGGCTGGAGATTCATGTTTATTATACAGACATGAAAGCGGTATCAATCTTCCCATCTAACATCTAAAGTGAACAATTTGATTTCCCAAAATGTCAAACCATTCCTTTTAAGTGGAATGTTGAAAATTTTTTGGAGGTAGTTGAACAGCAGTTTTTGTCTTTCTAATGTTTAGGATCCATTGATGACTGACTACAAATTAAAAATAGAATTTGCCTAAGAAAAACAAGACCATGATAGAAACAATGAAAGTAAAAGCTATTTATGTACACTAAAACTAACCTCTATACTATAGACACAATTGTAAATGTATTACTGCAGCACCAAGCAAGTCCTGCCTTCTCACCTCCTGTTCCATTGGTGGTGATGGAGGAGCTGCCAAGGTTGTTCTTGTCCAGCTTGGAGCCCGTCGAATCTCCACCTCCCACACGGTTATGAGGACTGGCTAGGTCCTGCATTTCCATAGACCTACAGGAGGGAGGAGGGAGAAAATGCGATGACATGCGATTTTTGAATGAATAACAGATCAACAGCAATATGCTCTCCCAGCTGGGAATCTCCCGCCTCTATATATTATGTCAAGATCTCACTGAACACAATCAATGACACATATTGTATATTCACTCAGGAA